>CM033748.1:48504135-49704135 GCA_019671005.1 Hibiscus mutabilis | reverse complement strand
ATCAATAAAGATAGCTAAAAAGGGGTAAATTGACAATTAAAAAATTGGTGGAAGCAAATTGCAAAAAGAAAGAAAATTGGAACAAATGATTTAGAGTAGTTCAACCTTCTCAACAAGGTCTACATCCATTACCTTAGCTATTCATACTAAGGTTTCTACAAATTCACTAATTTGTCTTTCCTTTTAGGCTAAAGGAGACAACCTTACAAATCCTAGACTTATACCCAAATTCTAGCATTTTTCCTTTCCTAAAACTGGAAACAAAGAAGCAAACTATGAAAATCTCACAAAGCAATGTGTTTGCACAATTGAAGTTCACTAAACCCCAACACTTGAATGAAAATGAAAATACAATGATGAACAATCAAGTGGGTTTCAAGAAATTTACAATAAAAGCTCAAAGATGTTGAATATGTGCTTGAATACTTTAGAATGGCTGTCTTATTGTTGAATGAGCTTTGGAGACTTGTTTTTATACTCATTCATTGATTTTTAGCCGTTTGGGTTGTTGGGAAATTGAATAGAGTCGTTGGGCTGCAATTTTCCCACATTAAATGTTGTCTGGCAAGTGTAGGTACCGATGCACGAATCTTTGTATCTGTACCTGCTCAAAATAGAAATAGTCGTTGCAATAAAGGGGTACCAGTACACGAGCTAGCATATCAGTACAGAGTAAAGTTTTTACAAGAGGCACCGGTACGTTTTGTACCGTACCAGTACTCATTTTACTCACTAGAATTTTTGGGAAAGCTATTGAACCTACCATATCGATACGTGTATCCCTGTACCAGTACTCAGTTCAAATTAGATAAAGTTTGGCTCCAAAATTTGACAAGGCATTAACGGTCAAAAAAATTTTAAATTTCTTAATCTCTGTACCGGTATACCAAAGGTCGTACCAGTACTCAGTGCACATTTTAGTTTCACAATGAAGAAAAATCGTACCAGTACGCATATAGTCATACCGGTACTCAGTTGCCATTTAAAATAAAAATAGATTCTAGTAACAAAATCTTGGCACGCACATGGTCGTACCGGTACTCACTTCCCAAAATGACTTGTTTCGGTACCAAAACATTTAAAAAATATAGGGATTGAAAGACTTAGAAAATTATTTTGGTTCGAATGCTTATGAATTTGTAAGTAAATTCAATTACCTTAAAATTTTATTTATTTACAATCAAGTCCTTGTTATATCAAAATCAAAACATAAGTTTAACAAAGATGTTTTCATTAACCCACGTCATAGGTAACTCAAAAGTTAGGTGATTGAATTTAGTATCACTGAACTTAGTTGAAAAGTACATAAAATTTAATCTAATTGAGCATAGACTCTTCATATACATACAAAATGACTTTAAATCCTTCAATGTGCAATGTATATTTTATGTGGATTCTGGACTCTTTAACTTTATCATAAATATTTGACCTATTAGATGACTTATCTAAATCAAGTACTAAATATAATTTCTATTCTGAATAGTAAATAATTCTCAAGAGATTTTGCTGCTAAATTCACCTGTATCTCATAATAATAAAGTCAAAAACTCTCTATACATAAAACATGCACATACTACAATATTTTACGTGGTAGCTCTGGTTGTAACAAAAGAAAGCCACCAAAACTACATTTTTGCACCATCAAGCTAATGGAACAAAAACATTATCCCTTTTGGTGCCTCTATACATGTCTTAACACTAAAAAATTAAATCATACACTCTAAATTTTAAAAACTAAACCCTAACCCTTAAACACTAAACCCTCAAATTACTTAATTATGTTTTTGATTATAAACATATCACTTTTTTCTAAAAGTTATAATTTAGTCAATTAAATTTTATTACAAACATGTCACTTTGTCCTACTTCTAATTTGGCTTGGTATAATAACAATGTTAGTCACAAAACCTCTATATTCTAATAGATTTGGTCATAATTTGAAATAATTCAAAAATTCAACTCTTCGTATTTAAAATTTTATTAGTGAAGTGATTTGTCTACTAGTAAGTGATGTTATTGGTCATAATGAGTTTATTCTATTAGTTTGTCATTATCTAATAGTGAGGTGGTTCAGAATGTCAACATTCGTGTCCAAATTTATATAATTTTGGTATAAATATGTATTCTTTTGCAATTAATGTTCTCAACTTGTGGAGTGGGGCAAGGACCAACGAAAATTCAACGTGTGGGAAAGAATATAAATACTAGTAGATAACAAAGGAATGGGCAATTTCCTGGGAACAAAGTCTTTGTTTGAACAGTTTTAACCCAAAAATCCAAACTGGCTGTGTTTGTTTGAACATCTCGTCCTGAAAAATATAATCCAAGATTTGAATGAAATTGTGATGGCCGAAGTGGCTGCGAGTTTGGTTAAGGAGAAGTTAACTAGTTTGTTGTGTGAAGATGTGGAGTTGCTGAGAGGTGTCCATGAAGAAGTTGAAGACATTAAGGTTGAACTTGATTTCATTACATGTTTCTTAAAAGAAGCAGACGCAAGGGCAGACAGAGATCAGGATTCCGGCAGCATTATTACATGGGTGAAACTTGTAAGAGAAACAGCTTTCAGGATAGAAGATGCCCTTGATGACTACATCCTCCATCTCCATGTCCTAAACACCCATGAACACCATGGTTTCATCAAGGCTTACTTGTATAAACTGGCTTGTTTCCTTAAGACCATGAAGAAACGTCGTGAGATAGCATCGGAGCTTCAAGATATCAAGAGATCAGTCTGGGGAATCGGACAGAAACGAAAGAGATATGGGTTGAACATCTCCGAACCAAAAGGATCTAGCACTACCGGTGTTGCTCGGCGTGATCCTCGAGTCGGTCTGCAATTTGTCCAGGATGATGAACTTGTGGGAATTGATTCGTCCAGAAATGAGTTGGTCCGTAGATTGGTATCCGGACCTTCCATGCGCACCGTCGTTTCACTTGTCGGTATGGGTGGCATTGGCAAGACCACTCTTGCCAGGAAAGTGTATGAAAACCAGACCGTGATCCAACATTTTGATTGCCATGCTTGGGTCACAGTATCTCAATCATTCCAGGTGGAAGAGCTGTTGAGGACCCTGTTGAGACGGTTTTACGAGGCGAGGAAAGAATCACCTCCCGATACAATCGGTCGGATGGATGAGGAGGAGCTCATTAGCAAATCCAGAGATTATTTACTGGACAAGAGGTATGTTGCTGTTTTTGATGATGTGTGGAACCAAGATTTCTGGCATAGCATACAACATGTTTTGTTAGACAACAACAAAGGTTGTAGGATTATTATCACAACAAGAAATGCAAAGGTTGCAGAATTTTGTAAAAAGTCTTCTCTTATTCATGTCCATGATTTGAAACCCCTGTCTTTGGAATTGGCCCAAGAGCTCTTATATCGAACAGCATTCCGATTCGATCCCGGAAAGCAATGCCCCCCTGAATTAAAGGACTTGTCCCTGGACATTGTGAGAAGATGTGAAGGGTTGCCACTTGCAATTGTAGCCATAGGAGGCCTTTTATCAACCAAAGGCAAAGATGTTTCGCAGTGGGAGAGTCTGCATGATAGCTTCGGTGCAGAGTTCGACAGCAACCCCCATCTTACAGATATAAAAAAGATACTTTCATTCAGTTACCTTGATTTGCCTTACCATCTGAAACCATGTTTCTTGTATTTCGGCATGTTCCCGGAAGATTATTTGATTAGTTGCGGAAGATTGTTTCGGTTGTGGGCTGCGGAAGGCTTTGTGAAACAAAAAGAGCATGCAACACTGGAAGAAGTAGCAGGAGAATACTTGATCGAGCTCGTTCATAGAAGCTTGGTTCAAGTTGAATCCATTGATTCCATGGGGAGAGTTAGAGAATGTCGTGTTCACGATTTGATGCACGAAGTCATCCTTTCCAAATGGGAAGAATTGAATCTGATTCAGACCTCAGTAAGAGATCTAGAAAGCTTTAAGGGCAAAGCTAGGCATCTATCCCTATATGATAGAGCAAACAACAATTTTCCAGGGAGCAGTAGCAAGTCACAAGCTCATTCTATCATTGCATTCGAGGTGGCCGACTTACCCGAATCTTTATTCAGCATATTGTCCAGAGATTTCAAGTTCTTGAAAGAACTGGATTTTGAAGGAATTTCCTTGTGTTATGTGCCTAAGGAATTAGGGGACTTGTTCCACTTGAGATACTTGAGTCTAAGAGATACAAAGGTGAAAATGCTGCCAGAGTCCATAGGTAAGTTGCATAATCTGCAAACTTTGGATCTAAAACGTTCTCTAGTACACGAGCTACCGGCCGAGATGAACAAGTTGCATAATCTACTGTATCTTGCAGCTTATTATACGATTTATGATGGAAACTCGAATTTCTATAGTCGAAGAGGGGTGAAGATGTCTAACAGTTTTGCCAACTTAGAGTCTCTGGAGAAGCTGTTTAGTGTATGCTTGGAAACACTCGAAGGGGACAAGTTTTTCATCGAGTTGGCAAGGTTGAAACAGTTGAAGAAACTGGGAATTTCTAGGCTAAAACCAAAAGATGGGGCTGCTCTTTGTACTGCTATAGAGCAAATGAACAACCTTCAATCTTTGTCCATTTCGGCTAAAGGTGAAGACTTCCTTCAGTTGCAATCCATGTCTTGTCCTCCGGTTTTCCTTCGAAGTCTATGCCTTCGAGGACGGTTAACCAAGGTGCCAAACTGGGTTTCCAAACTGCAGAACCTGGCTAGAATTGGCTTACACTGGTCTAGAATATCCGATGATTCGCTTAAAATCCTTGGAGTTTTGCCTAATCTATTGAAGTTTCAGCTGACAAATGGATATGATGGAGCTCAGCTGCATTTCGAAAAGGGATACTTTCAGAGACTCAAAGAACTAGCTCTTCGGATGTTGAATGGACTGAACAGATTGACAATAGATGAAGGTGCAGTTCCTTGTCTCGAATGGCTATCGATCGGTCCCAGTCCGTGCTTGCAGGAGCTGCCATGGACCATTTCTTGTTTGAACGGCCTTAAACATCTGGATTTCCATAACATGCCGAATAGCTTT
The DNA here is from genome assembly GCA_019671005.1 of Hibiscus mutabilis. Lineage (NCBI taxonomy): Eukaryota > Viridiplantae > Streptophyta > Magnoliopsida > Malvales > Malvaceae > Hibiscus > Hibiscus mutabilis. Next base: position 49,699,108 of record CM033748.1, on the reverse strand, counting down.
GCTAAAAGGTTGGTGCCTAATAAAGGAGCAGATCATTGGAAAGTTGAGCATATTCCAAATGTTGTTTTCTACTGCACCAATGGATCAATGAAATGTAATGTCTACAAGCTTGGCGACCCGCGCTTATTACAAGAACTTCATTGAAGTATACCGGGTGATCTCTATTGTGTTTCATGTATTGCAGCAAAAATGAAAGTACAGTTCTTCCTATAATGATCAAGCAAGAAATTGCTGAGAATTAATTTTATACATATTTTATATGCATGTCATATTCATAATAGTTTTTAGAAAACTTCATGCTTTGCACAATTAGACGTAGTGATTCTATACGAAAGCAAACCAATATTATGTATTGTGTGATGATGGTTGCTAAAACAGGGCTCTGTTGAGATCAGTGGCTTACATTTCTACCAGGTAATCCGTAGGTTTATTCTTCAGACAAATATATTTGATCTTTGGAAATCATCATTTGTTGACTTGAATGGTGATTTTAACACCTCAAACTCACCACTAGGCTTGATGAGTTGATGTGTCTGAATAGAATAAATATATCCCACAATGCTAATATAAATAAGGTACCTTCTATCTAATTACAACTCCAAGAGGCACATTGTTTGTCGAGTAGAGTCATGGCTGCTTATAACCTAAGTGGGGCTGTAAGTCCCTTCTAATCTTTCGTTTTGCATATATTATTTTAATACAAAATAAATGTCTCTTGAAGTGTCTAAATATATTTTTTTTGTTAAAATGAATATGCAACATTTCATTCAATTAATATTTTTTTTACTGTCGATGTAACAATGAAATTTTTTTCTCTTATCATAAAAATCATAAACTTCAATTGTCATTATTTCATTTTCGACGTTCAATTGACGTTTCGTTATCTATTTATAACGATAAAAAAGGGGTAATCGATAATGTAGTCTAATCACAGCAGGATAGGTGATGGTGATTAATTCGATAGTGGCAGAGGATGAATTTAAAGATTTGAGATATGAGTTTGTAAAAAATAAATGAGAATTTTAGACGCTACCCTGTGTTAACTTATGCCACCAAACTTAATTAAGATGTTTTGTACATTCATGCATATATAATTTTTAGGATTTACATCCAATACACCGACGGTGGAAATTGAAAGTTTCTACAAGCGCCTTAATTTTAGAGTTTAGGGTATTAGTTTAGGGTGTAGGGTTTAGGGGTTTAGGTGTAAGAGTTTATAATTTAGGGATAGTGGTTAGAATTTAGGGTTTAGAGGTTGGAGTTTAGTTTTTAGGGTAATATGGTTAGGATTTAAGTTTTAGCTTATAAACCCTGAACTATAACCATAAACCCTAAATTTTATCCATTATCCCTAAATTCTAAACCCATATACCTAAATCTTACACCCTAAACTAAGACCCTAAACCTTCAAACTAAGGCGCTTGTAAAAACTTTCAGTTTCTACCGCCAGTGTATAGGATAATAATCCTAATTTTTAACTAGGTTGGTTTCAAGGGTTTATTATGTGGAAATGACTAAAATATCTTTATTTTAAATGATAATTATTATTATAAGAAGTATTTCATCATTTTATATTTTTTTATAAAATTTAAGTAAAATAATTAGAAATCATTACTTAACATTCAAACAGGATATTAATATTCATCTACAAATATTTTATTACTTCACCCATAATCATTTGCTAAACATTAAAAACATTCATTTTTGAACCACGTTTACAATAGAGGGTTCAAACCCTTAGTTGATACCCTCCTCTAAATAGCGAGTTTTAGGGGTGTATACGATTCGGTTTCGGTTTAATTCGGTAAGCTATTTTAGTAACCATCGGTTTTCGGTTCGATTAACCTCGGTTTTCGGTTTTTCCATATTAACGTTAGTTTTTGAAATTTTGTATTTTATTTTGACAAAATAGCTTTATTTGATGACTTTTAAACATTAAAAGTTAGAGTTTTAAAGTATTTTTCATAAATATTTATTAAAAACTTAATTTTTTAAGTAAAAAATAATAATGAAAAATGCATCTATAGTATTGTAAGTATAAAATACTTATTTTTACATTATAAAAATAACTATAAATTAAATAAAAAATCAATTTCGGTTCAATACGGTTAACCACGGTTCGTAAACTTATGAACCATAAACCGTCCAAACGCCTCTGTTCGGATCGGTTTTCGGTTTTGTGATTAACCATGCTCAGCCCTAGCGAGTTTAATACTTATTAAAACTATATTTTTTCTCCTTAAGTAGAAACTGTTTAAAAAAATATTTCTTTATATGTAAGATGTTTTCATTCACCCACATCATGGGTAGGACAAAATTTAATTTGATATCATAACTAAGAGATCCTTCCTTGAATTTAAAAAATTGACAATATTTTGATTGAATTGCATTCACTCATTATCAATTTCTCATTGTATTAAGATGTGTAAAAAAGAAGAATACAATATACGGATATTTCTTATTATGAACTAAAATTAAAGAAATGAAAAATTATTGGTTGTCGGCGATCAATACAAGATTAATGTCGTTGTCGACAGTGAAAAAAAATAAAAATAATAACAATAGAAAAAAGAAATATTATTAATAGATAACTATTTGATACGTCAGCTGCGTCAAAAAAACTATTCTTTATTTGGAATAAAATTGGATAAATAATTTAGTTTTTCATGTGGAACTTTTATGAATGGAATGTATAAAAAATCGAGTAACAAATTGGTGTAAATATCCTTTGAGTCCCTAATAATTTTAAAAATAAGCAAACTCTCACAAAAAATTAAACTATTCTTCAATTTTTTTAAAAAAAAATCCATAAACTTAATAAAAATAAATAAAATATTTAAAAAAAAATTAAAAATAAAAACTAATATAAAAAATTAAAATGTATTAGAAATTAAAAAATAATAAAATATAAATATAAAAATTAAAGAATGTTTCATCGAAAAAGTCTTCGACTTCGTTAGTCTGAGTATTACCATTCATTAAACAAATTTTCAATGGAATCAACCTTTTATTAAAGTAACAATTGTAATCACTAATTTTATCCGAATCTTTTAACCCATTTTTTCTATTATTTATTTTTATTTAGTGTTATTATTATTATGATATAAAAAACAAAATATATATATACAAACTTAATTAAATAAAACAAGTAGCCCATATATATTAACATACCATGTTATTTATTTTAATATAGTCCAATTACATAAACACAAAAATATTATACAGTACAAGGCCCGTTAAGGGCCCAAAACTAAACCCTAGATGCCAAATTTCCTAACCCTAATTTGCTTATTGTGTCTTGCGCAGCCGAACGCTTGCCATCTGATCCAAAATTATCAAACGACCCAGATGCCAACAGAGATAACTCTCTAGATCCCTCGCTCGCGCGTGTGCCACACGCACAGTTGCCTCGCTTCCCGCGTAAGTTCTACGCGCGACTATTGGAGAGCCCGAGCCACTCCAGCTGCCCCGATCGAACCTCATGTGCATCCGATTGAACAAATCGACACAAATGTTGGTCCATCATCCTCTCCAGCAGCCACCACATGCAACAAAACAACAAAAAATTCAGAATATCAGCAACAATAACATGGATTTTAGAAGACAAACCAACATTTTAAATTTTGCATATGAATGCAAACAAGAACAAAAGGGTAGCCAATAGGGATTATTACAATTCATTTTTGTTTTTTAGTTCTCATGTAATTTTCGGATATAAAATCCGAACCTAAAATTGTAAACTTGACGAACGGGGGAAATTTTGATACAGAGAAAAAAAAGTGATTTTAGAGGTAAAAAAGTCTCAATTCTTTTTTCTTTTTCGAAACATAAACATACAAAGAGAAAAGGGAAAAAGTTAGAGTTTACCTTTGTTTTGAAAGTTGTTCTCCGACCGAGGCTGTCGTCGCTGATAATTGACGGTCGTTACTGTGAATTCTCGGCTTTAGCCCGTCCCGTTTGGGGTTCACAAAATAAAAATGAGAGGGATTTTTTTAATAAAAAGGTTTTGATTTGTTTTTAAAAGATTTGGGTTTCGATTCCGGTGCTTTTAACAAAAGGCTTAAAAGAAAAAATAGATGCCCAAAGTATGTCTCTTTTGAACTTTAGGTGACTAAAGTATTTTTTTGTAAAAATAAATGCCCAAAGTTTCAAAAGTTATAATTTTAGGTGTCTGACCGTTAATGGATGTTAAATTTTTTTAACCAATCAATGCTTGACATGTGGCATATTTAATTTATTTTTTTCAAAATTAAAAATTAAAAAAACTTTTAGTTTTTCAAAAAATCCCAAAATCTTACAATTTTTACGAAACATTCTCTAAATCCCTAAAATTACCCAAACCCAAACCCCCAAATCACCACCGCTTACGCCGTCGATTGTCGTCCCTGAGCACACCGGTTTGGTCGTTGGACCAAGGCGATCGTTTCCCCAACACGACATCGCTGGAACGGCGTGCAGTCGAACGTTGAACGCAAAATCGTCGTTCGACTGGCACGTTGTTTGCCATTTCCGGCGAAGCCGTGTTGGAGGAAATGACCGCCTTGTTCCGGCGACCAAACCGGTGTGCTCAGGGGTGGCGATCGGTGGCAAAAGTGGTGGCGATTTGGGGTTTGGGTAATTTTAGGGATTTGGGGACTATTTTGTAAAATTTTCAAAAATTTGGGATTTTTTGAAAAACAAAATTTTTTGGGTATTTTTCTTTAAAAAATAAAAAATAAATTAAATATGCCACATGTCAAGAATTGATTGGTTAAAAAATTTTAATACCCATTAACGGTCAGGCACCTAAAATTATAACTTTTGAAACTTTGGACACCTATTTTTACAAAAAAAAAAAATTCTTTATGCACCTAAAGTTCAAAAAATACATACTTTGGGCACTTATTTTTCATTTAAGCCTTAACAAAAAGGAAGGTTTTTTAGGTCGTCGGAGCAGACGAGTGATGGCCGGCGGTAGCTGATAGTGGCCGATACGACGACTCACGACCGTTTTTTTTGGTTTAGGGCCAAAATCTGGGTTGAGGCTTGAAGGATTTCAGAGAATTATCCTTTATTTGGTAATTGATTTTAAAATAAAATTTTTGTTTATTTTTTGGTATTTATACCAAGTCTTAAAGTCGGGTTAATTACCAATTTAAGGGTCTCCGTCCCTTTGTTTTCACACTTTATATTCCCTTTGTTTTCACACTTTATATCCTTCCGCATTTTGAAAACCACACCCGCACTCCCTCAAGGTTTTCAAGATCTTGCAATTTCGTCCCTATTTTAAGCTTAAGTTGATTTTCAAATGGTTTAATCCTTTTTTTCCTTTTGTAATTTCAGTTATGTTTTAATTTAGTCCTCGGATCCATTGGGTTATTTCCCTTTTCCCCTTTGTGTTTGCATGCATATTTTTTCCCCTTTTTTGTTTGTTATCGTATTATGTATAGTATTATGATAATATTGTTGGGTTGAAATATAGGGGTGTTCATTCTTGATTACCCGAAAAACCGGGTACCCGGTTCTCTCAGGTACTCCATATGTCGGCCCGTGTCCCGACTCGCTTTAGTCAGGTACTTGCTATTCGGGTACCCGATTCACATTTTTATTTTTATTTTTTTTTTAATTTAAAAAATTTAAAATATCATATTATAAACACATAAAATTTAAAAGTTCATAATACATAATACAAACACAAAAATTAGTGATTTGAAGTTAGTTTTAAGATGAAATATTTGGATATATATATTAAAGTTTATCACAAAAAGACATTAAAAATATTAATCTCATTTTTTTCTTTTGAATCCCGGTATAGGAATGTAATACCTCTCTATTTAATTAAAAAAATATTTAAAAATTTTAAAACTTAAAAGTACATAATACAAACATATAAATAATTTAAAGATTCAAATTTAATTTTAAGAAAAAATATTAAGGAACGTAAAATAAAAATATAATTTAAAACAAAAAAATAAAATTTAGAGACTCTGAGTTGCTTTCCTGAAACTTAAACAGGAGGATGAACTGATAATTGAGTTGGTGAACAAATTTGGGCCAAAAAAGTGGTCAACCATTGCACCTGGACGTATTGGAAAGCAATGCAGAGAAAGGTGTGATGGTAGAGCTGTTAATTTTCATATTTTAAATCTACTTATATTTATAGCTTTGGAGAAGGCCAAGGGCTGGGGAGTTTGTACATTGGATTGTGACTTCTTGTAGGATTGATAACAACAGCTGACCTAAGCCTGGTAATAATTTTGACAGTTTGTGACAGGTTTTCATTATGGGATGCTATTGTGAGCTTCTCTGGAATTTTATGGAATTTTTTTTTTGTTGTAATAATTTTCCCCCTTAAAATATAAGAACAAAAAATTGTTCCCGTTTACATTTGTATTGATGCAGCTAACTACTAATGTTGGTGGCATAATCATCTCAATCCTGCCATAAAGAGGCATGGATTCAGGAAGAAGAGCTGACACTTATTCATGCTCATCAGGTTTTTGGAAACAGATGGGCAGAGCTCACAAAGTTCTTGCCAGGAAGGTATGTTTACTTATCATTTAGAGAGACCAGACCTTCCCATTAATGTTGGGTCAAGAAGCTAATATTTTTTTTCCTACCAATAACTTGCTCTATTTCCATCTTTGTATGGGTAAAAAGGCGAACAATGCTACTCCTTCTGTCCCACGAAAATTGTCCTTTATTGATTTTTTCTGGGGTCAAATTTTTTTAAATTTGACTCGTGATTATTTAAAATTTATTATTGATAAAAATATAGAAAATATATTTTAAAAACCTCTAATCAAGTAGTTTTTAAATATATATTTTATAAAATTTAATTATTTAAAATATTTAAGATAATTATAGTTAAATTTTAAAAATTTTAACTTTTAAAAAGTCAATAAGGGATAATATTTGTGGGACAGAAGGAGTATAAAAAATCACTGGAACAGTTCAGTCAAAAAGAAATTGGACTCTTACATAGCATTAGGTCTTCTAGAACAATTTCAATTTCCGCTTCTTACAAATAAAAGTCAGCCTATACCTTCATCCTCTTCAACGAGGCAGAGGAATGTAGATGATAGTGGTGCCAAATGTAGTACAGAAGCAGAAGACATATCAGAATGTAGGAAAATGCCGGTACATCCCATAGCACCGGTGTTAAAAAGTGCATAAAGCGCACTAAGCCGATAGGAGTTTTATAGCCAAGGCGCAAGACGCGCGTCTTATTGAAGTAATGCGCACTTTTTAAAAATAAGAGATATATATATTTTTTCCAGTTGTATAGTCAAGCAAAATGAACAGTTTATGCAATGTAAACACCAAAGAGTATTTATCATCAACAATTTATGTATTAAGCATCACTTCAAAATTCTTTACATTCAATAAAATTTTAGGTGATACGAATAATGAGATTCTTTGAATGTTCAACTTCAACGTGAACCAATCAAGGAGAATGTATAAATGTACATGAAGCAGAGTATTAAACAAGAAAAAAATTAGTACTTTAGAAAGGACGATAAGTTCAACAAAAGCTCTTCATTTCATTTACCTTTAACTTTCCAATCAAAAAGCATATGACATTGCATTTTATCATGCAATATGAAATTTTTTATATTGTAAATAGACAAAGCTAGTTATTTAATAATTTCAAAAGGATATATGATAATATGATTTAAATTAAGGATTTATATCCAATACACTAGCGGTGGAAACTAAAACAAGCACCTTATTCCAAGGTTAAAAGGTTAGGATTTAGGTTTTAGGGTTAAAAATTAGGGGCTAGAGTTAGGATTTAGGTTTTATGATAACATGTAGGTTTTAACCTATACACTAAATTCTAACCCTAAACCCAAAATTCTATTCACAATGACTAAATTCTAAATTACTAAATCTAAACCCCTAAACCTTACACCATAAACCCTAAAACAATTAAATTTAGTTCAAGTTTTAAAACTCAACCAAATTAATTTGAATTTAAATTCGATCCAATTTAATTAATGTTTGTATATATCGTGTGTTATGCTTTAAGTTCAAATTACACATTAACTCGACTAGATTAATTTAAATTCTATTTGATTAATGTCATTTTTGTGTGGTCCCCACTTTTGGCCCAAGTTAGTATGTAAAATATAATAAAAAAATATAAAAAGACAAAGATAAAAAAATTGGACAGGCGACGCCTTTCTTCGCCTCGGCGCCTTGTTGCGCTTCATTGAAATCGCCTCACCTAGACCCAATTAGGTGATTCACCCTTGCCTCGCCTTAGCGCCTAGGTGTGCCTCAGATGCGCCTTTTTAAATACTACATGGCGCAACGAAAAAATTATCCGACGAATTCCACCAGTGATCCATGTACGATGAACGAATTTGGGTGAAAAGGGATGAGACATTACCTTAATTAAATCTGATAACTTAGGGGCGTAGGAGAATCCAATTCCTTCAGCACGATGTTGAATCCTAGTCATCACAATAGTGTTCCGACATCTACGCACTCCATCCGAATAAAATGAACAATATTTTACTTCTCTAACTGTTATAGAGGTTTTTAGCAATTGGCATGTCATTGGCTGCTAGATCTTATGCCTTTATATAGCATTCAAAAACCTAATCCTACTTAAATTCGATTTTATTAAATATACAATATATGTAACCGAATATAATTAAATATATAATCTAATTCTACATCAAATAAGTTTCTTTAGGGATATATATTTTAATGGTGTTTGATAATTACAATAATTATCTAGTATTAAATATATATAAATGAAATTATCTATATAATTAGAATAATTAGAATAATTTTGTTTTTTTAGTAAAATCAAATATATATATATATATTAACTGATTTCGTGTACAACAAGTTTGCACACATGTTATCTAGTCGATATATGTTTGTTTCAATCATAGGGTGTGACTCTTGTAGGTTCATGTAACGTTAGCAGTAATATCTAGAGCAATCCTAATATTACAAGTAATGAGTGACATCTAACAATACATCATTGCTACCTAAGTTACAGGAAGTCGTGGTTCGACATAACCTCTTCGTGATTAACTCTTTTCATGTATTACATCCTTTTGTTCTTATATCTAGATTGGACACAAGTCATAGAATAGTCACACTTGTATAGTCCATCTAATATTTCTTGATATCTTGAGTAGACTTTTATAAACGAATAACTATGATATCTCATATTAACTCATTCGAGCATGACCATGCATTTTTAGTCTCACTCAATCAAGTGACCTATGATATTACTCCTATTATGTAGGAGAGACAAGTCCTATCTTGATCCATATCCTACTACATAGATTGTGACATATCCAACATCAATTTTTATAGTGTAGTCAGTTACGACACACATTTGACTGTATTAAAATATGTCACTCACAATGTAGAAATAATGATGATCTCAAGTATAAGGATCATACATGTAGTTATCACTATGACCAATATTGTGACTGTCACATAATAATCCAAGAATCATGCTCATAACTGATCAGTCTAGTATGTCGTTCTCTAACACACACTTATGTATTGATTTTGACATCTCCATGTCAATGACAACACTTTGTCATCAATCAACTACATATTAGTCTTAATGTATTATTGTTATTCATGCCCACAATAATACTCTATTAATGATATTTAAGAATAACCATATTATTCTAAGGACTTTATTATAATTCAGTTTATTTATATATACGCATAATAATGATTGAAATAATAATAACGATGGCTTTATATTAATAAACAAGATAAAATTAAGTATGTCTTTTACAATCATCTTATGATTGGTCTTTGGGCATACTCCAACACAAAATGCAGCCAAAAATCTATTATGGTCGGCTACTCACAGTCTACAGATGATTCGGCTAATGCTTATGTTCATACAAGTGAAGTATCCGGTGTGTCAAAGGAAAAGAATTCCCATGCAGTACCTTGTTCAGAAGTGTATCGCCCATCTTTGGAAGTCGTCAACTTCTCTATTCCAGAAACACCAGGTGAAGCATGGTACTCTACAAGTGGGGATTGCCAGTTTGGTTTACCAGACCTACCAAATGTTTCTTCTACAGAATTGGGGCAAGAATCATCAGGGTTCCCAACTCACTGTACAGATACTAGCGAATGTTGTGAAGTGATGATTTCAAACTTCCGTAGGATTAAATGCTCCTACATCTCTCATAAATACAGTTACAACTTCTGACAAGCAAGAACATATGTTGATAATTGATGATGAATGTTGTAGGGTCTTATTCTCATATGCAGTGAACGATGGATGCTTTGTCACAGAAGATTTTACAAAAGGATATAATATGGTTGAATTGAGGAGCTGCACGCATGCATGGCCTTATCATGCTTTAGACATCCAAAAAACTGAAACTGGAAGAACTCCGGCCTCACAATCTAATTGTCCGTCAAGGTTTGAAGTGTTGCCAACCTCATGCGTCAATCTTTTGTGTCTCCTTCACTTCTCTTGGTTGAGGATAGTACATTTTTATATAGCAGAAAGCACGGTTAGTTAAATGGTCAACCTTTTGGAACTCATGAGCAAGAACTTCCGAATGTGCATGATGGCTTTATCTATACTAGTGAGGATCATACAAAAATGCAAGAGCAATCATACATTGACAAGAATTCTTTGAAGCTGGTTCCTATGAATGCTTTTGGTTTAGAATCAAATGCAATGCAAACTTGTCCTATTGTGGATGATAAGCCAAACTCGCCTGCTTGGATATTCCATTTTTCAGCTGTGATCTGATATCAAGTTGCAGTGATAAGAAGCAAGAGATTACACTGGATTTGCTTTCTTTTGAGGACAAAGAGTAACCTTACAATCCCTTAAGGTTTATACCCTAAAACCTTAAGACCCCTCTCTCAAAGAGATTACAAATAAAGCAAACTGAAAAATCACACTTAGACAAATTGTTTACACTCTAAAGCACTCACCCAAAACCTAAACACTTAAGCAATTATAACAATTTAGCTCAATAAATGTTCTCTACAAGAAATATGACAATTTAAGCTCTAAAAGAATCACTATACAATTGAATGTGTTGTTATATCTTCCATGGATGCTTGAAGACTTCTTTTAAACCTTTTAACGAGCTTGTGACCGTTACTAGTTGTTGGGGTTGGTTTAGAGCCGTTGGGGATATAATTTCCAGCATTAAATGCTCTTCTAGTGTAGAGGATATTTGTACTCGTGATAGGGTATCGGTACCTACCTTTAAATAGAAAGAGTCGTTATACACAAAAACATAGGGGGTATCGGTATCTGTTGCAAGGGTATCGGTACCCACCCTTGCGTATGTATCCGTACTGAGGGTCAATACTAGTCTAAAAATGCTCACTGGAATTTCCTTAAAACATAGTGTATTGGTACTTGTCTTAGCCGTACCGGTATGTTCCATAGGGTATCGATACCGGGGATAGGGTATCGGTATTTGAGGCATGTTTTGACTTTAAGACCTTTTAAAAATATTTGTTCAAGTCAAAAATACTTTAAAGTTTAAGATAACTATAAAGAAAAGACAAAAAAAAATTAACATGAAAGAGTTTAGATAAAATAGCTCCCCCTTACTCAAGCATCAAGTAAATTGTTAGTCCAACAATTCAAAAGAAATAATAAATTTCAAATAAATAAATGAAATTAAACACAAGAAATTCAATAAACATGCTATTTATAAAAATAAATCAATAAGCATGCAAGGCACGGCAAAAAGGAGACCAAAAATCCCTTTTTGACTTTGAGTATCGGTACGGTCGGTACGGTATCAACCGTATCGGTATGTTGGTTGAATCCAGTATCGGTACGATATGGGTGATACCGGTATCGTCTGCACGAAATGGTGAAAATGTGCAGCAAAAATCAACTCAAAAGCCTTACAACTTAGTATTAAGTTCATACAAAGGCTCTAGGAGATCTTAGGTATACATTTTGATCATTTTGCTATACATGCTTCACAAAAGTCATCATTTAAGTCAAAACAAACATGAATTTCACCAAATTCAATCAAACATTACAAGTTTAAGGCCAAAGACAAAGAAATGAGCATGAAAGACCAAAAACATGTAACTCATGCAATTGGGATTCCCCCTAACTATATGCAATTAAGAACCTCATGGAGTCATACAAATATGCTTAGATCAATAAAAAAAATTAGACATGGAAATCATGATCAAACAATTGCATGAAACTTAAATTTACTACTTGAACCAAGGTAGGATGTTAAGCCTTCATTTTTTAAGTGTCCTTCCTCCTTTGTGTGTCAAGAGTTTCCAAAATGTGATTTTTCTCATCAATGCTCAAGCACACCTATGAAAAGACAATCAAGTATATTTTGGTATTCAAATTGCTTTGGATCCATTGACATTAGTCCCAAAAACCTTTGCCCCTTTAAAATCTATTTTTCAATGTCTTCCTTTTTGTTTGAAGAAATTAGTCTTTTTGGAACTAAAATATTCTTAATCATTTTTCCTCTCAAAAATCTAGGGAAGTACATTGTCTTTGATAAAATTTTGTTTTAACTAAATTTGTTTTAAAGTTATCTCAATTATCATATTTTTGAAATATTTTGTTAAATAAATTCTTTTTAAGATCATCAAATTTCTTTGATGATCATTTTGAACTTTTAGAAGTAAGTTTTGTAAATCCAATTTTTTTTGTTCAAAATCTTTAAACCTTGCTTCAAGTTCAAGATTGGTTTTAGAAAGCAATTCTTTTTCGATCTTCAACTTTGAAATCAATTTTTTGTTTTTAAAAAATGAAGCTTTGAATTCCAAAATCAAATCATCATAGGTTTCTTGTAACTCATCAAAAGTATAAGAATTTAAATTAGATGAGTTAGAAGTTACCTCTTCTTCTTAGATGACCATGAGACATAGGTTGGCTACCTCATCATCATCGGTGGAGTCTTCCTTATCATTCCATGTAGCCACAAATGAATTTTTCTTTGATCACTTCTTCTTTATCTTTGGGCAATCGTATTTGACATGCCCGAGCTTCTTGCACTCGAAGCACATGATGAGATTCTTTCTTCTCCTTGATTCATGCTTTGATTCTTCTTTTTTGCACTTCATGAATCGATTGAGTTTCTTCAAGAGTTTGGTCGCCTTCTCTCCTTCATCTTCACTCGATGTTTCTTCTTGAATACTTGAGGGGGTATTGAATGCAATATTCTCCTTCTTTTATTCTCTTCTCTTTGACATCAACTGATAGGTGAGCAAAGAACCAATGAGCTTGTCAAGCTTGAGCGTCTTGAGGTTCTTTTCTTCGATGATCGTCGTCTTCTTGGATTCTCATGATTTTGAACGTGAATAAATCAACTTCTGAACTAGCTTGTCCTCTGGGATCACTTCTCCATAGCCTTTGAGTCGATTGACAATGGTGGAGAATCAATCAGAAATAGCTTTGATGTCTTGAGTTGGGTTCATCTTGAAGTTCTTGTACTCAAGGTTGAGAAGACCAATCTTGGTCTCTTTTATTTCGTTAGTGCCTTCATGAGTGACTTCAAGCTTGTCTTAAATCTCCTTGGCATTTGAATAAGAAGAGACCCTTCCATATTCATTAGGATCAAGTGCACAAAAGAAAATGTGCATGACCTTGGCATTTGTTTGGAATCTTTTGTTCTCCACATCACTCCAATCTCTCATCTCGGAAGTTGGAGTGGTGTAGCCATCCATGATGCTCATCCATATCCCAAGATCACTCGCTTGAATGAATAACCTCATCCCATTCTTCCAATAAGAATAGTGAGCTTTGTTGAAGAATAGTGGCTTGTTGATCGGTTGGGAGTCTATGTAATAAGTACCGAAAGTGGAGGTTATTGCTTCGGTTGATTGAAAAGACTTGAGTGTTGTCAACCGAATTGTTAAGAGGGGGTGAATTGGATTTTTGAAGTGGTGGATGAAAAGCTAATGAATAAAAATATTAACACAAATATTTAGAGTGGTTCGACTTCTAAACCAAGTCTACTTCCACTACTTTAGCTATTCACACTAATGATTTTTCAAATACACTAGATTTGCTTTCTTTTGAGGACAACGAGTAATCTTACAATCCTTTAAGGTTTATATCCAAAGCCTTAAGATCACTATTTCTCAAAGAGATTACAAATGACGCAAACTGAAAAACCTTATTTAGGCAAATTGTTTGCATTCTAAAGCACTCACCCATTTGAGCAATTATAACAATTTAGCTCAACAAGTGTTCTCTACAAGAAATAAAATAATTTAAACTTTAAAAGAATTTCACTATACAATTGAATGTTGGTAGATGTTATATTTTCCATGGATGCTTGAAGATTTCTTTTAAACCCTCTAATGAGCTTGTGACCGTTACTAGCCGTCAGTGATATAATTTCCAGTATTAAATGCTCTTATGGTGTAGAAGGTATCGGTACTCATGATTGGGTATCGGTACATGCCTTTAAATAGAAAGAGCCGTTAGACACAAAAACACAGAGGTTATCGGTACCTGTTGTAAGGGTATCAATACCCACCCTTGCGTACCGGTACTGAGGGTCAATACCGGTACAAAAAATGCTCACTGAAATTTCCTTAAAACATAGTGTATCGGTACTCGGCTTAGCCGTACCGATACGTACCATAAGGTATCAATACCGAGGATAGGGTATCGGTACCTGAGGCCTGTTTTGACGTTTAAGACCTTTTGAAAATATTTGTTCAAGTCAAAAACACTTAAAAACATTTTAAATATATTTTCAAGTTATTTGGACTTCGAATATTTTTGCAATATTTGAATTAAGTCCAAAAAATATTTTTAAACTTTGTTATATCAAAATTTTATTTGAACAGATTTTCTATTTGGCTTTTGTGCAGACAGAGAATACCTCAATGCTAGAGAATGATGCTTCTTCTATTGTGAAAACTGAAACTAAAGTGATTAGGGAATATTGTAATATGATAGAGCAGAGCTTCTGGGAGTCACATCCAGGCATCTTGGATTAAAAAGCTTAGACTTCCATAGATTTTAAAGCATGGCTTTTGCAGTGTTCGAAAGCAACAACGCATTGATTTGTGCCTCAAAAATATTTCTTCATCTTTCATAAGCGAGCAAGTTACTTACAGATTTTGAATTTACTTTTCACTGCATTTTATTTCCTCTTACGGTAATACAAACATTCCATTTTGTGTTTGACAATTTATCCATGGAAATGGAAGTGTCTTTGCACTGCTTAACCACAGGACTCACTGTTTCAAGACTACTGCTAAATTTTATATCTATTTTTTAGAAAAATACTTTGATACACAAGACGGTTGAGAAACTCAATGTTATTGTAAAGGATGAAAGTGTCGAGCCTGATGAAAAAACTGTTGAAGATGTTTCGGCAAAACTGAAATTGGAGATGATAGAAAATAAACAGAAAATTAAGGGGCTTGCGGAGAACTTATTGAAGGGGAACAAAATTTTTGTTTATCCCCGAGTTGTAAAAACCGATGGAAACACAGAAGTGTTTTTTAAATGGGAGTTTATCCCCATGCAATCATTTTCTGTTAAAAAAACTATAACCATGTCAGGTTTAAGGAAAGCGGTAAAAATATTTTATTTTTACGAGTGTCTTAATTTTAAGGGTTAAAATTTAATTTAAGATTTATAATTTAAGGGTTTAAAATTTAGGGGGTGTGGTTAGATTTTAGAGTTCAGATGTTATAGTTTAGAGTTTAGAATAATATGTTAGAGATTTAAATTTTTACCTATAACCCCTAAATTAGAATCTTAAACTCTAAATTCAAACTCCAGTTTTTAATTTTTAAATACATAAACTTAAACCCTTAAACTATGGACCTTAAATTAGATCTCTAAATCTTAAAATTAAAGCGCTTGTGAAAATAAAATATTTCTACTACAATGTGATATAATTACCTTTTTAAAAATACAAAAATATAATATAAATGAGGATAAATAAATAATTATATTTAAAAGTGTTTTTGAAAGAACCAAAAACAAATACATTGACGTGAAATTTAAGCAGCAATTGGAAGTGAACATTATTTCTGCCTTTCCGGTGTTTGAGGGCTACAGATATTATTGAATAATAGCAAGTGAAAAACAAATACATTGACGTGATTCCCATTAAAGTTTATTGATTAAGAATTGTTCTGCCCAATTTCTATGACAAACGAGTAACGGCAGCATGAATTGCATCAGCCAGATGAGGAACCGTCTTTGAGCTCAGACCCGCCATGCTAATCCTCCTGTACACAAAATTTATAAATTTACTTGTGAGCAACAATTGGTTTAGAACTCTTCGTTTTTTTTCCATAAATGTGTCGGGCACATATCCGCACATAGATGATCGGATATATACATATATCCGACACTCACCCCTCAATCTAAGTAACATAGGACAATAATCGACTTACCCATCAGAAGTCATGTAGATGTGGTATTCTCTGGTCATAAATTGTACTTGCTTTGAATTTAGTCCGGTGAAGGTAAACATTCCGATTTGTTTGATGATATGACTCCAGTCGCCGGGCGTTCCTGCCAAATGGAAAAGATGCGGAAAAATTGAGAAAGCGACAAATACTTGGGATGAACAATTTGCCAAGGTAGGCTGCTTAAATAGAACAAATGAAAGACACATGAGAAGTTGTTGAAAGAATATTAGGAACTTTGAGATGACCTCTAGTGCGCAGAGCATCAAAAAGTTGGTCGCGCATGCTTTTGATACGGTCAGCCATCGCCTTTAACTCGATAGTCCATTCATTGAACATGTTGCTGTTTGTTAGAAGCAAACAATAGAAAACCATTAAAGAGCGGCAAACTAAATGATGCTGGCAAGAGCGGCGCAGAGAATCATGGGTTAAGGGGTGCATACCTGTCCTTCAGGATGTTAGCCACAATGGATGCGCCGTGAATCGGTGGATTCGAAAACATTGGCCTAATAACAAGCTTCAACTGGCTCTCGACCCTGCTTGCTACTTCAGCCGTCTTGCAGACCTATTGACAATGAAATTTGACAAAAGAATCTGAATACATTCTTTATGTCTACAAATAACGAGTCAGAGAGAATAAAGAAAAGCCCTTTAGATTAAAAGATTCTAGAATATCATAGGCATCAATACTAGAGTCTTACAACACTCAGTGCACCAACACGTTCCCCGTAGAGGCCCATGTTCTTCGCGTAACTCTGAGCTACAAAGCATTCACCACCGTCAGCGACAAACATACGAATCGACTGTGCATCTTGATCCAGACTTCCGCTTGCAAAACCCTACAGTAACAAGTACCAATACAATCCTCTTAGGAATGATAATGATACTAACATCGAATGACTCGGTTCAAGCCCTCACCCATTAAATGATTTGAACTGTCTTAATTTTCTCGGTATGCAAAAGTAAATACCCAATGTTTCATTTGGTTTCAACATACCTGATAAGCACTATCAAAGAAAGGTAACAATGCCTTTGATCTCATCAACTGCCTTATTTGCTCCCACTGCTGAAGTGTGGGATCAACACCAGTGGGATTATGAGCGCAAGCATGAAGAAGCACAATCGATCCGGAAGGGGCAGAACCAAGGTCCTCCAATAACCCTGTTAACCGGACGGAAATGAATATTGTAAAATCAAGAAATTAACAGAGTAAAACTAAATCATATTAGTTGATCACGAACTTCAACAATAAGATAATTGATAAAATGCCAAATATAAGATCAAAATATGTCATTGTTACATACACAAAACACATAATCAAAGAAGTTCCCGTACCCTGGAAATTCAATCCGCGTGTGTTATGATCGTAATAACGGTATGTTTTCACAGATAATCCTGCCAAAGTAAAAATCTTGGGGTGATTTCCCCATGTTGGCTGTGGAATGTATATAGTTTTCTGCAAAAAACAGAACACCAAAATCACAGTAAAAAATGCAAGTGAATTACTGCCATGAGATTGGCCAAAGATAATACAAACAAAACTATAAGCAAAATAAAACAAGAAGTTTACTAGATGATAATGCCTAGCCATGAATTCAGCTCCAACTCTCAATGAACCCGTCCCAGATAAACATTGAACCGTAGTAACTCGATTCTCTTGAATAGCAGGGCTACATTTAAAACCCACGAAAAGCAAGAAAATATATAACAAAAACAATAAAATCAATCTAAAATTCCGTAGCCTAGCATTAAACATTCAATATTAACAAACCTGTCAGCACCAAAAATGAGTTTAGCACTTAGTTTATTAAAGTCTGCTATTCCAACAATGGGAAGATATTCCTTAACACGTGACCTGTCGTTCAACAGCATTTGCTCTGCCTTTCTTACCACATTAAGAACAAGAGGCTTCCCTTCCTGTTATCAAAAATGAAAATTCCAACGTTTATGGAAACTTTTCCTTTGAAATCTAGTCCTTAAAAATTAAAATCTAATGGATAACAATATTCAAAGTTCTGGTTTAAAGAAATGAATTCTAGATATTCAAATCTAATGCAAGTTCATTAATATAAATTAAAAATTAGACTAAATTCCTTAAATTAAAAGGCGAGAGGCTAAATTTTCAAAAGATAGAAGAGTAGAGGAACTAGGGGAATAATTATACTCAAGTAAAAAATAAAATAAAAATTACCTCGGTTCGATAAGCACCGACTCCTAAATTCAACTTAACGGGGCTCGGATCTTTGTTGTATGCGACAGTTACCTAATAAATCAACGGAATATTGGATTAGCTAATTGTTGCATCTTAATCACTCGTAATTAAAAGAACATTAAGATCAAAATAAATAAGAGAGATTGAATTTAATTAGCGTACTCCGAGGATGGGATCTTCAGGCGCGCGAACGACGTGAGAGAAAACAGAGTCCCCGTGAAAACAGGAGGTGGGAGAAAATGCCACGGCGGTTCGAGACTCAATTGATGCGGTTGCAAGGTGTCGGACCAGAGCGTTTAGCCGCCGATCGGCCGGCGAAGATGATGACGTGAATTCGCGGCGCATGTTAGCTTGTCGGTATGTTTGAATGGTTGATTTACGCTTTCGTTTTCTCTTTGCTTCACGGCAGCTTTTGCTTTTGCTTGCTGATAGTTGACTGTTCGTTTTGTATATAAATAAAAGCTTACGCGGCGAGTGACGGTAGCTGTTAATCTGCTTACCATTCTTGATTGAAGTGGGGCCCACCTTCTTTTTCTCTATTCCATCGTTTTTAATTCAACAAATTTAAGATGAATAAATATAATTTGACATTTAATTTATTGGTCGATTAATTCTTACACAATTAATTTAATTTGTCTCACTTGTAATATCATGATTTAAATTTATAATCTTATTTAAGAGGCTTAATAGTTCATCCTGTTACACACCAATTAAGAGGTCAAAACGTCTAAATCATCTATAATCTCCGACCTCTTGAATGAAGGACATGTACTTCTGTATTTAAACTCACGAATTTTAAAAAATATCAACAGAGTTAAAAGACTCAATTCATAATTGTTTATATTTAATTATAAATTTGTGAGATTTAATATGATTTATCAGAAATAATAATCGAACTAAGAATTAATCAATAAATATTAATATTTAATCTTATATTCCTAATTATTTACATTTTCTGCATGATTAAAATTTATTTTCAATTAAATAAAGTGCCATAATATTTTTTGTTTAATCACCAGTATTTGATTTATTAGTTGATTAATTCATATTGAATTTTGTAAATGTTTAATATGAGAACGATCCTCTCAATTCAATTTTATTTCTACACAACGTCAGAATTCAAACTCCTGACCTTGCTTGAAGGACATAACGTATTATTTCACTAAACCAATTGATTATTGGTTATAAACCAAGTGACTTGGTGTGTTAAATATTATTCTCAACATATAATAATTTTTAATTTAAAATTAAACTCTTATTTAATACACTAATCATGAACTTTTTACAAACAACTCTAATTTCTTTTTATATCTTTAATTAATTATTTAAATAAGAAAATAAGACACAAAACACGATATTAAAATAATTTTGAAGAAATTTGGTACTGTTTAAACGGGTTTCGAGTTTGAGATCTTACGTAAGTAAAAAATTAATGTTAAGAAATTAACCCAGACAAATCTATCTGAATTAGTCGCATTAAAATCTTAAAAAACTAAAAAGACAACAAAAAAAATGTATGAAAATATTTTAACATTTTTGTTCCATTTTTGCAACAAAAAAGAGAGGAAAGAAGTTAATTATTCGCTTTCAATCGAATAGGAAGAAAATTCACGTGGTAGATAGGGTTTTATCTTTGAAGATGATGAAACATTAATGAAGTTTGGCTTGGCACGTTTGTCAAGGTGGAGATATGTCATCTCTTTTCGGATGATCACCAATTCCTAGGTTCATTTGGACGCGGAATTAAATATCTTATCTTTTATTTTACGGTAAAATATTAAAATGGTCACCGACTTTATTAAAAAATAAAATAATAATTAAATTTTTAAATATTATATAATAATAATAATTAAATTTTATATTTTATAATAAAATAGTAATTCGACTAGTATTATATATAAAAAATTTTAAATAATAATAAATTTAATTTTTTATATTTGTAAATATAATTAATTTAGTCCTAATTAAAAATAAGGGTCTTTTGACATCACCTCCCAGAGATGGTGGATGTGAGCATGGTGGAAACTCCTCAAGTTGATGGAACTCTGAACCTTTTATGGATAAACAGGATGCTGATTATTTTTTACCCTCCATCCAGATTGATTTTTGAATAGAGAGAAAACCTATGAATAAGAAACATGTAACCATATATTCTGGGAAGACATGAATTACTGTAAGATTTAAAGCTGCTGCCCCTATCTACTTGAATCCAGATAAGTTGTACATGTCTCTAACCTCATTAATGCAGATTTGTACTCGTAAATTCCCTACTTATCTAATTACGTGGTGTGCATCTAAGGTAATTACCATTGAAGGATTGCTGATTCCAACAGGAGACTGGAGACATGACTATTTTCTGCAAATGCACAAAATATTCTTACATAAGATCGTTAATGCAGAAAAAAAGAGTTTTTTCTTTTATGGTTTTGGATTATTTAATAAGAAAAGGAAGGAAGAGAGCAAGGGGATACAACCAGAGTAAGTGGACATGGACCACGGCGAAGGGAGTTGAGTGATGCGGAAAGACTCTTGCTAAATGATTTTTTAAATTAAGACTAAATTGATTAAATCTTTAAATATAAAGGACTAAATGTGTTATTATCTAAAATTTTATAATTGCAACTTTACTCTATTAACGGCTTTTAACGGACGAGTTATTATTTTGCTACAAACAAAAAGTTTAATTGCCATTTTGTAACATTTAAAAGTTTGATTATCGTTTTAATTTTTTAACAAAGTTCGGTAACCATTTTGGTACTTTACCCTTTATTTTAAAAACAGGCTTATTAAAAAATAAATGTCTAAACTATATTTCTTCTGAATTTTTAGGTGCCTAAACTATTTTTTGATAAAAATATGTGCTAACTTTTATTTCATTAATTTTATGTGTTTCGTAGCTATATGTCGTTAAAAAGTCTATTTACCGATTAAAATATGACATGCGACATGTTTATTTTATTTTTAAAAATCAAAAACTTAAAACAAAATTTTCCCCATTTTTTTTTAATTTTACAGAAAATCCCAAAGCAATCCCCAAATCTCAAACTCCCAAATCGTTGCTGCTTCTACTGTCGATCGCTGTCATTGAGTCCACCCCTTTAATCGTTGGACCTAACTGGTCATTTCTCCCAATATGGCATCGTCAGAAAAATGAAAAACGGCGTGCCAGCTGAACGTCGATTTCACATTAACTGTTTAACTATTAACTGTTTAACTAGCACGTTGTTCGCTATTTTTTAACGACACCATATTGGGGGAATGATCGGCTAGGTCTAGCGATCAAAGGGATAGGCTTAGGAGTGACAATTGGTGGTGGAAGGGGTGACGATAGGTGGTAAAATGGGGCGATGATCGGTGACGGAAGCGGTGACGATTTGGGGATTTAGGTTTGGAAAATTTTAGGGATTTGAGGACTATTTTGTAAAGTTTGGGATTTTCAAGATTTTTTGAAAAATTAAAAATTTTAGTTTTTTTTTCAAAAATAAATAAAATTAGTGCCACATATCAAACATTGATTGGATAACAGATTTTTTTAAACATCCCTTAACGTCCATGTACCTAAAATTTTAATGGTATAAACGTTAGACACCTAT
This sequence comes from Hibiscus mutabilis, assembly GCA_019671005.1. Taxonomy (NCBI): domain Eukaryota; kingdom Viridiplantae; phylum Streptophyta; class Magnoliopsida; order Malvales; family Malvaceae; genus Hibiscus; species Hibiscus mutabilis. The sequence continues at coordinate 49,676,920 of CM033748.1, read as the reverse complement.
TTTTACCAAAAATTAGTTTAGCACCCAAAGTTCAAAAGAGATATAGTTTAAGGAATTATTTATATATTAAGCCTTAAAAATAACTATTATATATAGAGATAAATAATATTTTTTTGAATAGTCTTAATGTGATTACAAGGAAGTATATGTTCATAGATATTCTTAACCCTTTGACAATGCACACACACCTTGCAGACAAGGCGATTAGAACCTGGGTCTCCTAGGATGAATATCATCCGCTTTTCCACTGAGACCACTTTAGTTAAATAATATTTTGACTTTTGAAATTATATTTTGTTATCATTTTAGTATTTTTGAAGATTTTTTTTATTTAGTTTGACCTAGAATTTTTCAATTGTGAAGCATGTTATCTCATATAATTTTTTCGTTGCAAAAAAATCACATTAACACTTTAAGAATGTGCTACATATAGGGATGGTTGTGGATTGGGTAAAGCCAAGTTTTTGGCCGACCCGAACCCAATTCGAGTAGTAGAGTCCTCCATCCAACCCCTAGTTTGGGTTTGATTTTTGAAAGTTTGTTACGCACCAATGTAGGCGCGTTATCCTCTTTTTGAATTAGGCTGACTTGGCTCTGACTAATGGCTATCTGACTGGGCATCGATCTTCTTTCTTTTTCCAACCGAGTTTGACAATCCTCGTCTTGCTTTTTCCAAAGAAACTCGATATTTCTCTTCTGCTCCTATCCTACCAAACATGCTCCTAACCTGCTTACCACAACAAGAAAATATGTCGTCAATCTGGCAATGAAAACTGTACATTTCTTAACTCCTAGATGCTAATGCATGAATCTACTGTCAAAATGCACAAATATGTACTCAAAGTCAAAATAGAACTTTTGAGGAGTTAACATTGATACACATAGGTCGTGCATCAATACTCCATCGATACTGATATGTAAAAAATAGAACTTTTGTTGTTACTAGAAAATTAATGGAACATGGGGTACCGATACAGCTTGAGCCTGTACCGATACTCCATTTAAATTTTACCCGTGTTCATCATTTATAACACAGGGTATCGGTACAAGCTCTTTTTGTACCAATACTGAAGCCTAAAAATGGCTTTCAAGGCTCGGGAAATCACATCCCAAGCCCCCAAAAATTTAACCTTTAATGCCTTACCCCAATCGTACATCTTATGGAAGTTGTTTAGGGTGGTTTACTACCATTTTTACACATTATTAACAACTAATCCGAATTTCACCATTAACAAGGCTTTAAGCTACCAAACACCCAACTAGCAATTATAAACCACAAAATCAAGGAAAACAATCACTTTATGATCTTCAAGAAGAGTACGAATCATAGATGTACTGACCTTAAGCCAAAAATCCCGAAACAATTCACCCACTTGGTTTTCTTAACTTTCTTTCTTTGACCCAAGCTTGGAATAACCCTCAAACACTTCCTTTTTTCCATACAAACATGAAAATGAGACAATACTTGAGATAACGGCTTGAGGTAGGCTTAGCTACGAAAATACAATCTTAAAACCAAAGGAAAGATTCTTACAAGCCTTGAATACCAAAAACTCATAGATGAAAAACTCGTATTTTTTAGAAGAGAATATCACTTTCATAAAGCTCTTAGAATGGTGATTAATTTTTTCTTCACTCATAAGCCCAAAAATCAACTCTTGTAAGGTAAAGATTTGAGATTTAAACCTTGATGGCTTGGGTTTCCATGGAGGAAAAGGCAAGGAAGAAAGAGAAGAAGAAAATGGTGATATCACAACCTCTTTTTTTGTCCCCTTCAATCACGTGAAACACCAAGAGAATTAAAAGTGTTCAGCCCTTTTACTTTAAAAAGGTATAATTACCACATGGACACCTCATGTTTCATCATGTTTACAATACGGTCCCCTGCCAAGCCCAATTAGCTCAGTATTCATCTAATAAGGCTCAATTTCCACCCAACGGGTAGGACTACAACCCGTGTCAACACCCAATCGGTGACTCAAAAATTTGGATCATTACAACTCTACCCTCCTAAAAAGAAATTTCGTCATTGAAATTAAACGAATGGAGGAGATACAACTATCTCAAGTCCAACCTTTACCCTTCTCACATACATTTACCTTGATTTTGAAATTTCTCCACAAACTTTCTTACACAAAGCTTATAACGACGTACTCCTTAACACCTCTCCCATGAATCCCCAACGATTTATTCCCAAATAAAATTGAACAACACTCACATCGAACCCTACATTAGAACAATATATGATAGACTCAAACGATATTGTCCAAGCATCAACCCAAGGAACTCATTTCGGATGAGTTTCATCTCGGTTGACAATTCTTTCTACCATCATTCATAGTTCAAAACTCTTGAACTCAAACCTCATTTGAGTCTGGCACGCGGCACCTCTTCAAAGGTATACTACTAGGAATACTTCTTTGTTTATTATCAGCACCATGACCAACATTTTCAAGCACAAGTGAAACTCTAACAACTGAACTCTACCATCAATCTATATTAAATTAACAACCCTTCTTTCCCGACTTGGCCAACCAAGACGGAACTTAGCATCTTACTTTACTTAAACTCACATTAACTCAGCAAAAGCTAACTTATGATCATACAACCTCACCTATTGAGCAACCTTGATTCCAAAAGAAAATGGTTGCCGCTCATGAATTCTACTAAAGATCAAAATTCACTCAACTTTTCTCAAAGGTTCGAATATTCCCTTCCAAACTAACCACTTAATTCCAATGAACCATTATGCTAAAACTCTAGCAAGCCCTTAAGGGTTTTTAGAAGGTTCTTCCAACAAGATCTGTTGCAGCACAAGAACTTGGTTCCACAAAACGATAACCGCTAACCCATACTTCCACTGTACTACTCTGACAATATTCATACTATTTCACCATACATGTAGACAACCCATCTCAAAACTCTGTAGAATAAACACTCAAATTATAGAACTCAAGATTATATCGATACACTCGTGAGTCTAACCCACTTCACGACTTATCCTTAGGGTCCAAACATCACATCCAACATAAACTTTATCATGACTCTCTTTTAACCTTCAACTTACGATACTCAATTTTTGAACGATCATACAGAAACCTCAAAACTTTTCAACCAATTAGAAGATCATTAACCTCGAGAAACAGTAATTGTCTTTCACCGTTACGCATCGGCTCACAACATCCAACGCCGCTATTCGTCACCATACCAATACAAGCATGTCCCAAGGTGAACCATTGGGAGATGACACCCGTATTTACTCACTTGCACAAATGAGTTCCCACTCAAGAAGTTCGGTTGGTGTCATACTACAAAGTGATAGACACTAACACCAAACTCGACATTACCTCTATCGTGGGTTCTAATCCATGATCAAGAGGTAAGCCCGCTCATTCCTCGAAAACCATGGCATACATTGTGCTCATACGACCAACCTATGCTAAGGATAACATCCACTAACTAAGGAGAGATTAAATCTAACAAGTCCACGGGACCATTACTCTCAACCCTCACTTATCTTCCACGGTAAAATCCTTACTTATAAGTACTTAGAGATATGAAGAATTAACTAATCCAACATCAACATCTAAATCTTACCATAACACTTATTCAACAAGAACCAAAATCGTTGTATGAACAAGAAATCAGATTTCCATCATACAATAACTGAAAATAAAACTAAACACATGTATCTGACATATCATCGATGGTAAAATTGTTATCTCTAGCCTGGATAGTAGACTGTATAATAACAGCTCGAGCATTGAATCTAATGATGAGTCTTATAGTGCCTTCACCTTAATATCGAGATGATGTCCTAGCACCGTCTATAGCAAAACTCTGACCATATAGAGAAGGGGACAATCTTTGAAACAGAACTGAAGTAGTATCATCCATAACTGGGCAATTTTTTACCTTGTGGCCTGGTGCCCGACACCTATAGCAAACTCTCCGAAGCAAGAAGAACACCCCAAGGTGATGTCGACCATAATACTTACAAGCCGGTAGAAGCGAAACTCTGGCTGAACCATCAGTATTCTCTTCAAGAGCAAAAATCAATGAGCCTTTATGAACCCTCGAATTAGATCCTTGACTGAACCTCGGCAGTTGATTTGAAGTAACACTCTTTTGAACCCTTAAAAACACAAAACCTCCTAGAAGGAGCCAGAAAAAGACTTATGACGTCCTTGGTCCCCACATCATGGACTCTAAAGTTCTCAATTTGACTCGATGTTGAACCCTAAAGTCGTTCAAGTGTCTTTGCACTATTGGCTAACTCTGAAAATGTCCCAAGTAGACCTACTATCACGTATATCTGAATGTCAACCTTAAACCCATGTCTAAACCTCTTACATCTCAACTCCTCGATGGAAATCAACTCTGGGGCACAACGACTCAACCATAGAAAATCTTGCTCATACTCAAACATTGTTCGGTCTCTTTAAACTAAATGTAAAAATAGATCTATTATCTCACCCATGTGAACCTCACTGATGTACTTCTTTCTGAACTTATCTAAGAAGACATCCCATGTTAGAAGTGCAGGTTGTAGTCTGAAACTCAACAATCTTCCACCACTCATGTGCATTGCCCTTAAAAGGGGAGACAATGCAATCAAGGTCATCCTCCATACTCCCTTTCGTCTGTCTCAGAATCTTCTGAGTGTCTCTTAACCACTGGTCAGCTTTGACCGGGTCATCTTCACCCAAACCTTCAAAAACTTTTGGCCCATAACGGTGAAGCCTCTTAATAAGGGTCTTGCGAGGAGTCTCAGATTACCTCGGGATAGCTTGCACTACTTGTAAAAGGGCAGATGTAAGATCATGTAGTTGATTTGCCTTATTAGATGTAAGAGGAGTCTCAGATTGCCTCGGGATAGCTTGCACGACTCTTATAGTCGTGTCTGGCGTCACCAACCATTAAACTTTTTTCTGAAATTATAAGGAAATAAGGCATCATCATCAAGATTCCTAGTCTTGAAAGAGTACAACTTAAATTTAGGGGCATGTATGTAACACCACTTTCTCGTATTTGTACACCAGGTACGAGTCAGAAATGTTACGACTTCTTTAATAAAAAATCAGGGTAATTTAAAAATTTTAGAAAAACTTCTCAATGGTAACCCATCCTAAAATTTCTCTAGCCCAAGCACGCTTAACTTTATTTAAAATGACATAAATTATTCGAGTTCAAATCATAAATCAATTATCCTAGCATGCAATTCATCACCTAAGATTATTCTTAACCATGAATCTTTCCAGAAACGCCTATTATCTTGAAACCATAACGAACTTTAAAGGCCAATCACAACTCAAATAGGTTTAGCAAGTATACATGTCACTATAATAATCAAACCTTAATTAGGATGTCATTACTGTGATTACCTGTTTACCTTTCCAATATTGATGCAATGCTCTTCTCACTCTTTTCTTGATTTACCTACGTGTGCACAATCAAACACACGCTAAGTACGAACTTAGTGAGACAATAAATGAAATTAATAACAATAATTTAAACTTTATTCGACTTCATGGCTATGTTTATATAACATGATATATATATATATATATATATATATATATATATATGCCAAAGCATCAACTTTCACATTGCATTAGTAATGATTTACTACATGCTAATGTCATAAGACTTTCATGCTTGTGCATTTGTCATAATATGCCATATATGCATAAATGCATCATGATCACTAGACATGTATTACCATCATGTTAATCATATATTAACATAATATAAACCGGATATAAATTTATTACCAATATACTTGCCATTTATTCCAAAAGCTCATAAGCTTGTTCACCTATTTATCTTTTATTAACCAATAAACCATAGCCCAAATATAAGCCCATGAAGACCCTGGGTACATGAGTTAAATATGCACCGAAGTGCTAATACACATAAGGTTGTGCTCATCATCTGCACATTTATAAGGTTGTGCTAACCATAATAGACATAAGGTCGTCCCCACCATCCGCACATTTATAAGGCTGTGCTAACCATATACACTAAGTGTCCTTTATATACACTATAGTGCTAAATCGGATAACTGAATATGCAGCGTGCTGCTGGACTCTATGGCATGCCAACTATACCATGTCCCTCAATGACTTATTTGGGCATAATTTTCGTATTTATTTCATCCATGGTAATGTATATCAACATAATTTAACATTGGAAAGTTCATACCCGAAATAACATTCATAGTATAAGATCATATATAACTAGTGATCCATGCATTAATATTCATCTTTTGACATTTTTAAAATATGTCAATCATATGATCAATGACATAAATATCATGTCAATATATAAACCAGGTAGACTTATCGCAAGTCTTCTCATTGATGTATAAAACATCCATGTATCATGTTATGTATACATTGCACTCACCTTGTTCACTTAACACAATGCCTCACTAAGTCCTAGCTCGATCCTTTCTTTCATAGTACCTCGAACCTTCTTTGATTCGGACTTGACTTCATTAATCACATGAATAAAATAAAATATTTGTTAAATTCAAATCCAGCAATACCTTAAACATGTTGTCTAATATAATTGTCATAGCCGTATTTTGTCTGGGTTTCCGAGTATACTATAAATAAGGCAGTAAATAAATAGATAAATAAAAAATAAATAAAAAATCCAAAATCAGTCCAAATATCATTAAAATGCCCATGTTACATTTTTAAAATCCCAAAGCCCAAATACAAATTCGTAAGGCCCATATACATTGTCTTTCCCGCTTATTTTAACCCAAGAAACACAAAAATTGATATGATATTTCTTTTCCCGCATAAATTAGGACACGTGTCAGTCCCTGGTTGGCCCGTTCCCCTTTCACCAGGATTCTGGTTTTGCTGACAACATCAAATCAGACCCTATATAAAGAAGAAAGAGAAAGTTGTCAGCAAGAATTAATAATAATGATTAAAAATAAATATAATAATAAAATAATTAATAGGAGATAGTGGATACCTTGGGAGACGAATCGTCAAGTAGCTGAACAGACGTCGAAAAATGCTAGAAATTGTCGGAGAAGATGATCGGACGGTCAAAGACGATGATAGAACTGCCATGGCCACCGCTGGAAAGGTACATTTTTCTCGATTTAATCTCCTGCAAAACAGAAACAAAAATGTTAGTTTTACGCATATAAAAGCAGAAAATAAAAATGAGATCAGAAGTTATTGTGGCGGCTGGCGTTAAGATTTCGACGGAGTTGAAGATGGATGGTTCGGGTAGTTTAGGGCTTAGGCGGTCGAAGTTGGGTAACTCTGTTGAGCCGGTTAGATCTAGGTTTTTTGGAAAAATAGTTTTTTTGGGTTCGAAAAGCTGCGGAACACGACGGTCGTGTGGCGGCGAAAATTGTCTCACAGCAGTCGAAATGAGGTCAGTGACAACCGTAGAAAATTGTGGTGGCCGGCGTGAGAGTGACCGACGGTCGAAATGAGGTCATGGATGTTCGGACGTTTGCTGGCATCGTCTGCGATGGCCGGCGAACAACTTAAGGCGGTTGGAGTTTGGCGGAAGAAGATTGAATGGTGGTTGAGGGCGGCGTTCAACTGTGTTCTTCATTTTTGTGAAGAACACAATGAACATTCATGCAAAAGGGAAATATTTTGATCCATTTCACTTTAGTTTTCTGGGCATTTGGGCGTTTATTTCAGAAAGTTTCAAGGGAGAGAAAGGGAGAAGTGAGCAAATGGCTTAGTTTAACTCAAAATCCGAGTTTTATACTCGAACCAAAACGATGCCGTTTTGGCACCGGGTTGGGTGGTCCGCGCATGGCATTCGGTCGGGTAAGCTAAGATTCGCGCCCTACTTTCAATTTCTTAGGGTTTTGGATGTTCACTTTACATTCCTCTCAATTTAGTCCTTGATTCCCTCTAATTTGTCCCCTAGGCTTTGTAATTCTCCCAATTTAGTCCCCACTCCCTTTTAATTGTGTCTCTTAGGTTTGTGCAATTTCAATTGGGTCATTAAACAATTTGTAACTGGGCATTTAAGTTTTATAATATTTCAATTTAGTCCTTATAGTAATAAAATCAGTTTCAATGTGCAATTTCTTTTAATTTAATCATTTATTTAATGTAATTAAATTATTTGATTGTTGCATATTTTAAAATCAAACATATAGTATATTTGTTATATAACTAAATACACCTAGATTTAATAATTGTTTAGAGCCTTTAGGTTTAGGTTCTCTAATTAGGGTTCAATAATTAAGTAGGTAGATAATTGTAGTAATTAGGTGTGTGTTAAATATAATTTTAGAATCCAAGCTTGGATGGTGTTCCATTGTTTATAATGGGGTGTTATCACAATAAGGATTTAATAAATTATATTTAATATACATAATTCACTTAAAATTGAACACAAAATTTAGTCTTTAATTAAAACTAAACAAATAATTAAATACATTGTAGTTAACTAAATGTATATCGAATAGAATCTTTGAGGTTCAAATTTGGATGATGTTTCGTTGTTTACAATGGGGTGTTATCTCAACCTTGGTCATAAATGTGAATATTCGATATACATTTTCACCTAGGACTAGAACTTTAATTAATTAGGAATATGATTAATTTAAAGGCTTTAAATATATGGGAGATGTTCAAGAAATTGCATTTTCACATAAAAGGCATTAAATTAATTAATATTCATAGCTTTAAATAATTAATTGATTAATGCCCCTTTAGGATTGATACTTAAAATTGACAAGACAATAAAATATCATTCATTAAAAACTTTTTATGTTGGAAATTCATTTTTAAATATGAATAGGGGTGCCACCTAACAGGGTTCCTTTAATCTCATATTCGAACAAAATAAGTTTCCTTATAAAAGGATATCTGCATTCTGAATTTAAATTCAATTAATAATTATAGAATAAATTAAATTCAAATAATTATTCGAAATGCCAAAATGCCACGTAAAATTAAAGGTACCGATAACGGGCATTTGTAGGGTTTCTAACCCTTCCTACACTTAACCGACTCCCGAACCCAATTTTAAGACAGAATCTCTGGTTTGTTTTTCCGGTGTCCGGTCTACCTCGAATCGACCTGTGGCGATTCCAATTGTTTTTTAAAAGAAAATTAAGGATGAATTTTATTAAAATGAACCCTAAATTTTCAAAAATATAAAAATGGATTAAAAAGGAGCAAAACCCTAATTTTCCAAAAGATTCGATCGTCAGGCTATTTTTACACCCAATTTCAAAAATGGTCGCGACAATAATCATTCGAATATAAAATTCACAAATATTTTCCTTTCTTCCTTGTACTATTAAAAAACTCATTATGGTCCTTAGTGACCAATTTGAACTTCCATTAATTCTTCCGAGCTTGCTAACTAACATTTGAATACAAAATGTTCAAATTTCATTTTCTGACAGCTTGCGCTACATTTAAAGATTTACTTATACAGAGCATAATACATACCGGATCTTAATTTCCTTTATACTGGAGAAACTAGTTTCGATAACGGTTCTAACGATATAAGCCACATAAATTAATAAAATATACAAAAATTATGAAAAATCACTGAATTCACATCACAGACCGTCCATGCAGAAAACTGTTCTATAATTTTCTGACCTTCATTTGAATAAAAATTTATATCTTTTAACTCGGAATTCGAAATCAGTTTCTGTTTGTTGGAAACGAAACTAGACTAACAATTTTTTCCAACAGTATAAAATTTATCATCTTACTATTTTGTAGAATTTATGGCGAAATTTTAAACTTACTGCCATAATTCAATTCCAACATAACTTTCCATAAATAACTTTTAATTTTCACCAACTTCTCCCTATTTCTCTACTTGTCAATTTAGTCCCATCACTTTACTTCAAATGACCAGAATAAAGCTTGTATTCATATGTTCTATTTACATCCTTCATCAAATTAGGCTCAAACCTTTACTTCTCTAATTTCTCTTGATTTGTCGAGATGGTCACCAAATTTCAAATATAAGGATTCAAGATTCTTAACTATGCAAATTAGTCCTCCAATCAACATTACTACCTTAATTCCATCATTTTAACTAAAAATCAGATTTACTCCTTCTACATATCCTCTTTACCGAATAAACCATTCAAGTTTGACAAATTGTCAAAATGATCACTAATGCGATTAATCATCGGTTTAGCATTCTAACTTCATTTTCATGTCTCTAACATCATTAATATCTGGTCCCTTAATTTTAAAGCTTGCCAAAATGGTCCCTATGTATTTAACTTAGGGTTTTGCTTCCAAACAACAAATCAAGCTTACTAGATCATTAATCCAACTTCACAAACCCTAAGTCAGACTTGCATCCATAAACCCTAACCTTCTCTATAAAAACCAAAATATGTAGGGTTTAAATCCCAACTCAATAACATGATTCCAACATCATACAAGCATGATTCTAACTTAAAATCAACCATGGATTCATAAAATCATAAAAGCCCCAATTTGTTCATAAACCCCAATTCCTTCCACATATAAAATTTCATCAACCAAGCAAGTATTCTATAAATTATTTGCATCAAAAGATAGAGCTCGAAGAGTAGAACGACTTTGTAGTTCGAAAGATTACCTAAAAACTGAGATTCGGAGCTTAAATCAAGCTTGGAAATTTCCCTCTTCTTTCTCCTCTTTCTCCATGGTTTATGGCTGGAAAAGATGAACATTTTTTTTATATTTTTACTATTAAATTACACTTGTAACAATTAAATGAATTTTAAATTCATTTAAATAGTGAAATTACCAATTTAGCCTTTAAATCCAATGGCTAATTTAATCTCATCCAAAATCAAGGGCCAAGATGAAATCCATATATATTTCATCTTCCAAAAACTTCCTCAACATTTCAAAAATATTTCAAAATTGCCATCCTAACCAAATGACCAATTTGCCCTCCAACTAGTCTTTATTTACTAGTTTGTTTCAAAATTGCCATTCCATTATAATCTAACTAAATTAGTTCTTTCTCAACTGACCAATATTCCATAAATATCATTTTATGATTTTCCATGGCTTATAGAACAGTCTCTGAAATTTAAATTCAATCTGATTTCCCAATATTCACTATATACTTCTACTACGGTTTTACCTTTACCGAGCTATTAGATCTATTCCGAAAATTCTATATTTCCATAATGTACCTCATTTCATCATCCTTCATCCAATGTCCTAGATTTAATCTTGAGCTAGTATTTACCAACCTTGCCCTTATAATTTTCCAAAATTACGATCTTACCACTTTTCATCCAACGACTCATATTTAACATGGAAAGTTAACTTAAATCCAAGGGTTCATATTCTTCCAACACAAAGAAAATATCTTAGACATGTAAAATGACATAATTAAACTTGTCTTATCATCCTTCAAAATATCCTGGATATAAGATTCGATCCGATTATCCGAATATTTTTCTAAACTTTATCGCTTTATAGCCATTAATACAAACTCCGTACGAAAAATCCGGGTAACATGAAAACATCATTCTTGGGGGTAAACTATTCATTTACAGGACTAAAATACATAACTTTTGAAAATTACAATTTAGTCCCTAAACTTTTCCTAAGTTTATACTTTATCCACAAAACTTTCAAAATTTACATTTTGGTCACTAGCCAAAATTGGGATATTACAATGTATTCACTAGACACCTTACCATGACCTCTATACCACCTCTGGGTTTCCTAGAACATGCTAAACCTATACTCTGATACAAATAAATGTAACAACTTGATCCCAATCCAGATTCAAAGTACTACATTCGGGTCACTCAAAACTGACCTTAAATTTCCAATTTAGTACCATAAGTTTAGCCATAATTTTAAAAACATTAAACATTCATAAATCTATGAAGTTAAACAAGTATTATAATTAAGTTTACAAAACGGGATCTCCAAGTTTAAAACACCGAATACCAAAATAATATTTCAAATAGAGTTTACAGACTCAATAACTAGTAAGGTCCTATGAATACATAAGCCCAAAACTAATTACTAAGCATTGTACTTTGAAGCGATGCGGTACTAGGAGATCCCTTCTTGATGTGCTCGTCGGTCACGATCAACCTACTAACCTACGAATAGAAACAACGATTTAGAGCACAGAGCTTACAAAGCTCAATGGTACATTTCTACTCTACCATAATTACTGATTATCATAAAATAAGCATGCAAGATAAATATAGTTTAGAGAGCATAGATAAGACTTCACTATCTATGAGTTAATTTATCTAGCCTACACTAGTTAGAGTTTTTAGATCACCTATCTCAAGGCATCATTAAGTCTACAATAAGTCTACAAGTTCTACAATGCTTTGCCATACTCAAGGTCATAGGGCCTATCGAGTTACTCGAGCTTACTCAATCCATCGAGTTAATACATTTATAAGCTATCATCCATAGCATCATACATTATACATAAATGAATCCACACAACATCTACATAATGGCCAACGAAGTCTTACTTTACCCATTCTTACATAGCCGTCGAGTTACTCGTGTTCACACAACCGTCAGGTTAAATAGACCATATCTAGATCACCATAGCCACGGATACGTCCTAGACATACTTGTATCGCATTAGCTATAAGTAGTCTTTACCTAAGGTCACTCAGGCTATCAGGTTACTCGAGCTCACTCAGCCTATCGAGTTAATTACCTTATCCAGATCACCATAGCCACATATAGGTTTCTAACCGCACCCAGATCACTCAGCCTATGGGTACATTAGATGTACTTTTTCACTCAGCCCGAAGTATACATCCCTATAAACAAGTACCGAAGTACTGACTCTAGGACGTCTGAATTCCTTTACGACAATTATAAAATAATATATGCTCCCCGATGCCCCAAGGCATAACACTAACTATCATGGTTATCTCGATTTATCATTTACCAAGTTATTACACGATACGTTCATCCACGAGTATTAAATCTCAGTTTCTCAATTTTACAATTCATTTTACTACCTTAGAAGCCCATTAGACCATAGTCCTCGAATTATCAACCCCTCGATCTCATTTTCAACCTTTATAGGCAAATTGCTCAGTAGGTACCGATACCCACTCAAGAGTATCGATATGCCTCTCTAGGTACCGATACCCACCCTATGCGTGCCGATACTCAGCTTCATAGGGAATGAGTTGACCGTTGACCCCGTACCGATACATAGAGACCGTGTACCTATACTTTCTCAGTACCGTTACACCCTCAAGCGTAATGACAACATTTTTACTATTAAAAATCAATGAAATAGGGGTACTGATGTGGCTTGAGCCTATATCGATATTTCTTTTAAATTTTTCTTGTGTTCATTATTCAGAACATAGGGTATTATACAGGTTCCCCTGTACTGATACCGAAGCCCAGAAATGGCTTTCAAAGCTCAGGAAATCACTTTCCAAGCCCCCAAAACATAACTTTAACCCCTTAACCCAATCATACATCTTATGGAAGTTGTTTAGGGTGGTTTACTATCATTTTTACACATTATTAACAACTAATCCGAATTTCATCATTAACAAGGCTTTAAGCTACCAAACACCAAACTAGCAATCATAAACCACAAAATCAAGCAAAGCAATCACTTTATGATCTTCAAGAATAGTAGGAGTCTAATATGTACTGATCTTAAGCCAAAAATCCTAAAACAACTCACCCACTTGGTTTCCTCAACTTTCTTTATTTGACCCAAGCTTAGAAGGACCCTCAAACACTTTATTTTTGCCATACAAACATGAAAATGAGACAATACTTGAGATAACGGCTTGGGGTAGGCTTAGCTACGAATCTTAAAACCAAGGGAAAGCTTCTTACAAGCTTTGAATACCAAAAACCCATAGATGACAAACTCACATTTTTTAGAAGAGAATACCAATTTCATGAAGCTCTTGGAATGGTGATTAATTTCTTCTTCACTCATAAACCCCAAAATCAACTCTTGGAAGGTAAAGATTTGAGCTTTAAACCTTGATGGCTTGGGTGAGTGAAAGGGTGATATCACAAACTCCCCTTTTTGTCCTCATTCAATCACATGAAACACTAGGGGAATTAAATGTGTTCAACCCTTTTACTTTAAAAAGGTATAATTACTACATGGACACCTCAAGTTTCATCCTTTTTGCAATACGGCCCCTTGCCAAGCCCAATTAGCTCAATACTCATCCAATAAAGCTCAATCTCAACCCAACGCGTAGGTCCACAACCCGTGTCAACACCCAATTGTTGACTCAAAAATTCGAGTCGTTACACATTGTCCCTAATTATAGAAATTACCCTTAAATGGGGATTTAATTGAAAAGATATATACATATAAAAAGAAAGACATTATCGTGTTGTACTTAAATAAGGATTTTTAAGTTGGGGTTTGGTCTTTTCCTTACGTTGTGGTGTTTTAGCTTTGTTCTTGGTGTTTGCTTTTTTTATTATTATTGTGTTGTACTCTTTCCTCCATCCTAGGTTAGGGGTTTTTAACGAGGCACACAATAATGTTCGTATGTATGATTTTGACATTTTTAAATTATACTTTATTGATAAAAAAGAAAGACATTATAGAAATTACCCCTAAATATATAAAGGAGAATGAAAAAAATAGGGATCTAATTTAAAAATATAAAGAGATGAGACATTATACCACTTTTCTGATTATCTCTAATCTTTAAAGAAAATTGCACTATTACTTCGGGTTAATTTTTCACCCTAAATCGAACCTAAACCAACCCGATTTCATCCTTCACAAAACTCAATCTAATTTTTTTAATAAAAAATACCCTATAAGATCATATCAAGTTAAAATCCATCGGATTAGGATCAAATGACAACCTTTAACTATGTGGCACAAAATACATATTTTATTTTTAAAAAACTCAAAAGCATAAAATGTCTAGTAAATCTAGCAAAAAATTATGATATTTTAAAATTTTGAGAATTTTTCATATATATATATTGGATTTTTTTAATATTTTTATGGTTATTTTTATGCATAAGGATATTTTAACCCCTAACGTTTACGATTTCTGTCATTTTGGCCCTTATCTTTTTTGAAGATAAATTTAGCCCTTAACCTATGTATTTTTTCTCAATATCTCATTTTTTAATTAGATTGTTGATTAAACCGATAAATAATTAACGGTGATGACATGAGACATACATATAAAGTACATTTTAAATGAAATGACATCTAACATATCACATGTTTACACATGAAATATAATTTCATTTGAATTTAAATTATTAAAATAATTAAAATTCAAATAAAATACTAAATAATTAAACAAAAAACTTGGGAAATAACTCCCTTACTCGATTAATCCTGATTCTAGGAAGTGAACCAATGGTAAAAACAGTGGATGCAAACGACAATGATGGTCAGAAAACTGAAATAATATTGGAAGAAAACAAAAACGACTTTAGGGTGAATCAATGGTGAAAACAGAGAATGCAAACGACAATGATGGTCAGAAAATTAAAATAAGATTGGAAGAAAACGAAAGCGAGTTCAGGGATCCTGATGGTTTGACACTCTTCTTTCTCTCACTCGAACCCAGTATGAATAGAGTCTGAATTTTAAATATTTTTAAATATTTTAAATTAAAATGAAATTGTATTCCATGTATAATCATGTGATAGGTTAGATGCCATCTCATTTAAAATATATTTTATATGTTCGTGCCATGTTATCACCGTTAATTATTTAACAGTTTAATCAACAATTTAGATAAAAAAATAAGTTTTTTTTTTATAAAATATATAGGTTTAGGGCTAAATTTATCCTTAAAAATGATGGCTAAAATGACAGAAATTATAAATGTTAGGGTTAAAATTATCCTGATGCCTTTTTTCTAATTTAATGTGTATTTTGTTTTCACGTGGTTTTTTCAATGGAAAAAAAAAACTAGTGGAGTAACATGTTTTGCATTTAAAAATTTCAGTGACCAAATTGAACAATAAAATCCTTCATGTGTCAAAGTGATAATAAGATACGACTTAAATAATCAAAATATTATTTTTTTATAATTCATATCTATTTTATGGTATAAGTTACCAATATATTATTTGACCCTTCTATATATCAATCTAATTTTAACTTTATCGATATTCATGCTTTAACGATTCAAAAATCTAGATTCAAACACAATTAAACATTAAATGGTTAAAAAAATTAATGGTTCTCCAATTTATACAAAAATAACCCAACGAGTGATTTCAGTAGAAAAGAGGATGATGTACATTTTAAGAGACTCAGGTTCGAGCACATGTGTTTGCAAGGTATGTGTACCTTATCAAAGAGTTAAGAAAAAATATGAACATATATTATTATGAAATCGCACCAGTATATTCAGAAAATAATGTATATAAAAATAATTTACATTTTGTATTTGTCAATATAATTGGCTAATTTTTCTATGATTTAGAAGTGAGACTAATTGGATTTGCTTGAATAGCAAAATTTATTTATTTTAAGACGGACAAAAGAATCAATTTAGTTCTTAACATATATTAAAATATTAAGTTATTTACCAATGGAGATTGGTCCAAGCAGTAAGCAGTTTGGTATCTCTTAAGTATGTCTCGAGTTTAAAGCATTGTGTATGCAAAAAATTCCCGTTGAGAGATTTACCCACAAAAATCAGGCGTGCGACGACGGTCGGTCCGAATATGTCAGGGCAAAACCTTAAAATCAAGAGGGCAACAAAAAAAATCTAACACCTTATCCAATCAAATTAAACAATTCTTAATAAAATACTTTTTTTATTAACGAAATAGTAGGGTGAAGCGGATTCAAATCTAATACATTACTCCTATAATTTGAATACGAAAACCTGATTTAATAAAGGAAAATCTGATTTAATACGAAAACCCTAAGTTTTCAAGATTAAAGGAAAATCTGATTTAATACGAAAACTCTAAGTTTTCAAGATTAAATTAAAATGGACAAAAAACCCTAATTTTCTAAAAGATCGACCGTCAGGCTATTTTTACACGTCCCGATTTTCAAAAAATGGTCGCGATAGCTTGGCGACTCCGCTGAGGACTTTTAAAAATCGAGAGTCAGGCCTAATTAATTTTACGTGGCATTTTGGACAGTAATTTGAATTTAATTTTTCTATAATTATTGGATGATTTTTTTGGAAAAATGCAGATAGCTTTTTCTTGTGTGATATAAATTGTCATTCATGCATAAGCCTTCTACCCGGACTTTTCATCCTTGAGTGGGAGTGAGGCATGATCCTACGGAGTTATTCAGCTCCGTGATCGGATTTTGTCCTCCTTCCGGTATACCAACCTTATATACCGTGAGGTTACGCCTCCGCTATAAGGGGTCGTATACCCCCGAATCGATGTCTTACTAGTCTAGTAATGACAGTTCGGGTACCCAGAGTCTAGATTGAAACCCATATGTTGTAATAGAAACCTACCCCACTAGAGCCAGACAGGGACCTATGACAGGGTGCTGCTGATTTAAATTTATTTCTCTGGTTATTTTTTGTGTGCAAAATAAACTGTTCTCTGGTTAATTTTACGCAATATAAATTGTTTTACCTGTAATAATTTTTTTTCTTACAATATTACTTCACCATACTGACACAATTTCTATTTTGTTTTTTTTGTGTGGGTGTGTTGCATCACATTGCATTCATAAGAGGTATCGGTTCAAGAATTAGTTGAGTAGGCAGTGGCCATAAGAGCTTAAAGGCCCGATAGACTAGTGGGGGATAATATGTCACTAAGGATTGGATTCGAGAAGATTCATTACAAGAACGAAGACAATATTCGTGGATGCTAGGTGTCATCAATGCAAGGTTGTACCAGAAATTTTTGAACATGATGAAGTTTTGCCAAAATCAGTTTAATTTGAGAACCATAGGGTGGGAAATATGAAGAGTCATTTCCAATAAAATTTTTGAATTATAGCGTTGTTGTTAGACAGTCAAATGGATCAATAGTTGTTTAGGACCGTGACCTGCATATGAAGCTCGGTATAATTATTCGTTTGTCAGGAGGATACATGTGACACCAATAGTAAAGAAATACGAGGCTTTACTACACTGTTCCGGTGGTAAAAAAGGACAAGGTTCATACAAGGCTTTATAACAGATCAAGTTTCAAGAGAGAGTCAGCGACAATTACTGAGATAAGCAAGACGCAGTATCGAAAAATAGTGATAACCAGAGGAAGGATAGATGATGAATAAATTGTAAGGGTATTCAAGGGTTATTGTTGATAGAAAAGCACTCGAGAACTAATAGAAGGCTTTGAATTTAGAGGTGATATCCAAGTTTCACAAATGAAGAAATTTACCAATGATGCCATAATTAAGGAGAATGATGATAAAATGAGAAGCTGAGGAAAATAACAGAATCAGAAAAGTGCAGTATAACAATTGAAAGACCAGCTCGTGTGTTTCAAAGAGATACTACAATGAAGGATAAAACACTGGAAGGCAAGCCGAATCAGTAATCCAGGCAATCCAGAAACAGAGTTGTGAAATGATTAACTTAAAGAGCCAAGTGCAGGGAGTCGTTTGGCATATACAGATTTTGTTCGATAAAGTCGTGAGCCGTGAGCCTGCAACAACACTCTGATATTGACACCGAGCCAGTACAGATGATGACTCAGAGGCTAAACAAAGTGATCAACCAAAGAAGCTGGAGCTAGTGAACATATTACCTTTTCTCTGTATTCGATCTTTCAGTTAAATGGGTGTTGTTCTAATGACTAGTTCTTGAAATCGATACCTCCTGCATTCATGCATTACATCATTTAAACATTATGTAAAACAAAAATATTGTATCTTTGTTTAAAATATTGTTTTTTTTGCATTGGTTAAATTTATGTTTTTAAAAGCATGGGTAACAAATTTATTAAGGTTGAACAGTCACAAAGATTGTTGAGGGTCATTTGGATCAAATAAAGAAAGAGGCTGACCAGTCCAAGAACGAGGTGGAGTACGAGCTAATATGAAGCACCAATAGGGGAAATCAAGATAGAAGCTCATCTCACATAAAGGCTCAATCTGAAAGAACTCCGTATGAAAAAAGAGAGAGTCGGAAAGAAGGAAAAGTCAAAAAAAAAGAGATGAAAAAAAAGCCAAATAAGAAAGGTGAGCAAGTCCGGATCAACATAACTGGGGGCACTTGTATAGAATTCAGAAGACCCGAGTTTGGATGAGAATAGTGGAATGCTTGACTAAGAGTCACCATTGGATCTTGAAAATGCTAAAATGAAGGAAGCCCAGTGGAGTGGCATATAAAGACAAAATGAATTCCAGTTCTGGAGTTTAGCCAAAAGCTTTATCGGTCAATGGTTCAGCAACAGTCAGAGGATACAATGATCCTAATAGAGACGAGGAGCAGAAGAGTTTTTCTCTAAAGCGATGAATGCCAGGTCCAGTTGAAGATTGAAGTTTGCTTACAAGGGAGTCAATTGCAAGAGGAGTAGAATATAGATACAAGACAAAAAGACTAAAAAGTCCAGGGAAGCAATTGTTCTTATTCAATGTCATGTACAGATTTGTGACTCTACCCTATCCAAAATCACTTTCAGATAATGGCCCTATTAAAGTTTCTGGTCTCATTGGGGTTGAGTATTTATGTTCTGAAAGTAAGGAGTCTGGTTCAATTAGGGGCTATCATTTGTTATAGCTGTAAAGATAAAAGGGAAAGGGCAAAAGCTATGACTAACTTTTGTGAATAATTCGTTGCAGTCTAGGTTCATTAGAGTCAGAGTAATATTTTGGTATCTTTTCTGCAATATTGTCTTCACCAAAGAATGCTCTAAGATCAAATGCTCAAGATGCTATAGTCAGTGGAAAGTCAAAATCTAAACTGGATTCATGCTTTCTATTGTGAGATACATTTCAAATTGCTCGAAGTTTTGCAGTATCACAAGAAACTATCAGAGCCCCAATATTTAAGTTGTTATAGTATCAAGACTATTATAAGTTATGATTAAGACATTGAAGGTTGCTACATTTTCAAGCTGCAAATTCAAAATACGTCGAAATGGGAGATTTTGGAAGTAGACATTGAAGATCTGCTATTAAGATATGTAATCTTAAAAAGTAGTCCCCTGATTAGAGAAAACGCAATTGGATTGCTCAAAAAACAAATATTGAAATGTCAAGTGAGAAGAAAGAAAAGAGTGAATGAATGAAATGATCGAACTCTTGAGGTCGTAAGAGGAAATGGTCAATTGACTCACCAGGTCTATCACGGAAGATCCCTTGAAAAAATGCATATTTGGAATGCCCATTTCAGATTTATTTCCTTACCTTATCAAAGGTCAATCTCTTATCCTTGGACCAGTGAAGAAGATGTCAAGCTCATTTGACTATAGTTATGATCCCGATAGTATTTGTAAATTTCACATGGGACACCAGGATGAGCTACCAAGAAATGTAGGTCCTTAATGAAGGAAATCAAGAAGTTGGTTAGTCAGAGATCCAGAATGAATGCTTCAAAGATTGTCTGGAGTTTTGAAGTCAGTCCCGTTCATGTCTAGGGGGCACAGTTTGCAAGAATTATCTCTGAAGCAGTATATGAAGTCAACTTTATTACTTCTAGCCCAAATATTCTCTTGTGTTGCTTTATAGATGATTTCAAAATGTAAAGCCATGGTTGCAAATGCTCGACCACTCACGGGGATGATATGACTGAGTATAGGGCAATCATCTTCAGTTGGTATTTCTCTATTCAAGAAAATCGCTTATCAGAGGATGTGGTAATGATGAAATACATATATCAGCCAATTCAGGGGCTTAGCAAGTTTTCCCACGGTGTTATGGTGGTTTTGTAAAATTAAAGATGACTTGATAAAAGTTCAAGAACTTGAAGCATTTGATCGCCCTAAATAATAAAGTTGGGGCAAACTTAATATGGCAAGGGACTAGTGGAGCGACATTGAGGAATTTGATCACTAAATAGTTAGAAAATCTTTTCAGAAAGAACGAGAGCATCAAAGAATGAGCAAGAATGGGCATGTCTTAATGGTCAACAGAACCACGGGATATCTGTCTGTAATTTTAGGAAAGTTGCAGAGTAATACCCTGAATCATCCCAATTGCTTTTGCCCGCGAGCATTGAGGGTCATTTGTAAGGGAGGCTATTTTAATTTATTTGTTTATGATGCTTGTTTTATATATATTTTTCTCAAATGGCAAACATATTGCATTCTTTAATTCGTTAATATTTCATTCGTTCTTTGTTATGGGTTAGTTTTTGTTCTCCCATACGTATATGTATATATCTTCAATAGCATTTTTTCAGGTTCCTAGAAATTAATTGTAAGAGTGACCTTGAATCAAATTCAGATATCAACTTCAAAAATGTGACTTTTTTCTACTTTATTTAGGCCAATGGGAAGACATTAATGAGTGTTCAGGAATCACGGGAAAATCTCCAAATACAAATTTTGAGTGAATTGCCTCTTAAGCATTGTCGGCTAAGGTCTTTGAATGAAGTGATAACCCAAAACATCTTCCACTTGAAGACGGATTTTCTTCGACGATATCCAAGTATGGGAGGACATTTGACATTCCTTCATTTCCCTTCACAAAGAAAGAAAATAAGAAAAATATCATTTGTTATCCGCTTTGAGCCTGAGGATTTTCTTTCGATTCAACCCAAACCAAGGATCACCCCTACACTGGGGGCAAAAAAGATGAAAGTTTGTTCGCAAGTGAAGATGTTCGATTTTGATCATGCTATGATAGTAATGCCTTGTGAATCGAGGGCAAAAGAAAAAAGTGAATATATCAAGCACAAAAGGCCAGAAAGGCAGGATAAATGAAAAAGAATACTCTGAGTTCAAAAAGAAGAAGAAAAAGAAGAAAAAAAAGAAAACAGTGAAACTTTGTGTTCAAAAGAGTCAGCTGCATCAAGTTAAAGCAAAGAAATCACTAAAGTTGAAAAGTGCAAAAGAAAAGCAACACATATATGTGAGATCTTCCATTCAACGAGACTCTATTTAAAAGAGTAGTGGAAGGCTGATTTCGAGGAAAAGAAATGAACTCTAGGGTGAAAACTCAAAAATGGTCAGTCTAGAGTGATCCCCAAAAAAGAAAAAAAGAAAAAATAGAAAAGAAAGAAAAGAAAAGAGCATTTCATCTGAACATATTCATATCAGTGCAAAAATGATATTTAACTTGGAAGAAATGATCATTGGTTTCATCACCCTTAAGTATTTATTTAAGCCTATATATCCTTTCTTTGGCAGCCTTAAACCATAGCCTACATTACAAGCCTCAAAAGACCATTTTGATCATATACGGGTATTGGAGCAAAGTAAGTTTGTCGTCAGAATACATCCCGCTTATTAGGGTTAACCTTTCTTCAAGGACTTCCATACTTCTAATGCTTGATCGAGATCAGAAAAAATGGAAGGATTGGGTATTGTGAGCTAGTGAGATAAAGAGTGCCACCTTAAATGAGACAGAATTAGGTATACGGGAAATGTTTCTCTTGGAAGCCTAATAATTTAGAAGGGGGCACATTGGAGTTGATATTTGTAGTTTGATTCGAAGGCTCTGTTGCATTTGATATTTAGGGGGCCTAATCTTGATTTTTGTTGTTTGCCATGACTTATCAAGTTATTCTAATTTCTCAAATCTAGTAAAATAATATTATAAGCCTTCCACTTATCTTTTCAACAAGCATCTTGCATATAAATTGATTAGCTACAAGAAAAACAAAGGATTTCGTGGGTATTATTATGATGTACTAATCCTTTAAGTGCAGGCAGAACATGAGGTGGCCTCGATACTTGTTTAATGATGAAAATTATGATGAGGAAAAGACACAATTCTAAGTTCCAGTAACATTCTAAAGCTGCAAGAAAATGACACAAGTAATTTTGGGGCAAAAAAAAGCGAGCAAGAGCCATCTTTTGGGAACAAAGATGCAGTTAGATCAATATGTTCAGGGTTTTTGCTATTCAAAAGCAAGGAAATGAGGCGAATGCGAGCAAAGATAGTAGCCGGAGTGGGGCAATGTTGCAAAAAGAACCTTACAGAACATCACATGCTGGTAAGCAAGATCTGCAAGCTAGAACAACAGTGAATCATGATCTCTTTTAGAGCTATGAGAAAGAATTTTGTCGAAGAAGCTAAATGAAGACATAACAAGAGTGGCTTCCTAAGGAATGAATGATCCCCCGGTATTTAAATTGTGAGAAATACATGGAGATGCAGCAAAAAAGGGGTTTATGTGTTTAATCCATGAAGGCAAGGAAAGTTTCATTAGAGTGAATAAAAAAGTTGCAAAAAGAAAAAGAAAAAAAGGAAAAGGAAAAGGAAAAAAATACAAAATCAAAGTGAAAACTCGAAAGGGCTCCTTGAGAAGAAAAAGAAAAGAAAAATCTAAAGTGAAAACCTGAAAAGGCACTTTAGAGAAAAGATGCAGAGATCCTGAAGATTGAACCTGAGTGTGAGATGGGTTACGCTGTCAGTAGAAGAAGTTTCAATGAAAGATGAAGCGAAGAAATTTAGAGATCTCCAGCAGATGAAAGTTTATCCAAGTGGTCCTCAAGTGACAACATTCATGCATCATATAGTTAGGCATCCATAAGAAGGAGCATGCTAATTCATACATTCAGAGCATTTTTGCATATTTGACAGGAATTTGCAGATTCAATCAAGGGAAAGCGAAGATTAATTTATAGCTTCGAGTTTTGGAAGAGAATATCCAAGCAAGAACGAGCAAAGATCTTGGGGAAATATCCAGTGAATAAAGATCTCGAAGAGGAAGATCCTGCAAAAAATGAACAAAAATTTTGGAGGAGAAAATCCAACAACGAGCGAGCATAGATATTTGAGAAATAGATCTAACAAAAAATTTCAATCATATTTGTGAGAAAGTAAATATATTAATTCATGATTTTCTGCTTGCAGATGCAGATATCAAGATATTCTGTTTACAGAGGCAGATCTCTCTAAAATATTCTGTTGAAAGAGGCGGATCTCAAGATATTCTATTTGCAGAGGAGGATTTCTCTAAGATATTATGCTTATAGAGGCAGATTTCAGCAAGATATTCTATTTGAAAAAGACAGATTTCAGCAAGGGGCTCCGTTTGCAGAAGATATTTCAACAAAAGCAAATTTCAGCAAGACATTTTGTTTGTAAAAGGCATATTCAGTCAAAGGTTTCATTTGAAGAGGCGAATCCCAGCAAAGATTTCAATCCGTTTGAAGAGGCGGATCTCAGCAAAGATTTCAATATGTTTAAAGACGTAGATTTTAGCAAAGATCTCAATCCGTTTAAAGAGGCAGATCTCAGCAAAGATTCCAATCCGTTTGCAAAGACGGATTTCAACAAAAATTCCAATCCGTTTACAGAGGCGGATTTCAGCAAAGATTTTAATCCGTTTGCAGAGGCAGATTTCAGCAAATATTTTCTAATTGTGTGTACAGGAAAGGGAGTGCATTACAATTTTAAATTCTTCGGGTCATCAGTAAGTCCTTCGGGCATGATGTTAAATTCTTCGGATTATCAGTAAGTCATTCGGGCATGATGTTAAGTCCTTCGGGCCATCACCTTCGGGAGTGATGTAATTGTTTGCACAGGAAAGGAAGTGTATTACAATTCTAAATCCTTTTGGTCATCAGTAAGTCCTTCAGACATGATGTTAAATTCTTCGGGTCGTCAGTAAGTCCTTCGGGCATGATGTTAAGTCCTTCGGGCCATCACCTTCGGGAGTGATGTAATTGTTTGCACAGGAAAAGAAGTGTATTACAATTCTAAATCCTTCGGGTCGTCAGTAAGTTTTTCGGGCATGATGTTAAATCCTTCGGGTCATCACATTCGAGAGTGGTATGATTGTGTGCACATGAAAGGAAGTGCATTACAATTCTAAATCCTTCAGGTCATCAGTAAGTCTTTCGAGCATGATGTTAAGTCTTTCGGGCTAATACCTTCGGAAATGATGAGAACTTTCTGAATGTTATTGCAATAAGACGGTGGGGCATGATATCAGCAGAAATATTAATCTTGTGGGCCCTCGGTTTAAAAAAAGAGAAAAGAAAAAAAGAAAAAAGACAAAAAAAGAAAAAGAAGAGAGAGAAAAAAAGATACAAACAAAAAGAGAAAAAAGAAAAAGAGAAAAAAATGAGAAAAAGAAAAATGAGAAAAAAAGAAGAAAAAGCAAAAAGAAAAATGACAAAAATGGAGGAAAAGAAAGAAAAAGAAAGAAAAAAAAGGAAAAAGGAAAAAGGAAAAAATAAGAAGGAAAAAAAAAAGAGAGGAAAAGAGAAAAAAAAAGGAAAAGAAAAAGAAAGATAGGAGAAAAAAGAAAAAAAAGAAAGAAGAAGAAGAAGAAGAAGAAGAGAAAAACAAATCAAGTTGCCAGATTGAGAAGCAAGATAGACCAACTTCAAGCTCAAACGAGGAAGATTCATAGTTTCAGCGTCTCCTGTTGAAGCACTTGAAATTTTAATGATATACCCAAATTGTATTTTTTTATAATCAATGTTGGAATATTAATGATAAATTTGACTTTTACAGGTACGTAAGAAATTCATCAACAGAGGAAGAGAAACAGGAGATGAGATCTTATATGAGCTTCAGATAGAAAGATCAAGATACCTTAGACAGAAAAGCAATGGCATTAAAGAACCTAGTGCTTCAAGCGAGAAATTGAAAATATTTCAAGATATTTCAGATTAAATTTGGATTGATTGATGATGTTTCCTTTTGCAGGATCGTTCCTCAGAGGAGAGGAGAATCAACATTTCTAGAATTCAAAGTTCTTAGTAAGTAGACCTCAACCAGCAAAGAATTCAGAGTTCACAATAAGAAGAACTCGCCAAGAATGATTGAAGACCTCATAATGAGAAGAGTTCGTTTGCTGAAGAATGAGGAGAGTTCCTAATGAGAAGAGCTCACTTGTCCGTTACTTTACAGAGAGGTGGATCAGCAAAATTGAAGAGCTCCTAATGAGAAGAGTTCGCTCCAGAATTCATAATGAGAAGAATTCGCCCAGCAAAGAATGAAGAACTCCTAATGAGAATAGTTCACTCCAGAATTCCTAATGAGAAGAATTTGCCTAGAAAAGAATGAAGAACTCCTAATGAGAAGAGTCCGCTCCAGAATTCCTAATGAGAAGAATTCGCCCAGCAAAGAATGAAGAACTCGTAATGAGAAGAGTTCGCTCCAGAATTCATAATGAGAAGAATTCGCCACATAGTTCCTAATGAGAAGAACTCGCCTGATGAAGAAAAAAGAGCTCATAATGAGAAGGGTTCGCCCTTTTGGAAGATGAAGAATTTCATAATAAGAAGAACAGCTTCAGATTCCATAGTTCAACAAAGGGATGAAGAATTTCATAATAAGAAGAACAGCTTCAAACCTTAAGAGATGAAGAATGTCATGAGTAATTCTGAGCCTTGGAAGATGAAGAATTTCATAAAAAGAAGAACATCTTCAGATTTCAGAGTTTGGCAGAAGTTTGAAAATTTTCATAATAAGAAGAACAACTTCAAACTTCGGCATTGTTCATAATGAAAGACCTGCCTTTCAGAGGATGACCAATAGGTCTGAACAAAATTTGTATATTTTCAGTCTTTGCTCTATCTCTGTTTCCACAGTAATGAGCAATGAGGGACAGCTGTTATACCCAAATTTTGACCGAGCAATTAAATAAATAAATAGATAAATAAATAAATAAATAGTAGAAATAAATATAGTATTATAATAGCAAAAATAGAAACCAAAATAAAATTGAAATATGTTCTGATGGCCGGTGTTTGAGTTTTATCGGAGTTGAAGAGGTTAAGGTTTAGGGTAGATCTTGGCTTAGATTTATGAAAGATTGGGTGTTTCGATGAAACGGGTTAGGTTTTAGGAATTAGGGCCGAAAAAGGAGTTTTTAGGGTATTTTAAGGTTTCGGTGCGGCGGTCGGCTGGAACCGAGAGGTGGTCGGGGTTCTAGAACGGTGACCGATGAACACCGAGAGGTGGTCGGAGTGTGGTGGCTCAAGATCTGGTGGTGGAATATGCGGCGGAGTATGACCGAGATTTATATAGTTCATCACGTTCTTGAAAACGCGGATGAACATTCATCCCAAAACCATGGTTTTCGATCTGTTTTGAGGAAGAATTTCTGGGTAATTGGTGTTTGTTGAGAGAGAATGGAGAGGGGCTGTGGGTGTAGAGAGAGAGACTGCTGAGGCGAAATGAAAGGAAATGCCATTTTCTAATCGAAATGAGCCTTAAATACCAGGGATAAAACGCAGCGTTTTGGTCCCAGGTCAAGAGGCCCGCACATATGCATATGGGTCGGGTGTGGGATCCGCGAGCTTAGAATAATTTAGGGCAAATTCGAGTTTTGGTCCTCAGGGTTTTATCTTGTAATTCAATTTAGTCCTAATTTCCCTTTAGATTGATCCCATATTTTGCAATTCCTTCATTTTAGTCCCCCGAACCCTTTAATTGTACCCCTTAGGTTTACAATGTTTCAATTTTGGTCACCCTGAGCCTTTGTAATTGGACATATAGTTTTGTAATTGTTCCTTTTTAGTCCTCTTATTAATAAAAATCACTTTTAATGTTTAATTTGTTTTATTTTAATTATTTATTTAATTGTTTCAAATGCAATTAATTTAATTGTAAGTTGCATGTTTTAAAATTATGCATATAGAAGTATATTAGACAATTAAATACATGTAGAATTAATATTTGTTTAGAGCCTTTTAGTTTAGGTTCTCTAATTAGGAATTCAATAATTAAAATAGGATAAATAGTTGTAGTAATTAAATGTATTAAATATAAGATTTAAAATCCTAATTTGGATGGTGTTCCATTGTTTACCATGGGGTGTTATCTCAACATGGATTTTAATGAATATATTTAATATATAAATTACATTTATAATTGAAATATAAATGTAGTTCATTAATTGGCATTTAAAATTAATACATTGTAGTTAATTAAATGTATATCGAATTGAATCTTTGAGGTTCAAATCTGGATGGTGTTTCATTGTTTACAATGAGGTGTTATTTCAACCTTGGTCATAAAGTTGTATATTCGATATACATTTTCACTTATAATTAAATAATAAATTGTTAGGGCCTTAATTAGGACTAGAACTTTAATTAATTATAGGAATTAATTAATTAGGAATATGATTAATTTAAAGACTTTAAATATATGGAAGGTGTTCAAGTAATTGGCATTTTCACATAAAAGCCATTAAATTAATTAATATTCATAGATTTAAACAACTAATTAATTAGAGCATTTTTAGGATTAGTACTTAAAATGGAAAAGATAATAAAATACCATTCATTTAAAACCTTTTATGTTGGAAATTCATTTTTAAATACGAATAGGGGTGCCACTTAACGGGGTGCTTTTAATCTCGTATTCGAACAAAATGAATTTCCTTATAAAAGGATATCTGCATTCGGAATTTAAATTCAATTAATAATTATGGAATAAATTAAATTCAAATAAACTATTTGAAATGCCAAAATACCACTTAAACTTAAAGGTATCGATAACGGGCGTTCGTAGGGGTGCTAATCCTTCCCTACACGTAATCGACTCCCGAACCCAATTTTCAAGACAGAATCTTTGGTTTGTTCTTCCGGTATCCGGTCTACCTCGAAGTGATCGGTGGAGACTCTAAAATATTTTTTTCAAGGATAAATAAAGGAAAATATGATTTATTACGAAAACCCCTAAGTTTTCAATATTAAATTAAAAATGGCAAAAAAACCCTAATTTTCCAAAAGATCAATCGTCAGGCTATTTTTACACGTCCTGATTTTCAAAAAATGGTCGCGACAGGCCTTAGTTGGGTTCGCATTGTAATTATTAAGGAAATTTTAAATTTGACTTAATTTAATTTTTAATTCCCAAATTTTGTTTATTGTTGATATAAACTGTCATCATATATTAGCTTTAGAACCCTTAAGTGGGAGGGATTACTTTGCTAAGTGGGGTTTTCACCTCCTTATAGTGTTGTAATGTAATTCTAGAGTACTGGTCCTTATATTTCGTGGGGTTCTCACATCCGTATGGTATAAGGGTCGTATTCCCCCGAATCAATGTCCCAGTGACAGTTCGGGTACCTTTACTTTAGATCCCAAACTGCATATAATGAACCGTAGTATCCACCCTTTAACCATGCCGTTACTCTGCCCATGTAGGATTGACCCTTTTTAGGTTTTGCTTTGTTATTTATATTCCCTGTATATTTTAATTACTTACCTTTTTATATTCAGCATTTCATTCATTTCATTTATCCGACTATTCTATCACACTGACATGTTTTCTCTGTTGTTCTTTTTTTTTCTACATTTGCATCGCATATCATCTCATACCATAAGTGTTGATTTGAGAACAATCCAATTTATAGGGTGTACCAAGATAGGAGAGAAGTTTGTGATACAAGGGTGATAATGCAACAATATCAGCTTAGGGCAAACGAATACCAACAAAAAAGATGATTCGACTGCGAGATATGAAGCGAACGAAGAGAGAAAGTAGGAAGAAACCTTTGCCTACATTCTCTATGCATAGGCTAGCCATCTCTAAAAAAACCCTCAAGTGCATAGATTACGCTGCCATAGGACTTTGAACAGTAGAAGAAGAAAATGACGAGATCGTCCCTCAAACTGAGGACAATGCTAAGACGTAAAGTGCGAATCGTACTTTACAAAATCAAGATATCAAGACAAGAAGCTACCCATTATCTGTAGTTCATTTCAGCTTCTTGACAGACATCTTCTCCTAACAGAAGTGTAACACCCTCAACATATATTCGATGATTAAATACACATTGAAGATGTTACTAAATTATTTAGCTGATTTCCTGACTTGTAAATTTTTTTAAACATCTGACATAAAACTAGCTTATAAATTAATCAAAGAATAAATTGATACATGCCCACTAAAGAATATCATAAATTTAGAATGTCTTACTGATGTTTGGCAGATTGCAGCTTGATTAACATGCTTGACTCCTCTTCCAGTAAGTTTCTAATAACCTACGTGTGGAACAGCACACGCTAAGTATTCACTTAGTGAGGCAACTATAAATTGAAGTAAAGCATTTCAATGTATAGAAATAACATAAAATAATCTTATTAAAGTCATTCCCCTGTCATTTAACAGTGTTATACATTTCCTGCAAAATGGCAAGCAAATCCCAATTACAGTTTATATTATAACATCAAACCTTTATTTTATTTATCAAATACACGTTAAGCTTTTTAACTTAACTGTCTGCATAAATGCATTTCATGTATTATAGCCCAAAGTATAAAATCATATAATCTGTAATGCAAGAATAATCATGTAAGAAACTTTTACTGCAATAATTCTGTATTGTAAAGTCATGTATCTGTACTATAAAATCTTATGGTCTAAGGTAAATATCAAGTCATTCCTCTATCATATAACAGTGCAATACAGTTCCTGCAAAATGGAAAGTGTGTCCCAGTTGCAGTTTATATCATATCATCAAACCCTTATTTTACCAATCAAATATATTTTAAGCTTTTTAACTTAACTGCCTGCATAAATATATTTCATGTATTATCACCCAAAGTACAAAATCATGTGATGCTATGGTACGCGAGTCATCACAACACCGTAGTGTTTACGACGCCGTAACTTCTGCATCGTCGAAGCGACTAAGATGAGTACATACTCGAGGATGCCCTTTGCTCATCATACTCGTACATTTTGTGCTATGTAACACTGTAGTGTTTGAACCGACTCTGAAGAGTTCATCTCGACCTCGAAGAGTCTATCTCGACCCCGAAGAGTCTATCTCGCACCGTAGTGCTATGACGCAGCTGCTAGGACTCTATGGATATCCAACTATGCCAAGGATTCTCATGAAATTTCATGTGAACCTATAGTATACAAGTCATCTTACGACACCGTAGTATCTACAACGCAATAGCGTTTGATGGTGAGTACGTACTCGAGGATGCTCTTTGCTCCTCATTATAGCATCTTTTTGTGCTAGTCGACACCGTAGTGTCTAAACATCACCGAAGTGACTGCAACACCGTAGCGTCTGTTATCAACACCGAAGTGTCTAGATCGCACCATAGTGCTGGTTTGCAACTGCTATGACTCTATGGATATCCAATTATACCAAAGACTCTCACACTAGTACTTGGGCATGACAATATATTATTTTCATATTCAATATCCAATCCTTCAATACTATTATCCATAATTCAATAATGGGCAGTTCGTACCCAAAATCTAAAAATCTGATTTATCTTAGATAAATCATTATGCCATATCAGTGTATCACATATGCCATTCAATATTTCATGCCATTTACATAACTTTGATCAACATATATTTTCATTAATATTAATGTCGACTTCTCGCAAGTCTCTCTCATGTCATATATATATAATAAATAAAAAATGCAATCATTCATATCATATATATAATAAATAAGAAAAAATGCACTCACCTAGGCCATTTATTAGCATGCCTCACTAAATTCTACTCGATCCTTTCCTTCATAGTACCTCGAATCTTCTTTTGATTCGAATTTGACTTCATTAACCACATGAATATAAACAAACATTTGTTAAATTCACTTCTAGCAATATTTCAATCTAGCTATCTAATCATTTAACATAAAAATTTTCATAATTTTCCTTCCTTCCTTATACTGTCCAAAAATTCATTTTGGTCCTTAATCACAATTTGAACTTCCAATAATTTTTTCTGAGCTTGTTATCAAACATTTAGATACAAAATGTATCAAATTCTATTTTCTGGCAACTTGTCCTACCCCCAGAGTTTTACTTCTAAAGATCAAAATACACATTGGATCTTAATATCTTTCATACTGTAAGAACTAGATTCGATAACGATTCTAACGATATAATCCACATAAATTAATAAAATCTACAAAAAATATGAAAATTCTTCAAACTCCCATCACAAAGTTGTCCTGACAGAAACTGCTCTATAAATTTTTTGACCTTCATTCGATTAAAATTTTATATCTTTTAACTTGGAACTCGAAATCAGTTCCGTTTGTTGGAAACGAAACTAGACGAATAAATCTTTACATCGATATAAAATTCATCATCTAAACATTTTTTTAGAATTTATGGTGAATTTTTGAAGTAACAACCAAAAATTCAATCTTCTACATAACTTTCCATAATAAACTTCTAATCTATACTAACTTCTTCTTATTTTTCTACTTGTCAATTTAGTCCCATCACTTGCTTCAAACCACCAATTCATCATCTTCTTCATCAAATAATTATTCAAAATAATTCCCTTTAATTTTTTTCTTTGCCAAAATAGTCACTAAAATGCAAAGGTAAGGATTCAAACTTCTTAACTTTGCAATTTAGTCCTCAAATCAACATTACTACCTTAATTCTATTATTTTAACTAAAAAATGGTCACTAATTCGATTCAACATCACTTTAGCATTCTAACATCAATTTTACATCTCCAACATCATTAATTACATAAATACACTCAAATTTCATAAAATTCAGATTCGGTCCCTTAACTTTGAAGCTTTCCGAATTGGTCCCTATATATTTAACTTAGTCTTTTGCTTCCAAACAAGAAATCAAGCTTACTAGATCATTAATCCAACATCACAAACCCTAAGTTAGACTTAAATCCATAAAACCTAATATTCTCCATACAAACCAAAATATTTAGGGTTTAAATCCTAACTCAATAACATGATTTTAACATCATATAAGCTTGATTTCAACTTAAATTCAACCATGGAATCATAAAATTTCAAAACCCCCAATTTTGTTCATAAACCCTAATTTCTTCCTCATATCAAATATAATCAACCAAGCAATTATTTTATGAATTATTTACATCAAAAGATAGAGCTCAGAGAATAGAACAACTTTGTAGTTCGAAAGATTACCTTAAAACCAAGATTCGGGGCTTAAATCGAGCATGGAAAATTTCCTTCTTCTTTCTCCTCTTCTCCACGGTTTTGGAGAGTAATTTGCTGATAATTCCTTCATATTTTCATGTATTTATGCCACTTGTATTATAAAAAATGAATTTTTAATTCAATAAATTCCATTTTCCAAAAATACCCTCCAACTACATCTATATTTCTAATTTGCCATTTTGTAACATTCCAACTAGACTTAGTTGGATTCTAATCAGCCACTATTCATCAATAAAAGAAATCTCAAAATTCCTTCCATGTCTCTTTTGGGGAAAATGACCAAAATGCCCTTTACCGATCAACTTTTTCACAAAATTGCCATTCCATAACATTTCAATCGATTTAAATTTTTCCTTATTTTTTTAACATCAAAATAGTCATAAAATAATATTTTATGACTCTTCTAAGATCCATGGAACTATCTCTGAAATTTTAGCTCAATCTAATTTACCGATAATTATCGAGAATTTTATCGGCTACTAAATAAATTCCTTAATCAAAATAAATCATAGGATTCATCCTGAATCGAACTAAAAATATTTCAAAAACTTGGGAATAATTTTTTTATATTCTTCTTCTATCATATAGTAAAATTTCAAAATTTTCTACTTTGATCCGGATACCCGAATTCCACTTAAACTTTGATTGTGATTTCCCAACAATCGAAATATCTGTTCAAACCAGAATTCCACATTTGATCCACACCCTTAGGTGATCTATCTATCTATGAAATGAAAACCCCTAACTTTTAAGAAATTACAACTTTAGTACTTCAACTTTTCATATTTAGTCTTGTACCACACAAGTTTTGATTGCTTAACATTTTGATCACTAAATTTTAAACTTCAATTACCATTCCAATTTTCCTCGAATTTCGACCAAACTTTGCAAGTACCCTAATTAAATTTCCCTCTATCATCTGATGCTTTTAAATCTCAGAAATTCCTTTTCCATAACCCATAATCGAAGAAATCCTAACTTTTGCATTTTTGTCATTTTAGTCACTAAGATAACTTTCAAGCTATTATCTTAATACTAAATGATCCTTAATCAACTTAGTAAAATTTGGGGTATTATAGGATGCCTTTCTAAGGATTACTTGCGAATCAACACTTCATTTCCGTTCATTTTGGCATGACATTTAAATATTTAGTTGTATATTATAAGTTACCTGCATTATTAAAGATAAATGGGTTAGTTGTGTAAATACTATGGGGAAAATTTAAACTCAAGTTACTATCATTCCACATCGATATGGTACTCGCTTGCAATCAAAGAAAATGGAAAACCGAGCGACTGAACTAGAACAAGGCCAAAAGAACAAGAAAACCGTTTGGATAAGTCTGAACAAAACATCAGCAAACAGATCGCCCAGTCATGAGCTGTAATTTTGGCCCAGATATATGCTTTGCTAGGAAATGATAACGATGATACCATAGAAGAACCAGAGGATACTGCATCTCATATTAGGGTTCAGTCAAACACGCCGATCCCTGAAAGAAGAGAGCATGTCAACACCACTGATGTATCCGCCAGCCATCAGGAATGAGGGACCACCAAGTAACCAATTAATCTGGAAACAACCTATGAGAAAGAAGTACCAAACCTTGACTTGGTAGAAAAGATCAAAGCCATTTTTGCAAGACCAACAGAAAAGTTGGCACAACGCGCTTAAACACTGCCAAGTTTAAGATAATGGATAATTTAAATGTCCATCGAAATTCCATTTTTGCGAATGGTTGAAGGAAAATAAATCCTTTGAGAAAACCCAATATTATGATTGGTACAAACTGATTGTACCCAGGGGAATGGTACAACTAGCCCGGAGCAAACGGCTACTGGTAAAGGCAACTCAAAACCGTTGATCCCTGTGCATTTGGGAAAAATTCAAAAGAAATCTAATGGGAGAATCAAATGTTTAAAACCTTCATTCGATCTCTCTTCGTTAGTGTTGTAGCTGGATCAAATATCAAGATCTTCATCTTTCGATCATGTCTCTTTGTTAGTATGGCGGCTAGATCAGAGCCATTTTGACAAGTCCAATATAAATATTGGCACAACGTGCTTAAACACGGTAAAGTTTAAGACAATGGAAAATTCAAATGTCCATCAAAAATCCATTTTTATGAATGGTCGAAGGAAAATAAATC
Organism: Hibiscus mutabilis; assembly: GCA_019671005.1. Taxonomy (NCBI): domain Eukaryota; kingdom Viridiplantae; phylum Streptophyta; class Magnoliopsida; order Malvales; family Malvaceae; genus Hibiscus; species Hibiscus mutabilis. The sequence goes on along the minus strand of CM033748.1, from coordinate 49,641,820 downwards.
CTTTGAGAAAATCTAATATCATGATTGGTATAAACTGATTGTACCCAAAGGACGGTATAAGGAGCCCGGAGCAAACAGTTAACAGTAAAGACAACTCAAAACTGTTGATCCCTGTGCATTTGGAAAAAATGCAAAAGAAATCAAACCGAAGAATCAAATGTTCAAATCTTCAATAAACTTTTCCTTTGCGTCAATGTTGCAGCAAAGTCAATCTTTCTTCAAATTTTGCTTACAAGAATAGTGAAGAGAATCAAGTGAAGCCCAAGAAAGAAGTGGTGGTTAGAGCAAGAACCCTTACCCCAAGCCAGACCGTTTAGCTTTAGAAGAGAAAGAATTCTATACAAGAAGAACTCCCAGCTTGAAGGTTACATCTCCGGCTTTGATGAGGATTTCATACAGGAAGAATTCTCAGCCCTAACTCTGGCATTGATGAAAGTTTCTTACAAGAAGAACTTTTAGCCCTACTTCTGGCTTTGATGAGAGTGAATGACTCTCAGTCCTACATCTCTGACTTTGATGAGAATTTCATACAGGAAGAATTCTCAGCCTTACCTTTGGCATTGATGAAAGTTTCGTACAAGAAAAACTTTCAGCCTACTTCTGGCTTTGATGAGAGTGAATGACTCTCAACCCTACATCTTCGGCTTTGATGAGAATTCCATACAGGAAGAATTCTCGGCCCTACCTTTAGCAATAATGAAGATTCTATACATGAAGAACTTTCTAGTCTCAAAGCAAGTTACTCTTCCGTGCCTGTGACGGTAAAAAACTAGGGCACTATCTAGAGATTTTTTAGACTCCAGCTTTTAGGAAAACAAGAAAAATCTTCTAATAACAAGATACCATTTCATGCCTATGACGATAAAAAATCGGGGTATGATCCAAAAATTTTCTAGTCTTCAACTTTCAACGAAGCAGTGAAAATCGTGTGGTAGTCTCAAAGCAAGTTACACTTTGATGTCAAGACGGTCAGAACCCGGGGCATCCTTTCAATTTTCCAGTCTTCAGCTTTCAGGGGAGCAGAGAAAATTTTCTAACAGTCTCACAGCAAGATGCCATTTTCATGCCTATGACAACAAAAAATCGGGGCATGTTCTTAAAGTTTTCCAGTCTTCAGCTTTTAAGGAAGCAGCGAAAATTATGTGGCTGTCTCAAAGCGAGTAACTCTTTCGTGCCTATGATGGTAAGAAACTGGGGCACTATCTAGAGATTTTTTAGACTTTCGCTTTCAAGGAAACAGTGAAAATCTTCTAGTCATCTTGTAACAAGATACCATTTCGTGCCTATGACGGTCAGAAACTGTGGTATCCTTCAAGGTTTTCCAGTCTTCAGCTTTCATGGAAGCAGCGAAAACCTTCTGGTAGTCTTGTAGCGAGATACCCTTTCATGCCTATGACGGTCAGAAACTGGGGCATCCTTCAAGGTTTTCAAGTCTTCAGCTTTCAGGGAAGCAACAAAAATATTCTAAATAATTTAGTAGCAAGATGTCATTTCATGCCTATGACGATCAGAAATTGGGGTATGATCTTAAAGTTTTCCAGTCTTCAGCTTTCAAGGAAGCAGCGAAAATCATGTAACTCTTTCGTGCCTATTACGGTCAGAAACCGAGGCACTATCTAGAGATTTTTCAGACTTCAGCTTTCAGGGAAGCAGCGAAAATCTTCTGGTCATCTTGTAACGAGATACCATTTCGTGCCTATGACAGTCAAAAATCGGGGCATCTTTCAAGATTTTCCAGTATTCAGCTTTCATGGAAGCAACGAAAACCTTCCTGTAGTCTTGTAGCGAGATACCCTTCCATGCCTATGATGGACAGAAACTGGAGCATCCTTCAAGGTTTTCAAGTCTTCAGCTTTCAGGGAAACAGCAAAAATCTTCTAAATAATTTTGTAGCGAGATGTCATTTCATGCCTATAACGATTAGAAATCAGGGTATGATCTAAAATTTTCCAGTCTTCAGCTTTCAAGGAAGCAACGAAAATCATATGGCAGTCTCAAAGCAAGTAACTCTTTTATGCCTATGACGATCAGAATCGGGGCACCATTTAGAGATTTTTCAAGCTTCAGCTTTTAGGGAAGCAGCAGAAATCTTCTAGTCGTCTTGTAACAAGATACCATTTCATGCCTATGTCGGTCAAAAATCGGGGCATCCTTCAAGGTTTTCCAGTCTTCATCTTTCATGGAAGCAACAAAAATCTTCTGGTAGTCATGTAGCGAGATACCCTTTCATGCCTATGATGATCAGAAATCGGAGCATGATCTTAAATTTTTCTAGTCTTCAGCCTTCTGGGAACCAATGAAAATCTTCTGGCAGCAGGATATCATATCATACCTATGACGATCAGAAATCAGGGTATGATTTCGGTCTTCAGCCTCCTAAGAAGTAGAGAAGACTCACAGAGGGCTCCTAACTCCAAGATTTTTTCATTTCAGCAAAGCACTCCAGTTTGAATATTTTGCCTCCAAAAATGGTCGAGCAGATCAATTGAAGATCAGAAGAGCGGGGGATGGCCAATGAAGAAACCTCAGCCTACCCGAACCAAAAAAGGTTACCCTTTTGTCTTTGCTTTATCCCTGTTACACAACAATGAGCAAAAAGGGGCAGCTGTTGTAACCTATTTTGGTCCGGGTTAGACCTAAAATAAGCATAATATCCCTACCTATTATATCCAATTAAAAAACCCTTTATCCAGTCCAAGCTGTCGTACTTGCAGACCCGAAAAGTAGAAAAAAAGACGTTAGTGCCCAAAACTTTTCGATCTGTAAAATCTATTTAAAAGGCCGTGTATTCACTTTTTTTAGGTATTTAATGCCCCAAAATAATTTTGTATAGGAGAGCTTTTATCGAATGAAATTAAAAAAGTAAAAAATAAAAAAGGGCAAACTCACCCAAAACAATTTGGAATTGAAATGGCCATGGCAAGTCGGCCAAAATAAGGTGCCAGGTTGCCCGAGCAAGGCTGCCAAAAATAGAGGCAGTGCCCTCGGCCCCAGTTGGTTAGATTCAGTATTCGATCGGGATCTTTTTTATGACCCAATCAAGTTAATTTTTGGGCTATGACGAGGTGGAACCGGGATTTTAGTGGGGGTCGGTCAAAGTTTTTCATTCGAGCTCTTAGTGGGGTAAAATTTGATCTTTATCTTTTTATTTATTTAGATAATAATATATAATTTTGTTGATTATGTTTTTATATTGGCATTTTTTATATGTTTTGTATATTATTTTACTTTTAATTTTTGCATTGTTTTTTTTTTTACTTTTTTAAATTTCAGTCATTTTTTATATTCGATGCATTTTATTTTATTTGTTTTTTCGTACATAATATATATAGTATTATTATGTATATTTGATAAGTATAACATCTATATGTATAATATATTTATACGTGTATATATATATAGTATATTATGTATATATATCATATGTATAACATATACTTATATATATATAAAATTATGTAATATGTGTAATATATATTATACTTATAATATGTATATAGTATAGTATTTACTTTATATAGTATTTGTATAATACATATATTTATATATAAGATATGTATAAAATATTATTTATGTATTTATGTTTACATGTATATATTAATATATATTGTTTATTATATAGTATTTTACTTGTTTTTATTTTATTACTTTATATTTACATTATTTATATTAACTTTATGTTATTTATTATTTTACATAAATATCGTATATAGTATTTTGCCCTATTGTTTCGATATTTCTATTAGGAGTTTCATCCCGACCATCCGGGTGTCATCTCCTTTGAATGTTGTGAATACCAAGGCAGATTTAAACTGTTGTGCATGCATCTCGGAAATTAATTATTAAATTAAATCAAATTTTCATTTTCCTTAATAAAAATAATGCGAACATTTAGGTACTAATTTTGGGCGTATTGGGAGTGTTAATCCTTCCCCACTCGTAACCAACTCCCGAACCCATCTCTGGTTGACTTTTCAGTGTTCGGTCTACCTTATTCAAATGACTTGCGGCGTCTCCATTTTTATCATTATTTTTTTATTATTTAAAACATGAAGCCCCATTCCAAAAAACGGGTTTCCAGGTAAGCCCAGACGAGAAGGTCGCTACAACTTGTAAAGACACTTCTCTTGATAAATATAAAAAAATTTCTCTAATTTCATAAACATGATATTAATAAATACATATTAGTTTAATAATTAATAAAATTATATTCAAAATATAATTTCATAAATAAAAAATTAATATATATTTAAATTTAATAATTATTAAAATTAAATTAAAAAATAAACTCACAAATAAAAAATTAATGTACACATCCTTTATATATGCTCACTAATGGTATTAAAAATAATTTTTATAATCTAATTAATATTAATCTATACAAAATATTAATAACTAATAAATTATTCAAACAAGTATTGAATATAATCGTGTCCTTACATGTTATTTTGCTTGTTCAAATAATCAAATAGCTATAAGCTATCGATTAATTTTATCAAATAATTTTATATAAGCAGCTAATGCAATCCGTTAGTCAAATCAATTAATGCTAACAGTTACCAGCTATTAGCTAATATAATCAGCTATCAGCTAATTACCAAATAGAGTCATTATCATGATGGTATATATAAATCTAAAATAATAACTTCACTTAAAAAATAAATAAATTTAATATCAAAACTATACAAATCAAAATTCCCAAAAAAATAAATCAAATAATATCAATTATCTAACTTTTTGTTAATTTGTAATCAACAATTCAAACAAAACACTTTATTTTTTTAACTTAATGCACCCAACAAATGGAGACTGGAGTATACAACAGGAAGCCAAAATCCCCTATTGGCAGCAGGCCCAAAGGTGCTCAAAGTTCAATGATGAGCCTGCTGCCTGTTAAAATACACAATTTGATTTCACAAAGGGAAAAGTAATTTTAGTTCTTTAATTTTTTTTCTTTTCTTAATTTGATTTTTTTATAATCATTCTTATTCAATTTATTAGTTAATCGATCTGGATCAAGTACTGTAAAGACACATTATGTGAGTGATCATCTTAATCTAATTTACTTCATTTACAACGTCAGAACTTGAAGTTTTTATATTTGATTTTTTTAAAAATCTATATTAATCTTTAAATTTATATATTTTTTGTTCATTTTTCATTATAATGATGTAATATATTGAGAATGTGTTACATGGCATAATACTAGAGCGTCACATCATCAAAAATATTAAAATAAGAAAAGTCGACAAGTTCGTGAACTAATAATCTAATATGCATCAAAGACCGAACTACCAAGGAAACAGGAAGGATTTATGCCCCAAGTTTTTTTTATCTAATGATAATTTTTATCTTTACTAGTTTGAATATCCGTCAAATTTAGAGTTTCTCTCTTAAAATTTAAATTAAATATTTATTAAATTCTTATTAACTTTGAAATTAAATAATTTCTCTCTTTTATCGTCTAATTTTAACACCATCCTTAACATGGATCTAAATAATATTTAAAGATTAAACTAAAAAACTGTTAAATTTAGAAAGTAAAAATTATTTATACTTCATAAAAATATTATTATTATTTTATTAAATAAAGAATTTTTACAATTTAAATATAAATGTAAGATTCGAACTCACACAAGATGTGATAACATGAGTATCATTAATAACTCGATTAAATAGTGGATATAAAAAACTTTTGGTTTAACCATCGATACCCGACTCATTGGCCGACTAATTCAGATTCAGTTTTAAAGAGGTCTAATGTGGGGTGACCCTCCCAAACCATTTTTTCTATTTACAACGATAGAAATCAAATCATTGATCTTGTTTAAGAGATCTAATGTCTCATTTCGTTAGACTAACAAGTTGTTTGTGCGAAAAAAAATCTAAAAAAGGAAAAGCAAGTGAAGAATCTAGTCAGGCCTTCATCACGCTGTAGTCGTGACTTGTGACCTAAGCCATTTGCCCCCCAAACAGAATATGACTGCGCACTGTGTTTCTTCCTAACCTTTTCCATGCCATACAATTCAAAAGATATTCCAATGACATCAAATTTATTTTAGTGGGCGAGATTAAATCAGATTTGTTTATTATTATCATAATAAATAAATAAATATTTTCGTTAGTCTTTATGGCACTTTTTAATTATGCTCTTGCGGCACATTTTACTATGCTTAGTGACATGTTTTCTCTGTCTTATGGCACGTTGTTCGCCTACCTCTGCAGTAAATTTGCGATCGTGTAAAAATGCTCACGTCACTTGTATCTGATTTGCGATTGTTTATGGTCTTTTAGTGGTTAGATCTCTTTTGTGGTTGTTTGCTGATGTATTTATATTTATTTTGCGAAGCAGCCTGTAAGTTTGTTTTGGTTCGCTCGTCACTCCTTTATCATCTCTAAATCGTCTAGTTGGATAGAGACAAATGAGTATCGTTGATGATTAGTAGATTACTGAGTTACTATGGATGATGGACGTCAGATTTAAAAGAAGACTTCAACTATCATTGCGTCTTTGAGTTTCTTTTTTTTCAACAATATGTCGGCTGAATTTTATTAGAAACAAAAACAGAAAAACAGTCCAAAAGGAATAAAATTCTAACAGAAAAAATAAATAAAAACACAATAAATTTATATTAAAAAAACTACAAAACGAAATATCAGACCAACAAAACAGCTCCAGTAGGCTGCAAAACAGTGATAAAGGTAAAACACCAGAGAAATAGAAGCAGAGAGCAAGACTTCTTGTCTCCATCCACCTACAAGTTTCAAGATTGAAGTAGGAGTGGTGAGCAAAACCAATAATCGTGTAGGATACTTCGTAAAACAGATCTGGTTGTATCAGTAAACGAACCACAAAAGGGGATCAAACTACTAAAGACCACCAACAATATGCAAATCAGAGTCGAACGTTGTGAAAAATGTATCCATGAACGCAGATCTACCATAGCGGTAGATGATAACATGCCATAATCTAGAAGCGTGCCACAAGGCAGAGAAAAAGCGTGTCACAAGGCAGAGAAAAGACGTGCCATAAGGCAAAGAAAAGTGTGCCATAAGGCAGAGGAAAATCGCGACATAAGGCAGAGGAAAACTTGAAGAACACTAAATATAAAAGAAAACAAAAACTTGATATAAAAAATAAGGAAAAAGAATTACCGGCGGTGTTGACCATCACTAAAACTGACCGCCGATGAATCAAGAACTAAAGAAAAAAGAAAGCTAGATTATGATGCGAGAGTGCGCGATAATGGAGTCGCCATCGGTACTTCTATTTAGGCGGACCGTAAACCTAAAACAAACCAGAGATTACGAAACCTCTAGTTCGGGGGCATGATTACGTGTGGGGAAGAATTAACCCCACAACGCCCGTAAAAACGACGCTTATTTGGTCACTAATACTTTCTAAAGTAGTTTGGGTTCATAAAACTCAATTAATACATGTTTTAAAATTTCAAGGTTTTACTTAAAAGGAAATCTAAGTGAAAGGTCTTTTTACTAAGTTATTAGGGGTAAATTATTTAAAGGTTTAAACTAACTTTAGTTAAAAGTTTTATTTAAAGCCTAATCAATTATATTTAAAGTATGATTTGTGAGCCTAATTAGGGAATCTAACCTAGGAAACTAACTTATTATGGAATAAACTCAAGAGAGATTACACTAATTAATTAAGAGAATCTAAACCTGGAAACCTATTTATTATGGAATTGTTTTAATGTCTAAATCTAAAAAGAACATTAATCTTACAATTAATTTTAAAGAATCCTAAACTAGGGGTTTTAATATCTAAAATTAAAATGATAAAGATATAATAAAAATAAACAATAAATAGGTACAAAAAAATAAAACACATAAAATAAATAGATAAAAATGAATAAAAAGGGTCAAATTGAATAAAAAGGAAAGTTAATAGCAAAATTGAAAGGGAATGGACCGAATTGCACAAATGCAAACTTGGAGGGCTCCAGTATGAGATCCGGAAGAGAAGGGCACGAGTCTAATGCGGGTATGAGCCAATTTGCTAGTCGAATATAAAGACCAACCAAAATCAAAACTACCGTGACTCCCAAGTTCTAGCCCAACACTACCGTGCACTGTCGCTTCAGCCACCAGGAATGGATGCCGACGGTTGCTCGTCTGCGGCCACCTTAGACGTCTGTAGTCGCGCTTCTCAGTCCAAACAGTGGCAGCAGTTCAGTGATCTCCAATGGTGACTCCTTTGGTGATTCGAATAGTAAAACCCACGCCCTTACTCATTTTCCTGATTTAACACGTTAGTACGATAAATATATGTATAAAGAAACAAATATAGAATATATCTCCAAAAAAAACTGAATAGCCTTGCTTTTAATTTTCTCGAAATTTTTGTGTTGTACAAATATTGTGTGTGGTGTCTCTCTGTGTGAATTACAAAAGAATGAAGCCTATTTATAGGCTTCAAGAAACCTTAAAAACTATAAAATAACTTACACATTAATGCTAAATATTCTTTTTTTCAGAAAGGGAATAATGCATTTACTTGGGTATCAAACCGTTTTCCTTACACACAAAATGATCCTAAATTAATTAGAAAAAATAGGGAAAGGTCTAAGATTGAATTTAATTATAAATAATCAATAAAATAATTGAAAATTCATAATAGAATCAAATTCTCGTATTGGACTGCACGCGTTGTCTTCGACAAAATGGACATATCTTGAACTCTTGGTGTCCGATTGAGGCGTTTCAAGATGCGTTAGAAAGGTAACTAAAATACACTCAGTTCTTAAGAAGACATCTTAGCCAAAAAATGTTCAGATCCTAATGAAAATTCGCCGCGAGTTCATAGTTAGAATTCCTTGCACATCACTTGACTTCCCATATTTGTTGGACAAAATATTTGCAATCTTCCCATATTTGACATGATTAGGATCTTATGTGATCTGCAAGAATAACTAAAATACATTAATAATATAATTAAAAAAATGAAATAATAATAAAAAATAGGTTGAATGGGTCTTTATTTATGCATATGGACTCTTGTTTAATGGACTCTTTTTTTAATACACTCTTTTTATATTTTTTGCTTATTGGGTTTAATAATAATACATATATATAAGAAAATAATAACAAATGGAAATAAAATGGGGGTTGGATAAAATTAGGTGACTACAGCTGCCTCTATTTGCTCATTCTGCTGAAACAAGAATAGGGCAAAGAACCAAATACACTGATTTTATCCGGCCAAAATGGACGTCTTGGCATTAAGGCGATAGAGTGTCGTGATCCTATTACCACTGTTGAAAATGATACAGGACGCCATGTCCTCAAAGCAATAGAGTGTCGTTCACCTATTACTTCGATTGAAAACGGTGTGGGGTATCCTGCCCTTGAAATGATAGGGTGTCCTTCGCCTATTGCTCATGCTAAAAATAGTATGATATGCTTTGTCCCCAAAGCGATAGGGTGTCGTTCGCCTATTACACTGGTTGAAAATAGTGTGAGGTGTCATGCCCCTAAAATAATAGGGTGTCGTTTGCCTATTGCTCCTGCTGAAAATGTTATGAGATATCTTGTCCCTGAAGCGATAGGGTGTCATTCGCTTATTACTCCATTTGAAAATGGTACGGGGTGTCCTTCCACTAAAGCGGTAAGGTGTCATTCGCTTATTGCTCATGTTGAAAACGGTATGGAATATCTTATCCCCGAAGCGATAGGGTGTCATTCTTCTATTACTGTGGTTGAAAACGGTGTGGGGTATCTTACCCCTTGAAGCGATAGGGTGTCGTTCGCCTATTACTTCTACTAAAAATGGTATAGGTTGTCTTGTCCCCAAAGTGATAGGGTGTCATTCGCCTATTACTCCGGTTGAAAATGGTGTGGGTTTCCTACCCCTGAAGTAATAGGGTTTCGTTTTCCTTCCAACTTAAAAATAGCAAGAAAGATGTCTTGTGCTTCTAGCTTAAGACTGGTACGAAGGATGTCTTGTGTCTTTGAACCTAAAAAAGAGAAGAAAGAAAAGCGAGAAGGGTGTCTTGCACCTTCCAGTTTAAAAATAGTGAGAAGGGAGTCTTACGCCTTCTAGCTTGAGACAGGTACGAAGGGTGTCTTCACCTTCGAACCTAAAAAAGTGAAGAAAGAAAAGCTGGTGTCTTGCACCTTATAACTTAAAAATAACGAGAAGGGTGTCTTGCGCCTTCTAGCTTGAGAACGGTACGAAGGGTGTTTTGTGCCTTCTATGTAATGAACCAGATTTCAAAATTCGAGGGTCAGTTTAACTCGAAGCATAGGCTTCGTGTTTGGGCCTTGAGAGCCTTAGTGGGCTTGTTTTCAGTTGGTGGGTTTGAGTGTTGGGCTTGTTGTTGAGTTAAAAGGATGATGGGAGGCTAGCATGGTAAAATCACTTTTTTTGAAGAGAGAAAAGTTGCCTCTCTTTATTTCTCCTGCATATTTAGGGAAGGGGTGATATCATCTTATCCCATTCTTTCTCTTCATCCTTTTCTCACCTTCATCCTTTGAAAACTAGGAAAAAGTTGTAATCTTTATCCTTTTCTTGTGAGAATCTTGGATTGGATGTTAAAGGAAGGTTAATCATCAATCAAAGATCTATCTATCAAGGTAAGAATAGTGAGTTTTTGTGGTGGTTGGAAAATGAGTGTTAAAGGGGGTTGAAGAGGAAGAACACAAATGGGGGATTTGACTCTATTTCTTGTTGTAGAATCCTTCTTTTTTATATCTTAAGTTTCCAACAATGTTGTAACTTGTTTTACAATATCTCTTTGTAGTGAAAAAGGTTGGAGAAGTTTCCAAGGCCCAAGAGAAGAGAAGGCTTGAGGTGTTGGCTTGAAGCTTCTTTTGCAGCTTATCATCAAGGTTAGTACACTACTAACTCTCTTGTGTTCCTGGAAATCATCAATTTGATTACTTTGTTGCTTGGGTGATATTTTGGTTGTTTGAGTGCTTGAGACCTCTTTAATGGCTAAATCCGAAATTAGTGTTAAAATGGTATAATAATGGTAGGAAACCACCTAAATTACCTTCTATAACTTGTATGTTCATTTTGGGGTTTTACCATGAAGGTTTGAGGGTGTTTGGAGTGAGCTATGAGCTTTAAAATTTGAATTATGGGATTGTGTACTGATACAGGATGAACATGTATCGGTACCCTTTGCTTTTGAGTGGCTAACTCAAGCAAAATATGAAGGGTGTATCGGTACAGGCTTAGGCCGTACCGATACACCCTGTGCTATAAGAATTCTAGTAGTAAAAATAGGTATTGATACACTTAGGGGTGTATCGGTACCAATGGGGTATTAGTACGCTTCTATGTGTATCGGTGCGGGGCTTTAGTTAAACCCCTATCGTATGTAAAGCCATATATCGATACACATACATGGGTATAGATACCCATAGACGCGTATCGGTACTCTCATAGGGGTATCGGTACCCGCTGGGCAATCTGCCCAAAATTTACATTTTGAGTTCGAAGGACCTATAATTCGAGGTCTAAGGCCCAATAGGCCTATAATATGGTAAAATAAATAGTAAAATTGAGAAACTAGGAATTTAATCTTATATACGAACATAATGAGTAATACTTTATTTAAAACCTTGGGTGACTTGTTGTGTTGTAATATTAAGGATCCTTGGTGGATCGAATAATGATCGTATGCCACGTAAGGGCATTAGTTTGGTTAAGTCACCTTATTTTATGGGATTCCAGATACCCAGTATGAGAAAGAGTGTGTTGCAACACCATGGTCGAAGATTATCGGATGTGAGATCCCCGATGCTTAGTGGACGTGGGCCTCATTCGAAGATGCTTGATGAGAGATTTTAAGCATGGACGTATGATCCTGATACTTAGTGGTTGCGGGCCTTACCCCTAGAGTGTATGTTCCTAATGCTTAGTGGTCGCGGGCCTCTCTCCTATATTATGGTATCATATTTACATGTTATGTGAAGAAAATGTTTAAATGTTGTTGCTACAGGATTAGACAGCTAGAGGTAGCGCCATATTTATATGATATTGTTGCCATGTTATCATCTTTAGTTGCATGCTCTTATTTATGATTTGCATGAAGCATAGCTTAGTGGAAGTGTATATATTGAGCTTCGTTAGCTTAGCGTTTGGAATTGTTTTTTCTGTTCGTAGGTTTGTAGGTTGGCGTGCATCATTGGAGCACCATCGAAGTAGGACCTCAACATTGACTAATTGTTCGAGTATAGTACTAAGATTATTTGGGCTATGTATTCATAGGTATGATTGTATTGTAACTCATATTTTGGGATTTTAACTTAAGTGACGAATATTTTTAGAATGTTTTTAACTATGTATTTTTTAAATGGAGCTCCTCATGTAACGTTTTAACTATTATCCTACTTGAATTATCTGAACCTTGTGGATTTTATGAATGAATGTGTTTTGGACTAAAACTAGATGTAAAATATTAAGGTAATGGTTTGGGCTTGTGGCCCAAATATGACATTTGGGTCAAGGATGTTACATTTAGTGGTATCAGAGCCTAGATTTAGCCGGTTGTAGAAAGCCCGAGGTTGTCTAGAGAGTGTTGTATAGGTGTCTAGCGAATACGTTGCCTATAAGTCTAAGTCGTACTTGTTTAAGAAGAATATTAGATTGTGTAACCTTATTTGTTTACTTGTACAGAAAAAAATCATGCCAAGAAAAGCACGAGAGCGAGAAGAGAGTTGGGGCTCCCGAGAAGAGAGCTATGATGAGGACTACGTCTCAGGTTCAGAGGAGATTTTGAAGGGTGATAGGGTCGAGGGGCCAACTATTTCTCCCATCTGCACCATACCCTTCACCGATTTGTGAATGCCATACCTAGGCCTTTCGATACCCCTCGTGAGGCACCAATTGAAATGGTATGTCGCCATGGTACAATAGACTTCCTCAGATTAGGATAAAACAATCCATTTAAGGCAGATTAGTGGTTGAGGGACACTCGTTGGATCATGTGACAGATTAGGTTGAAACCCAATGAAAAGTTGTTATGTGTTCTCTCTCTGTTGAGAAGAATGCTCGAGAATGGTGGGAGACCGTAGAGTTGGGATGGTATCCTGACCAACTGTAACACCCCATAAATTAAAAAATAAAAATAAGGGAGTTGTGTGCCCCAGGTCTCGAACCCGTGACCTTAGGGTTGGAAACCCCATGCTTTGACTAACTAAGCTATATAAGCTCTTGGTTATCAGCTGCACCATTTTAATTTTAAAGTATGGTGCTTCAGGTTATTCAATAATAATAATAATCTGATATAACCCATCACCTACCCTCATTAATGGCATTCGATTTCAAATCCACTTCCAGAAAACTATCTTACCTAACCTCTCAACCACCATCATTTTTGCTCTGATCCTTGCCTTATAGCCACCCCGTGTCGAACACCTTTAGTGCCATTGAAAATGTAGTCTCACTTCAATCAAAAGCCCCTAAACTACTCGTACAACCGTCGCTGCAATTGCTGGGATTTAAGGGTTAAAGGTTCGGCAAACCTAGGGTTATTTAGTTTCTGATTTTTGTCAATTTCGGTTGCCATCTTCGACCATTCATGACGTTGTCGCCGTGGTTAGCCTCCCCGTATTGAGACGATCATTTTGTCATCAATCGATCATCGATCTGCCACTTATTGAAGCTTCATCAGAGACCGTTGGCGCTATTTCAACAAGGGTAAATTTTGGTAAATTTGGTTAAATTTTGACATTTTTCAGGGTATTAAATTGCTAGGGTTGAATAATATGGAAATGGTGCATTTTGGGCCTTTTCTGGGGCAATTTTTGTAAATTCGGTTAAATTTTGACATTCATGCGCCATTCGGGGTAATTTTTGGCCGCCCTGGACAGTAGCTATTGAACCGGCCTGTCCAGACCTGATTTAGTCCATAAATTGAGCTGGGCTATTGTAACCGGTTTCAATCAGTTATAACAGACCGGCCTGTTAAGGCCTAATAATCCATACCTAGTCAATTTAACCAAGCCCAAAACTAAGCCTGCTAACACGAGTTCGACCCGAAATCTGACCTAACTTTGACCCGTCTGAGTCAACCTATTCGAGTCAACTCATCAGAGTCAACTCAGTTAAATATAACGTTGACTTTGACCATTGACTTTTGACTTTGATTGTTGATAGTTGACTTTGACCATTGACCGTTAACTTTGAGCTTTGACCGTTGACTTTGACCAAAAAGTTATCTTTTTGGAAACCTTTATTTTATGTTTTTCAACGTCTTGAGTCCGTTTTTGAAGCATGTTTCACAAAATTCTAACCTGAAAGCCTCCAAAACTAACCTTAAACCCGAGCATGTATTTTATCAAGTACATTTATTTAAGGGTAATTATAGTTGAATAAAGGACTGATAAAAATCTTTGTTGGTTAAAGGTACTCACAGATTTCTCGATCATGCTTATGCCCAGCCAAGCTCGTCCCGATCAATTTAGTCGCGAGAGCCTACTGTAACCCATATAATTTTATAACTTAGTGATTTATCCGAGTATTTGTGTAATTCTGTAATGACCCTAATCTTTGTCGATCTAGGTTCCAGCACTGCAACTGAGCATGGTCCGAACGCTCAGTAGACTGTCTGACCGGCCTGATATTTTTAGGTATGTTCCTTGTGTGCTACACGACTGTTTTGTATTTCGATTTGTATGTTTTATTAAACCGATCATATGCACATGATTGAAATGTCTGATTTCGCATAAATACAACATGTTTTTTAATTTAAACATGATCTTTGTTACTGTTTATCTGTATACAAATATGTTTATTAATTGCTATTATCACTATTTATTACGGCATATTGTAATATTGTCTGGACTAATTTATTAGGGTACTTAGGTTATGATATGAAGTCTCTGAAGGTCCAGTCCTGGTCCGGATGGTAATTCTGCCTGTATAAGGTTTATATGCTTCGGCTAGGGTTATTCTACCTGTACCTAGGGATTTAAAAAGCGGACCGCGACCGCGATATCGATCGCGATATAGCGGTCGTGCCGCCGTCTGAAACTGCGATTGGGGTAAAAAAACGGTCTGCGATCGCCATAATTCAGCCGTTGTTGTCCGCGACCGCGATTTAAAACCCTTTCTGTGCCTAAGGTATTTCCTTAAGATGATACCCTTGCCCAATGGGCTCGAGTTAACGCCCATATAAGATGCAGTTCTGGGGAACTGTATACTAGAGTTGGTCGGAGGGCAGATAGGTTTGCATGAAAACCTTGGATGCTCTTATATTATGTTTTCTAAAATATTTTGTTTATTCAAATTATATATAATGATTTTATTTACACTGTTGGAACACACTGAGCTCCCTAGCTCATACTCTAAATCTTTCCCCCTTTCAGATACTTTTGGATAGGTTTCTCGGACTTGGCACTTGGAGGATCTACATATTCAGTTCATATATATTTTGATGTAATGTTTTTATCTTCCAAACTGTCTTTATCGGGTGACATGAGCATATATTTTGTTATAGTATACTTTACTATATTGCCCATTATGGCTTTATGATGTAATCATATTCTGATGAGGATTTTACTAATTATATTAAACTTATTTATGTATGAGATTACTTTTATTACTTGATTTGGCTTTTAAACATTCAAATATTTTCATGGTTAAAATTTTAATAAGGAATGTGACCTCCCAGAATTGGATTTTACGCATAGGCCGATCTAGGGGGTTACACCAACTTTCATGGGATGACTTTTTGGATGAGTTTGAAAAGAAGTACGTGGGAGAAGCCCACATTGATAGTTTGAGGGATTGGTTCAACCATTTGGTCTAAGAAAATCGATCAGTATTTGAGTATGAATAAGAATTTCTACAGTTGAGTAGGTATGCCTTTGAGTTGGTTGCTACTGAGAAGATGAGATGCAATAAGTTCTTGAAGGGCTTGATGAAGGAAATTTAGACCTACTTGATTGTTTCCCTACCGAAAGTGTTTTCAGAATTGACTGCTAGTGCCTAGTCGCTTAAGCAAGTGCAATGTTTAACCTATAGCCCAAATAGTGGGCAAGAGAGCTTGAGTAAGAGAACTCAAAACTTCTCCAACACCTCGTAGTCTTATTTTGAGAGCAATAGAAATCGTTGGAACGAAGGTAAAAGAGCTTCGAACCAGAATTCAAGGTTAGACCATAGGTCGGAATCAGCTGGACATAGAAGGCCTTCGTATTTATCCATGATGAGCTTGAAAGTCTCACAAAAAAGTGTGGACGCATCAGTTTGCAATCAGTGTGGACGTAAGCATAGAGGCGAGTGTTGGGGGACATCCAATGTTTGTTATTGTTGTGGATCACTAGACAATTATATAAGGGATTGTCTGGAAGCTGCTGACACTACTTCGGTTCAGAATCAAATGAATTCTTATCCATCTCAGAGAGTTTAAGGCTTTGCTAGAGGAGGAGCGAGCCACATGTTCGGTCATCAAAGTACGAGTACTGTTCAATCCACTACTAGTGCACTAGAGAGGCAGTACGCAGTCAAGGCTCGGAAGGACTGTGATGCTATTAATGTTATCTCAGATACGTTTACCTTGTTTTCAGTTCCTATAGTTACTCTTATAGATTCAAGGTCTACCCATTCCTACATCTGTAGTGGAATATCCCAATACTGGGGTATTCTTGCCGATGTCCTTGAGATTGGAGTTCGTGTGACTAGTTCTTTAGGGTATGATGTTTTGATGGATAAAGTGTATCGAAGGTGTTCGATTGAGCTTCAAGGTTTGATCTTTTAGGTTGATATAATGGTGTTGCTATTTTAAGAGTTTGGTACTATTATAGGGATAAATTGGTTATTTGAGCATGATGTGCGGTTAGGTTGCAGAGCGAAGAGCCTAAAGCTTTGTGGTTTAGATGGGGCCAAGTTTGTAGTGAAGGGTGAGAGAAATCTTTGCCTTTCTAATGTAGTGTCGGCTTTGGAGGCACAAATGATGATCCAACAAAGTTGTGAGGCCTTTTAGCTCACGTAGTTGATTCGAGGGTTAAGAGTCCGATGCTTGAGAATCTTCAAACTGTTAGACAGTTTGCCGATGTGTTTCTAGAAGAGTTTTTTAGACTACCTCCAAATCATGAATTAGTGTTTTGAATAGATGTGATGCCTAACACGACACCAGTATCTATTACACAGTATCATATGGCACCAACAGAATTAAGAGAACTGAAGAATCAGATTTAATAGTTGTTAGAAAGGGGTTTTATTTGACCGAGAATCTCACCTTAGGGTATATCAGTCTTGTTCGTCAAGAAGACAGATGGGTCAATGAGGATGTACATTGACTATCATCAACTCAACAAGGTAACAATGAAGAACCATTATCCCCTACCAAGTATTATTGACCTATTTGACTAGTTGAGAGGTTCTTGAGTGTTCTCAAAGATCGATTTGAGGTCAGTTTACTACCAGTTGAAGGTAGTAGAAAAAGATGTTTAGAAGATCGCTTTCAGGTCAAGGTATGGGCACTATGAGTTCTTGGTAATGACATTTGGGCTTACCAATACACCAGCGGCTTTTATGGACTCGATGAAATGGATCTTTTAGCTCTGCCTAGATCAATTTTTGGTGGTCTTCATTGATGACATCTTGGTTTATTCGAGCTCCAAGGATGAGGGTGATTATCACTTCGTGTTATTTTTTAGACCCTGAGGGAAAGACATCTATTTGACAAGTTTAGTAAGTGTGAGTTTTATCTCTTTGAGGTGGCGTTCTTGGGCCACGTTGTTGCAATAGATGGGATATGAGTTTATCCATAAAAGATTCAAGTGGTGGTGGAGTAAAAACCACTTAAGAATATTGCGAAAGTCCGTAGTTTTCTTGGGCTTGTCGAGTATTATCGCTATTTTGTCAAGGGCTTTTCCATTATAGCGGCACCTTTGACCAAGTTGTTACATAAAGGAGTTCCATTTCTATAGAACGAGAGAAGAAAACAAAGCTTTATGTAGTTGAAGTCTTATCTTACGGAGGCTCTAGTTTTGACACAACCCGAACTAAAAAAAGATTAAAATGTGTTTAGTGATGCTTCATTGAATGAGCTTGGTTGCATTTTCATGCAAGAGGATAAGGTGGTTGCTTATGCCTCAAGATAACTTAAGCCTCAAAAATAGAATTACCCTACG
Organism: Hibiscus mutabilis; assembly: GCA_019671005.1. NCBI lineage: Eukaryota > Viridiplantae > Streptophyta > Magnoliopsida > Malvales > Malvaceae > Hibiscus > Hibiscus mutabilis. The sequence continues at coordinate 49,623,715 of CM033748.1, read as the reverse complement.
CATGATTTGGAGCTTGCCCTAATTATCTTCGTGTTAAAGATTTGGAACCATTATCTGTATGGGAGAAAAGTGTTACATTTACAAGGACCATAAGAGTTTAAAGTATCTACTCACCCAGAAAGAGTTGAATTTGAGGCAACGATGATGGATCGAGTTATTAAAGGACTATAATTGCATCATAGAGTATCATCTCGGTAAAGCTAACGTGGTGGTTGATGCTTTGAGTCAGAAGTTTATGTCAGATTTAAGGGTAACGTTCTCCCATTTAAGGATAACCGAGGATGGTGGGTTACTAGTCGAGCTTCATGTAGAGCCTACCTTAGTGCAAGAGATCAAGATGATGCAAGTGTTAGACAAAGAGTTGGTTGCAAAGGTTGAGATGGTTTAGAGGGGGTGAGATAGTCGATTTTGAAGTGCGAGATGGTGGGATCTTGTACTTTAAGGATCGATTATGTGTTTTAACTTTGGAGGATTAACGAGACCGTATCCTGTAAGAGGCACACCGTAGTCTATTTACTATACATCCGAAAAGTAATAAGATGTACCAAAACTTTCGTCCTTTTTATTTGTAATTTAGTATGAAAAGAGATGTATCCGAGCTTGTGAAAAGATGCTTAGCTTGTCACAAGTTAAGGACAAGCACCAAGTTCTTTCGAGTTTGCTTCAGCCCATACAGATTCCACAATGGAAGTGAGATCGTATGACCATGGATTTTGTAACAGGTTTGCCATTGATGCAAAAGAAGCATGATGCCATTTGGTTGATAGTAGATCATTTGACCAAGTCTACTCATTTCTTACCTGTGCGTATGGATTTTACGCTTGAGAGGTTGACGCGATTGTACATCCAATAGGTATAAGGTTGCATGGAGTGCCATCATCGATCATATCGGATAGAGATCTGCATTTCACGGCAATGTTGTGGAAAAGATACATGAGGCTTTGGATACCAAGTTGCACTTTAGTACAACTTTTCACCTTCAGGTCGTTGGTCAGTCTGAGCGAGTTATCTAGGTTTTAGATGATATACTTTAATGTTGCATCATTGATTTCGAGAGGAGTTGGGAAGAACAGTTACCGCGTGTGAAGATGTTGTTTAGGAACCATGAAGTCGATGAAGCCACATGAGAAGTCAAGGATGATATGAAATTGATTTACCCGCATTTATTTTCAAGAGGTAAATTTTTAGGACAAATATTTTTAGGAGGAGAGTGTTGTAATGACCCAAATTTCAAAAACCAAGGGTTAGTTTAACCCGAACCGTGGGCTTCATGTTTGGGTCAAGAAATTTGGGCCTTGAGAGCCTTAGTGGGCTTGCTTTTAGTTGGTAGGTTTGAGTGTTGGGCTTGTTGCTGAGTTAAAAGGATGATAGGAGGGTATCATGGTAATATCCCTTTTTTGAATAGAAAAATGATGCCTCTCTTTATTTCTCCTGCAGATTTGGGGAAGGGATGATATCATCTTGTACCACACTTTCTCTTCATCTTTTTTACATATTCATTATTTGAAAACTAGACAAAAGGTGAAATCTTTATCCTTTTCTTGTAAGAATCTTGGATTGGTTGTTAAGGAAAGGTTAATCATCAATCAAAGATCTATCTACCAAGGTAAGAATGGTGAGTTTTGGTGGTAGTTGGAAAATGAGTGTTAATGGGGGGTTAAAGAGGAAGAATGAGAATGGTGGATTTGACTCTATTTTTTTGAGGAATCCTTCCTTTTTCATATATTAAGTTTCCAGCAACGTTGTAACTTGTTTTACAATATCTCTTTGTAATAAAAGAGGTTGGAAAAGCTTCTAAGGCTCAAGAGAAGATGAGGGCTTGAGGTGTTGGCTTGGAGCTTCTTTTACAGCTTATCATCAAGGTTAGTACACTACTAACTCCCTTGAGTTCCTGGAAATTATTAATTTGATTGCATTGTTGCTTGGGTGATGTTTTGGTTGTTTGAGTGCTTGAGACCTCTTTAATGGATAAATCCGAAATTGGTTTTAAAATGGAATAATAATGGTAGAAAACCACCTAAAATACCTTTCATAACTTGTATGTTTGTTTTGGGGTTTTACCATGAAGGTTTAGGGGTGTTTGGAGTGAGCTACGAGCTCTAAAATTCAAATTCTAGGTTATGTACCAATACAGAATGAACCAGTATCATTACCATTTGCTTTTGAGTGGCTAACTCAAGCAAAATATAAAGGGCGTATCGGTACGGGCTTAGGGCGTATCAATACACCTTGTGCTACAAAAATTCCAATAGCAAAAATGGGTATCGATATGCTTGGGGGGTATCAGTACTGATCGGGTATCAATACGCTTCCTCGTGTATCGTACGGGGTTTTAGTTAAACCCCTATCGCATGTAAAACCAAGTATCAGTACGTATACATGGGTATCGGCCATAGATGTGTATTGGTACTTATTGGACAATCTGCCCAAAATTTACATTTTAACTTCTAATGACCTATAATTCGATGACTACGGCCCAATGGGCCTCTAATGTGGTAAAATGAATACTAAATCTGAGAAACTGAGAATTTAACCTCATATACGAACCTAATGAGTAATACCTTATTTAAAACCTTAGGTGACTTGTTGTGTTGTAATAATAAGGATCCTTGGTGGATCGAATAATGGTCGTATGCCACGTAAGGGAATTAGATTGGTTAAGTCACCTTGTTTTATGGGATTTCGAATACCCAGTGTGAGAAAAAGTGTGTTGCAACACCATGGTTATAAATTCTCGGATGTAGGATCCCGATGTTTAGTGGACGTGGGCCTCATTCGAAGATGCTTGATGAGAGATTCCGAGCATGGGTGCATAACCCTGATGCTTAATGGTCGCGGTCCTCACTCCTATATTATGGTATCATATTTACATTTTATGTGAATCACATGTTTAAATGTTGTTGCTACATGATTAGGCGGCTAGAGGTAGCACCATATTTATATGATGTTGTTGCCTTGTTGTCATCTTTAGCTGTATGCTCTTATATATGATTTGCATGAAGCATGGTTGAGTGGAAGTGTATCCACTGAGCTTCTTTAGCTCAGCATTCGGAATTTTTGTTTTTGTTTGTAGGTTTGTAGGTTGACGTGTATTGTTGGAGCACCATCGGAGTAGGACCTCAGTATCGACTTGGTTTCCGGGTACAGTACTTAGATTATTTGGGCTATGTATACGTAGGGCCCTATGATTGTATTGTAACTCATATTTTGGGATTTTAACTTAAGTGTCTAATGTTTTTAACTATGCATTTTTTTTAAATAGAGCTTCTCATGTAACGTTTTAACTATTATCTTACTTGAATTATTTGAACCTTGTGGATTTTATGAATGAATTTGTTTTGGGGCTAAATCTAGATGTAAAATTTTATGGTAGTGGTTTGGGCTTGAGGCCCAAATGTGACATCTGGGTCAATGATGTTACATTCCAACTTAAAAATAGCGAGTATAGTGTCTTGTGCCTTCTAGCTTGAGACTGGTATGAACAGTGCCTTGTGCCTTCTAACCTGAACAAGTGGGAAAGGTGTCTTGCGCCTTCCAACTTGAAAATTCATGTATTCCAGTCAAAAATTAAACAAAATATGAGGTGTTAGCAGGCTTCTAGGGATTCCTAACTCATGAATATGATGTGGGCCAAGTTTCATGCGAATTCCCAGCTTGGTTCTTGGAGAAGTTTGCTTGGCTTCTTGAGTTCTGCCTTTGAAGTGCTAAATTGATCTTCATGCTCTAACAAAATTTTCCCCCAAAATTTTTTTATTCATTATTCATTCAAACCTTCAAGTCATGTGACTTCAATCAACATTATATCCTTCCCTCACTTAGAGAAGTCTTCTATAATATTTTTATTTGCATCCAAATCAAAACAAACATAATTTTAAGAATTAAGCACATGATATAACTAGAAATTATAACAAGGTGTATATAATTATGACCTATTTCACGTTTGTCCTCGAGCATACCTCAATTCAATAACACTAACTCTCCTATCAAATTCCTTTTCGTCTCGTTTAATATCCCAAAATACTAATAAAGTTAAGCATACATTGAGGATTTAAATCACAAGGACAATTAAGAGAATGAACATTCATAGGATAAATTTTGCAATAAAAGTCAAACATCTCGTCAACCCACCAATCAAATACAGCAAGACTTAATACCCTCGCATGATTTCACTCAATACTCTCAAAGTGTTTAGGGTGCACTTAAATCTCAAGATCAAAACATAGCACGATATTACCATAAGCTTGCAAAATGAATCAAATCTCCACCATTGCATATGAATGTGATGCAAAAATCAAAGGATCTTTACAAGGGTTGTAACGAGGCTTGGGTAAGGGTATGGTAAAAGGCAAAAATGAAGGTTTCACAATCAAGACAAGAGTACCTATTTGCATGATATAAATTCCACATAGAAGAACATACAACCAAGATTCTTGAAAATTTATCCCCACATCCTTTTTAAGCACAAGGAATTCGGAGAAATAACATTCAATTGCTTTTACAAACATATCTCCAAATATCTTTCTTTTTTTCAAGGAACAAACTCGAATTTCTTTTTTTTCAATTTTTTTCCTTTTTTTCTTTTTTATAGTTTTTTTTAACTTTTTTTATTTTCTCCTCTCTTTTTTGGATCAAATTTTTCCTCTTGTCTTGACAAGGGTAGCAAAAAGAAGGGATAACAAAAAGGCTTTAGGATAAAATGTGGTAAGACATAGAAAAGGGAAAATAGGATCAAATTGGCTAACTAAGGGGAGAACACATGGGTATACTTTTTTGAAAGTCAAAAAAATTGGTTAAACCTAATTGCTCTTATCATATTAAAGCATCAATCCGAAAATGTGGTCTCCAAGTGCATTCACAAGCAAGTTCTAGAATAAACATGCCAAGTTTGAAACACTCAGAAAAAATGAGCAAGATATAATGAATTGCTCCTAAACTCAAAATCTCACCAAAGTGTGTTATTTGCATCAAGTCTTGTGCATTTTTCAACTAATAAACCAATGAGATATCATCAGAATTTTAAGAAAACACTAATTATACTCATCACTTTCATGCATTGTAATTCAAACCAAGATGTATCCAAAACTTATAAGGTGTTCCAAGATATTAGACAGTGATTCAAGGTTTCAAAAGAAGAATCAGCCTATAAGAATTGAAACACACCAAATTCCAAGCGTAAAAACACAGTTTTCAAAAAGAAAGCGAAAAACTTTGAAAATTTTTCACAAACTTAAATGAAAATAATTTGAAAAGAAAATCATGTAAAAAGTATCTCCCCCACGTCTAAACTCTGGATTGTCCTCAATGTATATCAAAATTGCTCACAAAAGAAATTAAAGGAGTAGGAAACACCCTGATGTGTGAGCAAGACAGACTGAGACGGTACATGGTGATGGTGGACAAGGAGACGTGTCTCCACAATGTTGCATCAAGGCTTCCAAGTTCTTTTATGTTCGTGACATTCGGCATTCTAGTTTTGCCCATGGTTCTTCAAAATCTGGCTCAACTGAATCATTGTTGAGAGAAGGAACTTGTTTCTTGTGAGTACGTTTCTAAGATCGTGGAAGATCACTTGGTAAGCATAATTGACGCGAAGGAGTTTCAGAAAGTATGCACATCCATCAATCTTCTCTAGCATAAGCATTCTATTTTCTGTCTCACAAGCTACATGTAAGTTAGTACTGGCCTTTTGAGCTTTGGTGTTGAATTTTAAGAACACATTTAAATCACCCTCCGATATTGGTAATACCACTTTTTCTTTACCCCAGCGAGACATCTACCATAGAGTCGTTCATATTCACTATGGCCTTGAAGCTTTTATCTAACCTTTTAATTTCCACTGCGCCATGAGAAAATATATTAGTAATTATAAATGGTCTAAGTCAAAGAGAACAAAGCTTACCTAGCATAAGCTTTAACCGGGCATGTTATAACAGCACCTTTTGACCGACTTTAGAATGAATAAAAAAGATGCGAATGATAATGATGCAAGACCATTGATATTCAAAAATCAAAAGCATGTTTCATTGACCATGAAGTTCGTGTACACATTGTTGAAAACATAACAAAGATGTCATTCTAGTCACCGCGCCATTCCTTTGATGCGTGTTGATATTGGTTGCTCAAATTTTTTATTGGGATGGCCTCCCTTCGCGCACAACCAAAGAACAAGCTTGCATGTTGGTACTGCTCGACCGCTTCATCAAAGAAGTTTAATAGAAACTTTCCACCTTCCTCAGTTGGGAGGAGCCTTTGTTTTGGTCAATGTACTGCCACGCAACATCGGCGGCCCATTTTGAATGGCCCTACTAGATCCATTCGTAGTTCCAGTCGTCTTGTAGGGTGTAGATGTGACCCTTGTGTACTTTCAGATCCTTGATACCGTAACATAGTAATTTGGCCTCGGTGCCCTTCACTTCTTCCTAACTGAGTTTTGAATATAGCTCTTGGTTCATCTTTCAATATTTCTTGAGGCTATTGTGCGCTTCAGAGTACTATCTCTTCCACTGCCATTTCTCACTGGAAAGTTTATCAGCTCTTTCCTCTTATTTATGTGCCTCACGTTGCCAATTCTTTCTCGAGTTGTGCCTTTCCTTTTTAGGGAGTTTCGAGCTACCAGTGCTCTGCCTTTGCCTAGTGATTCTCCCGAGTTAATTTTCGAACATCTTTTAGGTGGATCTTCTAGTTGGCTAGTAGATTTTCCACCTCTTTATGGTATCTTTCTCTCTGATACTATTTTGTGACAAGTTTTTCTTCGAGATTGGTGACTTTTCTCCATAGCATCTCTCTTCCTTTCTCAAAGTCTTGTTAGTAAAACTCTAATTCTGTCATGAGGGAACCAGGTTGGGAATTTCTGATCTTGCTTTTCAAAACGAAGGCTCCCAAGTTGTCGACCCTTTATTTCCCCCAATTCGTATAATCGGGTGTGACCCTAACGAATTGGGCTAAGTCTACATAGTATGGATGTTTATAGGCATTAACCATTTCCTCGACCCATCTTGCAGGATCACACTCTTCATATATAAACTCATTTTCTTGTAGCCCATGAGTGACATGGATAAACTGGAGGGATCCATACTTGCGATATACGAGCAAAGGTGCATAGCCATTAGCTCTTTAAAAGCCCATAAGGGGGATCTATTTCATCTCTCTGTATTTATATAGAATATGAATGAGGTTGCAGAAGAAACTTTCCCACTAATCATGGCTTCCATCCTGTAACCATCTTTTCTTGGTAATTTTTTTATTGGAACTTGGTTTTGTGAAGCTGGATGCATAATGATCTTCTCATTGTCCTAGAAATAACTCCACAACCATATGTAGAGGAGTTGTGAAAACCTACTGAAACTTCTACTCTCTCGAGCTCTGTAATAATTTAGGGATCTGATGGTCTTAGCTAGGATTGCTGGGACTTTTGGGAAAATCACTAGCCCATAAAATGGCTAAGGCGAGCAGTTCGATAGCCCTTTCATGTTTCAAGTTCTTCATTATCTGGTCATACAAGAAAGCTTCTGTATGGTAATGGCTTTTGTTCTTTGTTACAATACGAGCGTCAACCTAACTTCAAACTAGTGAGGTCAGCGAGCTTCTTTCGATAACCTATATTTCTGTCTTTCGAGTAGATCACGTCGGGCCCTTCCACTTCTAGCTACAGCAAGACCATGTATTCCTCTATGGTGGGAGTCATATCTTCTTGGTTGAAGATAAAACACCAGTATGATGGGTCCTAATATTTAACAGTTGTTAAGATCATGGGCTCGTCCACCTCCACTTTGAGCAACAAGGCCATCTCTCTGAATTTTTGAGCAAATATGGCCTGATCTTGAGTTTTCAGGCTTTCCTACAGAGAGATCAGTTTGAATAGGTTATTTCTAGGTAGCCCCATGTCTACCCGTTATAGCAAGCTTCAGTTAGTTTTTTTCTACACACAGTCACCATGTCGGCACTGAATCTTCAAGGAATCATTTTGAACATCTGTGTTCTGATGACGAGCTCTAGTGCTAGATAATGACACTCGAAGATTCATTATCAAGGATTGACTTCTACTTTGGAATATCAATAATGTATGATATGATGCAAATGAATTAAATGTACAAACACAAAAGGGTTAGTACAACATAATGAACAAGGTATATTGCAAGAAATATAAAACCCTAATCTACATGCATTCTAGTTCTCTAAGTCTTTCTGCATGGCTCTAGTGGGGTGGGCTTCCTAAATTCTTATTCATGTAGGTTCATGGTCTAAAGGGCACTCAAATCAACCTTGCCCCCTACTAAGGTGGGTAAGAAGTTCGACGATAGGAGTGCTTGTTGTGGATGTAGAATCACAAATCAACTTGCTCGAAATCAATCATATGCACTAGACTCGATTCAAGAAAATGGTGAACTATTCTTGGGATTTCAAGAACAATAGGTTAGGTGTCTCTTGATTTTTTTTTTGAAAATAGCAAAAAAACATTAAAGAAAGAAGAAAAAGGTGGTAGAATCAATGGATAACAATAAGAAAATAATGAAAAAGATAAATAAAGATTAGTAAAAGGATAGAGAATCAAAATCTGAAAAATCCAGTTTTAAAATTGGATGGCAAAGGCGTTGGTGGATGCTTGTAGATGATGTAGACGATGATGGAATTGATAGTTTTCTCGTGGAACCCTTCTATTCACAATTGAATAGACAACCTCCGTGATATGGATCTAACTGTAACCCCCTTAACCCAGCCTAGCCGAAAATCGAGCTAAAAGGATCACACTAGGTTTATCGAAGCAAACCCAAGCTAATAACCTAAATCGGTCCATTTTTTCTTTTATCTTGTCTAAATGCATCAATTTAATTTCCTAAGGTGAATATGCTTCAGTGGAAACATTACATTGTAATCAGATTTCAAAACAGGATTCAATTGCTCAAACGGGCATATTAGGGACTAACACGTAATTTCCACAAATTACAAGGTCTAATTAGAAATTAGAATTACCGATCATTTATTAGTCCAATTTTATGCTCGCATTTTAAAATTCAGCTCAAAACAATCACACAAGCTCAAGTAATAGCATATATAACATTCAGGGACCAAACTGCACAATTTACAAACTTCAACAGACAATGGCATAATTTTTTACACTACGTACCGATACGAGCTAACCCTGCATCGATACGGTATGCTGAACAAGCCCATACCGATACGGTTTACTCCGTACTGATCCCCTAAAGTTTGGTTTTAAAAATCAATTTCCAGTAGCTAGAGGGTGTACCAACACGGGAGCCCATGTATCGACACCAGTACAAAAACTCCTCAAGGCGTACCGATACGTAGCTAGGCGTACCGATACCCTTTGTTAAATTTTGATGAATTGAGCCTTTTCAGACCTTGCGTACTGACACTAGGGAGCTCGTACCGATACGCTGAGGCCTGTAATGACCTCTAGGTCCAACATATGATACTTTGGCTCATTCTAAACACATCCAATACATGTCTAATCATCATATAACATCAGGATCATGCTTCACATCGACATACCATCATTTTAAGCAATCTTAACAAGCCTAACACAATCATCCACATCATCTATAGGCATGCTTCCTACTCAACATTCAAAACATAAATCCAACCACATATCAAGCATACTAAGTCCTCTTACAAATCCAAAGGAACATATAAAACTTGCACAAATAGGGAGTCTAGCAACCAACCCTCCCAAAACAATATTTGACACATTGCCTTTATTACTACTATGTATTGTTTCAAACCATACTTTGCAACCAAATCCTTGGATGTCCTTCCTTGCTTGCTTGTTGTCCCTCAATCCCCTAATCTGCATTGATGATAAAAGATAGTGTAAGCATGCAATGCTTAGTGAGGAGCGCTCAAAACACAAACATCATCCAATGCATTTTAAAATTTGTTTATTCCAAAACCTTTCACAGACATCTTATTTCAAGAATCATCATGCCTTACTTTCAAAACATGCACTTAACCTTTTCCAAATCATGCATATTAAACCATATGCAACATGTATCATGGATTCAACAGCATAATCCCATCTGTAACCCTCAATTTAAGCCTTCTCATGCATAACATCCCATATGAACGCTTAAAGAGTATTCACATGTATAAATCACATTATACAAACAATCCATCAACATGATACATCCACCAATTATATTGTCTTACAAGTGATCATTTCCCCAAATCTCATTACTTTATCAAACCACATCGGATACACGGATTTCCCAAGTGATATCCTAATCACTTACATCTCACTGGCATAGAGTAAATACAACACATGCATAACCTCTACACTACCAAGACTCATCCTCCAATTTGGAGTACACACTTCCAATGCATCACCTCTATGGTCATAGACGGAGTAAAATGCAGTATTACCTCAACAATATTGGGGTTCACATGGTCAGAGTAAATACTCTCAATACATTACCTCTACGAACCATGAACGACTTATTATAGTGCACTTTAAATCCTATGGTCGGCCAACTATATCCGATAACATTTCCATAACTTTTTCATACCATCACTTGCCAATATAATCCATTTCATTAACATTAACTCATTGTTTTCATATGCATCAATCAAAATCATTTATCCAACGCATTAAACCATGCATTACCAATGTTCAACAACATTAACAAATCATGCATTACCTCCAAATGCATCATCATTATTTTATAAACATTTCCTAGCATTAAACCATGCTCAAATCATGCATATACAGTGAGTAATCAATTCATTAAAACAAGTGCATTTAAACTATTTGCCAAATTGAGTTCGAGAGAGAATTCATCCTTTACTTACTTCCGAGCTTAGACCAGCATTTCAAGCTTGATCTAAATCCCCAAACACAACTTCCAAACCTTTGTAAAGTTGTAAAACACGTTTTCACTCACCGACACTTAAAGCCTCTCTTGCCAATACGGTAAACACGCCTCCAAAGCTTCTAAAATGTTCGTTCAAGCTTGAGGATCAACTTCCTCTATTTTATCCACACACAAATAGAGGATTCAATGCATCAAAATGCATTCAATGGCCCAGCAAACAACAGTTCACATAAAACCTCAACATACTCTACCCAATTTCACTCCACAACAACCAAAATCAACATCAAACATCTTCCAAACTTAACCCATCCAAAACCTAACGTTTTAATCCATCAATTAACATCTAAAACACATTAACATCATCCTTATACTTCCAGTATATATCAAACCTCCACAACTCCTCAAAAACTCACAAATAACAACCTAGAAAATTAGAGATTCACTTAGTTTTCAGGATTCTATTGTTAAAGCCCACTTACTAACATTATTAAACATCAAAATCATGATTAGAATCAATCAAAAACTCAACAAAACAGAGCCTATACGAAAAATATCAATCTCACCACTTAAACCTTGATTTAACAAAATTTCCATAACTAAATCATCAAATCAAGTTAGGATTAATAACTTGGGAATTTCAATAAAGAACCTTATATTAGAGGAGAAGAACGAAGCTCACCTCTAAACTTGACTTTCCTCTTAATTGGATGATTTTTCTTGAGAAAACAATATCAAATCAATGTTTTGTTAGAAAACTATTAAGGATTCATTTGGAAAAAAAATTTGTTGAAATCATATATTTACCTGAGAAAATTGAAGTAGAAAAGAGTATTTGGCTGGAGAGAATTTGAGAGAAAAGCTTTTGGTGAAAAGTTAGTTACATAAAGTTTTCTTTTAAACTAATTATGAAATTAATCTCTCCAGGTCCTTTTATTTAATTTAAAACCTTTTAAAAATATCCAATTAAAAGAGAAAAGTCTGATATTAGACTTTGGCCAAATAGCTACTTAAAGATTCTAAGTTTTGACCATTTTACAAAACAGTCACTAAAAATAGTTTTAAAACTTTACATTTTGGCCACTAACCAAAATGTCCAATTTCAAAATCTCTTTTTTTAAAAAAATTGATTTCACCAAACCCTTTAACATATTATTCAATGATTTTATAATATTTCCTATAATTTTATCTCACCCAAAAATATTTATTTCAAATTAATCCCGAAACTAACTCGAATCCTCTAATATGGTCCATCGAACCGTCTAATCAGCCTAGAAAACTCTTAGGCCCAAAACCGGGGCGTTACACTAATCGATCCTCCTAATATCAATTGAATAGGCAACCCGGAGTGTGAAGATCCTCAACAACAAATCCCGAAGAACTTGAAAATCAATTTGCTTCTAAAACACAAGATAAACTTCTTGCAAGTATGAACTCAAAATATAACTTTATTTAATCAATAAAATCTGAAAAATAATGAATGAGGTATCATCCTTTTATACGTCAGGATGGTTTTAACCTAAATCTAAGAATAAATAAAATAAACAAGGAAATTTGGTCCGTTGGATTTAACTTGATCTAACGGCTTGAGAGAAGTGTGGCTGGTTCCTAAAGTTTATAAAACCATAAAAACATAATTTAAATATTAATAATTAGGTTGGGCTAAGTCTACTTCATCCAAAATATTTATATATTAGCTTTTGGGCTGAATTTACAAAATCTTGTAGTTATACTCGTATCTAGTTTTTTTGTTTGCGCAGTCTTCGGTAAAACAAACGTATCTTGAGTTCTCGATGTCCGATTGATGTGTTTCAAGATGCGTTAGAAAGGTAACTAAATGATGGTCAATCTGTTAGATGACAACACAACCCAAAAACTCCCGGATCTCATTTGAAAAGTTATCTTAAGTTAGCTGATGCTCTGACTTTGCGAAACAGTTTTAGTTTTTTTTTTATCTAAAATGCATCTCTTCACACCTCCTAAGCATGGATCATTTTGGAACTTGTTGTTTGCATAGAAAAACTTTAACTTCTTGTCCAATATGAGTAATTTAACCCTGTTTATGCATGAATCATCATCTCCCTTGTCAAAAGGATTCATCCTCGAATCTGAAGTATCAAAGGGGCATGTGAAATGGTTTCATCTTCTTGTGTTCAATGCATCGTTCTAGCCCTCCTATGCATATGCTTGTATCATTCCCCTACTCCTCAAAAAGATTCATCCTCGAAACTAAACCGATGAATGAAGGAAGTTTATTAAAGGACCATGGAGGTGAAGGCGTTTCGATGGATTCTTGTGAACACTTTTTATGAATCACAAGTTCTTTCTCTTGATCCCAAGGTAACACATTTCTCACATCATCTTCACAACAGTTCTGAATTTCGTTGAAAGATTGTGTTGTAGGAGGAATTTTGGCTTCCACAAGTATATTTTCGGCAAAACTCTCACAATTGACGTATACACCATGTTCTGGATCATGGATTTCAATATCATTAGAAGACATAAATTCAGACAACATATCTCTCAATTTTTTTGAAAATAAGAGTTATCCAGAGAATCATACCCTGAATGATCTAGTCGACAACAATAATGACATTGATTCCCCAAAATGGTAAAATCCAAAAAATTGGTCAAGGACATCCTGAAAATATAAAAAAACAAAGGAAATCCTCACCATTATTCACTCCAAGAAAGTTATGTTGAAGGTTAATCTTACCAATGAACCCTAATGTGCTTTAAGAATCCAAAAAAAGGTTAGACACCAATAAAATTATAGTTGCAAGGAGAAAGAAAGATATGCAACTTTTTGTCCTACTAACACAAGGGAACAAAAATAAAGTGTTAGATGATGTATAGGAAATAATAAAAAGGTAAAAAAAATGAAAATTAAAAGCTAAGAATGAAAGAAAAATAGAAAAACTCAGAAAAACCCTAGAATTGAGCAACAACTTGATCCAGTTCATTTGAGATGTTACCAATGTCAATTTTTTTTGAAATTTTGTGTAGTGACTCTTCCAATGGTGTAGATCTGATCTGGAAATTTTCGGCTCCAAATTCCTTCGTTTGGTTTTTACAATTTTTTTTTGAATTTTTCACCCAAAATGTCAAAATTTTCCCAATGAATCACCCCAATCTGATACCAAATGATCTGAGTGCTTGCCGTAGATGCAGAATCATGAATCAATTGCTCAAAAGCAATCCTATGCGCCAGACTCGATTCAAGAAAATGGTGAATTGTTCTTGGGATTTCAAGAACAATATGTTAGGTTTGAATTTAGCTTTGAATCAATGGAGAACAACAAGAAAATAATGATAAATATTAAAAAGATTAGTAAAAGGATAGAGAATCCAAATCTGAAAAATTTAGCTTTGAATTGGATGGCAAAGGCATTGGTGGATGCTTGTAGATGATGGAGATGTTGTCCCGCAGAACCCTCCTACTCGCAATTGAATAGGCAACCTCCGTGATATGGCTCTAACTAACCATCATATTCGCAATTGTTTAGGCAACCCGGAGTGTGAAGATCCTCAACAGCAAATCCCGAAAAACTTAAAAATCGAATTGCTTCTAAAACGCAAGATAAACTTCTTGAAATTATGAAATCAAAAGAGAACTTTATTTAATCAATGAAAGTAGAAAAACAATGAATGAGGCATCATCCTTTTATAGGTGAAGGATGGCTTTAACCTAAAGCTAAGAATAAATAAAATAAACAAGGAAATCTGGTCCGTTGGATAGGACTTGATCTAACGGCTTAAGAGAAGGATGGTTGGTTCCTAAAGTATATAAAAACCTAAAAACATAATTTAAATGTTAATAATTAGGTTGGCCTGAATTTACAAAATCTCATAGTTAAATCTGTATCCAGTTTTCTACTTGCACAGTTTTCAGTAAAATGAATGTATCTTGAGTTCTCGATGTCCGATTGATGCGTTTCAAGATGTGTTGGAAAGTTAATTGAATGACGGTCAATCTGTTGGAAGACAACTCGACCCATAAATGCTTGGATCCCATTCAAAAAGTCGACTCAAGTCGGCTGTGTAATCACTCATTTTTGTCCGGGTTTTTAGTATTTTTAGTATTGTTGTAATAATATTATTAATCTTAAAAAACTAAAAAATAAAAAAATAATAATAAAAAAGGGGAGGGGAGTGGAGCACAAGGCTCCACGTCACCCACCTCACCCCTTTACATTGCCTATAAATAGGCATTCAAAGGGGAATTGAAATTGAAGAGGCAATCGGCCATGGCTTGCCAAATAAGGGAGCTTAGGCTCCCGGCTAGCCCAGGACCGGGACAGTGTTCTCGGTCCTAACCGGTTCGATCGGGGTCCTATTTCGGATCCGATCTAGTTAAATTTTTTAGAGAGGTCGTGGTAGATCTCGGTGGGGTTCAGTCGGGGTTCGTCATTCGAACTCCTAGTTAGGTATATTTTCTTTCCTTTTTATTTATGTTGTAATTTTTAGGATTTAATGAAGTAGTAGTTAATTTAAAATTGTGTTTTTAATTTGTATGTTTATCTATGTTATAGATTAGTATGTTTTAAATTTATGTTTTATATTAATATTTTATTTATGTTAGATTTATTTTTATTTATGAGTTAGATTAATATTTATGTATGTATGTTTTAGATTAGTATTTTATTTAGGTTAGATTTGTTTTTATTTATGTGTTAAATTAATAGTTATGTATGTATTTTTAGATTAGTATTTTATTTATGTTATATTAGTATTTTATTATGTTAGTATTTATTTATATTTTTATCGCAATGTATTTATTTATATTTGTCATGTTTTTTAAGTTTGCATAACGGACATATATTTTGTCAATGCGGTGCCCTTTTATTCGAGCGTAAACGGGGCCAGTATCAGGTGTAGTAATAGTGGTTGGGCGTTTACTCTCGAATAAGGGGGCCTTTAAAATCTACTCGCATTTATTACCGAATTTTAATCTGATCGTCACTTTAATCCGGAAAGTTTAATATTAATAAAGCGGTAATTATTAAAGTACAAATTTTGGGCGGTGTGGGGGTGCTAATCCTTCCCCATCCGTAACTGACTCCCGAACCCATAAATTTTAAATCTCTGGTTTTTTACGGTGTCCGGCCTACCTAAGTGGCCAGTGGCGACTCCATTTTTAAATAAAACACGGGTTTTCTAAAACTCCACGCGGAAGATAATATTTTCCAAAAAAATAAAAAAAAAACATTTTTTAGCGAGAAAAGGACATCGCTACAGATGGCGACTCCGCTGGGGAAATTTTTGTTTTTCAAAAACAAATGAGAGTCGAGCTTTTTCAAATAATTACCGCTTTATTAATATCGAAAATTCCGAATTAAAGTGACTATTAAATTAACATTCGGTTACAATTGCGCGTTTATTTTAACGCATTTAAAATTTGGCATATAAACCCGTTTTTTTAAGTGGAGGGAAAACGCTAATGCTTTCGTTGAGATATCGTTCTCCCATATGGGCCTAGCAAGTACCTTCGGGGCTCGAGTACCTTATACTTTCGTGAGGATATCGTTCCTTCGTATGGGTATAAGCGAATAGGTCCCCCTGAATTGAACCCGGTTGAAAGGAGCCTATAATGGGTGATGACCAGGGGCCTTGCTACTCTTAGTAGATGACAGCAAGGACAATTCGGGTACCTCTTAGCACCAAAACTGCATATAATGAGCTGTAAGAGCCAACCCTTTAGAGCCATGTGAAACTCTACCCAATTAGTGGTCACCCTATTTAGGCTATGGTGCCTTATTTCTTGTTTATGTACATTTTTTGATTACTCTATTTTTATTTATTTTATTTAATCATTTTATTTGGTACTAACTCGTTTCATTTTATTCTCATCGCATTGATTTCACCTGCGTCATGGCACAACATCATCACAGTCTTAATTTTGCATTGCATCGATTTAGGACACATTTTGCATGCATTCATTTTCAGAATAATAAAACTAATCCTCGGGTTGCCCCATTAAATACAACGAAGATGGTCGATCTAGCACCTTACAAAGCCTCTTACAAAAGTTTGGTATTGGGGCATGTCCAAAAGCACCCTCACATCTTTTACAAACATTATGCCTCTAACAAGGCCTTAGTCCAGGGGCATTCTTTGCCAAGGTCCAGCCTTTATTGTCGAGTCAAACTCTTGCATCTTTGACCACAGTCTGCAAAAATGCACCTAATCCAAAATAATAATAGTAACGAGATGCCATGAACCAACACAATTTATAAACCCAACCTAGGGGGCAACAGAATCCACACTCAAAGTGTCAAATTCAAGAGCAATTTCAGACGATGGCATAGGAATTAATAAAATGTTGGGGCATGCACCCAGATGACTGATCAAACCTAAGTTGAGGTTGGGGCACCGTCACATACAAAAAACCAAGATCCTGACGGGACCAGTGAGGAATCAGGGGCATCCCTTTGAGGATAAAAAAATCATGTCACATTCATGCATGTAGTTGCATTCATCTTGCATTAAACCATTTTTGCAAACGTCATACATCTATGTTCAGTGCATACACCGAAGTCACCATGCATTTAGGCATAAAATTCATGCATTTTTGCTTACAAAAAGGTTTAAAAAGAGACCAAACATCTTTAGCCGTGGGGGCAACAACATGACAGCCAACCTTAGTCTTAGAGGAGGCCAAACACAAAGAGGATGTTGAAACATCAATAAAAGGTAACAGTGACAAATTTTGTGAACATTTACTGATTAATGTTTCTTTTTTATTTTTAGGTCATACCTCTCTGCCAGTAGGGCAACAGAAGTAGACTTTTCCAGAACTTGCCTTCGTCATTGTTGATAGGCCAACAATTTCCAGATTCTGCTTTACCGCTGATGGTGCAACAATATAGACATCCTGAAGATCTCGTTTCTCCGTTGATGGTGCAACAGATCCGAACCTTTCCCTAAGCAGATCGAATTTCTATTCAGGTCTTGTTTCTCCGCTGACGGTGCAACCAGACCTATTTTTTTCTCGAGTCTTACTTCTTTGTATAGTTCAAGAAAAAAGAAAATTTATCAAAAAAAATAGAGTTGAAAAAAATCAGTAAAAAATTTTAAAAATCAAAAAATAAAAAAAAACAACAAAACAAAAAGAGAAGTGAAATCGAAAAATGAAATGAAAAATCAAAAGAAAATGCATCAACTTTCATCGCCCGATCTAGTCTCTCCGCTGATGGAGTGGCCGGGTCCAAGCTTTCGTCGCCCTCAGATCCTGCTCTCCGCTGATGGTGTAGTCGGTTCCAGGTCGTCATTATCAAATCTTGCTCTTCGCTGATGGAGTTGCTAGGTCCAAGTTGTAGTCGTACTCTGATCCTGCTCTCCGTTGATGGTGTAGCCGGTTTCAGGTCGTCATTATCCGAACCAGTCCTCCGCTGATGGAGTGGTCGGGTCCAAGCTCCCGTCGCCCTCAAATCCTGCTCTCCGCTGATGGTGTAGCTGGTTCTAGGTCGTCATTGTCCAATCCAGTCCTCCGCTGATGGAGTGGCCGGGTCCAAGCTCCTGTCGCCCTCAGATCTTGCTTTCCGCTGATGGTGTAGCCGGTTCCAGGTTATCATTGTCCAATCCAGTCCTCCGCTGATGGAGTGGACGGGTCCAAGCTCTCGTCGCCCTCAGATCCTGCTTTCCGCTGATGGTG
Organism: Hibiscus mutabilis; assembly: GCA_019671005.1. Lineage (NCBI taxonomy): Eukaryota > Viridiplantae > Streptophyta > Magnoliopsida > Malvales > Malvaceae > Hibiscus > Hibiscus mutabilis. The sequence goes on along the minus strand of CM033748.1, from coordinate 49,605,235 downwards.
TAGCCGGTTCCAGGTCGTCATTGTCCAATCCAGTCCTCCGCTGATGGAGTGGCCGGGTCCAAGCTCCTGTAGCCCTCAGATCCTGCTCTCCACTGATGGTGTAGCCGGTTCCAAGTCGTCATTATCCGATCCAGTCCTCTGCTGATGGAGTGGCTAGGTCCCAGTTGTTGCTGTCCTACTTATCCGCTGATGGTGTAGTAGGGTTTCAATTAATATTTCTGTTTCTCCGTTGATAGATCCAACTTTAATGATTTTCAAGTTTTCTTTATTAATGTTATAGCTAGAAAACAAATCAAAAGAAAAAAGAAAAATAGAAAAATAGAAAAAAAAAAGAAAATAGAAAAATAGAAAAAGAAAAAGAAAAAAATGAAAAAATGAAAAAATGAGCTTTCAACCAAATTCTGATCATGCCTCTTCGTCAGAGTCGTAGCTTGATCACAAAAAAGAACAACTATCTGATCCTGCCTCTTCGTCGGTGTGTCGATTTGGATCAAATCTTGAACCTTGCCTCTTCGTCGGTGTTGTAGCTTGGTCAAATCTAACTTTCGGTTCTGCCTCTTCGTCGGTGTTGTAGCTGAACCTAATTCACTAACTTCCGGTCTTGCCTCTTCGTCGGTGTTGTAGCTAGACCAAATTCACTAACTTTAGACCATGCCTCTTCGTCGGTGTTGTAGCTTGGTCAAAATTCACCAACTTTCAAGTTTTATCAATGTTGTAAGAAAAAAAAAAAAAAAAAAAAAAAAAAGAAAAAAAAAGAGAAAAAAGAAAAAATATGAAAAAAGAAACAAAAGCAGAGAAAAAAGAAACAAAAAAAGAGAGAAAATTTGTCAGTTTTCTGATCTTGCCTCTTCGTCAGTGTTGCAGCTGGATCGAATTTTGTAGACCCTGTCTCTTCGTCGGTGTTGCAGCTGGGTCGAACTCTCCTTAGGTATTAGCTTATTATCAATAATGTAGCAAGTGGAACTCGGTTTGGCTTCCCCAACAAACAACCCCCCATTTTGAAGGCTTTGCTTCCCTAAAGTGACAAAGTAGATCAATCAAGACAAGAAAGAAGACTTACGCTAAAGAGAAAGAAGATATACCAAAGAAGGAAGACACGTGTCAACAGGAGAGAATTTCAGCCAGATAAGACAAAAATGAGTGCTTTTGATCTTTGCTTTGTTCTCGTTTCACAAGAACAAGCAAAGAGGGGCAACTGTAATCACTCATTTTTTTTAGTATTTTTAGTATTGTTGTAATAATATTATTAATCTTAAAAAATAATAAAAAAATTAAAAAAATAATAAAAATAAAAAAGGGGGAGGGGAGTGGAGTGGAGCACAAGGCTCCACGTCACCCACCTCACCCCTTTACATTGCCTATAAATAGGCATTCAAAGGGGAATTGAAATTGGAGAGGCAATCGGCCATGGCTTGCCAAATAAGGGAGCTTAGGCTCCCGGCTAGCCCAGGACCGGGACAGTGTTCTCGGTCCTAACCGGTTCGATCGGGGTCCTATTTCGGATCTGATCTAGTTAAATTTTTTGGAGAGGTCGTGGTAGATCTCGGTGGGGTTCAGTCGGGGTTCATCATTCGAACTCCTAGTTAGGTATATTTTCTTTCCTTTTTATTTATGTTGTAATTTTTATGATTTAATGAAGTAGTAGTTAATTTAAAATTGTGTTTTTAATTCGTATGTTTATCTATGTTTTAGATTAGTATGTTTTAAATTTGTGTTTTATATTAATATTTTATTTATGTTAGATTTATTTTTATTTATGAGTTAGATTAATATTTATGTATGTATGTATGTTTTAGATTAGTATTTTATTTAGGTTAAATTTGTTTTTATTTATGTGTTAAATTAATAGTTATGTATGTATTTTTAGATTAGCATTTTATTTATGTTATATTAGTATTTTATTATGTTAGTATTTATTTATATTTTTTATCGCAATGTATTTATTTATATTTGTCATGTTTTTTAAGTTTGCATAACGGACATATATTTTGTCAATGCGGTGCCCTTTTATTCGAGCGTAAACGGGGCCAGTATCAGGCGTAGTGATAGTGGTTGGGCGTTTACTCTCTAATAACGGGGCCTTTAAAATCTACTCGCATTTATAACTGAATTTTAATCTAATCGTCACTTTAATCCGGAAAGTTTAATATTAATAAAGCGGTAATTATTAAAGTACAAATTTTGGGCGGTGTGGGGGTGTTAATCCTTCCCCATCCGTAACCGACTCCCGAACCCATAAATTTTAAATCTCTGGTTTTTTACGGTGTCCGGCCTACCTAAATGGCCGGTGGCGACTCCATTTTTAAGTAAAACACGGGTTTTCTAAAACTCCACGCGGAAGATAATATTTTCCAAAAAAATAAAAAATATCCTTTTTTAGCGAGAAAAGGACATCGCTACAGGCTGATGCTCTAGCTTTGCAAAACAATTTCAATTTTTTTATGTAAAATGCACCTATTTACCCTCCTAAGCATGGATCATTTTGGACCTTGTTGTTTGCATCAAACAACTTTAACTTCTTGTCCAATATGAGTAATTTGACCCCGCTCATGCATGTATCATCCTCTTCTTCCTCAAAAGAATTTGTCCTCAAATCTGAAGTATCAAATGGAAAAAGATCGGGCATGTGAAATGGTTTCAACTTCTTGTCTTCAATGCATCATTCTAGCCCTCTTATGCATATGCATGTATCATTCGATCGTGGCCCATTATAGGCATGCTAATCAAACATGATTCGAGGAATGCATTTCTCTACGCCCATTCGGAAGGTTACTCACGAAAGCATAGGTACTTTGGACCCTGAAAGTGTTCACTAGCCCATATGGAGGATTACTCATGAAGGCGGACCTACTAACTCCCACTTAAAAGGATAAAGTCTGGGTAGAAGGCCCATATCATGATGCACTGCAAGAAAAGGAAAGCTAAAATACGTTAGTGCGTATATATGTGAAAGAAGAAAAAAAAAACAAAATACAAAAGATAATACTTCGTGACCAAGTAAAAGTTGTGCCCTCTTAAAACGTACCCAACAGAGTTGCCACGTCGTGATAACGGAGTCACCACCGATATTTTTATTTAGGCAGACCCGAAATCTAAAACAAACAAGAGATTATGAAACCTTGAGTTTTGAGGCACGGTTACATGTGGGGAATGATTAGCAGCCCTACAACGCCCGTAAAAACAACACTTATTTGGTCACTAATATTTTCTAAAGTAATTCAGGTTTGTAAAACTCAATTAAGCCTAAAGTTTACATGTTTTAAATGATCAAGGTTTTACTTAAAAGGAAATCTAAGTGAAAGTTTTTTTACTAAGTTATTAGGGGTAAATTATTTAAAGGTCTAAACTAACTTTAGTTAAAAGTTTTATTTAAAGCCTAATCAATTATATTTAAAGTATGATTTGTGAGCCTAATTAAGGAATCTGACCTAGGAAACTAATTTATTATGGAGCAAACTCAAGAGAGATGACACTAATTAATTAAGAGAATCTAAACCTGGAAACCTAATTATTATGGAATTGTTTTAATGTCTAAATCTAAAAAGAACATTAATCTTACAATTAATTTTAAAGAATCCTAAACTAGGGGTTTTAATATCTAAAATTAAAATGATAAAGATATAATAAAAATAAACAATAAATAGGTACACACAAATAAAACACATAAAATAAATAGATAAAATGAATAAAAAGGGTCAAATTGAATAAAAAGGAAAGTTAATAGCAAAATTGAAAGGGAATAGACCGAATTGCACAAATGCAAACATGGAGAGCTGCAGCATGAGATCCGGAAGAGAAGGGCGTAGGCCCAATGCGGGTATGGGCCGATTCGCGAGTCTAATATAAGGACCAAAAAAATCAAAATTGCCGTGACTCCTAAGTTCCAGCACAGCACTGTCGCGCATCGCCACCGGGAATGGATGCCGATGGTTACTCGTCCACGGCCACCTTCGGCGGCTGCAATCGCGCTTCTTAGTCCGAATAGTGGTGGTCGGTTCGGTGATCTCCAATGGTGGCTCCTCCGGTGATTCGAATAGTAAAACCCACGCCCTTACTCATTTTCCTGATTCAACATGTTAGTAGGATAAATATATGCATAAAGAAAAAATATAGAATATACCTCCAAAAAAACTGAATAGCCTTGCTTTTTATTTTCTCGGAATTGCTGTGTTGTACAGGTGTTGTGCGTGGTGTCTGCCTGTGTGAATTATAAAAGAATAAAGCCTATTTATAAGCTTCAAGAAACCCTAAAAACCCTAAAATAGCTTACACATTAATGCTAAATATTATTTTTTCGGAAAGAGAATAATGCCTTTACTTGGGCATCAAACCACTTTTATTACATACAAAATGATCCTAAATTAATTAGAACAAATAGGGAAACGTCTAAGATTGAATTTAATTACAAATAATTAATAAAATAATTGAAAATTGGTAATAAAATAAAATTCCCTTATTGGACCCGTATCTAGTTTTCTGCACACGTTGTCTTCAGTAAAATGAACATATCTTGAGACCTCGGTATTCGATTGATACGTTTCAAGATGCGTTGGAAAGGCAACTGAAAGACGCTCAGTTCTTAAGAAGACATCTAGCACAAAAATGCTCTAATCCTAACGAAAATTTGCCATGAGTCCACAGTCAGAATTCCTTGCACATAACTTGACTTCTCATATTTGTTGGACAAAATCTCTTGCAATCTTTAGGATCTTGTGTGATCTGCAAGAATAACTAAAATACATTAATAATATAACTAAAAATAAAAATGAAATAATAATAAAAAATAGGCCGAATGGGACTTTATTTATGTATATGGACTCTTGTTTAATTGACTCCTTTTTTTATTTTTAATGGACTCTTTTTATATTTTTTTTGCTTATTGGGTCTAATAATATATATATACAAAATAATAAAAAATGAAAATAGAAACGGGGTCGAATAATATTAGGTGGCTACATAGTGGCGCTAGAGTTTTTACTTTCGATTTCCTAGATTTTCTTTTCTCTTTGTATTATTATTGTGTCTTTGAGTTTTCGTTTTCATTTTATTTTATGTTTGAGTTTTCTTTACATAATCCCTAAAATTTTCTATTTGATTGGATGCTTAATGTTGTGTCTTCTTTTGTTTCAAAAAAATTCAGCATTATTTTAAGATTAAAAAAAACATTTGTATAACTAAAAAGGTATAATTATTACTATTTTGGATAATTATAAATCTATGCAAAATTTTCACTAATATTTTCATCGTGTGTACGGGTATATAAACTACCTATAAATATATAATTTATACTCTGATATTAATGTATCAATTTATTATTGCATAATAATCCGTGGGATCGATAATTAAAAACTAATTGTCTTTAAATCAAATTTATGATGAACTAAAACTTCTAAATGATAATTTTTATTTCTCAATTTTAAACCTGATCTTTATTCGTAAAATATGATAAATATAATTTTTAATTAGTTTATAATTAGAGTAATTAATTATGGTAACTAGTTTAAATATATTAACAAATAACTGGGAATAAGTCACTATTTAGTAATATAAATATCTTGGGCTCGAATCGATCAACCAAAGACTGTCAAGGGGTTGAAATGCTTCTCGAATGAATTAGTGAAAAACCAAAAAATAGACAATTTGTACAATCGATTTTAGAGTGGTTCGACTTCTAAACCAAGTCTACATCAACTACCTTAGCACACCACTAAGGATTTTCCATTTCATTACTTTGAATTATTGCTTTTAGGACTAAACGATAACCTTACAACCATATCTTTTAACGGCTAAGATGGAACCACTCTAGTTTTTACTTAAGCTAAACTAGAACCTCTCTCTTTTACAAGGTTTGTGCTTGGTAAACTAAATGCCTCACAAGGTGGATGCTTACAATTGTTTAAGCTCATAAGAGTACAAAAGGATTTACAATTAAATCACTCTCGATACAATATATACAAGAGAAATGAAGAATAAAAGACTTAAAGAATATTTCTCTTGATCATGAAGCTTGGATATGTTCTCTAACCATCTTCAAGTGTCCAAAGCTTGCTTTTATAGTGTGGAATGATATTCTAGCCGTTTATGGCCGTTGAGGATGTTTTGATGCTGTTGGGAAGTCATAAAGTCGAGCATTAAATGCTCACCTGCACAGAGGTTTCGAAACCTTTGGGGATTTTCAAAAATAAACTAGTCGTTACTACCCGTTACAGGATATGGTTTCAAAAACATGCATGGGGGTCTGAAATTTTAAGCCAGTTCTTGATTCCAGACCTTACTGCCCGAATGGTTTCGAAACCACCTAAATGAGGTATCGAAACCTTCATTAAAATAATGAAAAGATATATTCGATATAGGGTTTTAGTCAAAACATTTTAAACATATTTTTCAAGTTTTGTGGACTTTGAATTATTTTTGAAATATATTTAAGTCCAAAAACATTTTTCATAAAGTTATATCAAAATCTTTATCTCAACAAAATATTATAAATAATTAAACTTAAAATTTTAAAATATTTTTTAAATAGTCTTAAGGTGATTACATGGTATTATATGTTCATATTTTTTCTTAACCTTTTGATAAGACATGCACCATGTTAACAAAAATGTTCAAAATCGAGTCTCCTAATATCATCTTCTTTTTCATTGAGACCACTCGTTGGATTCTTTAAATAGTGTCTCACATCTTATGTAATAAAAAAGGCTAAAGGGGTATTTTTGCCATCGAGTTTGACCCAAATTATGAATTTAGCCCATTGCACGAAAACGAAGTTAATTAGGTCCTCTAGTTCGCGAATTGCAGCAAATTAACCCCTTGACCAATGTTGACCGTTACAGTGCTGACGTGACACTTAACGGTGCTGACGTGGCAGAACATGTATGATGATGATGTGGCAAAGGGGTTGGATTATTTTTTAACCAAATTCGAAGGAATAATTGATTTTTTGCCAAATTTAGGGCATAATTAATTTTAATTAAAAGTTCGATAACTTACTTAATCATTAAGCTAAAAAATAAAATTTTTAAAAATATTTAAATATTAAAAAAATAAAAAAACTATAATGAAATTAAAAAAAATTAAAAACATAAAATTAAAAATATGAAAATTTATAAATAAAAAAACTCAAAATTTAAAAATATTTATAAACCATCGAAAAAGTCTTTGACTGTTTCTGGCTATGTTAAGCCTACTAATATTCATTGAACATATTTTCAATGGAACCATCCTTGTATTAAACTAGTAAAAAACCAAAATTCTCCTTCATTTTTCTACATCAAATATTAATGAGCATCAGTTTGATGGAAAAAAGCGAAAAAAATTTGAGTTTTATTATTTCTTTAATACAAGGTTGATTCCACTAAAAAATTATTTAAAGAATAGTAATACTCAGATAGACGAAGTTGAAGACTTTTTCGGTGAAAGTGTTCAATTTTTAATACTTTGTAAACACTTTTTTAAATTTTTAAATTTTATTATTTATTTAATCTCTAATACAATTTAATTTTTTATATTAGTTTTTATTTTTCAATAATTTTTTAAATATTTTATTTTATTTAATTAAGTTTATGGATTTTTTAAAAAAATTTGAAGAATATTTTTATTTTTTGTGACATTTCTCACTTTGCTTATTTTTAAAATTATCAGGGACCTAAAGGATATTTACACCAATTTGTTAATCGATTTTTCATATATTCCATTGGTAAAAGTTCAACTCGAAAAAACCAAATTATTTATCCAATTTTCTTCAAAAACTAAATAAATATTTTAAATTAACTTAAAATTTAAACAAATTATTTATCCAGTTTTAATATTTTTAAAATTTTAATAATTCCTTAAATTCTTATTTTTAGCTTGAATATTAAATAAACTATCAAACTTTTAATTAAAATAAATTATGCCTCTGAACTCGGCAAAAAATTCAATTATGCCCTCTAATTCAGTTAAAAAATCAGTTCAGCACCTCTGCGACACCATCATCACACATGTACTGTCATGTCAGCATCGTGTACCACCATGTCAGTACAGTGGACTACCACATCAGCACCGTTAATTGCCACGTCAATACTATAACGGTCAACGTTGGTCAAGGGGCTAATTTGCTGCAATTAGCAAACTAAAGGACCTAATTGACTGCATTTTCACGCAAATGGCTGAATTACTAATTTGGGTCAAACTTGAGGGGAAAAATACCCCTTTAACCTAAAAAAAGCTTTCACGCAATACAATAAAGTTATCCACATAGGATGTGTTGTCTTAATTTATTACATACATGGTTATGTTACATATATACATAAAATATTAAAAATTGGGGAGAGATCTACTTATATTAGTGTAAAAGTTGAGTTATTTTACACACTTCAATAATCTTTCGTACGATTAATATTATCTCAATCGAGTTGTTGAATTTCATGTTCTATTCACTTAGTCCATACATGCTAAAATTTTAGTAAATTGAAAATATATAACTAATTCTTATATGTAAAAGTTTTTCATGGTTAAATATATAACAATAAAGATATTATTATCTTGTCACGTGGTTATTTCCTTCTTTCCAAAAGACATATCTAATAGGATTTGCAGCGCCACCACTTATATGTCACAAGACCTCCCTTTTCCTTTTCGATGTGGGATTAATGTCTCCGCCTCTTCTTAGGCATAACATTCTCCCCCACTCAACCTCTTGTCACCCTCGTCATAAGTCAACCACAATCGTGATTAGCCATTGTCACGATTGTTCACCCTGCCTACCCCACTCATGGGCGCTCGGCGTGAAATCGGACAGTCAAAGGGTCCCTCTGATACCACTTGTCACGGGGCCATTACCCTCTTCCCAAAAAACATATCTAATAGGATATGCAGTGCTACACTTATATATCCCAATAACTCTTTTTTCTTTTCGATGTGGGATTAATATCCCCGCCTCTTCCCAAGCACGACATTAATCAACATGATAGAGTATACATATATATATATATATATATATATATATATATATATATATATATATTGATTTGAGAATTTACATGCATGAAAAATATGATTATATTGATAAATTCAACCTTCATATCAAAAGATATTCATTGTAAAAAACAATTGAAATATGTAAAATAATTATAGTTTTTTACTAGTATAAACGAATATATTCTCTTAAAAATATATGATACCAATTCAAAAATATATCAAACTTCAAATTTATTTCATTTATAATAGGCTTAACACAAAAATAAGCGCTCAAATTATAGAATTTTTTAAGAGAAAAACTTCAATACACAGTTTGTGCAAACTTTGGTTTACACACACCTTTTAGTTTTAGGGGTTAGGGGTTTAATTTAAGGTTTAGAGTTTAGGGGTTTAATTTAAGGTTTAGAGTTTAGGGGTTAGTGTTTAGAATTTAGGGTTTAAGGTTTAGTTTTTTAGAGTTTAGGTTTAATTTTGATTTATAGTAAGAATATGCATGCTTGTGTGAAATAGCCTGTGTATCAAATTTAAACCATTTTTCTAATAGGTGTCTAAACTATTTTTTGGCTGAAATTAATGCCTCAAGTTTTTTTTTTGCCAAAATAGGTGCTTAAAGTTTTATTTCATTAAAAAATCATCAGCCAATTAGAATTTAATAAGTGACTTTTATTTTTATCTTTTTCCCAAAATTTTGAAAATCCCAAAAAAGCCCCCAAAAATCTTGAAATTATAAAAACCCAAATCCCCGAATTTGACCACTCCCACCATCGTTGGCCATGCTGTCAACGACGAAATGGAGCGTCTTCCCCTCACCAAAAGACCCATACACCGTTCGTCATCCATTTAACTGTTATTCATTGTGAACCGTTCAAATGAACCTTTTGAAGACTTGGCCTTCGTTCGACGTTTCAAACGACGTTAGTTCGATTTTCAGCGATGGGTGGTGAGTCAAATGGTTGTGGTGGTCCATCAGCGAATGTGGTGGGCGGCAACGTGACCATCGACGACAAATTTGACTCAAATCAAGATTTGAATTTTGGTGAGTTAAGGATTTGAGGGCTTTTTTGGATTTTCAAGATTTTTCGGAGACTTAATTGAAAATTGTGAAATTTCTTTTTTATTTTTTAAAAGCAATTAAACAAAAGTTTAAATAAGCCACGTGTCAAACAATAATTTGATAATGAATTATTTTAATAGGATAATTTTAAATCGGACTAAAATAAAATTTTAGCTACTTATTTCGGTAAAAAAATATTTTATACATCTATCTAAGCAAAATGTTATAATTTGGATAATTACTATGGTATTAAACCTTTATAATAACATTCTGTGGTTTGCTTTCTCTTTCTCGTGTTTTTCTAACATACAACTTTGTTGCTTTCTCTTTACATGATTCTTTGCTTGCTTAGATTCCGCCTCCATTCATTTCAGTCCCGCGTTAACTAAACTTCACAAATAAGAAAACGTTTAATTGTATTTTCGGTCGTTGAACATGTAAAAAATGGTTCATCTTTTAAATTTTTCATGTCTTTTAACCCTCCAACTTTTAATTTTTATCTAATTGAGCTAACAGACAAAAAACTAACATACAATTTTTACTTTTTATTTTTTTTTCTAATTGAGTTGATGAACGTAGAGGCAAACAGTAATGGAGTAAGAGGGTCCTATCCCTCAAAATTTTTAAAAATTAACATTCAACCCTTCAAAGTTTTTAATTTTTTAATTAAATTTTAACTTCTTTGAACATTTTAATTATTTTAAAAAAAATCTCGTTAAAGTATCAAAATATTTGAAAATTGTAGTTTTTTTTGAAAATTTTAAGCATGTCCCCCAAATAATATGTATATCATACGAAAATTTTTAAATCAATTTAATTTAGGGATGGTCATTGATCGGGTAGAGTTTTGGCCAACTCGAACCCGAGCAGAATATTATATGCTTCCACTTGCACCCAAATTGATTTTGGGGGTAAAAACCCACACCCGATATTACGTATAAAAAGAAATATTTTTATTCCGTATATAGACCTAATTGAAAAAGAGAGAAACATTATTATAAATATCCCTAAAAATATATAAGAAAAAATACACTATAATCTTGGGTTGGATCTATTTGGAGATTTTCATCATAAAACTCAAATTCAACTTGACCTCACTCTTAAAAACATTCAACTCGACTCAAATTTGATTTTATTTTTTTAAAAAAATAATATAAAATCGAGTCGAATCAAAATTCGTCGTGTTCGGATAAAATGATCCTACCTAATTCAATTACTATTGATTATTGAATCCAACTAGGAAATAGTTAATGGTCTCAATCATTAGAGAATAAGCAAACAAATTTTACTGTTTAAAAAAAAACTTTTTTTCATTGGTCCGTGACAAATAGATCTTTACATACCGGGTAACAATACATAAAAGCAGTTCATTCGAAGTTCAATATTCTAAAAACGACACCGTTCTTATGCCATCTAACAAAGTATCAAGTTCAGTTATAAACGATAAAAACTTAAAAGCAACCGTTTGATGTCTGGGGTCAACAAATCCAACGGTATCGGGAGAAGTACATCTAAAACACGGGTATGTTTAGGTTTCCGTTTAATAATACGTGGCCGACGGTGGTTGGTCTTCCTTTTCTTATTTCACCTCTCAAATAATTGAAAGAAAAAAAAAACTATTTGATTTGATATCAGAAACAGAAGGCGAGAGAAGCGAGGAAGAAAAGAGAGAGACCTGCCGAGTTCGGACTGTTTGGTTCATTTGTTGAAAGTAGATTTCGAGTGTTCCGGAGCAGCCTCCGGAATATTCCGCCGTTCGTCCCGATCGCGCCCGACGGTGACCGAAATCGGAGTATTTTTTTTGCTTTTCTTGTTGTTTTCGGTGAGTGCAAATCTTTTTATTCTTTTTGTGTAAGCGAAGATGGTGAACTCTATGGTGGAGAGAGCTACGAGTGACTTGCTGATCGGGCCTGATTGGGCTCGGAATATCGAGATCTGCGATATGCTTAATCACGACCCTGGGTATGCGTTGCTCTGGATTCCAATTTTCTCCCATCTTTTAAGAAGTTGTTATTGCTCTTATGATTCAATTGATGATTGTGTTCAATTTGATTATAAAGAATGACTATGAAGATTGGGAATCTAGTGTGCCTTCTTATTTCGGTATTTGATTTGCTTTTACTTTTACCATTTTTTTTTTAATTTTCTCCTCTTGTTCTGCTAGTTATTGTAGATTTAAGAGAAGTTAAATATTAGCTTTGCTTTTACAGCATGTAAATTTAAAGGGAGAGTTTTGGTTCAGGAAATTTTTAATGATTGATCAGTTTGTTTTGCTTTTTTCTTTCATTGATGTATTTATAATACAGCTTTTGAGTAAGATTTTTTTTTTGATTGATAGAGGGTTTAACTCCATGTAAATTTGACCGGTTATAGAGCTCAGCTACTTTCTCAAAGTGAGATTACTGGGTGATTTTTCTTTTAAGTTTTCCTTTCTCGAATACGAACCAGATTTTAGTTAGTTTTACTGGAATAGCCTCATGGTAATTATGTTATATACGGTTGTTTTTTATTAATTATTTTTGGTCGCTTTTGCTGGTTGTTTTTTAGTTATTGTGTCTTCCTTGGAAGTAGAAAGGCCTAAAGGTTTAGTTTTTCTGATTTTTTGGTTACTATTGATCTTTCCTCTCTCTTTTTTCATTTTTCAATTTTCTCTCTCCAGAGGAGAAACACTGGAAGGTGACTGGATTTATGTTTTTTTATGTTTGAATATTTTTTGCTTTCTTAAATCTAGTAGTAAAATGTTATGATTATTATCAGGCAAGCAAAAGATGTTGTGAAAGGCATAAAAAAGAAGCTTGGAAGTAAAAATCCTAAAGTTCAACTTCTTGCACTAACTGTAAGCTGCCAATAACTTTTTCATTCATTTCCACTAGTCTCTGAATATAATGATCACTTTTGTTGCCTGTTTTCTCACCATTTTGTACATTGAACTAAAATTGCTTAAATTTGGTTTACTTTCTACATTCTAGCTGCTGGAAACTATCATAAAAAACTGTGGGGACATTGTCCATATGCATGTTGCAGAGAAAGGTGTTCTTCATGAGATGGTTAGAATAGTCAAGAAAAAGGTAGGGATTCCCATTTTGTAGTTATTTTCTTCTTGTAAAACTTGTTCTCAGTTTTTGTACTGTCCAATTGTAGCCCGACTTTAATGTTAAAGAGAAGATATTGACTCTGATTGACACTTGGCAAGAAGCTTTTGGAGGTGCAAGGGCAAGATATCCACAATATTATGTTGCATACCAAGAGTTGTTGGTATGTCTGCTTAGGCCTCTCATCTCAAATTGTACGAGTCTATGAGACATGCTGCATTTCTTGTGATCTGCTTCTTCATATGCTATTTTTCATTTGTAACTTACATTGTATTCAAAACATATTGATATGCAAAGAATACTTCTACATAATGTGGCCTTTTCCTTTTTTTCCCCTCTGAGTCAAATTGGTTTATTGCTCAGCGCCTTGGGGCAGTCTTCCCACCAAGATCTGAGAGGTCTGCTCCTGTACTTACACCTCTTCAAACACAACCTTTGTCTTCTTATCCTCCAAATGTTCGCAATTCTGATCAGCAAGACACAGCTGGGTCTTCTGCAGAGTCAGAGTTTCCAACCCTGAGGTATTGTTTTCTTTTTGTTCCTCAGTTTTTTAGTGGTATAAAAGCATGGTTGTGTTTGTGTTTTGCATTATTCCTATTCAGTTTCATGATGGCTTATGTGTGTTTTATAAAAACTTTCTGAATGACGTCTTTGTAGAAATTGTGCTGCAGTAAAATGGTTATGCAGAAGGCTGCTGCTCATACTAAATTATTGTTATCGTTGTCTAATGATAAATTACGGAGCTTGTTATCGTTGTCTAATGATAAATTACGGAGCTGACTGAAATATGTTTTTGATATTGGCTTCACAAGAATAAGAATCCATTCTGTTTGTGCGCATGAATTATTTGGTATTTTCTCTGTAGTAAAATACTTGTCAAAGCAAACTCTTTATTCACTCCTTAATGTAATCTTTGAAGAGATCAAAGTGAGTTGTTGGGTGAAAAAACTTCCTACTTGTTTTAACTTCAGTTTTGGTCATCACATCAGTGCTCCCTGCCCTTAGCTGGTAAACATGATTGATGTGTTTTCACACCAATGATTTTCCATGTCTCCTAGAACTAGAAAAGTAGGGACTTTCCACAGACTAGAGCAGTTATAATAATTGAAACAATATGAATGGCCTGTTCTATCACATTAATGGTAGTGAAATTACATTGCTATACTTCTAGTCTTTTAACAGAAGTTTCATTTATCAGTTTGACAGAAGTTCAGAATGCACGTGGTATTATGGATGTCCTTGCAGAAATGCTAAATGCAATAGATCCGGGGAACAAGGAGGTATTTGTTCACAATTTGATATGTATGAGAATGAAGGATATTTTGGATACTTGCTACATCAATTGTGTTTGGCTAGCACATGGCAGTGTAGTTTCTAAGGGGCAAGTCTTTTGCTGGATTTAAAGTGATTATCGAAGTCTTAATATATCTGGTATTTGTGTAAAAATTTGGTTGGCTGTGCTCAAATTCATCAGATGGTGAACCGGTTTATCTGTGTAAACTTATGCTTTTCTAGCTCTTACAATGAAAAATCTTTTCTGAAGTTTATATGAAGTTTCAAGCTGTTCAATCTAAAGATATAATGCTGTTGGTGTGTCTTTAAGTTATTTTCTATTTGCATATTTACTGGTCTGCCTTCTACCATTCAGGGACTTAGGCAGGAGGTGATTGTTGACTTGGTGGAGCAGTGTCGTAATTACAAACAAAGAGTGGTACATCTTGTTAATTCAACAACGTAAGAAAACTTTCTTTTACTAAAACTTCCCCGAGGCCCTTCATACTTTCTATAAGTTGACGACTCGATGTTGTCATGTTTTTTCTTGGATGTGACATGCTTTTCTGCTGGAACTCTTTTTATTCTGTGGTCCTTAAGGCTTCTGTGCTATCATTTGTTAAAATACTTTTACCAAAAAGAGGTGGTGAAATCATGTGTTGAGATCACAAGGCTTTCATTATTTTATTCAATTGTGTTATATTTGTTGCTATGGTGACTAGAAGCTGGAGCAATCTTGTGAAGGAATTGATTTATTTATATCTTTTTCCTCACCTATGCCAATGAGTATCTTTGTGCATTTGTGTGATACTTCCACTTATTATGTCATGTATTGTGTATGACTTGCATAAATAGTTAGCTTCTAACCTCTATGGATTTTGTAAGAAATTGTGTGATACTTTTTACATTTAGAGACATCACCTTTTGGTTATCTTTGTAGGGATGAGTCACTTCTATGTCAAGGTTTAGCATTGAATGATGATTTGCAGCGCTTACTAGCAAGGCATGAAGCAATAGCTTCAGGAACTTCTTCTCAAGCAAACAATCCTAAGCCTGAACCGGCAAAAGAACTTGTAAATGTCGATGGTCCACTAATTGATACTGGAGACAGTAGCAAGCAGTCTGAGGGGAGGTAATTAGGCATGTATGAACTGGATTGCATATGCAGGGATCTGGGATTAAATTTTTTGGTGTGTTGTATTTTTTTTTATTACAACAAATTGTAGGAATATGCTTAGAATTGCAAGTTCTGTTTGTTATATGTGCTGCATTATACTTTTCCTTAGCATTACTGGTGGTAACCATAGACTTTTTCTCAGCATCTCGGAAGTTGGTTACAAGTTCCTTTCATCTGTTTTGAAATAAATTGCTTGGTTGCAGGTGCTTGGTTATGTTGAAGCGGCAAACTTTTTTGAATTTTTTAGATCTAGTGATTACTAATGTATTTACCTCTATCAGGAATAGCTGAGCTACTTATCAAATATTAGGTTGCTAGTATTGACATTGAAGTTCATTTAATTTTGGCTTTATCTAAAACCCTTCATCTAATATTTTCCGGTAGCTTGAGTTTTAATTAGCATGAATTTTTCACAGATCCACTTCAAGCACTGTTGAGAGTTCACCATTTAATCAGTTACTGCTTCCTGCTCCTCCTGCAACTAATGGTTCAACTCCTCCACCGGCTGCCAATCCCAAAATGGACTTGCTTAGCGGTGATGACTTCAATTCACCAAAGGCAGATAATTCACTTGCCCTTGTTTCTTTGGGAGAACCACAACCACAGCAATCAACTCCTGCATCACAGCAGAATGCCCTCGTTCTCTTTGACATGTTCTCCGATGGTAGCAACACCTCCAATTCTGTTAACACCCAGTCTTCAGGTTTGGCCGGACAAACCAACCCTTTGACTCCTCAAATTCAGCAGCAGCAGAATTTTCATGCCAACGGAACTGCACCAAACATGGGATCACCTCAATTGGAGCAGCCATATGCTAAAGGCACAGTCCCTGCCTGGTATGGTCAGCTGGTTCAGCAGCAGCAGCAGCCCCCCTCACCTGTCAATGGTTCGTTTCTGACTACAATAGGCTTCTTACGCACAAGATATCATTTTACTTTTGGCACAAATCCTGGGGACAGACATTTAATCATGGAATGTCACATGCCATTCTAGGAAATTAATAATAAACCTAGTCACGGTCTTTCTCTCACGAAATTTTGTAGTGACATTCTAGGATTCTTTGGCAGGCTGAATAAGTATCTTTCTTGTTTCGGCTACATTTATATCTTATGAAACATTCTTTTTGCATGTGGAGAAGGTGCCCAGAGCAGTAGCTCACTTCCGCCACCACCCTGGGAAGCAGAGTCAGCAGACTCTAGCTCACTTGCAGGTGCTCAGCATCCCCAGTCAATGGTTACTCAAGGACCTCAGCATATGGGAAGTGATCAGATGGCTGGTATGTACATTCAGCCAATCACAACTGGTCATTTATCGACGATTACTAACCATGCGGCTACAGGAAACCAGTTTGCCGGTTATCAGCCACAGCCGATCCAGGGACAGTATATGGGCATGCTGCCACAGCAAATGCCAGCAGGCCAGATGGGTTCAATTTATCCTCAGCAAATGCCGGCGGGCCAGATGGGTTCGATGTATCAGCAAATTCCGGCCGGCCAGATGGGTTCAATGTATCAACAGCAAATGCCTGCAGGCCAGATGGGTTTGATGTATTCTCAGCAGATGTATGGCAACCAAGTGGGAGCATACGGCTATGGCCAGCAACCGTATCTCGATCAGCAAATGTATGGGCTATCCATCAGAGATGACAATGCCTTAAGAAACTCGTCCTACCAGGTTCCTACTTCATCTTATGTTCCGCCGAGTAAGCCATCAAAACCCGAGGATAAGCTGTTCGGAGACCTTGTTAACATGGTGAAAGTTAAACCAACAAAACCCACTCCTGGAAGACCTGGTAGCATGTAAACCTGGATTTAGTTTTTTCCTCTTTTCTTTTTTTACATATTTTTTGGTGGCAAACTGGTTTCTTTTTCTTTTCCCGTTGCCTTTCCTTAAATATTTTTCATATTCCTATATGCTTTTCTGTTGAATCTTTGGCGTTGGACCCGTATGTACACTCTGTAGAGAAAATAGGAAGATCGCACTTTCTGGTTAGGTTGAGTTTTCATAGTTTTGATTCTCCTTTTTCTCAAGCTTTTTTTTTTTTTTTAAATTGTAATAATAAAATGTATATGTTGACTTTCTTTTATGTTTACTTTCTCTTCTGTTTAACTTGTCATATGTAGGCATACTCAAACCTCTAAATTTAGTTCTTTGTTGAATGAATCTTAGCTCGGTTGGCATTCTGTCTCAACATTAAGAGGAATTAGACCTGGCAAATTTGATTGAAGACATGAATTGATTTACCTAACCCGAGGCTAAATATGGACTTGAATATGATGCTTTGAATTTGATTCTAAACCCAAAATAAAATGAGTTGAATTGAAACTGACTCGAATTTTAGTTAAATTGAAATGGACCTAAATGGATTTTCAACCGAACCGAATAGACTTAAATTGATTTCCCCTGAACTAAAGACAACCTGATATAAAGAAAAAATATTAAAAGAAATAAAGAAAGATGAGATGTGAACCGCATTACAACTCATCAAAAAGTCATATAGGGGTGTAAAATATTGACCCAACCTGAAAACTTGTTTGAAATCAACTGATCCAAAGGTTAACCTGAATCTAAAATCGACCGATCTCCTATTGATCCGATATTAGCCGAATCGAAAAACAACTGACTCAATATGATCTGAATCACCATAAACCCGAATAAAAATCGAACCAGACCCGAACCGAAACCTAATGTAGTCATATTCGAAATGACCCTAACCAAACGACCTGTTTGCCATCTCTAAGAGGAACTAGGTTCTAGTTGTTTAAGTGCCTATTATATTTCTATCTACAAGGGTGGTAATTTAGGCAGGGCTGGCCTTGAAAATTTTGGTGGCCTAGGGCAAACCGAAAAATTAGGCCCCTCATAATAAATATTTGTTGGGAGGCTTGAAATCGATCAACCTAATCGCCAAGAGGGTTGAATTTGCTTCCCGAATGAATTGGCTAAAGCCAAAAGAATAGTGGACAATATTGCACGATGATTTTAGAGTAGTTCGACTATCTAACCGAGTCTGCATCCATTACCTTAACACACCACTAAGGATTTCCCAATTCACTACTATGAATTCTTATTTTTTACAGGCCAAATGAGTAACCTTTACAACCCTATATTTTCAATGGCTAAGATAGAACCACTCTAGTTTTTCCTTAGGCTAAACTAGAACCTCTCGTTTTACAAGGTAATTGTGTAAACAAAGAAACGTCACAAGATGAGTGTTTACAAGATTGAAGATCACAAGAGTGTAAATAATAAAAACAATCAAAACACTCTCTATACACTATATTAAAACAATTAAGATTAGAGGTTACCTATCTTCTTTCACTTGTGTGACTAGAGCATTTCTATATTTTTGCTTTTCTTACACCTACATGAGACATTTACTTAGTTTTTGGTATCCAAATTGCTTTGGATCCTTTGACATTAGTTTCAATGTCCCTAATTCCCTTAGGAACCCATACTTGTCTAATCCTATAAGTTTTTTTATTTTCTTTATAGGACAAGTATGCAAAGAATGACCATGATAATGACAATGTGAGTATTTTGTCATTATGGGATGAGATGAATTATTTAAAATAATTTTATTTTCTTTTGTTAAGCTTTCAAGCTTAACCTTTAAATCAAGTTTTTCTTTTTCCAAAACTCCATTGCTCATTTTTTTAAAACTCTAAATCATTCTTCAAAATCTCGTTTTGGTTTTCAAAATCCAATTTTGTTTTCAAAAGAAAAATATTTTCAAATTCAAGTTTTGAAATCATTTTCTTAAATTTGGAATTTATAACTGATAAGTGTTCAAAAGTACTATTTTTCTTACCCTTTTTACTCATATTATTGTTAGACTTAGGCCCATATTAGTTGCATAATTAGCCATTCATACATTAATCCATGTTTCCTTCCATCGTTGAGCTTGATTACATAACTTGGTAGTTTTTGTGGGAAAAGATGCTGCTTTGGTGTGTTTTGTGTGTATATGCAGGATCACTTACCAAAGCAAGGCTAGAGCTAGTTGTCAGGGCAATACATGAAGGATATGCCGAGCTAGTTTCCAGGGTAATACATGAAGGAGACACCGAGCCAGTTGCCATGGCAATTGTCGACAAGAGCAAAGGTGATATGGTAGTCAAAATTGATGACTAGACAAGCCCAAGATGACGTGGAGCAAAGCTCAAACCCAAAGGAATTTGATTGTCATGCAGAGATTAAAGAAGAATTAAATTCCAAGAAGATAGGAGAAGTTCTAGTAAGAATACAATTATAATAAAGAATTATATTCTTTAAAGATAATTTAATTCCAACTTAACTTCCTCCTTAAAGAAGGACTTTGGCCTAGCCCTATAAATAGGAAGAAGATTTCGACAATCAATAGAGAAAAAGAGGGGAATTTTGACAAGTCCAAGGAGGGCAAGAGGAGAGAATTTTCGACAAGCATCTAGGGCAAGGAGGATTTCGACAAGCCTCCTTCTTCATCCTTTTCTTTCTTGTTCGATTGGGTTCATGCTAGGGATTATTTATCTTGTGTTTCTTTGGAACCTAGCCATGAACTAAATCTATTTGGCTATGGTTATTGTGTTTTGTGGTTGTGAGAAACTATTGGTTTTTGTTTAGGTAATAAGAGTTTGCACTTTTCTATTTCAAGGTTTATTCATTCTTGGTTCTTATTCTTGTTTGCGAGTGAATTGGGAGAGGATCTCGTGATTTCATCTATTTATCTAATATCGGGAGAGTTAGATTCAAGAAACGAATGAATATGATATTTATTCAATCTATTGATGGTGAAGATTAATCCGGCTTAGGAATAAGTTAAGGATTTCAACGGCTAAGAGGAGCACAAGAATGATTGTTGTTCACCCTTGATTCACGTAGGGATGTATTATCAAGGCATACACAAGTAGCTAGAGTTTCGACTTAGGGATAAGAAGAAACTATTGAAGAACGCTCTGCCGAACCTTGAAGGTTGCTGCCCAGACACCCAAGAAGTTGCCCAACTAGTTGCCCAGGCAACCATCGATTAGTTGCCAAGGCAACCCCGTTGTGCAAGTTGCCACGACAACTGAGTTGCCCGTGCACTCTTTTACCAAAACGATCCAATCGGCTATCACACCTCAACTCACGATAACCTGGCCTATCTATCTCTCAATTGATCTCATCTATTCATTTACTTTATTGCTTTCTAGATTAGTTATTAGTTAAACTCCTATAATCCTTTACTTGTGTTTTTACTTTTTACAGTGCAAGAGACTAGATTCTTGAAGTGGCACCAATCCTTGTGGAGACGATATCTTTTATACTATAACTTGCGACGTGTATACTTGCACATTTGCGTAGCACTTATTACGCGCAACAAGTTTTTGGCTCCGTTACCGGGGATTGGCAATAGCGACTTTGTTTTTATTTTCTTGCACTTTCTTTTTACTTTTCTTGTTTAAAATTCAAAGGGCTAACAAACTTTGGTTTTGTATTGGTATATGACCAGGGCGAGACCGACTTCACCAGAATATCCCTTTGATCCAGAAATCGAACGAACCTTACAAAGACTTAGACGAAGGATAAGAGTAGCGATGGCTAATCAAGACGGCAATATGAATTAAGATGTTCTAGCAGGAGGAGGAGTGATTCTTGCACGAAACAGAACTATTCGAGACTATCTTGAAGAAGATCTTGATGGACTTAACCCAGGAGTTGTCGCACCTGAAATTGAAGCCGACCACTTTGAGTTGAAACCGATAATGTTTAATATGATCAACACAATAGGTCAATTTGGCGGCTCAGCAACTGAAGATGCACGGCAACATCTGAAATATTTCCTCGAGATTTGCAACTCGTTCAAAATACACGGAGTCACCCCCGATGTCTTACATTAAGATTATTCCCCTATTCACTGAGGGATAGGGCGAAAGCATGGTTGAATAGCATTCCTGCCGGATCAATAACATCTTGGAATGATCTTTGTCGTGATTTCCTTGCTAGATTTAATCCTACAAATTTGGTGATAAGCCAGAACGACATTACTTCTTTTTCGGTGAGCGGATGATGAATCCATATATGAGGCTTGGGAGCGATATAGAGAACTTCTACACAAATGCCCCTACACGGATTTCGGTGTGGACTCAAGTAACAATGTTTTACAACGCCGTGAATACACCAACAAGGATGATGCTAGATGCCTCGCAAAAGCAGCATACTCCTAGATAAGTCGCCGGAAGAAGCAATGCAAATTTTAAACAGGCTGGCCAAGAATGATTATCAATTCCCATCTACTAGAAGAGGAGGAGTTAGGCGCCAAGCCACAATATATGAACTAGGATCATCGATTCAATTTGGCACAATTGGCCACTTTAACCAAGATGGTCCGAACATGCAAAAACCAAACAACACACATGAAGTCAAGGTAATGGATCTTTTTGTGCGTTATGTGGTGATAACCATAATTCTTCGAATGTTTGCGAGAATCCGAATCCGACTTCTATGTGGGGAATTACAATCGAGAACAACAACGTGATGTCCAATACATACAATCCAGCTTGGAAGAAGCACCCAAATTTTTCATGGAGTAATCCCAACAATGCTCTAAACTAGAACAATCAGAATACACAAGCATCGGGATTCAGTGAGAATATGCTACGACGCGATTACGCGGCAATAACCGACAACATCTAGTTCTTTGGAAAATTCTCTAAATGCTTTTATGATGAAAACTGAATCTTATATGGCTGAGAATAGTAATTTCATAAAAAAAACTGATGCTTTTATTAACAGGACCGAGATGAGATTGCAAAACCAAGAGGCGACAATCAAATCATTGGAAAATCAAGTCGGACAGTTTGCTCAAAATCTGAATACTAGACCGCAAGGAGGTTTACCTAGCGATACTGAAGTCGCAAGAGGAACTGGCCATGAGCAATGTAAAGCAATCACCACTAGAAGTGGCCAACAACTTAGAGAGGCTCAAACTCGCTCATCAAACAAAACTCCACAAAAAGATCAAGACGAACCTAGCGGCAAAGCCTCGATCTTTGAACCGGGAATTGCCGCGCAGCCGCAATAAGCATGCCTCGGCAACCGACGATAAAGATGCCTCGACAACTTGCGATAAGCATGCCTCGGCAACCCCAGTTGATAAACTCATCGGCAACTCCAGTTGTCCCGGCAATGCCGTCAATCAAGTTTCAAACCAATGAAAAGATCGAAGATATCCGGCTTCCACCACCATTCCCACAAAGGTT
Source organism: Hibiscus mutabilis (assembly GCA_019671005.1). NCBI lineage: Eukaryota > Viridiplantae > Streptophyta > Magnoliopsida > Malvales > Malvaceae > Hibiscus > Hibiscus mutabilis. The sequence continues at coordinate 49,582,462 of CM033748.1, read as the reverse complement.
GAAGCGACAAAAGCAAGAATACCAATTCAAGAAGTTTCTTGATATCCTAAAGCAAGTCCACATCAACTTGCCATTGGTGGAAGCAATTGAACAAATGCCAAACTATGCCAAGTTTCTTAAAGACATTGTGTCCAAGAGAACAAGGCTAGGAGAGTTTGAAATAGTTGCCGCAACAGAGGGATGCATGGCAATGTTGAACAATCGTATGCCACCCAAGTTGAAGGATCCCAGAGGTTTCACAATACCTTGTTCCATTGGAAACCACTATGTCAGGAAAGCATTATGCGACCTTGGGGCTAGCATAAACTTGATGCCTAAATCGGTTTTCCAGAAACTAGGAATCGGGAAGGCAAGACCTACAACAGTTATGCTACAGCTAGCCGACAGATCCTATGTGCATCTAGAGGGAAAAATCGAGGACATGCTGGTAAAAGTTGATAAATTTATTTTTCCCGTTGACTTTATTGTTTTGGATTGTGAAGTAGATGAGCATGCACCCATCATTCTCGGGAGACCATTCCTAGCAATAGGGAGAACCTTGATCAATGTTGAAAAGGGAGAACTCACAATGAGGGTGAATGGCCAGCAAGTTAAACTAAATGTGTTCCAAGCACTAAGGCATGCCGATGATCAAGAAGAATGCCAACTTCTTCATGCCACGACAGAGTTTAACTTCGACGAGGAATTTAGTTTCCTCGGCAACTACATTGCCGATCAAGAGGAACCCGAGGGGTATGAAGAACCGGTCAATGAGGAACAACAAGAAGAGGCAATTTGGCTAGTCAATCGACCAGGAAAAGAAGCTGATCAAAATGTTGATGCGACACAAGAAGGCAATAGGGAGGAGGACGCGGATCTAGAGATATGCGATGCATTCCCGGATGAACAACTTTTAGTTGCCTCGGCAACCATGGACGCGCACGCCTCGACAACCATGGATGCACACGCCTCGACAACCCTCGACGCTGCAGCAACCATGGACGCGCACGCCTCGGCAATTTTGGGAGCAGTCGCCACGGCAGCACATGCCTCGACAATACCCTGGTACGCGGATTTAGTTAATTTCCTTGTTTGTGGTATTTTACCTTATGGCATTACTCACCAAGGGAAGAAGCGGTTCCGCCATGATGCTAAGCATTACTTTGAGGACGAGCCTCTATTGTTTAAACAATGTGCAGATCAGGTTATACGCCGATGTGTCCCTGAAGAAGAGCAACAGAATGTACTCCGGCAATGCCATTCTTCACCCTATGGAGGACATTTTAGAGGAACTCGTACCGCGGCCAAAGTTTTGCAATCCGGTTTGTATTGGCCAACATTGTACAAAGATGCCCAAGACTTTTACAAGCAATGTGATCGTTGCCAGAGGACGGGCAATATCTCTAGATGACATGAGATGCCACTCCAGAACATCATAGAGGTGGAATTGTTCGATGTGTGGGGGATCGATTTTATGGGACCTTTCCCATCTTCATTCGGCAACCTCTACATCTTACTTGCCGTCGACTACGTTTCTAAATGGGTTGAGGCAGCTGCAGTTCCCAACAACGATTCCAAGACCGTGCAACGATTCTTGCAGAAAAACATATTTACACGGTTTGGGATGCCAAGAGCAATTATTAGTGACGAAGGCAAGCATTTTGACAACAGGCTAATTGCCAAGATGTTGTAACGCTTCGGCATATCACACAAGATCGCCACGGCATATCACCCACAAACCAACGGGCAAGCAGAAATTTCCAACCGGGAGTTGAAGGGTATACTCGAGAAAGTTGTAAAACCCTCTAGGAAGGATTGGTCATTAAGACTAGATGACGCACTTTGGGCATATCACACTGCATTCAAAACACCCTTATGTATGTCCCCCTTCTGACTTGTCTATGGCAAGACATGCCATCTACCGGTGGAAATCGAGCACAAGGCGTACTGGGCAATCAAGACCGTGAATATAGATTGGGAAAGTGCCGGACAAAAGCGTTTGATGGACCTCAATGAGATAGAAGAACTCCGTGCACTCGCCTATAACAATGCACGAATCTACAATGAGAAAACAAAGCGATGGCACGACAAGAAACTATTGCCACGACAATTCACGCCAGGGCAACTAGTTCTCCTATTCAATTCTCGGCTAAAACTTTTCTCGGGAAAGCTGAAATCAAGATGGTCGGGACCATTCGAAGTCGTCAAACCATTCTCCCATGGTGCTGTGATAATCAAGTCCATCTCTGACAACCATGAATTCAAAGTTAATGGACAAAGATTGAAGCACTACAATGGTGCCCATGTGGAACGTAACAAAGAAGTGGTCAACTTAGGAGATGCATGAACATGCTCTCCTTTCAATATTTTCTTTTTCTTTTTATTTTCATTTTTATTTTTAGGAGATATTTTATTTTTCTTCATTATCTTTAGTTTTCAGGTTTTCTTTGTTTTCTTTTTCACAACAAGACTCACAACTACTATGCTAAGGAAATTTACTGCCAAGATCCTTGCCCTGGCAACCAATGAAGAAGATGCCGCGGCAACCTACATCGTGCCTGCACAAGCTGATGCCACGGCAACCAACCCTGAAGATGCCACGGCAACCAAAGCTAAAGACATCCCGGCAACAAGAAAACAACCATCACGTTCAAGCAAGAGAATCAAGACACCGACCAAAAGGAAACTAATCATCTACGATGACAAACTCTCGGAGTAAGTCCTCGTATGCATTTTTTTATTTTATTTTATTATTTTTATTTTTCGCATGCATTGAGGACAATGCCTCACTCGAGTTTGGGGGGGGATTGTTATTAGTAGTTACCATGTTTAGTTACATTCATCTTAAGTATTACATTTAGGATACATAAATTGCTTGCCATGCCTTTAATTGGAACAAGAATTGCTTATATTTGATGAATATCCGATGATGACTTTGCCAATGCACTTAATTGATAGAATTTTTATTCTAGGATAACCATGGAAAAACTTAGAATTTTACTATGATGCTAAATTTGATGAAACACTGTTGTGGTTTGATTGATTTAAGAAATTCTAGTGAACTTAGGTTGATAATTAACAAATTGGGGGATTAGAATAAAAATTGGATGAATGCTAGAGGTGCCCGAAATTGGCTCTAGCATGTGCTAAAAATTTATCACTAGAGGTGCCCGAAACTGGCTCTAGTATGTGTTAAAAAAAGTACTATTTCGCTAGAGGTGCCCGAAACCGGCTCGAGTCGAATAAATTATCTTAAGAAAACTGAAAACAAAACACTAAAGGTGCCCAAAACTGGCTCTAGTTAAAACATGTTAAAAAGAAGCCAATAAAGTAATTTGAAAACCTATTGTTCGCATAGAATCCGAAAAATCAACTTGCACACAACTCCGCACACACTCACAAGCATTATAGTTTGATTCCGAGTAACTCCTAAGTTTTTCGAAAAATAAAAAGCCAATCATACTTTGTGCCCCGGTTCAGAGAATTGAAATCAAGTTCAAAGCTAAGTTTGTGAAAATTGAAGTCTTGGCAGGTAATTATGAGTTTGCATTGCTTGAGGACAAGCAATAGTTTGAGTTTGGGGGTGTGATAAGTGTTCAAAAGTACTATTTTTCTTACCCTTTTTACTCATATTACTGTTAGACTTAGGTCCATATTAGTTGCATAATTAGCCATTCATACATTAATCCATGTTTCCTTCCATCGTTGAGCTTGATTACATAACTTGGTAGTTTTTGTGGGAAAAGATGCTGCTTTGGTGTGTTTTGTGTGTATATGCAGGATCACTTACCAAAGCAAGGCTAGAATTAGTTGCCAGGGAAATACATGAAGGATATGCCGAGCTAGTTGCCAGGGCAATACATGAAGGATATGCCGAGCTAGTTGCCAGGGCAATACATGAAGGAGACGCCGAGCCAATTGCCATGGCAATTGTCGACAATAGCAAAGGTGATATGGTATTCGAAATTGATGACTAGACAAGCCTAAGATGACGTAAAGCAAAGCCCAAACCCAAAGGAATTTGATTACCATGCAGAGATGAAAGAAGAATTAAATTCCAAGAAGATAGGAGAAGTTCTAGTAGGAATACAATTATAATAAAGAATTATATTCTTTAAAGATAATTTATTTCCAACTTAACTTCCTCCTCAAAGAAGGACTTTGGCCTAGCCCTATAAATAGGAAGGAGATTTCGACAATCAATAGAGAAAAAGAGAGAGGAATTTTGACAAGTCCAAGGAGGGCAAGAGGAGAGAATTTTCGACAAGCATCTAGGGCAAGGAGGATTTTGACAAGCCTCCTTCTTCATCCTTTTCTTTCTTGTTCGATTGGGTTCATGCTAGGGATTATTTATCTTGTGTTTCTTTGGAACCTAGCCATGAACTAAATCTATTTGGCTATGGTTATTGTGTTTTGTGGTTGTGAGAAACTATTGGTTTTTGTTTAGGTAATAAGAGTTTGCACTTTTCTATTTCAAGGTTTATTCATTCTTGGTTCTTATTCTTGTTTGCGAGTGAATTGGGAGAGGATCTCGTGATTTCATCTATTTATCTAATATCGGGAGAGTTATATTCAATAAACGAATGAATATGATCTTTATTCAATCTATTGATGGTGAAGATTAATCCGGCTTAGGAATAAGTTAAGGATTTCAACGGCTAAGAGGAGCGTAAGATTGGTTGTTGTTCACCCTTGATTCACGCAGGGATGTATTATCAAGGCATGCACAAGTAGCTAGAGTTTCGACTTAGGGATAAGAAGAAACCATTGAAGAACGCTCTGCCGAACCTTGAAGGTTGCTGCCCAGACGCCCAAGAAATTGCCCAACTAGTTGCCCAGACAACCATCGATTAGTTGCCAAGGCAACCCCGTTGTGCAAGTTGCCACAGCAACTGAGTTGCCCGTGCACTCTTTTACCAAAACAATCCAATCGGCTATCACACCTCAACTCACGATAACCTGGCCTATCTCTCTCTCAATTGATCTCATCTATTCATTTACTTTATTGCTTTCTAGATTAGTTATTAGTTAAACTCCTATAATCCTTTACTTGTGTTTTTACTTTTTACAGTGCAAGAGACTAGATTCTTGAAGTGGCACCAATCCCTGTGGAGACGATATCTTTTATACTATAACTTGCGACGTGTATACTTGCACATTTGCGTAGCACTTATTACGCGTAACAATAACCTCAAATTCCAAAAATAATTCATCAAATGCATCTTGTAACTCATCAAAAGAACATGAATTTAATTCATTTGAGTTAGAAGATACCTTGGGCTCTTCATGAGCCATAAGTGGGAGGAGGTTAGCACTTGATGGGACTCTATCTTTCTTCTCTTCTTTCTCATAAAATTTCTCAAGCATCTCTCAAATTTCTTTGGCATTTTTGGATGAGGAAACTTTCTTGGAAATTTCTTCATTTAGGTCACAAAGAAGAATGTGCATAGCCTTTGCATTGAGTTGGTCCTTCTTTGTGTCTTTGATACTCATTTTCTTCTTCTTCTTCTTCTTAAGAGCTTCCAAATGTCCATCTTCAATAATCATCCAAATGTCGAAGTCGAAGCCTCAGATGAAATATTTCATGATGTTGCTCCATTGGAAATAACCTTCTCCTTTGAAGACAAGAGGACACACGATAGAGTGGCATTCTTCGAATGGAATCATTGTAGAACCGTTTTCCATTTGAAAATTTGAACCGGTGAACTTCAAACAATCGATCTTTACTCCCGGATGTTAGTCATTTGATGGAGATGAAGCTCTGACACCAATTATTAGGAGGCTCAAAATTGATCAACCAAATCGGTAAGAGGGTTCAATTTGCTTCCCAAATGAATTGGCTAAAACCAAAAAATAGAGGACAATATTACACGATGATTTTAGAGTAGTTTGACTACCCAATCGAGTCTACATCTACTACCTTAGCACACCACTAAGGATTTCCCAATTCACTACTATGAATTCTTCTTTTTTACAGGCCAAAGGGGTAACCTTTACAACCCTATCTTTTCAATGGCTAAGATAGAACCACTCTAGTTTTTTCTTAAGGTAAACTAGAACCTCTCCCTTTTACAAGGTAATTGTGTAAACAAAGAAATCTCACAAGGTGGGTGTTTACAAGATTGAAGCTCTGAAGAGTGTAAAGAATAAAAACACTCTCTATACACTATATACAAGAGAAATAAAGAAATAGGACTTGAGAACTAATTTCTCTTGATCATGAAGCTTGGATGTCTCTCTAACCATATTCAAGTGTCCCAAGTCTTCTTTTAAAGTATGAAATGAGCTACTAGCCATTTATGGCTATTAGGGTGGTTTGGAGTTGTTGGGGACTTAATTTTCAGCATTAAATACAGTCTAGGCAAGTCGGTATCAGTACAGAGGCTTCGAGTATCGGTACCTACCTCAAAATAGAAAGAGTCGTTGGGCAAATTTTACTATGGGTATCGGTGCACGATACATGTGTATCGATACAGGCCCAAGGGTATTGGTACGGCTGAGGCCTTATCGGTACTCAATTTGGCTACTGGAATTTGTCAAAACTTGGGGACAAAGGGGTGTATCGATACACGGGAAACTTTACCAGTACGGGCTCTTCTGAGTATCAATACGGATCAAATTGTACCGTTACTCAGAGCTTGTTTTTGACACTTTAGCTATTTAAAAATATTTTAAACATGTCAAAAACCCTTTGAAAACATTTCAAGCATATTTTTCAAGTTTATGGAGTTTTGAAATATTTTTGCAAATTAGTTTAAGTTTAAAAATATTTTCATTTTAAGTTATATCAAAATCAATATCTCAACAATCTCCCACTTTTTGATATAACGAAACCACTTGAAAAATTATTTTTGTGAAAGCTCCCCCTTAGAAAAATAATTGTAGAAAAAGAGAATAGTTTTAAAAATATTTAAAGCTCATCATTTTTCTTTTTGAAATTTAATTTTTAAACCTATCTCTCACCTTTTTGTTATATCGCAAATAATTTTAAAACTAAGTTTGAAATCACATTAAGTTCAAAAACACCAAAAGTTGAAAAGTTGAAACCAATCTTTGAAAATTTAGTACCAATTGATGGAAAATATCAATTATTGGTGTAAAATAACAATGAAGAATATGACAAGACTTTTTAAAATCAAAAGCTTCCCCTTAATCAAACCATTCCATTTAAAAATTTTGGCTCAAATGCTTGACACTTAAAAGATATCTCAAGATAAAATTAATTTTAAGAGCATATGAAATTCAATGTATCCAAGACTTTTAAAACTTTATGCAAACATATGAATGAAACAAAATGATTCATATGCATAAAATATCTTGCACTTATAAATATAAATAAGCAATGATGCATGAACATTTATCATCAAAATAGGAAACCAAATGATTTATAATCAAATACATTAAGATTAGAGGTTACCTATCTTCTTTCACTTGTGTGATTAGAGCATTTCTATATTTTTGCTTTTCTTGCCATTGCTCCAACACACCTACGAGAGACATTTACTTGATTTTTGGTATCCAGATTGCTTTGGATCCTTTGACATTAGTTTTAATGTCCCTAGTTCCCTTAGGGATCCATACTTGTATAATCCTCTAAGTTTTTTTCTTTATAGGACAAGTATGCAAAGAATGACCATGATAATGACAATGTGAGCATTTTGTCATTAGGGGATGAGATGAATTATTTTAAAAAATTTGATTTTGTTTTGTTAAGCATTCAAGCTTAACCTTTAAATCAAGTTTTTCTTTTTCCAAAACTTCATTGCTCATTTTTGAAAACTCTAAATCATTCTTTAAAATCTCATTTTGGTTTTCAAAATCCAATTTTGTGTTCAAAACAAAATCATTTTCAAATTCAAGTTTTGAAATCATTTTCATAAATTTGGAATTCATGGCCTCAAATTCCAAAAATAATTCATCAAATGCATTTTGTAACGCATCAAAAGAATATGAATTTAATTCATTTGAGTTAGAAGATACCTTGGGCTCTTCCTACCTTAGGTGAGAGGAAGTTAGCACTTGATGGGACTCTATCTTTCTTTTCTTCTTTCCCATATAATTTCTCAAGCTTCTCCCAAATTTCTTTGAAACTTTTGGATAGGGAGACCTTCTTGGAAATCTCTTTATTTAGGGCACAAAGAAGAATGTGCATAGCCTTCGCATTGATTTGGTCCTTCTTTGTGTCTTTGACACTCATTTTCTTCTTCTTCTTAGGAGCTTCCAAATGTCCATCTTCGATAATCACCCAAATGTCAAAGTCGAAGCCTCAGATGAAATATTTCATGATGTTGCTCCATTAGAAATAACCTTCTCCTTTGAAGAGAGGAGGGCACATGATATAGCAACATTCTTCGAATGGAATCACTGTAGAACTGCTTGTCATTTGAAAATTGAATCGGTGAACTTCAAGCAATCGACCTTTACTCATGGATATTAGTCCTTTGATGGAGACGGGGGCTCTGATGCCAATTGTTGGGGCGCTCAAAATCGATCAAACGAATCGCCAAGAGGGTTAAATTTGCTTTCCTAATGAATTGGCTAAAACCAAAAAAATAGTGGACAATATTGCACAATGATTTTAGCGTTGTAACACCCTAAAATCGGGTCTAGTCAGAATTCAATTCTGAAAATTGAAATTTTACACCAAAAAAGTCAAATTATAGTATTAACCTTTGACCAAGTGGTTAATTATTGGATTATTGAATCTAAATTAAGTATTGATAATGATTAAGGATCCCATTGTAAACATTGAAACTTGTCTTAGTGATTAAATTGAGAAAATTGAAAGTTAAGGGATAAAAGTGTAAAAAATGAGGAGTTGAGGGACTAACCTTACGATTAGCACCTCCTCAAGCTTAATCACCATATACGTGAGACTCCAAGGATAGCTTCCTTCGTGGTAAGGAAAACCAAGTAATTAGAATTAAGAAAAAAAGGGGATGGAAGTTCACCGATAAAAGAGTTCACCAAGCTAGCACCTTAGTTATCATCATCTTCTTCCTCTAACCACATACCTCAAGCAAGCATCTCAATTGGATAGCTATCCAAGCTTTGCTTTCTTTCAATTTCTTTATACTATAGTGTTGTTATCGATCGGGTAAGCTATAATCCCTTATTGGCCTATTGATTCCATGATCAAATCTATGTTTAATTCCAAGTTCATGAAACTAGGAACCCTAGAATTTCCTAGGGATATCAAGGCTTAATCTTTATTGCTTTTCATAGCTATTAAGATGCCATGAAACTATTATCGATATTAAAATCTTTGTAATTTTTATTTCCTTGTAGCTCAAAATAATCAAGGTGAAGAATCACCAAATACCTCAAATTCCAACATGTTCAAGAATAAAAGAATTGTCATCCGAGAGCCTTGAAGCTTCAGAAGTATCGGTGAGTGTAGTCGGAGTCTCGGGGTTGGCTAGGTATCACTCCCGATTTCATTATATTGGTTTATTGCATTTCCATCATTGAAATCAAGGTATGACTACAAGAAAATCTTGTTAAAGGTATTATTGGTAAGCTTTGGTAAGCTTATTATATTGTCAAGTTGATTATTGAATCATTGCATTGTCATTGACATTATTGAAACATTGAGAAAGGCCATATTAATTATGGTATATTGTTAATGCTATATTGATATTGTCATGGCTACCGTTAAGGTTATTGTTATTGCTATTAATATTGTTATTGTTATTGATATTGGCCTAAGTATTGAATCCTTGGATACAAATGGACATGGGAAACAATTGGCATGCTATAGAATTCATGAGCTCATTGGTACAGAGTGGACTACGGTCCTTGAGCTATGGCTCTAATTGGCGATGTTGGTGGGATGTGTTAGTTTTGGTCTTATTAGCGATGTTGGAGGATATTGACCATTTATTGTTGGCGATGTTGGTTGGAAATTTGCGTATCCACATTTACATGTCGATCCAAGGAAATAAATTATTGCAAGTATTGTTAAAATGTAATTTGAGATGTATTTATGATGATATACATGTCAGTGATGTCATTGTTATTCTTTCTATCATTGTTGACTACTTCACTAGGCTATAGAAGCCTAATGCATCTCATTTCCATGCATTTTCAGGTTAAAAGTACGTCGATCAAGGATCGGTGCAAGGACATTTTTGAAGCAAGTCACCAAGTTACATGTAATGTAAACTTTGTCCTTAAACTCCTAGAAGGGTGGCATAGGGTTTAGACACGTAGTTTAGCCCCATTTTGTGTATACATGATGCTCATCATATTAAACAAGTTGAAGTAAGAAATGTGGCATGTTGAATGTTGAGAAAGGTACTAAAAATGGCCTAAGATACACTAATATGTGAAATCATGGTATATGGATTCAAAATGGCATAAAATCTGACATGTGTATAGATTAAGTAGCTAAAAACGTACCTGTAAAATTTGGTAACAATTGAACAAGGCTAAGGCCCCTGATTTGATTAAAAACCAGATAAAAATATGTCATTACGGGCCTTGTCGTACCGATACGGGTGGTGGCTTATCGGTACGGCCTTACATATTCGGTCAAGATTAACGTTGGGGTATTGATACGCTTTAGGGAGTATCGGTATAGGGTTTAGTCTCTAGAATTTCCTCTATAGCTGAGTATCGATTCACACTTAGGCGTATCGGTACGGGTCTTAACCACTAGAAAAATATTAAGGTATTGTATCGACGCCGTATCGATCTTGAGGGTTGACCTTCTGAGCGTTGATCATGCGTACCGATACCTAGTATCGGTACTAGCTTAAAAATAACTATTTTAATGCTCAAGATAGGCATACCGATACGGCCCTAGGTGTTTCGGTACGGCTGGTCGGCTCTGGAATCTGTGTTCAACTAGAATAATCTTAGCATACTGATGTAGATATAAAAGTATCGATACGACCCTAATATCTATAACTAAATTAACGATCATGGCATAGGCGTATTGATACGACCCCTTCGAGTATCGATACCAAGGTAGGTAAATTGGTTAAAAGATGATAAAGAAGTTTTAGAATTATTTCAAAAGGGTCACTAAAATTTCATGAGGCTTAATTCAAGGTATAAATGAACTTTGATTATACTGAAAATTTTTACATAATATATTCATGGATTGAATTTTACATTGGTTAAACAAACTTTAGACAAGACCATGTAATTTACTAATTTTACAATTTAGTCCCTAAACTTTAATAAGTTACCAATTGGTCCCAGCTCATAAATTGGTTAAACCTTATTTATTAAAAATAGTTATTATATTACATTATAGATTAATTATACATGGTTTATTATATATATTATCGTAATCATCAATCTGATCACCATAATGTTCATCGGTGAAGCTTTTCGACTCGGATTCCTACCAGACCGGGAAGGGGGTCTAACTCCCCGATTTTGGGCCTAGCAATTTTGTGGCTTATTAGACGGTCCGGTGGACTGGGTTAGGAATTCGAGTCAAATTCGGGAGTAAATATTTTCGGTAAGATATAAATATAGAAAAATAGGTAAAAATCATATTTTAATATATGATTAATATTGGTGAAAACAATTTTGGAAAATGGGTTTTGGAAGTGTGACATTTTGGTTAGTGACCAAAATGCGATTTTGAAAACTAGTTTTTAAAGGTGACTAAAATGAAAATGATCAAATTCTTAGAATCCTTAAGGAGCTTTTTTACCAAGTTTTTGCTGGTGATTTCTCCTATCAATTAAGTCTTTTTAACATGTGTTTTAAAAGTTAATTAAAAGGCAATTTGGTTATTAAAAGTTATCACTTTGAAGAAAAATTGACGTAACTTTTCTCTCCATTTCTCTTCTACCAAACACTCGAGTTTTCATTAAAAACCAGAGGTGAGAGATCATTTTACTCATATTATTGATTTGTAATTGATTCTTTAACTTTGATTTACAAAACCTCATTGAAATCTTGTGTTTTCTTAGCTTTAAACAAGCTAATTTAGGGAGAAATCACACAATAGGGGTAGGTTCTGTGATCTCCTCTATTGAATGGTTCTTTATTGATATTCCCACGTGTTTGATCCTTGATTTATGGTTTATAATATGATTTTGTGTTTTTATATTGGATTAGTTGATTTAATTGGGTTAATTTGATGAAATAGTGAAAGATCCGTATTGGATCTATTTTCCAATGTTGAATATTGATTTTAATCATATTTTGGATGTATTATTATGTTGAAAAGTTGTTTTTAACAATGGAATCCCGAAACTCTTGAATTCCTAGTTGTTTAGGTTGTTGGATTTGTGTTTTTGTGGAGTTGTGGTGGCTCTGTAGTTGCTAGAAGTATTTGGATGAATTAATCCTGTTTTTAAGTGTTAATTGATGATTATGTAAGTGTTAGTTTGTTAGACTGTGGCTGGGTTGTGTTTGGAAAGGATTTGATGATGATTTCGGTTATTGTGGTTGGGTAATTTTGAGAGGATTGTGGAAGTCCGTGAGGATTTTGTTGCTGCAGTATTTTGAGTGCATTGATATGCATTAATCCTCTGTTGTAATGTGATTAAAATAGGGGAGGTTGATCTAGAAGTGATTGGTGAAGCATTGGAGGCTTCGGACGCTTGATTTCGCGTCGGCGAATCGAGGTTTCGCGTATCGGTGAGTGAGAACGTGGATTCCAGCTTTGGAATGTTTTAAAGGTGGTTTATGGGAGTTTAAACTAATCTTGAAATGTTGGTTTAAACTCAGAAGTAAGTAAAATATGGTTTTCTCTCTCGGTCGTGCTAGTGTAAAATGATTTTTATGCACTTGTTTTGATTTATGTTGTACCTATTGTTTAAGCATGATTTAGAGTATTTGAGACACTATTTTTAAGCATGAAATGCTGAAGGATGCACATGGTAAGTGATCCTTGTAAGTATATGGTTTATACTTGTGGTTTAAAGCATGGTTGTTTTGGAAAGTTGGTTTGGTTAATGCTTGTTAAAAACTGTGAGGAAAATTGTAAATGGTTAATTATATTGGCAAGTGATGTGGTTTTAAAATTGTTATCGGATATAGTTGGTCGGCCATAGGATTGATAGTGAACTATAATAAGTCATCTTGGATGTTGAGGGGTTTAAATCCGTGTACCGAAAACTCCATCCAAGTACCCTACCAGTAGAGGGGTTATACAGTACCATAAACTCCCGTTAATGGATTAAGCATCTAATTGCGGTAAGGGGTTGGTGTCCCCGTGGGTTGAAAGTGTACCTGGTTGTTTAGGTACCGCAATTGTGATTGTATCGCTATTTTCGGTTGAGATGGCTTGAAGTGTTGGGAGAACACTTGTTGAATCCATGTATCCGATGAACTATTTTGGTAAAGGAACTTGGTTAATGATCACTTGTAAGCCAATATAATTGTTGATGTATCATTGAAATGGTTTATGTTGTATAATGAAATTTATACATGTTTACTCTTTAAGCTTTGCATATGGTTGTTATGCATGGGAATGCTTAAATTGAGGTTTAGCAATGGAATTTACTGTTGGTTAATGATACATGTTGCATATGGTTTAATATGCTAGTTTTTAAAGATGTTAAGTGCATGGTTTTCAAGGCATTTTAATGTTTTAAAGGATGATTGAAATGAGATTTCAATGTAATGTTGAAAAGTGGTTTTAATGCATTGATGGTGTTGTTTTTGAGCACTCCTCACTAAGCCTAGTGTGCTTACGCTCTCTTTGTCCATCAATGTAGAGAATTAAAAGCTCGGAAGGTAGCGGGCAGCGAGGGATCACAACAAGACTTGATAACCAAAGTATGTTTTTGGTATAGACTATAAGTAATAAGGGCAATGGGGGTTCCGTTGTTGTTTGGGAGATATTTTACTAAACTCCCTATTTGAGCAAGTTTGTTTCGTTGCTCTTGGTTTGTAAAAGGCCATTATTGATTGTTTGTGGTGATGGTTTGAAGTTTCATGCTTTGCTTGATTGGTTTTCTAGGAAGCATGCCTCTAGATTTACATTTGAAGTATGATTCCATGAATAGATATTGAAATTAGGTTGTCTTGATGTGGTTTGATCCTTGAATATGTTGGTTGTGTGTTAGGGCATGTCAGGATGTTTTGGTTTGTTCAAAAGCATGTTAAACCAGCAAAAATGGATATTTCAGGTTCAGGCGTACCGGTACGGGTGTTACTGTTTCGGTACGAGTAAGCCATTCCAGGCTTGGCGTATCGGTATGCGGGTAACTATTTTGATACTGGTCTAGGCAAATTGTGCCAGTGTTTCAGTACTCGGGTAGGCATTTCGATACGGTACAGTGTTTTCATGAAGGCCGTTTCGATACGTGAGGGCGTATTAGAATGAAAATTGGCTACTGGAATTTGGGGTTTTAAAATAGTGAAAGTGTATCGAAACACCCTTGCCTGTACCAGTACGGTGGTAGTTAAATTGGTTTTTGGAATCTTCTGAAGTTCTATTTTCTTACGTTTTGGTCTCTGAATGTTGTGGATGCAATTAAATAAGATTGGATGGTCTTTTTGATTTGATTTTTAACATGTGAGCATGAAACCTGCTTAATTAAAGGTTGGTAATATAAAACTGAGTTAAGACCCTACAATTTTCTAAAATTTCAATATGGACCCTAAATTGCTAATCTGATCAATCGGATGTTAATTCGACGCCCGATTGAGTTAGGTTTTCACCAAAGATCAGTATGTACATATATGTTAATAATTATGCATCGAGATAAGTTAAAAAAAATGGTCGTGTTTATGTTTTATCTTCTCGGTTTAATACGGTAAACCTAATGTGGCTCGCTCGATTTGGTCTTATGACTAGGCCGGGTCAAGGGGGTTACATTTGGTGGTATCAAAGCTAGGTTTGTGATAGTTTGGAGTTGGTTTGATTGTTGTAATGTTATTGTGAGTTGTTATCTGATTTTTGATATGCACAGTGGTTATTGTATGCCATGTTGGGGGAAAATTTGGGAAACCAATTGCCTTATTATTATAGTCTGAAATGTTTTGATTTTGAAATAGAAGTCTTGGATCCTTGCTTGAAGATGTCCTAGTTGTTTTGTATTTGAATGATTATCATGCCTTAGATATAGTATTAGCATGATAGGACCGAGGAGAGAGTTACGATCTAGTATGATTATTGCTGCCACTGGGCAGGAAATCGAGGAAAATGTTATACCTCCTAGAGGGTTGCCACAACCCCCACCTATTCTACTCGAGGTAATGGAGCAAGCACCACCTGCGCCAGCTGGGCCAGGGATGAGTGATATGGCGCCGTTGATACATGCCATGACCGGCACTTTTCAGGCAACAGTTGTGGGTGTTCATGTGTCGGCACTGCCAGTAGTTGGGCAGGGTTTACAAATAAAATGTCTTCGTAGTTTGGGCAGAGTTGAGTTCTGAGATTTGTCACCTGAGGCTTTTGAGGGATGGTTAGCCAGTACTGAGAGGATACTGGGCCAGATGGGCTGTTCTAATGCCCGTAAGCTGGGTTGTGTCCCTATTACAGGGAGATGTGTATACGTGGTGGACTACCACAATATCCGGTATGGTGACCGAGGATGTAACCTAGGAGTTCTTTTGTGGTGCTTTCTGAAAAAAGTACCTGAGATTCCAATATCAGGACTATAGGAAGCGTGAGTTTATGGCTTTGGCGTAGGGCAATATGTCTGTTGCTGAGTACAAGGTGCAGTTTGTGAGGTTAAGCCAGTATGCACCTGAGTTAGTTCCTGAAGAGCGTACGCGATGTGATCGTTTCCGCTACGGGCTCGTACAGGAGGTCAAGACATACATGCTTGCTACTGATTACACAGATTTTGAAGTGTTGGTTTCGTGAGCTAAGGATGTTGAGCAGAATCTAGGTATGGCTTCTAGGTCTCGGGGCTTTAGCTCTGGTAAGAGAGCGACTAATTCTAGTTTTAGCGGTGGTCAGGCCAAGAGACACCGTGATCAGAGGTTTTGCCCGAACCTAAGGCGTGGATTTTACGTTTTGGTCCCTGAATGTTGTGGATGCAATTAAATGAGATTGGATGGTCTTTTTGATTTGATTTTTAACATGTGAGCATGAAACCTGCTTAATTAAAGGTTGTTAATATAAAAGTGAGTTAAGACCCTACAGTTTTCTAAAATTTCAATGTGGTCCCTAAATCGCTAATATGATCAATCGGATGTTGATTCGACACCCGATTGAGTGGGGTTTTCACCAAAGATCAGTATGTACATGTTGGTTAATAATTATGCATCTAGATAAGTTAAAAGAAAAAAATTGTCACGTTCAGGTTTTATCTTCTCGGTTTACTACGGTAAACCTAATGTAGCTCGGCCAATTCGGTCTTGCGACTAGGCCGGGTCGAAGGGGTTACAGGGGGTGTTACATTTGTGGTATCAGAGCTAGAGTTTAGTCATTTCTAGGACTAAATTGAAGTCTATTGTATTGTTATTGCATTGCATATGCCACCTACGAGTTTATTATTGTGTATATTGGTGACTTGCGATTAATCTGATCTTTTTTCCCTTTTATAGTATATAATGTATGACTCTGAGAAAGCTCATAAAGAAGTTGAGTGTACTACTGGCTCCTCGACACATGGTGAGGAGAAAAGGGGGAGACCCTCCGAATTCATAAATTCCTTCACAAGAACTCTCAAATCCTGAACTCGTATTGCATACTGCTCAATTTAAATGTTACAAAAACATTACTGAGATGTTCAAACAGTTTACAGCTACTCTTAAATTTGAGCAGTCTGCACAATCTTCCATAGCTGCTAGTTCTACGTCCCAAGCTCCTACTGATAAACTAGCACAACACCGAGCTACTACCTTTACAAGTAAGGCTGGTGAGGATCCTGAAAGGCAAAATACTGATTGGAAAGCACAATAAGAATCTTGACCAAGCAATTACAGTGTTCAGATAAACATAAATTAGAGTGTGCCCTGGCCTTGCTAGCGGACGAGGCTCTGCATTGGTGGTAAACCACTATAGTTACTGCTTCGGAAGAAGCTGTAACATGAGAGTTATTTCTACGCGAGTTCAGAAAGAAATATATCAGCAAGTACTATTTCATAGAGAGGCGAGATATCTTCCTACATCTTAAGCAAGGCGGGAGACTGGTGGAACAATACATCTACGACATCTGTAAGTATTGCAAGTACAGAGCCGAGTACATCAAGAAAGAAAATGAGAAATATAGAATGTTTGTAGCCAGATTAAGTGATGAACTTTGACCCTTGTTCACCATCTTGGGAATCATAGATTTCCAAGAGCTCGTGAATCGAGCAATCTCTACTGAAGCTGCTCAAAGGTCATAGAGGTTTAGTAGGCTAACCCGATCTGAGAAGAGGCCTCGAGATGATTCTCGTCCACCTTTTCCATATAAAAAGGGGAAACAACAAGGATTCAAGCAACAGTATCACCAACAATCCTCTCGATCAGGAAATTTTGCTAAGCCACGAACTATATCCTAATCTGCTGTAAGAACGACTTTCATTGAGAGTACTAGAGGTTCGGGCTGAGAGCCTCAATATCTTATCTATAATTTCTGTCAGATGAGGCATCCCACGGGACAATGTCGTAGACAATCTAGAGCATGTTTCTTCTGTGGTTAACAAGGTTATTATATCAAAGATTGTCCAATGACACCTCCAAGTCTTCTACATCGGCAAATTCAGCATCCCCTGCTCAGTCCTTCAAGGGCAAATGATAGAAATAAGCTTTATCAAGAGCTTTCGGAAAGCCTGGTAACTCCACAAGAACACCTAGTCGACAAGGATTCAAAGCTTTAGCTCAAGTCTATCATGTGAGGAGTAGGGAAGAGGATGAGGATCCAGACATTATAGCAGGTACTATTGAATTGTATACTCACCCTATTTATGTATTGATTGATCATGGATCCACTCATTCCTTTATAAAGTATTGTGTTGATTAAAAGATTTAAGTTAACATCTGAGTCTATGGCCTCTAGAATCACCGTAACCAATCCTTTAGGAGATAGTGTCGTAGTTGGATTAGTATACAAAAATTGTCCCCTCATGATACAAGGGTGACCTTTTTCGGACAACCTCATGGCCCTCCCTATTCATGAGTTTGACATTATTTTGGGGCTTGATTGGCTCGAAGAGCATCAAGCTTGGGTGGATTATTTGAAGAGAAAATTGTATCTTAGAGGTCTTGGCAAGGAGAGTGTAACTCTTTTGGAATTTAGGGGTAAGAGATCATTGCTATATGCTACTGCAAGTAGGGAAGAACCTCAGTTTCAAGATATAGATACCGTGCAAAAAATTTCCTGATGTGTATCCCGATGAGTTTTCTGGTTTACCACCCACCCGTAAAGTTGAATTTGGGATTAAAGTGCAACATGGAACCACTCCGGTTTCCATTGCACCTTATCGAATGGCATCAGTTAAACTCACAGAGCTTAAGGTACAGATTCAAGATTTGTTAGATAAAGGTTTCATTCGACCAAGCTCCTCACATTAGGGAGCTCCGGTCCTTTTTGTCAAGAAGAATGATGGGTCAATGCGTCTTTGTATTGACTATCGAAAATTAAATAAGCTCACCATCAAGAATAAATATCACTCACCCAGAATTGTGACTTGTTTGACCAGCTTAATGATGCAACCGTCTTTTCAAAGATTGACCTAAGGTCTGGGTACTATCGAATGAGAGTTAAAGAATGTGACGTGCCCAAGACAGATTTCCGTACAAGGTATGGCCACTACAAATTCTTGGTTATGCCCTTTGGGTTAACCAATGCACCGACTGCCTTTATGGATCTCATGAACCAGGTTTTTAGAGCTTACCTTGATAAGTTTGTAGTAGCGTTCATAGATGACTTATTGATCTATTCCAAGAACCAAGCTGAACATCGCGACCATCTTCACATTGTACTTCAAACCCTTCTAGAGAAACATTTATATGCCAAGTTCAGTAAGTGTGAGTTCTGGCTCACTCAAGTTTCATTTCTAGGACATGTAATTTCTGCTGAAGGTATTCAAGTAGATCTGAAGAAGGCCCAAGCTATAGTGGAGTCGAGGCCACCAAAGAATATTGGTGAAGTTCGCAATTTTCTCGGTCTTGCTGGCTATTACAAAAGATTTGTTAAAATATTTTCTATAATAACTGCACCGTTAACCAAACTCCTACGAAAGGATATTCCTTTGAGTGGACTGAGAAACAAAAAACACAATTTTGATCAGATTAAACAAGTGTTGACATATGCACTGGACTTAACCCAACCTGAGTATGGTAAAGACTACACCGTATATAGTGATGTATCGTATCAGGGGTTAGGATGTGTATTGATGCAAGAGGGCAAAGTTGTTCTTATGCATCGAGAAAACTTAAGTCATATGAAATGAACTACCCTACCCATGATCTTGAGTTGGCTGTGGTTTTCTTTGCCTTAAAGATCTAGAGGCATTATCTCTACGAAGAAAAATGTTACCTATACATCGATCACAAGAGCCTTAAATACCTGTTGACACGGAAAAAGCTTAATCTTCATCAAAGAAGATGGATGGAACTTCTCAAGGACTATGACCTTGTTAATGATTATCATCCGGGCAAGGCCAACGTTGTAGCTGATGCACTCAACCTCAAACCTTCGTCGGGTAAGTATCAATATTGAATATTGAATCTCAAGCATTGACAATTGTTTTGAAAATTACAATATCATTATTGCATTATATCCCCTCGAGCTATCAACTCTCATTTCAAGTTACAAAAACACCGACCATTAGTAGTTAAACTTCAAGTTCAATCTAACATTGTGTTAAGAACCAAATCATTGCAAGATCAAGACCCTGAATTGCAAGCCATCGTTTCCAAACTTCAGAGTAATCATGATCCTGATTTTAAAGTTAACTCTGAAGAACTCTTGTGTTTTTGTGATAGAATTTGTATACCAAATGATGAATTTCTTCGTAATGACATTCTCAAAGAAGCTCATTGTAACCCTTTCTCGGTTCACCCACACCCAGGGTCGGTAAAGATGTATAAGGACCTTTAGGAATTGTACTAGTGGCCTGGTATGAAGAAGGCTATTACAGAGTTTGTATCAAGGTGCCTTACGTGCCAGCGAGTCAAGGCTGAGCATCGTGTCCCCACATGATTATTGCAACCCATTGAACGTCCTCAATAGAAGTGGGAAAGGATAACCATGGACTTTGTCAGTGGTCTACCGTTGACTCCAGCCAAGCATGACTCTATTTGGGTCATTGTTGACCGTTTTACCAAGTTAGCTCATTTCTTACCTGTCAAAATAGACTACGGTCTTCCCAAGTTAGCTGACTTGTACATCAAAAAAAGTGATCAAACTCCACGGAGTACCTAAGTCCATCATCTCTGATCAAGACCCCCATTTTGCTTTGCGATTCTAGAAAGCATTGCACGGAGCTCTAAGCACCCGAGTTAATCTCAATACAACCTTTCATCCTTAGTCTGATGGCCAATCAGAAAGGGTAATTCAAATGTTAAAAGATATGCTTCGTGCATGTGTCATTGATTTTGAATGGACTTGGGAGAGGTCCCTACCTCTCATTGTGTTTGTTTACAATAATAGTCATCAATCATCTATCGAGATAGCACTGTATGAAGAATTATATGGCAAGAGATGTAGAACACCGTTATGTTGGTCTAAACTCGGTGAAGGCAAGATGTTGGGCCCTAACTTACTTCAGGAAATTGAAGAAAGGGTCACCATCATTCATGACCGTTTAAAGGTCGCCTTTGACCGACAGAAAGCCTATGTTGATCTCAAGATGAGAGATATATAGTATGAAGTTGGTGAAAAAGGTCTTCTTGAAAGTCTCCCCATGGAAGAAGATTATTCATTTTGGCAAAAAGGGGAAACTAAGTCCCCGATTCACTGGACCTTTTGAGGTGGCTGAAAGAGTTGGTTCTGTGGCTTACCGACTAGCCTTACCTCAAGAGTTGAGAATGATTCATGATGTATCCCATGTATCGATGCTCCGCAAGTATAGATCCGATCCATGTCATATTGTTGAGCCCGAATTATTAGAACTCTAACCCAATCTGACGTATGAGGAGGAACCAGTACATGTATTGGCAAGGGAAGTTAAGAGACTTCGAAACAAGAACATTCCCCTAGTTAAGGTACTTTGGAGAAGTCACAAGATCGAAGAAGCTACATGGGAACCGGAAGAGACCATGAGGAATCAATACCCACATTTCTTCGGTTCAGGTAAAAATTTGAAGATGAATTTTTCTGAAGAATGAGAGAGTTGTAACACCCTAAAACCGAGTCTAGTCAGAATTCAATTTCGGTAACCAAAAATCTTACACCAAAAAGTCAAATTATAGTATTAACCCTTGACCAAGTGATTAATTATTGGATTATTGAATCCCAATTAAGTATTGATAATGATTAAGGATCCCATTGTAAACATTGAAACTTGTCTTAGTGACTAAATTGAGAAAATTAAAAGTTAGGGGACAAAAGTGTAATGAATGAGGAGTTGAGGGACTAACCTTGCGATTAACCCCTCTTCAAGATTAATCACCATATACGTGGGACTCCAAGGATAGCTTCATTCATGGTAAGGAAAGCCAAGTAATTAGAATTAAGATAAAAGGGGATAGAAGTTCACCGGTAAAAGAGTTCACCAAGCTAGCACCTTAGTTATCATCATTTTCTCCCTCTAACCATACACCTCAAGCAAGTACCTCCATTGGAGAGTTATCCAAGCTTTGCTTTCTTTCAATTTCTTTATACTATAGCATTGCTATCGATCGGGTAAGCTATAATCCCTTATTGGCCTATTGATTCCATGATCAAATCCATGTTTAATTCCAAGTTCATGAAACTAGGAACCCTAGAATTTCCTAGAGATATCAAGGCTTAATCTTTATTGCTTTTCATAGCTATTAAGATGCTATGAAACTATTATCGATACTGAAATATTTGTAATTCCTATTTCCTTGTAGCTCAAGAGAATCAAGGTGAAGAATCACCAAATCCCTCTAATTCCAACAAGTTCAAGAATAAAGGAATTGTTATCGGGGAGCCTTGAAGCTTCGGAAGTATCGGTGAGTGTAGTCAGAGTCTCGGGGTTGGATAGGTGTCATTCTCGATTTCATTATATTGGTTTATTGCATTTCCATCATTGAAATCAAGGTATGACTACATGAAAACCTTGTTGAATGTATTATTGGTAAGCTTATTATATTGTCAAGTTGATTATTGAATCATTGCATTGTCATTGACATCATTGAAACGTTGAGAAAGGCCATATTAATTATGGTATATTGTTAATGCTATATTGATATTGTCATGGCCACCGTTAAGGTTATTGTTATTTCTATTATTATTGTTATTGATATTGGCCAAGTATTGAATCCTTGGATACGAATGGACATGGGATACAATTAGAATGCCATAGAATTCATGAGCTCATTGGTACAGAGTGGACTACGGTCCTTGAGCTAAGGCTCTAATTGGCGAGGTTGGTGGGATGTGTTGGTTTTGGTCTTATTAGCGATGTTATAGGATATTGACCATTTATTGTTGGCGATGTTGGTTGGGAATTCACGTATCCACATTTACATGTCGATCCAAGGAAATAAATTATTGCAAGTATTGTTAAAATGTAATTTGAGATGTATTTATGATGATATACATGTTAGTGATGTCATTGTTATTCTTTCTATCATTGTTGACTACCTCACTAGGCTATAGAAGCCTAATGCATCTCATTTCCATGCATTTTCATGTTAAAAGTACGTCGGATAAAGGATCGGAGCAATGACGTTTTTTAAGCAAGTCACCAAGTTGTATGTAATATAAACTTTGTCCTTAAACTCCTAAAAGGGTGGCATGGGGTCTAGACACGTAGTTTAGCCCCATTTTGTGTATACACGATGCTTGCCATATTAAACAAGTTGAAGTAAGAAATGTGGCATGTTGAATGTTGAGAAAGGTACTAAAAATGGCCTAAGATACACTAATATGTGAAATCATGGTATATGGATTCAAAATGGCATAAATTTGACATATGTATAGATTAAGTAGCTAAAAACGCACCTGTAAAATTTGGTAACAATTGAACAAGGCTAAGGCCCCTAATTTGATTAAAAACCAGATAAAAATATATCAATACGGGCCTTGTCGTATCGATATGGGTGGTGGCGTATCGGTACGGTCTTGCATATTTGGTCAAGATTAACGTTGGGGTATCGATACACTTTAGGGTCTATCGGAACAGGGTTTAGTCTTTGGAATTTCCTCTGTAGCTAAGTATCGATACGCATTTAGGCGTATCGGTACGGGTCTTAGCCACTGGAAAAATATTAAGGTATTGTATCGACACCGTATCGATCTTGAGGGTTGACCTTCTGAGCGCTGACCATGCGTACCGATACCCAGTATCGGTGTGGGCTTAAAGAAAATAACCGTTTTAACCGTCAAGGTAGGCGTACCGATACGACCCTAGGCGTTTCGATACGACTGGTCGGTTCTGGAATCTATGTTCAACTAGGATCATCATAACATACCGATATAGATGTAAACGTATCAGTACGACCCCTAATATCTATAACTGAATTAACAATCATGGCATAGGAGTATCAATACGACCCCTTCGAGTATCGATACCAAGGTAGGTAAATTGGTTAAAAGATGATAAAGAAGTTTTAGAATTCCTTCAAAAGGGTCATTAAAATTTCATGAGGCTTAATTCAAGGTATAAATGAACTCTGATTATACTGAAAATTTGAACATAAGATATTCATGCATTTAATTTTACATTGGTAACCCAAACTTTAGACAAGGCCCTATAATTTACTGGTTTTATAATTTAGTCCCTAAACTTTAATAAGTTACCAATTGGTCCCAAATCATAAATTGGTTAAACCTTATTGATTAAAAATAGTTATTATATTAGATTATAGATTAATTATACATGATTTATTGTATACATTATCGTAATCATCAATCCGGTCATCGTAATGTTTACCGATAACGCTTTCCGACCTGAATTCCTACCAGAACGGGAATGGGGTGTTACAAGAGTGGTTCGACTACCCAACCGAGTCTACATCCACTACCTTAGCACACCACTAAGGATTTTTCAATTCATTACTATGAATTCTTCTTTACAGACCAAAGGGTAACCTTTACAACCCTATCTTTTCAATGGTGTAAACAAAGAAATCTCACAAGGTGGGTGTTTACAAGATTTATGCTCACAAGAGTGTAAAGAATAAAAACAATTAAAACGCTCTCTATACACTATATACAAGAGAAATAAAGAAATGGGACTTGAAAACTAATTTCTCCTGATCATGAAACTTGGATGTCTCTCTAACCAACTTCAAGTGTCCCAAGTCTTTTTTTAAAGTGTGGAATGAGCTACTAGCTATTTATGGCCGTTGGGGTTGGTTTGGAGCCGTTGGAAACTTAATTTCCAGCAATAAATGCATTCTGGGCAAATCGATATCGGTACACGAGCTTCAGGTATCGATACCTGCCTCAAAAATAGAAAGAGTCATTGGAAAATTTTACTATGGGTATCGGTACACGATACAGGTGTACCGGTACAGGCCCAAGGGTATCGGTACGGTTGAGGTCGTATCGGTACTCAATTTGGCTATTGGAATTTTTCAAAACTTGAGGACAAAGGGGTGTATCGGTACATGAGAAATCGTATCGATACGAGCTCTTCTGGGTATCGGTACGGGTCAAATTGTACCGGTACTTAGAACATATTTTTGACACTTTGATTTTTTATAAACATTTTAAACATGTCAAAAACCCTTTGAAAACATTTCAAACATATTTTTTAAGTTTATGAACTTTTGAAATATTTTTGCAAATTAGTTTAAGTCCAAAAACATTTTATTTTAAGTTATATCAAAATCAATATGTCAACAATATTGAAAAAAATGAATCTTAAGAGTATGTCTTAATAACAAATATTGAAAAAATGAATTTTTTTAAGAGTAAGGTCCCGTTATTTATTGAGTTTGGAGGGCCAAAATCACATTTCCACCTAATAATCATTGAAAAACACTTGAATTTTGATAGAAAAAACAATTTTGTAAAGTGATTATTGATCCAAACCCAAAAGTTATATTTTTTAGTTTTTGGGGTTGAAAATCTCGTTTGGATTTTAAATGACAAGTTTAACTCTTATTAATTCTTAAACCCAACTTTCACTTTTTTCAAGAACACTTTTTTACAGCATGTCTAAAATAGACATTTTATCTTTCCAACAATACTTTTTGACAAAATATCAAACACTAAATTCTTAGACCCAACTTTTTAAAATTACTTTTCTACAACACTTTTTAAAATCATTTTTCCATCGCAATTTTCATAATCAATGCCAAACTAAGCCTAAGTCCCTAATAAAAAATATTAAAAAGGGCTTAAGGGTTACTTTTGCGCCTGTAGTAGTCCCAATTTATCGATTTCGCCTATATGGTATTTTCGCATCAATTTGGCCCCTAAAGTAGTCGAATTGCATTATTGTTTAGGGTTTAATAATACTTTTATGTTTCATAATCTCTTTAGATTGATAAAAAAAATTATTAGGGTTTAGGGTTTGTGATTTAGAAATTAGGTTTAGAGTGCCAGTCAAGAGGCAAACGGTGATGCAATTCGACTACTTCAGGGGCCAAATTGATACGAAAATACTATAGGAGTTGATAAATTAAGACTATTATAGGGGCAAAAATAGCCCTTAAGCCTTAAAAATGAATTTTAAGAATAGGCTTCTAATAACAATTACTGAAAAAGGAATTTTAAGAGTAAGCCCCTAATAATAAATATTGAAAAAAATTAAATTTTAAGAATAGAACCGTAATAGAAAAAATTGAGCCTCTAATAACAAGTATTGGAAAAACTTGGACACCTAATAACAAATATTAGAAAAATATAAACTATCATTAAAATCTAAATTATGACGATTAAATAAATTTTGATAGTTCTTTATATTTAATTAGGGATGATGAACCCCATTAATGAATAATAAAATTTTAAGACTTAATATATTTTTCATTATGGATGGAGGGCTCTGGGAGGACGCCTTTACTATCATGTCTCAAGGTCGGCCTTGAATTTAGGTTGTTTAGATCTATTCTCGACTTTTTGGTAAAATCAATGATTTATTCAATAAAAAACATTACAATTTTTTTTAAATGTATTCAATAATCATATTAAATCTATAATTTTTTAATAAAAGTATTGAATATGATAAATAGGTAGATGGTTTTTTATTTTAGCATTTCAAGTTTGAGTTTCACTATGTATAAGTTCAATTCCATACTTAATTTTGGTTTAAGTATCATTATATGTGAGTTTTTTTCCTTCAAAATTTTTTGTTTATGATTATAATTTACTATGGATTTGATTGTACATTATAATAAATTGATTCATATTGTACTTGAGTCTGACTCGATCAATGAGACGAGACAGACTATAAATGAGACGACACAGATTGCGAGCTACTCGAGTCTGACTTGGTCAATACTCGACTCGATTGAACTTGACTCGAACTCAAACTCAGCTTAAGTTCTTAATGAGCCGAGTCGAGCTCAACACTACTTGAGCTAGACTCGGCTTGTTTACACCCCTACTTGTTTAGTTATGAATTCATGTTTTTTCAGATATTTTAATCGAATCTAGTTCAGGTTATGACCATAATGTTATGGGCTCAAATTTTGGTTAAAGTACCAAAATGGTCACAGAATTTTGTTAAAAAAAACAAAAGGGTAACCAAACTTTCAAATGTTACAAAATGACAATTAAACTTTATGTTTTGTAACAAAATGGTAACTCGGCCGTCAAAAGCCGTTAGTGGGGTAACGTTGCAATTATGACAATTTGGATAATAACATATTTAGTCCTCTATATTTATAGATTCAATCAATTTAGTCCTAATTAAAAAATAACAAATTCCTTCATCATCTTCGTCTTCTCAATCATTTTTACATAAAGAAATCTTCAAGAAACCTGATCATGGATTTAAATTGTCTTTTGTTTGAGGAAATATTTAGAGTCCTTTATTCTGGAGAGTTTAGTATAGATATGGAATTGATTCAAAAAAAATGCTATGCAATTAGAACAAAATCAAGTAAGGTTCTTGGGAAGTTAAGTGTTTCATTTATAGCTCGAGATGATTCAAATCCTCTGAGAAATATGCCTTGTGTCATGGGGCTAGACCTCCAAACCAGCCCACCATTCGGCCTTAGGCAATGTGACTCAAGATAAATGCCTAAGTAAGCCTTTTCAACCCTCTCGGAAGATCAAACTTCCCAAGCACCGATAAACGAGAAGCGTTCTATGCGAAAACGGATCAAAAGAGATGAGCGAAGAAGAAAATTGAAAGAAAGCTCAAGAACAAAGAAATGAACAACAAGAACACTCAGAGGATTTAGAGTAAATGCCTTTATTCCTTGGAAACTCAGATAAATGAAATGAGGAGGGGAAGGCCTATATTTATAGTTAAGTTCCCTCTAATCCGACGGTCTATACAGATTTACATCGACGACTATGATCGAAGCCTACCAACCACAATGGTATAATCCTGGGAATATTTCTGTTCTATCTATGGTAACAAATCTTATGTCTACATGGTAAGTTTACATAGGTCAAAGTGGATGGATAAGCCTTCTAGAATCTCCCACGGATCGGGCTAAGTCTTATGGTCTATTTACGCCCAAAATCTCCATTAGAACCTCTTGGGCACCCTGGTGTGCATGTGACTTGGACCTTGGCTCACGGCCCGTGACACTCTCCCCCATTAAACTTGGCGACGCCCTCGTTGCGTCTCTCGAACAAAACTGAGATCAATCCTAGAGCTTCCTCTCGCGTGCCTTGGCTTGCCCCCAACTCAGAATTTGGCTTGATTGTCCCTCCATAAGGACCGCTCACCCCATAAAGAGCACCGGACTCTGACTCGGTTATCCCCCATAAGGACTGCTTGCCTTGGTTTGCACCGCCGTGTAACATCACCCATACCAGGCACATCTCGATCGTAAGAACTCTTTCCTACCAATTCTGACTTGCCCCGATCTGGATTATCCTGATCCTTGTGCACGAACTTGGACGTCATCACATTGAACACTGAACAGACTCTCAGATTCGTTGGAAACTTCAACTTGTGATTAAGAACTCTAAAATGTTGTTTCGGCCCGCGCCAAGTCTTGGCAACTCCACCATCTGATGGGTTAGGTTTTTTGCTTCCTACACCCAACAAATCCGGCAAATCAAACTGTAAAACACTATCACTGTGTTCAAGATGTACCTCATTCATTTTCCTGGCATTTACTCTACGCATCAATCCTTCGTCCTTAAAGCTTGACGCCCCACTGCCCTTCGGTAATGCAACACCCATCGACTCTTCTCTCCCATTGAAGATCGATGCCTCGACCACCTCGCACATAGGTGGCTTCTCGATGGCCTTCATGCCAATTGGCTTGGGCAACTCTTGCCCATCCAAGGTAGTGTCCCCAACTGTCGCATCTAACTCGATGTCTTCTCGGCTTGGAACATCCTCGACAAGCTGAATAGATGTCAGCTTCTTGGTCCCCGCCCGTTGTCTCGGCACACGGGCACAACGCACCATTGTCTTGGATCCAAGATGCACACGACGTCGGGGCACAGAATAATGAGAGCCTCCATACGGTCAAGGAAGTTTAGTCCCAAAATAAAATCAAAGTCATCTAACTCGATTACCTTGAAATCTTTCTTGGCCTTCCAATCCCCGATCTACAGTTCAATCTTACGCACCGTCCCCACAACTGGAACTTCCTTGGCATTCACTGCCTTGATCTTACCGGTTGACTCTACAACTTTAAGACCAAGCTTTTCAGCAGCCTTCTTTGACATGAATAAATCACTTGCTCTGGTGTCCACCAAAGCAATCTTTGATCGTCATGCCATGTTGATGTCGAAAAACATCAACCCTTTCTGCTTCTGGCCCTTACTCGCCTTGGCAGAACTCAAAATCACCGAGCCAAGTCTCGCAGCCTCATCACTCTCAGGCTCGTCCTCTTTGGACTTCCTGACTCAATCTGGGCATTCTCGCGCTAAATGCAGCCCCTTACACCGGTAACACTTCTGATGTACTTTCTATACCTTCGGCTTCCCTCCTTTGAAGCTGGTGATTGCACCAATTCTACCTGGTTCTTCATCTGACTCGTCGTCTTCTTGGACAACGGCAACGAGGCAGCTCTTCCTGGGACAGTCTTTCACTACGTGTGGACTATCACAATGGTAGCACCTTATAGGTCCTCGATTCTTCCGATCATATAGCTTCGCATATCGGTTGGGCTTGGTCGATGGCTTCTCATTGCCATCATTGCTGCTATCTCCGGAATCTTCCTCGTCTTCCCTACCATTGCCCTTGCCACGGGGCTTGGAAAACTTGAACTCCTTGGACATGTAACCACTGTACTCGGTCAGGGACTCCGCAATGGCTAGGGCTTTGGAAAGTTATGGTACATCTCTCTGCTCTAACTCGGCCCTGGCCCATGGCTTCGGTGCATCCATAAATGTGAAAAGCGCACCCTTCTCACACAAGCCGGGGATAAGGAGTTGTAGCTCACTAAACTTCTGAATGTAATCCGCAATGGATCCCTCGTGTCGAAGCCTCTAAAACTTGGACCTGGCTTCTTTTTCAATATTACTCAGGCAAAACTGCAGCTTGAAATCCGCTTAGAACTCCTCTCAGGTTCCAACGCCCGTGCCCCCACTATTCTCATCAAGGCACATACGTCGCCACCATAACAAGGCAACTCAGTCAAGTAAACAACAGTAGTATTTACCTTATCGGCATTGTCTGTAATGCCCATTTCCCGAAAGTATTGCTCCATGCACCAAATGAGTTCTTAACATCTTTCGCCGATTGGTTCCCCTTGAACTCTTTTAGTTTCGGGATGTCTTTCATTGGTCTAGGTGTCGTCGTGGTTAACACACCATTCCGCATGGCAGCCTGATAAACCAACACCTCCGCCTTCAGATCCAACATTTCCACCCTCAAGGCCTCTAACTTGGCTTCGAGAGCATCTCTCTTTCCCTCTGACTGGTCACTCTAGTCATCTAACTCTTCGAGGCGTGTATCTACCACGTCGAGTCACTCCACAGAATCCTTCACAGATCCTTCAAGCCAGGTAACCCTCTCCTCGAGCGCCGACAACTTGTCCCTCGAGTTTGCTCAACTTTCTTTGTCAGCCTGGGTCTCCACACCCTTCTGGCCTGCAGCATCATTCTCTCCCTTCTTTGGTGCCATCTCAACTCGATGCTCCGTGCTTTGAACCAGCTAACGTCGCTCGAACAAGGCTCTAATACCACTTTTCATGGGGCTAGACCTCCAAACTAGCCCATCGTGCGACCTTAGGAATGTGGCTCAAGACAAACGCCTAAGTAAGCCTTTTCAACCCTCTCGGAAGATCAAACTTCCCAAGCACTGTGCAGAAATGGATCAAAAGAGATGAGCGAAGAAGAACACTGAAAGAACGCTCAAAAACAAAGAAATGAACAACAAGAACACTCAGAGATTTAAAGTAAATGCCTTTATTCCTTGGAAACTTGGATACATGAAATGGGGAGGGGGAAGGCCTCTATTTATAATTGAGTTCCCCTAATCTGACGGTCTACAGATTTACATCGACGACTATGATCGAAGCCTACCAACCACAATGGTATAATCTTGGGAATATTCTCGTTCTATTTATGGTAACAAATCCTATGTTTACATAGTAAGTTTACATAGGTTAAAGTGGATGGATAAGTCTTTTAGAATCTCCCACGGATTGGGCTATGTCTGGTGGTCTCTTTAGACCCAAAATCTCTGTTAGAACCTCTTGGGCACCCTGGTGTACATGTGACTCGGACCTTGGCTCACGGCCCGTGACACTTGCCTCCCCCAACAAAGGCTGCTCTAAAAGACTCGAGTTCTTATATTTGTGATGATGGCACGTTCTCTAACTTTGTTTGTAAAACAATCGCAACAATTACACCATATATAGCAACAGATTCACAGAAGATTACACCAAATAACATTCATTTTCTCAGTTCATAGGGAGCTTCATCAGGTCAGATTCTTAACAACGTTGCATTTTCAATTTTCAATTTTGCAGATATCTACCAAATTGATACAGAAATTTGTAATTTGTTTCGAAGCAGCTTTGAATTTCCTACGAAGCAACGAGAAATGCAGGTTAATTGATGTTTATTTAGATTTTGTTTCCTTGTAGATTCATTCGGATATATGTAGATTACCTAAGAATTTAGTACGGATTCTCTTTTCTCGATTAATTTAGTTGAAATCTTTTATTTGAAGGCTTCAAGATCACGGTTGTTTAAGGAATGCAGAAGAGGCGCAGCGAGAAAAGGTGGCCGATCCCGATATTCAACTGGTTTGTGATGATTCCAACATATTCAAGTGGACTGCTCTTATTAAGGTTGTTTTCCAAAACTAAAAACGGAGCTGAAAGGAAAATTGTAAACATTGTCTGTTTTCAAGATTTACATTTCCCCCCAATATATGTGAGGATATGTGCAGGTTTATGTGAATTGTGAATGATCCTCCGAATATACGAAAAGCTTCGCAAAAAAATGAATGTATTCGTGTCCAGACACATACTTGTATTCGATATTCACCTTTGAATCCTGGATACATAGATTGTTGTTCTGGTTTTGTCTAAATTAAGTGGCCTTTTTCTTGTGTAGGGACCTTCTGAGACACCTTATGAAGGTGGAGTGTTTCAGCTAACTTTCGCTGTTCCTGAGCAATACCCTTTGCAACCCCCTCAAGTGCAGTTCTTAACGAAAATATTTCACCCCAATGTGCATTTCAAGGTACGATTTCATTGGCTTTGTAGCTATATATTTGACTGCATAAAATGTAATGAAAGAAAGATGTTCTGATGCTTAAGGTAGCAACTAGAAATAGCATCTCAATATATGATTTGTATTCGATGACTTTCCCTTCTTTTTTCCCGGAATTTTGGGTACTTACTTTGCACTTGGCAGCCATAACTGCTAAAACAAAAGATCTTGATAGAGCATTTATGAGAACCCTTTCCACCGAAAGATTGTATGAGGCCGAGATTCTGCTTTCCTTTAGTAAACTTTATCTTCTCTGTGTCGGAGCAAAACCTCATAGTTTACGGCTATGGCTTTGTTTTAACTACCTGATTTTCGGGAAGGAGTAATTTGGTGATAATGTGAGAATAAAAGTCGGTAACATCACAATCTTCTATATGAACAAATAATCTGCTCTAGAACTATTTTTACTGGTGGAAGAAGTTGGAGCTTTGTCATCCATTTCATTGCCATATATATTATTCGATTTCCACTTCCATATACATTAAGAACTTGGTCCATACTTATTAATATGGCTTGTACAGACAGGAGAGATTTACCTTGATATATTGAAGAATGCATGGAGTCCTGCTTGGACACTTCAGTCTGTTTATAGGGCTATAATAGCTTTAATGGCTCATCCGAAACCTCATAGCCCCGCTTAAATGTGATTCAGGTTAGTTTGTGTTTCTTTTCTGTTTTTAACATATGAATGTACCTAGGATTGTAAATATTATTTCAAATATAAAATTGATTAAGCAGGGACGGAGCTATTAAGGGGTGGGAAGGGCAATTCCCTTCACCCGAAAAATTTTATTTTTTCACTTTAATCCTCCTATATAAATTGTTTTAAAAATTAGTTTATTTTTGAATTTGCTCCCTCACTTTCAAACATTTATGTTTTGTCCCTCTTAACTCTAAATCCTGGCTTCGTCCCTGTGATTAAGAGTATTCTTTTACTGTGTGGGACGTGTATGTATATTGCTCGGATCTTGGAGAATGTTCTTCTTTCCGATAGGCAATGATAAAAGATATGTAAGATGACCAAATAGTATGCTTGTGCTGAACCGAAGAAACGAAAAGTGAATCGCATACCTTGTTGTTCCTTTTTTCTTCGTTTTTCCGTCTTACGGTTGCCTTCCAAGCAAACAATAATTCTTCTATTATAAAAAAACAGTAAATATTTAGTATGCGTACTATATCTAAAATTTTATTTTAATTCTTTTTATTATAAAAATGAACATTTTAATCCTTATATGTTTGAAAAGTATATTTTGGTCTAAAATTTTAAAGTTGTAAATTTTTGAACAAGAAACTTTAATGTTATAATTAGTGACTAAATTTACAGAAAAATAGTTCACTGATCAAAATAGAATAATATGTAATAATTTGGTAATCAATGGTGTAACTTACTCTAGAATCAAATATCTAAAAGGCTTAAATGAAAAATCAGCCCCTAAACTATAGTTTCTTTTGCTTTTAGCCTTTAAATTTTTTTTTTGTCAAAACAAGTGCTTAAATTATTATTTATGTTTACTTTAAGTATGGTAGTTATCTAAGTAAAAAAAAAATATTTTTGCCAATAAGATGTTGACATGCACAATGTTTTTTTGGACCAAAAGTTAGTTTAGGGACTAAAAGCAAAAAATGACATAGTTTAGGTACTTATTATGATCAAAAAATAGTTTAGATAGTGATCAAAAATAATAATTCAAGTACTTATTTTAAAAGGAAAAAAAACAACTTATGAATTAAAAGTACAAAAATACATACTTTGAGTTAGTGTCCCTCTTTGCAATTACTAAGGTGTTGTTTGATAAACTAAAAAAAAAGTGTTGAAAACATAAATACTGAAAATTTTAGTGTTGAATTAAATTATATTTTTTTGATATTTCACTTTAAATTAATACTATATATAGTTAAGTTGATTGGTAAATGTAAATTTTAAAAAAATAATATAGTTAAAAGAATTAAAAATAAAATAAAAAGTGAATATTCTTAAAATATTTAACATTTTCCACATTTGTTCATTAAAAAATATATGGATTATTAAATATGCTTAAAATGTTAAAATTTGTGTGGAGGCAAGAGCTCCTCCCACTTGATATATTGCTCAGTCACTCATTTCACTGTCTCGATAATAATTGAAATACATAGTCCTCAGGTTGGCCTTCTAAGCCTTTATGCATTGGATCATATTAACATTTCACGATCAAATCAAATCGGATCACATTTGAGTTTAAACTAATCGAATAAGATAAGATTTGAATTTGATTTGATTATATCATATTTAGGATTCGAGTCTATTCAAAAAGATTAACAAGTGGAGCATACCCTAAATTCTGACTGATTTTATAAAAAAGATCTATTTCGATCCTCGATGCACTGGAGGAATTATTGAAAAGAAAAACTAAAAAAAATGTCAAAAACAGCATTCAATTAAAATCATTGAAAAGAAAAACTTAGATTTGATAAATAATTTTTCTATTCACAAAAATCCAACCTCAATTATTCTCATAATAAATCTCTGTAATATATTATTCGAACTAATCGACAATATATCAAATACCAATGATTATGAAGAAGCAACTCCAATAAATATTATCCATCTAACTCTTTATCAATCACATGACATATCACATCAGGTTTCGTGATAAAAGTGGGTAAAATGGTTGACATGAAGTACTTTATATAATGAAATTAAGACAAAAAGTTTATATAACATTGAAGAATTTGGATATAGTTCATACTTTTTTGACATAACAGACAGATTTCATTAAACTGAAGCGATTACAGAGTGCCCTCAATTCAGAGGGAAGATCAAAAGCCCATTTAAAGGGGAAAGAACCAGTTCGGACAGCTTGGCTACCCAGTCTGTAGCACCATTACAGATTCGATTAACATAAGAAAAAACCAAAAGAAAGAAAAGGGGAAGAAATCCCGATAACATTGCCTTCAATGGCAGCAGACTCCCACGCCGAAAGAGCTCCGGATTTAATCTTATCAATGACCCAACATTATCAGATTCGATGATCACATGGCTAAAGCCAGCATCAATGGCCAAACCAGTTCCTACTCGAACCGCAGTTGTTTCAGCCATAGAAGCCGAAGTGGTGGTGAATGATTTCACTTTTTCGCCCACGACATGACCCATCTCATCACGAATAATAGCAACAACTCCTGCTTTACCTGATTTCGAGTCACAAGATGCGTCACAATTACTGTTAGGATATTTGTTTTGATATAATAATTGAAAATTAGTTTTGGACTAAATTGAAAAGGTTTTCAAAAGTGTTTTTAAGTTCAAACAACTTGAAAATAAGTTTGAGAAGTTTTTGAGAGGTTTTGGAAATGTTTTAAAGTAGTCAAACTAACGTTTTCAACACAGGCGTACTGATACGGTATACCCCATATCGATACGGTCCAAGGGTTTCAGCTACAGAAATTTTTCAGAACTGAAAAACCATACCGATACGCTCCTAGGCGTATCGATACAGATAGGGTCGTACCGATACGCATACATGCGTATCGATCCCTGTTTAACTACCCCCAATGGCTATTTCCCAACGGTCTTTCAAATTGCAGAGTGTACCGAAACAGACCAACCCGTACCGATACGGTTTGCCAAATAAACCAAGGCGTACCGATATGGTTAGCAAGCAGACCAATGTGTTTCGATACGGTTAGCAAGACTGAGCGCAACGGCTAGTAGCTATACTGATACAGGTACACGCGTACCGATACGGTTAGGCGGCTAAAAGCTTAACGGCTAGTTTCCAAGAAGGGCGTATCGATACGGGTAACTCGTGTATCGATGCGGACAGCTGCATAACTGCATTAATTACGGGAAATAGAGGCTCTAACGGCTCCAATTCAATCCCAACGGTCTCCAATGGCTATGAACTCAATTAGGAGTATAAAAGGGACCTCCAAGCATCTATGGAAGACTAATGCTTCAATTGTCAACAACATTATGATACCAAAATTGTCATAGGGCTTTTAATTCATATTCTTTGTATAGACAACACTTGTGAGCTTTAATTGTTATATTTGCTCAAGTGTTTAGGTTTGGGTGAGTGAGCTTAATTGTGCAAACATCTACCTTGTGAGGGATTTCTTGTTTTCTTTTCTCTTGTAAAGAGGGTTTACTCAAGCTTTGGGGTAAAGCTTTGAGTGTGTAAAGGGTTGCCTCCTAAGCCTAGAAAAAGGGAAAAATTCAAGAGTGAATTTGGAAATCCTTAGTGGGGAAGTTAAGGTAGTGGATGTAGGCTTTAGTTAGAAAGCCGAACCACTCTAAATTCTTATGCATATTTTCTCATCTTTTTGCTTTCACCACTAACACCCAAAAATCGACTTCTCCACTACTTGGGAAGCACAACGGTTGAAGGATATCGAGCCTAACAATTGGTATCAGAGCGAGGCTCAATTGAGAATGTCTAAAAACCTATTGAGACGATCTGGAAGCTCGATCAACTAACAAGTCAACCGGAGATAAATGGTGCAATCCATTGACAAGCCACATTTCTTTGACGGGACCAACTATGCCTATTGGAAGACTAGAATGATGTTCTTCATCAAGGCCAAAGATTACAAGCTTTGGGACGCTGTTGAAGATGGTCTATACGTACCACAAAGATGCAAGGCGAAATGGAATGCGGATGATCGCAAGAAGATGGAGCTAAATTGCAAGGCTTTGCACATTCTCTTTTGTGCATTTATCCTCAATATCTATGAGAAGATGTCTTCTTGTGAGGATGCCAAGAAAGTTTGGGACAAGCTTGAAGTCATGTACGAGGGAACAAATAAAGTAAAAGAGACCAAAATCGGCTTTCTCAACCTTGAGTATGAAAACTTCAAGATGGAACCAGAAAAGGACATCACGAAAATGTTCGATATATTCTCCACCATCACCAATGGACTCAAAGGCTATGGAGAAATCATTCCAGAAGAAAAGCCTGTCCGAAAGCTTATCTACTCTCTTCCCGAGTCATGGGACTCAAAGAAGACCGCCATCATCGAAGCCAAAAATCTCAAAGTTCTGAAGCTAGATGAGCTCATGGGGTCACTTCTCACTCATGAAATCATGAAGAAAGAAAAAGAAAATGAGAAGAAGAAGAAGAAGAAGAAGGAAAAGATAAAGAATATAGGGAAGAAGAAAATCATGGAGCTAGGCATTAATGTGAATGTCATTGCTCTGCAATCCTCCACAAGTCACCAAGACGAATCAAGTGAGGAGGATAGTGAAGATGAAGAGATGGCCAATCTCTTCAAGGAATTGACCCGATTCATGAAGAGCAACAAAGAAGAATCTAAGCATGAATCGAAGAAGAAGATGGTGGATTCTCCCAAGTGTTCAAATTGCAAAAAGACGAGGCACATCAAATCTGATTGCCCTCGCTTTAACAAAAAGAGATCATCATCAAAGAAAGCATGTGTGGCTACATGGAGTGATGAAGACTCCACCGATGAAAATGAAGTAGCTCACCTATGCTTGATGGCCCTCCAAGAGGGAGAGGTAGCTTCTAACTCATCTATTTCTAATTCTTATACTTTTGATGAGTTGCAAGATGCCTATGACAAATTGGTTTTTGAATTCAAAGTCTCATTTTCTAAAAACAAAAAGTTAATTTCTAAATTGAAAAATGAAAAAGATTTGCTTGTGAAAACCAATTTGAAATTTGAAACAAAATTAAAGGATTTTGAACTTAAAGTTTTAGATTTACAAAATTTGCTTCAAAAGAAAGAAAAAGATCATCAAATTGAAGTAGACGATCTTAAGAAAGAAAATAATTTGATTTTCAAAGAGCTTGAAAAGAAAAATAATTTTGAAAAATCAAGTTTTTATCAAAGACAATCTAGTGCCCCTATATTTTTTAATGGAAAATGCTTTAGAAGTATTTGGGTCCCAAAAGGACTAAGTACTTCAAATAAAAATGATGAAATTGAAAAATGGATCCCTAAGGGGACTAAATTATGTGCTACTAATGCTTATGGATCCAAAGCAATTTGGATACCGAAAATCAAATGATTGTCTTTTGTAGGTGTGATGGAGCCTTGATCAACAAGTGATAAAAGTGAGGGTGAGCTCCATACACACAAGGATGAACACTTGAAGAAGGAAGGCTTCGCATCCTCCCTTTGATTCAAGTGTGGTAAAATTAGTTGAATTTTTGTTCATTTTGATTTGATTTATTTATTTAATTCAACTAGTTAATCATATATGTTGGACTAACATTTGTTTGATGCTTGAGTAAGGGGAGCCTAATTTTAAACAAAACTTATTTTTGTCAATTTTTTTTCATTTGAAACTCTCTATTGTTATGAACTTTAAAGTTTTCAAACTTTGGTTTGAACCATTTTTGATATAACAGTAAGGGAGGAAATGTTTTGAACATTTGAATTTTCAAATGAATAAGGGTGAGCTTATAAGACTTTCATCATTAATTCTCTTATTCAAATTTTATTTTTTACTAAAGGGGAGAATCTCAAAAACAATTTTTCAAGTTGGTTTTATTATATCAAAAAGGGGGAGATTGTTAGGATATTTTTTTTGATATAATAATTGAAAAATAGTTTTGGACTAAATTGAAAAGGTTTCAAAAGTGTTTTTGAGTTCAAACAACTTGAAAATAAGTTTGAGAAGTTTTTGAGAGGTTTTGGAAATGTTTTAAATGTTTTAAAGTAGCCAAACTAACGTTTTCAACACGGGCGTACCGATACGGTATACCCCGTATCAATACGGTCCAAGGGTTTCAGCTACAGAAATTTTCCAGAATCGAAAAACTGTACCGATATGCTCCTAGGCGTACTGATAGGGATAGGGTTGTACTGATACGCATACATGCATACCGATCCCTGTTTAACTACCCCCAACGGCTATTTTCCAACACTCTTTCAAATTGCAGAGTGTATCGAAATAGACCAACCCGTACCGATATGGTTTGCCAAACAAACCAAGGCGTACCGATACGGTTAGCAAGCAGACCAAGGTGTTTCGATACAGTTAGCAAGACTGAGCGCAATGGCTAGTAGCTGTACCGATACAAGTACATGCGTACGATACGATTAGGCAGCTAAAAGCTTAACGGCTAGTTTCCAAGAAGGGCGTATCGATACGGGTAACCAGTGTATCGATACGGGTAACCCGTGTATCGATACAGACAGCTGCAGAACTGTATTAATTATGGGAAATAAAGGCTCTAACGGCTCCAATTTAATCCCAACGGTCTCCAACGGTTATGAACTCAATTGGGAGTGTAAAAGGGACCTCCAAGCATCTATGGAAGACTAATACTTCAATTGTCAACAACATTATGATGCCAAAATTGTCTTAGGGCTTTTAATTCATATTCTTTGTATAGACAACACTTGTGAGCTTTAATTGTTATATTTGCTCAAGTGTTTAGGTTTGTGTGAGTGAGCTTAATTGTGAAAACATCTACCTTGTGAGGGATTTCTTGCTTGCTTTGTTTTTTTTCTCTTGTAAAAAGGGTTTACTCAAGCTTTGGGGTAGAAGCTTTGAGTGTGTAAAGGGTTGCCTCCTAAGCCTAGACAAGGGGAAGAAATTCAAGAGTGAATTTGGAAATCCTTAGTGGGGAAGCTAAGGTAGTGGATGTAGGCTTTTGTTAGAAAGCCGAACCACTCTAAACCTTGTGCATATTTTCTCATCATTTTGCTTCCACCACCAACACCCAAAAATCGACTTCTCCACTACTTGGCAAGCACAACGGTTGAAGGATATCGAGCCCAACAATTACACAAATCCAGGACATTGTGGTGTCCATTATGAGTCGAACCTAGATCTAATAGGAGAAAGTAAAGAGTTCAAGGAGTTGCTAGATTTAAATTAGACAAAAGAGTTCTCTGCTTTGATCCAGACATCCAAGGGTGGCTCCAAAGATCTTGAAAAGACAAGCATTCCTAGATTTTCAGATATTCCAGCATAAGAAAACAATAAGCTCGAGACCATCCAGAAAGTTACCTTTATCACCAAGCATGGAGAGATTGTTCCAACACTTGAAAAAACTGGAAACCTGATCTCATTGGGAGAGTAGCTATAAGACCCCCTTCCCGGCCTAGTAGGGAACCGGGTTGGAGTATGCTATCGATGTTCGATGCGGTAATCGGTGCAAGATTTCTAATCAATGATTTAATGTCTAAGAGTATTACGATAATTATTTTGATGATACAATACAGTAAGATAGCAATGCAATAACGCTAGAGTTCAATACATGACTATAATTATCAATTTAAGACCAATTTCAAATTTTTACAAGTTTTAGGGACTAATCTGTAATTTTAGTAACTTAGAGGTCCTTTTCTATAATTAAACTTACCAATTTGAAATTTAATCAGAAAACAGTATACATATAAATTTTCATGCCAATCGAAGGTCATTTACCCCTACTATTAATCCATATAATATTCAATGACCATTCTATAATTTCTCAGAACTACTCTAAAGGTTTTTAACAGATACATGTATCGGTACCAGTACTCGAGAGGCCATATCGGTACATCATGCATGATTCGAACATTATCAATTCTAGTGACCAATATGCGTAGTATCGATACGCCTTTATTATTATGAATATCATTTCTTTTGAACTCAACATTGGTATCGATATAGGCTAAACCGTATCGATACACGTGCCCTAATTTTCAAATTAGTATAAATAGGTTATCGGTACCTACATGACAATATCAATACCCAGCTACAGTAATTTTTTAGTGTCGAAAATCCGTACCGATACGCCCAAGGCAGTATCGATACACTTTGTTGACCAGTATTGACCTGGTCCAAAAATGCATACTCGTACCGGTACGACATCACCCGTATCGGTACGGCAGAGTTTGTAATGATAGATTTAGTCTGGTTTTTATCCATTTTGACCTATCATACAGTGTCCAAATCATATGAAATTTTACAGGCAAGTTTAATTAACCATATTCTACTAGCATGCCAAATTTCATATCTATGTGAATCCATTTACTAGGATTTTACCTTTTTAGGCCAAATATGCAATTTTACCACTTTTAGCCAATCTCAAATGTGTCATCTTAGACCCTTAAGATAACACAACCACACACAATGTATAATATACAACAAAATGGCCAAAAGTGACTTAACAAACTATCATGCCACCATACTAGGAGCTTGTAGGGACGATAAACATTACTCTAGGTGACATTGTGACTTGCCAAAAGCCTTTAACTCCCCGATCTCTTGCAAAAAAATCTTCCTTAACCTGAAATACATGAGATGAAATGCATTAGGCATACTTTTCCTAGTGAGGTAGCCATAAACAGTGACAATGACGATGGTATGAAATTCAAATCATGTTATGACAATGGCAATGCTATAACAATATCAATGCTATGACAATATCAATTCTCTAACAATATCATTGCTGTGGCAATATCAATACTATGACAATATCAATGTTGTAACCATATTCAGTAACATATTGGGAATATATCAATAGTGTTCCCTTGGATCGAAACAAGATAGTGGA
This sequence comes from Hibiscus mutabilis, assembly GCA_019671005.1. Lineage (NCBI taxonomy): Eukaryota > Viridiplantae > Streptophyta > Magnoliopsida > Malvales > Malvaceae > Hibiscus > Hibiscus mutabilis. The sequence goes on along the minus strand of CM033748.1, from coordinate 49,541,190 downwards.
TACACGAATTCTTATGCCTCGCCAAATCAATGAATGGTCTAGTTCATCCGCCTCGTCAATTGACCAATAACACAAACATTCATTCGCCTCGCCACAATAAAGGTCGTAACCTAAGGACCATAATCTACTCGTACCAATGAGCTCATAAATTCTATGGCATGCCAATTGTATCTAAGTCCTTTCGAATCTAAGGTTCAATAGCAATAACGATGTCAAAGGCAATAACAATGACAATGACAATAGACATATCTATGGAAATAACGGTGTCAATATCAATGTCGATAGCAATAGCCATATCAATTTCGGTATAAATACTTTAATGGCAATAACAAAATCAATGTTGATGTTCGATGGCAATGTCTATGGCAATAATTCAATGACAATGAAAATATCAATGACCGATGTCTATAACATTGACAATAACAATGTCAATAACTATAACAATGACAATATCAATGTTCAATAACTATGACAATGACAATATCGATGTTGATGATTCAATATCGATGTCTGATGAACAATATGTCTATGTATCAATACTTCGATAACATTAATGACAATGGCTCAATGAAAAATACTCAATGCAATAAACTTACCAATACTTACCAATATTGACTCCAAAGAGATTTCGATACAATAATACCTTGAAACAATATTAGCTATGCAGTATTTAATGTCAATGAAATTGGGTAAGGCACTTAGCCTATTCCCAAGACTCCGACTACACTCACCTTGTTTTTCGAAGCTCATACAGCTCTCGGATTGTCACTCCTTTGTTCCTAGCTTTAGGTGGAGATGGTGACCTTTATTTTTCCAACTCTTGAGCTAGGTAAAAACATTAGAAAGTGTTAGGATCGATACAACGATATCAAAATCAATATTCAAACTTGAAATAACTATTAGCTATTAAATTTCCTTAGATTGAAGCCTTGAAAAACATGGCCTTGACTTAGGTGACTACTAGCTTCATCTCAAAATTAGGTATCATTTGCCCATAGATTCAATCAATTATTTAAGGGCTTTAGCTTACCAATTCGATGGCTACTCGATGGAATCGATAGATCAAAGAAAGCTTAAGCTTTGCAAAGCTCAACAATGAAGGTGCTAGCTTGGAGGTTGAAGACAAAGAAATGTGCTTAGCAATTTTTTACAAAAGATGAAGAGGATAGGAATGGAGGCTCGGTTGAATTGCTATATGGCTATAGTTCAAGTGTTTTAAACACATTGTCTTAGCTAAGGACTTAACTGATGGGGTTTCCCTCAATAGAGGGTAACAATTTATTCCATTCTTTTATCTTTTATTGATTTTACCCAAAATAATTAGCCACCAAAGTCATTGTCATCTTTCCTCGTCTCCTATGAAATTCACGTGAAGTGGGTTACACCCAAGAAGGTGAGTCATCCTAACATAGGATAATTACAAGGGTAGTCCCTCAACTTTTCAAGTTTTACACTTTTGCCCCCAAACTTCTAATTTTTACAATTTAGTCACTATATAGTTTTTTTCAATAAATTCAATATGGTCCTTAATTAATAAATTGACTCAATTAGAGCCCAATGTCAATGTAATTGACCACACAGTCAAAGTCAATGCAATATTTAAACCTTTTCGGTGTACGGTTTTCGATCGCCAGAATCCAATTCTGACTAGAGCGGTTTTAGGTTGTTACAGTAGCTGAAACCAGATGAGCGCCAGATTGCATGAGCAAAAAGACAAAAGAACAACATGTGTTCGAAACTTTCTTGATCACTTCCACATTAAGGACAATATGGACAAAAAGAACCTACACCATGCATACGGGCCTTAAGGTTACCATTGGTAGTGATGATATTATGGCAAGATTTCCATAAGAAGTTCTTAATTTTTGGTGGAACTTTAAGACCCAAAATAGATATTTAAACGGATGAATCAGACGAAGGGCCATCACTAGAGCTTGGCCGAAGACAATGATCAAGGGAGCAAAAAATGAGATGGTAACCAGACTTAACTGAATACTTTCTATTTTTATTGTCAAACCAAACCAAATCAAATCGTCTTTGACAGAAGGCCTTCCAATTGGAATAACACAAATAGCTTCCACTTCCTCCTCGAAAAAACAAAGGATAAGCTTATCACACCTCTATTTAAGTGAATCCTCATCAATGAGGTTAGAGATCTAATAATCACGACAAAGAGATGGTCGTGGGGAGAAAATTGATCTAGATGGAAGGTTTGGAATCCATTTGTCCTTCCATATATAGATCCTCTTTCCATTGCCAACTCTCTACACAATGCCTTTAGGAAAAATCATACTCCGCTCCCCTGCAGAACGGACCCTATCTAATTTCTCAAGGATTGCGTCTTCAGTGCATCTATGGTTTGACCAAGTGAAGGATCCTCCTTTGATAGCAAATTCCATCATTTCATAATTACCAAGAAAGTCATAGTACCATTTAGTTTGTAAGGGATCAAAAGGATTTTCAAGGATTGCGTCTTCAGTGCATCTTTGGTTTGACCAAGTGAAGGATCCTCCTTTGATAGCCAATTCCATCATTTTAGAATTATCAAGAAAGTCATATTACCATTTAGTTTGTAAGGGATCAAAAGGGTTTCCACCTAGTTTCTCTTCTTTATCAGCAACAACATTAGGATCTCGGTAATTCACCATTTAGCATTTCGTTGAGTTCTCAAATTAGCAAGCTTCTCCCAAAAATCTTGTTTTCTTCTAGGTACGGAGGACCATAAATGAAGGTACAAAACCAATCATTTTCCCTATTGATGGATATACAAGTATCAATGAGATTCTTATTTTCCTTGAGAACAGTAACTTGCGTCTCTTTAGACCACCACAAGGCGAGACCACCAGCAATTCCTCCAGGGTCAAAGTAGTTGCTTTTGCTAGATCTCATTTTCGTTCTAATTTTCTCAAGGTATTTCTTCTTCTTTTTTTTGCTTTTTTCACTTAGGAAAATTATATTGGGTTTATATTTGAAGACGACATCTTTAAGGGCTCACACAGTATCAGCATTCTCGAGCTCTCTTACATTCTATGCCAAGATGGCCATTGGCACAAACAGCACACACAGAGCAAGAGAGCACTTCAAAGAAGATCAGAACAGAGAAAAATCAGGTAGGGAGGAAACTCAGAGCAAAACAAAAGAACAAAAAGCAGAGATTCAATCAAAGGAAAAACACAACTCAGAAAAAACTCAATCACAGAAGCACATCATATCCACCCTTAGACCAAGCAAATGAAAACACAACTCCATAAAAAGGAGAGTTGAACCTGAGGAAAACCGCGAACCAAAAAGATGAAACAGGAAGAAACGAGAAAATAAAAGAGCCCACAACCTAAAAAAAGGATAACCAAACTCGGAAAAACTTCAAAATCGAAAGAGACCTTGAGTAAAGACGAACAGACGAAGAAACATCTTCGATGGGAGAAAAACCAAAATCCAAGATCAAACAGCGATAACCAAAGGAACGGATGAAGGGACAAGACCGGAAAGCACGATCCAGCAAAAATCAAAGCAACAACAACTGGTATGGGTAGGAATCGGGGGTTAGGGTTAAACTCGTAGAAAGGGGATTTATGGGTTAAATCCAGCCGTCCATATTCCTCCAGCGTTTTCAAAAGCTGGGCCCCTTTCCTCCTTCCTCTAGCTGTACACTCTCCTTGCAACGCTAACGCCACCGCCCGGCCAACCTCCTCTGGTGGCGCCGGCACCATATCATCCTCTTGTTCTTCCCCATTTGCATTTCCATCACCGCCGCATCCACCTCCGTAGATGACGGATATCACCTTATTGCAGATTCTCGTCCTCTTCCCGCCAACCGTCCCATAACGGACACCATCACGCGCACCGAAAGCGCGTGGGCTCTCAATTCTGCTGCTCCTTCGGCCACAGTGCACATAAGCTCGAGAGCAGCCAACGCCCTCTCCGCCGCCGCTCCTTCCAGCTCCGCCACCTCCACCACCGCTCCCACAGCTCCCGCCTCCACAGCTATGTGCCGGTTTCCTTCAGCCAAACATAACGCGAGTAGAATTTTAGTCGCCGGTTTCACCCCAGCTTTGTTTTTCAAATTTGAAACGATCCCACGCATCAATTCAGGCGAGCAAACAGGGTCCGACGGCGGGTTGGGCATGAGTGAGCGTTCTAAAAGCTGGAGGGCAGCGAGTTGTTCAGATAACGAACCAGTAGAAAGCTGAAGCTCTGCGATATGGAAAAGTTCTTGAAGATTAGCGGAGGAAGGCGATGGCGGTGGTTGAATATGAGTAACTTGCGGTGGCTTCTGGTGGAGAGGGGACGTCGGGATGGGGAATTTCCATTGAGTAAAGCTATGGGAAGCAGAGGAAGAAGAGGATGAAGAGGAGGATTCCGGGCGTTGCTGCAATGAATTTTTCGGCGGTGGAGGAGGTGGGGAAGGAGAAGGGTGAGTCAGCACAGACGACGGCAGTGGAGAGACAGGCGGTTGTTGTGAGGAAGAAAGAGGGAGAGACGGCGAATGAGGAGTGGTGGGGCTGAGGGTAGACTGAGTACAGTTCCGAAAAACCCCGCATGAGAAGAGTGGACGCGGCTGCGTTTTGAGCTTCGGGTGGTGGTGGTTGGTTTTCAAACCGAATGATTTCCGCTTCCCGGCTTAAGATTTAGAGTTTTCGGTGGCGGTGGCGGTGGCGGTGGCGGTGTCGGGTGTAGTTATGAAAACTTAAAAGAAATGGAGCTGAAGAAAGAGACGAAGTAGAGTCAGAGCGCGTAATGGAAATAATAATACAACTGAACAGTTCGCAGAGATAGCAGTCACGTTGCAGAACAGAGGACGTTTCACGATACGTCGTCGTTTAGTCTGCTTTTTTATAGAGGTGGCAAACGGGTCTTTCGTTTCGGTTCGTTTCGGGCTTGTCTGTATTCGGTTTAGATTTGGATCGGTTCGGGTCTGGTTCGGATTTTAGTTCGGATCTATGATGATTCGGGTCAATTCGGGTATTGGGTCAGTGATTCGGGTCAATATCGGATCGGTTGTTTTTGGGTCGGGTCAATATCGGATCGGGCGTTTTCGCGTCGGGTCGATATCGGGTTGTTCAGATCGGTTTGGGTCGGGTCAATCTCTAAATTTTTGGGCCAATTCGTTTTGAGTTGGATTTGGGTGTGAATCTAATCGTGTATATTATATAAAGAATTAATCATATATTATTGTAAAAACATGTCTTTTTATTTGTTAGTATTATCATTTAGGTTTAGTTTCAATCGTTCACTATTTCAAAATCAACCATCATTGGTATTAATCATTTAACCTGAATTTAACGAATCCCGATCCAATCTTATAACTATATTTTTTTAATTTCATATTCGATGCTGGTTTTTAGTACTACAGATTTTTTTTATATTTTCAAAATACAGGTAGAAAAAGAGAGATGATTTTATGGGCATGGAATCAAACCTTAGACCATAATTGTTAAGGATGTGAAATCAGGTAATCGTTCAAGTTTCAGGTCATGTCAAGTTAAATCGGATACGGGTTATATCAGGTCAATTTAATGGTTCGACTCGGATCAGGTCAGGCCCGGGTCGACTCAGATTCGGGTCATTGTCAGGTTGATTTCAAATCAGATTGAGTTCGGGTCGGGTTAGTTTCAGGCCAGGATAAGTTTCAGTTCAGGCCAAAACGGTTTGGGTCTGAATTAGTTAATAAACGAGTTAATTCTGATTTGGATGGACTTTAGGTCGAGCCACGTTCAGGTAGGGTCACATTGTTGACGGATAAAATTTAGGTCGGGTAATATCGGATTCGGTTGAGCTTCAAGTCAGGTATTAGTACTGAGTTATTGTTACGTGTATGTACAAATAGTCATAGACTCCGGGACCGGGTCTGGTAATTGTGTGTCAATTTTGAATAAAAATATTTTTTAGGGATTACTAATTTAATATGAATCAAAATATCCCTTATTCCTTTAGGGATGTCGGATAAAAAATAATTGTGACTAAATAATAAATTTAATAAACTAAAACATAAATTAGGACTAAAATGAAATTTTTTAAATGGATAAAGCCTTAAAGGTAAACAAGGAGGATCTAACTAAAAAAGAGCCTAAACGTAAACATTTAAGGAAACTAAATTAAAATTGGGACTAAAATGAATCAAATTAAAACTAAAGAATAAAAAAAGATATAAGTATAAAGCTCCTAAACTAGTGATGTCCTAAAGTGCAAATAACCCCTAAATGGGTGGGATTTTCCCTCCATTTGTTAACTTAATTGTTTACTCAATTAATCGATTTCATTTGAAATTGAAACTTGAAAGATGGGAATTGGATCTTGAATTCTTGATATAAAAAAGGTGGGATTTGGATTTATTGGTTGACAGTGACACTTGACTGCTCCTTTCCTTGGGAATGGGATTTGGCAGCCTAAATCCCTAAAAATGGTCGTTTTTTTTTTGACTAAATTACAAAAAAAATGTTAATTGGAACTAAAAATTAAAATTTAAGTACTATAATAAATTAGACTAAATTACCAAAATATAAATTAGTATAGGGAAATTTTGACTAAAAATTAAATTGTAAGGACTATAATAAACAAAAATATTATTTAACTAAATTACCAAAAATAGAAATATATATAAGTCAATTTCTGCTAAAAAAATTTGAGGGATTTCTGGTAGCAAAGTCGGGCTTTTAGCCTTGTAAAACTTTTGTTGGTAGCAAAAATATTATTTAACTAAATTACCAAAAAATGAGTCAATTTCTGGTAGCAAAGTCGGGCTTTTAGCCTTGTAAAACTTTTGCTATAAGATCTGAGAGCTTAAATTTTAACATAAATTTATTTAGTTGATTTAATTGTAATTTTATTGTACTAAATTGTAATAAATTTAATTTGTACAATTATAAAGTTTCATAGTTTCAGAATTGGTGAAGTTGCTATCCCATTTATAAAGTTTCTCATGTTTTGATATTAATAAGATGCAATCTTTTAGTGTCTTGATTGATCATATTATTATTATCAGTGTCACAAATTATTTGTACAATTCACAAGTTCACAACAAGTAAAATCACGTTTAATTATATATATATATTAAAATCATGAATTAAACTTATTGATATTTAAAGTCATTTTATATAATCTATTTTTTAATATAATAAAGTTAATAATCATGAATTAAACTTAGTAATTTAATGGTTATAAACTTACAATTAAAATTTAATATAAATATCATAATTTGCCTAGAAAACAAGTTTATTAATTTAGTGACCATAATTAATAATTTCAATAACAAATAAATTAATGATCCTAAATAAATTTATTAATTTAATGATCATATACCTTAAATATTTTCTCACATTTTAATATAGTAAATTCGTATTCTTACAACTTCATCAATTGTAAATTTGTAACTTACAAGTTACAAGTTCATATTCTCACATTTTAATGATCATATGTGAGAAGATATATTTTCTCACATTTTAATATAGTAAATTCATATTCTTACAACTTCATCAATTGTAAATTTGTAACTTACAAGTTAGGCAAATACCAAGTCAAGTAAATATCATATCAGTTCAATAACAAGTCGGATCATTAACAAGTTGAGTCAATTACATATCAGGTCCATAACAGGTCAGGTAATATTAGTTATTTACCAGGTTAATCTCAGGTTCGGGTTCATATCAGGTCGGATGCAGGTCGGGTTCGGTTATCACATTATCAGGTTGAGTTCGGGTTCATGTCGTTCTCAAGTCGGGTGCAGGTCAGGTTCAGATCCAAAATTTATAGGTCCAACTCGGGTTCAGGTCAACACCAGTTCGGACTCGAATCAATTTCGGATCACCAGTCCTTCAGGTCACAAGCAGTTCTGACTCAAATCGGTTTCAATCAGTTTTGCAGGTCGGGTCAGCTTTTTACATCCCTAATAATTGCACATATGATGACCATTTTGAAATATTACCTAAAAATTTGACTCGAGTATATGTGTATATATATTATCAAATTTGACTAATATATGTATATTAGGATTTTACTTTTCCATCTTACTTTTTCCTCCTACTTTTCCGGCCCCTCATACTTCTCCCCTTTCTTTGCAATTAGCTATAATATGTATATTAGGATTTTACTTTTCCCTCCAACTTTTTTATCAAATGTAGTGATTAATTAGTACTATTATAATACAAAAAGATAATAAAACATACATTATTTCGGGTTAAAATCGGGTTGATGTTCGGTTTAGATCGGTTTTGAGCGAATTAATTTCGGTACTTTCGGTTCGGGTGAAAATCGGTTCGGGTCAAATCGGTTCAGGTCAAATCGGTTACGGGTCAATATCGATTTTTCTAGAATTCGGATCGATTTCGGTTTGGTTCATTTCGGATCACGTTTGGGTCATCTTGTTCGGATCCATATCAAGTCTCGGTTCGAGTAAATCAGTTCGATTTTTGGTTCTTGGGTCAAGTTTGCCCGGTCTACTTTTTTTAGACGTACTCAGTGGGACAAAATTCTTAATTCAAACTTGTATGCGTCATTTCTGGTTAAATTTTGCCAATCATCCTTGTACTATTTGTTTTGGGCGGATTTAGTACCTCTACTACTTCAATTGCTTGAATTTAGTCCTAATAGTTAGGGGTGTGCAAAAACGGGTTCGGTTAACCATTAGCAAATTATTTTGGTTAACCGGTAAGTTTGGGTCACCCAATTCTCGACTCTAAACCGTAATGATTCAACTGGTTAACCAAAAAATTCGGTTCTATTCGATTCGGGTAACAGTTTTTTATTTTATTTATTAAAAATATAAAATTTAATTATATGTTAGAAAATTATATACTTTTAAAAAATGACACATGATATTAGTATCTTTTTTAATACTAGCAAGTTAAACATTTAAACTTCATAAAATAAAATTATAATTTTAGTTTTGGAGAATGCGAAAATGAAATAAAATCTGATTTTTTTAATATAAAATATTAAAATAGAATATAATATAATAATATATATTATATAACCAGTTTGGTTCGGTTACACGATTTGTCCCAAAAGCGTAAACCGCAACCGTACCGATTTTTTATAAAATAAAAATCCGAACCGAAACCAAATTTTTAAGTTCGGTTAACCAATTTTTCGGTTCAGTTTTTTTGAGTTTCAAAATCGGTTTCAATTTTTTTGAGTTTCAGAATCAATTTCGGGTTTTTTTTTCGCACCCCTACTAATAATAACAATTTCAGTCAACTTTGTAATTTCCTCCGGCAATCTTTTGCTTCGTAGCTTTGTAAGTTCTGTTCCATTATAACGAACGGATTTGACCGAAACTGTTAGTGTTATGAGCAGCTCAAGCAATTAGGGATGCTAATTTAGTTGAGTAGTCGTGAACAGCTCAAATTTAATTCGGTCAATGCTCAATTTGAGTTTGACTCGAGACTTTAACGAGTCAAGTTGAGTAAGGCTCAACTCTATAAGTTTTTGAGTGGCTCATTAATTTTTTTATAATATATTAGTTTGATGTATTTGTGGATTGTTACTTTAGAGTTTAAATTTTTGAATTGCTTCATACATTAGTTTGATCATCTTACTGTTAAATTTGTTAATTTATGTTCGTAGTAAACTTTATATAATATTATTAGATTTTAGATATATTTAAAAAAAAAACAAGTTAAAAATTTTGGTGAGCTTAACGAGCGCAAGTCGTCAGGGATGGACTAAGAGGGGGTTGGAGGGAAGAGACGCCCCATGAAAATTTGAAATTCGTGTATAATTTATAATCTTTTTTAGAAATTTTTTATGTATTTTCTATTGAAAATCTATTTTTGCCCCCTAGAATTTTATAAGTTCGTGTTCGGCCCCAACTTAAAATCATGCGTCCGTCCTTGCAAGTGGAGCCGAACAGGGCCATGATTATTGAGGAAGGAGCCTCCACAACAAACTGGTCAAGGGTGAAATAAAACACCCCACGAACAAAAAACAAGGGGTGGTTACCGCTTAAACAAGGAGCGACGCCACCCAAAACAAAAACAAAAAAAAACCATACATATGTAAAAGAGAGGCGGGAGAGAAAAGTTTAGGGATTTTAGGTTTTTCTTTTTCATTTAATTATTATGTAAAATATTTAAAACTTGATCTGGCAGAAATTAGATCCTAAACTCTGATCCATCGACTGGTTAAATCATCGTCTTCTCGTAACACATATGCTATTAGAACTTGTCAATCTCGATTGATATGCTCTTGAATGAGTGTCGAAGCAGCTATCGATACTGCTTGTTCTTTTAGCATGTGAATAACATTCGTGCTCTTGAATGTGCTTCATAGCTCCAGGCTGCCATTGAACTATCATATGCTCCTCTAGGGATGGCAATAGTGCGGCTTGGGCCGGGCTTTTGGCCGACCTAAAAATTTAAAACCTCAACCCGATTTGACCTGATTCGAAATTTATATATTTTTATTTCTAATTCAACTCAAAAACTGAAAATTTAAAAAAAAAATCTGACTCTACCGAATCGGATCGAGTCCGAACCCATAGGTTTTGAGTTCTTTTGCCATCCATATGCTCCTCATAGTTCAGTTTCCAAAGGCGAACATGCACCAATACTTTTAGAGAATGTTTTATAAAATATTATTTTTCATAATAAACTACAAACATAATTAAAAGTCATCATTATCTACTCAAAATTAATAATTAAGTTCTTGTAACAACCGATATAGGTTGATATTAATCAAAATTGGTCCGAACACACCGATTTTTTTATGTAATGAAAACTAAACTACTTGTTACGGTTTAACATCGATACAACTCGTACTAATACAATTTTGACTACATCGATTAAGAGCGTTCATCACTTGATTTACGAGTTCAATTCATAGGATTTGTCTGCTTGTAATCAGGGACGAAGACATAAATTGGCAAGGCTGTGTTGACTGAGTGATCCCAACTTTTTTTTGTTAAAAATATTAATATTATTAAAATTTAAAAATTTTAACTTTTAAAAAATAATAAGAGACAAAATAAATAGGACAGAAAGAGTAAGAATTTTAGATATTTGAACCCTTGATTTTTTAAATTTATTTAAATTTACATTTTTTTATAATTAATTATATTTTACCAAATCATTTGATTCATTATTCTTTCCCTACTTGTTAGTGATAATATTTGTCCCTCGTGACGTGTACCAAAATATCTAATAGCAAGATTTAATATGGATTTCTTGATTTCAGATAATAGTATATGGTTTGGATACTGTGCTGAATTTTTTTCTCTAAATAGTTTTAAATTTATAATGATATAAAGAGAAAATAAACCTATTAAATTTAGCGTTTAAGATTTAATTTTTAAAATTTTAAATTAGAATTTAAAGAGTATAGTATAAGATTTAGGTTTATAAATTTAAAATTTAAATTATATAATTTAAATAGAAATAGTTATATAGTTTTTTTACACATTATGTACTAAAGTATAGTACGCATATATTATATATATGGAAGACGTAAATTGAATTCCTTTAATTTTTTTTCTTATTTTCATCTTTTAGTACATTGAAATAGCAGCTGATGTGATGGATAAGAGGGGTGTACCAGATCGAGGATACGACTAAAAAATGATAAATTTTAAATTTTATCTAAAATTTAAAATATTGTGAAATTCAAGCCAACTGGCCCATATTAACTCTTTTTTAGTCTTGTTTTTTTTAATCTAACTCTAAATCTGTTGTAGGTTAAACTCGCCCGGACAAGAGTGGATGGGAAAAAGGAACAAATTGCAGGCTTTCAAACCATGGCCCTCCCTGTGTCTCTCGAGTCATAACTCATAATGGGAACCACAAAATATCCGAGTCAGACTCGGCAAAGTTGTAAAACTCTGGCCAACTGGCCCATATCATCGCCCTACGACTCTTAAAATGATTCAAAAATTTTAAAATCGGAATGGTGATTCAAATTAACTCAATTCTTCAAATTGATATCGCACCGAGAAAATTATTATGTAGATATGGAGCAAACGCCATTTCAGAAGCAAGGCTTGATGTTTTAAGGATCAAGAACTTCGAAAAAGAAGATTGTTTAAAATCAACGATACTGATTAAATAGGGTTTGAATGTCGGGACTTACGAATCTGGTGGTGGTGGAGATATAACATTGTCTTAGGTGGATGCCGCCGGCTTCGATTCGTCTTCCATCATTTTTGAGTCTCTGCTTGCTTCACTTTGTTTGACGATGGATGCCTAAGAATAACAATTGATTGCAAAACAGAATTGAACCTTAAATTGAATTGAGTTTCAATTAAGTAAAGATAGCGAGAATTGTTAATTTTGAATTTAAAAGTGAGAAGTTGAACTTCGCCGATCCATCAAGGCTGTGTTCGTAAACCAAGAGAAAAAGAAAGATTTAGAGAAGTGAAAAGGAAAAGACCTAATTGCCATGGCTATGGCGATCGAGGAATCAGCTCTACCGGTCTCATCTGAAGAAGAAGAAGAAGAAGACAAAGAGATGGATTTGCTAATATTGTTACATATATATTATGAATTTCAATGAGAAGAAATCTCTTCTCTCTAAGATACCGCAATTTATGTGGGAAAATAAATTGTTATAATACAAAAGAATATTAGAAAAATTACTATGTAAAAGGTAAAATTTAAAAGTTTTATACACTTTTTGAATTAATGTTGAGTGAGTGAAAATAAATTTTTAAGATTAACATTAGAAAAATGAGAAGATTTTTATAAAAAAAATTAAATTAATTATCCTTAATTTAGAAGCTATGAACAAAGTATATAATTTGACTGAGTTTTAGTTCGGTTGTCGATTTTATTATCACAACATATAAAAAAATGTGAGTTTGAACGTGCAATATCCTTTAATTTTTTAAAAGAAATAAAATTGGATTGGTATAAAAAAAACTATGTAATTACGAAATAATGTTGCACATATTATGAATTTCAATTAAAATTCAACAAAGATAGTGTTTAAATAATAATTAAGAAAACAATCTAATTAATTAACTCAAACAAATATCAACAAATGTTGGGCGCATGGGTAAGGCACATTACACCCCCAAGAAGAGGACGCGAGTTCGAACCTTAGAGACGATATTGTTGGAAGGGGCAGCATCGCACCCCGAACATGGACTATAAGACGGACATGCATATAATCAAAAAAATTAACTCAAGTAAATACTGATTATACAAAATAATTTAATCTTCTTCTATCAGGGTTAATATTGTCATTCAATTAAAAATTTGTCATAAATATGTTATTCAATAAATTTAACCATTCATATCTAAAAGTTTCATTACTGAAGTGATTGTGTCTACTAGTAGGTGACGTTCATGTCATAATGAACCTATTCTATTAGTCTATCAGCTGTGCAGAAGTGAAGTGAATGTGTTAGTTGAGCTATCACATTTGTTTGTTATCAAGCTGATGGACTGTAGCATGGAGTGTGGCAAGTGGTAAGAGGATGTGTAAGAAGGTGCGGTGTCGAAATTTTTAAATAAAAAGACTAAATTTATTAAATTATTTTTAAATTAAGACCAAATTGATAAAATATATAAATTATAAGAACTAAAATTGTTATTTTACATGATTATATTTTAATTTTATCAATACAATTATTTGTTTGTAAAATAGTTTTACTTAGTTATTAAATTATTTCATTTTCCAGCTCATGTTGTTTAAATAATTTTCAAACTAGCTAAAGGGTAGTCGTAAACTCTAGTTTATCCTAGAAACTTCCTTCGCATCATAATTTCTTTAACTTTTAACAAGGTTTAATGTAATAATCGGCCCCTGAAATTTGATAAATTTATCAATGTAATACTTTTACTTTAGAATATTCAATTTGATAATATATTCTATATTATCAAACCATTTAATATTGTGGTATCTTAAATTATCAAGTGCTCCCAATGAAAAAGAAAATTTTGTAATCGTTAAAAAATTTAGATTTAAGCAATTTATTTACATAATGTACGTACGTTATTAAAGAAAATAAATTAATAAAAAAATATTACTGCATATAATCACACCATTTGGCGTGCCTAATACCAATACCATTGAATATTAGTTACGGTGACTTTTGATCAAATCAAGTGTTATCACTTGACGGCGTAAGATTGTTTTAACGGGTAAACTTCACTGGAGGTACCTTATGTTTAGGGTATATTTTATTTTGGTCAGCTAATTTGAAAAAAAAAATTATTCTTGCCCCTTATGTTTTCGACCGTTAACGTTTGGCCACACGAACGTGTTTCATCTTCCTTTTCTTTGAATGATGTTTCATTGCCAGTTATCCAACCAATTGTAGAGATAAATACAGCGAACCAAAAACCACCCAAAGACAAAAGATTTGCCTCTAAACCAGCTCGAAAATCCGCTGTTCATCCTGGTTTGTCGAATGAATTATCGTTTACTGTCGATAGTTTGGATTCTTTAGGTATGATAAATTGTCTGGATTCTGGGGAAAGGTAATAACCAAACTTTGCTCTTCTTTTATATGATATAACTGCCATTTTCGTCCATTATAAATTGAACTACTGTTCTGATGAAAATCAAGAAGGACATGAGCCATTGACTGAAGTTTTTTTTTTGTGATGATGTGTAAAAATAAAGTTTTAAAAGTTTAAGGGTCAAATTAAAAATTAACCTTTTTATTAATGTGCCACATCATTGTTTTAATGGGGTTAATAGAGGCTAACGTTCGGGTGACCAAAACGGTAACGATCGAAAACATAAATGGAAAGAATAATCTTTTTTCAAATGACTTAATTACCTTGTTGGTACATGAACTATACTGAATTCTCAGTTTCATACATATTGTTTTAAAATTTTCAGTTTCATACATGGGTATTTCGCCGTTAACGAGTTTACCCATTTTCGTTATAAAAGCTGACGTGGACCTCTTTATCCACTAATAAATTGACATGTGGCATTTATTTATTTTTCAAAAATCTTCATTTACTTAAGGGTTAATAATAAGATTAGTCCTCAAATGTTCATTAATTGTTTAATTTCATCATTAATCTTTAAAAAATATATAATAAATATTTATTTAAAAAATATATATAAAATAAATATTTGGACTAGTACATATTTGACACAAGGCATATTATTAAATAATTTTTTCTTTCAATTCTTTTTCATTTTTTCATTTCCCCTTGTATTTTTCTGTTCTCAAAGAAGTCGCCACCACCGGCCATCGTTGTAATCCCCTCGACCCGACCTAGTTGCAAGACCAAACCGAGCGAGCTACATTACGTTTACCGAAGTAAACCGTGAAGATTAAACTCGAAACACGTCCATTTTTTTCCTTTTATCTTGTCTAGATGCATAATTATTGTCCTACATGTACATACTGATCTCAGGTGAAAACCCAACTCAATCGGGCGTCGAATTGACATCCAATTGATCACAAAAGCACTTTAGGGACCAAATTGCAAATTTAGAAAACTGCAAGGTCTTAACTCATTTTTATATTACCAACCTTTAATTAAGCAGGTTTCGTGCTTACATGCCAGAAATCATATCAAAAAGGTCATCCAAACTCATTCAATTGCATCCACAACATTCAGGGGCCAAAACGTAAGAAAATAGAACTTCAGAAGATTCCAAATAACCAAATTAACTACCACCGTACCGGTACGGTCAAAGGTGTTTCGATACGCCTTTCTTATTATAAAACCCTAGAATTCCAGTAGCCAAAACCTGTTCCGATATGCCCATGCGTATCGAAACGCCCTTCATGAAAACATTGTACCGTATCGAAACGCCTTCCCGAGTACCGAAACACTGGCCAAATTTGCCTAGACCCGTACCGAAATAATTGCCCGCGTACCGGTACGCTAAGCCTAGAATGGCTTACTCGTACCGAAATAGGAACACCCGTACCGGTATGCCTGGACCTGTAATGTCCATTTTTGCTGGTTTAACATGCTTTTGAACATCTAAAAACATCCTAACATGCCCTAACACACATCCAACATACTCAAAGATCAAACCACACCAAGACAACATAATTTCAACATCAAAACATGGCATCATACTACAATTGTAAATCTAGAGGCATGTTTCCTAGAGAACCAATCAAGCAAAGCATAAAACTTCAAACCATCACCACAAACAATCTTTAATTGTCATTTACAAACCAAGAGCAACAAAACAAACTTGCTCAAATAGAGAGCTTAACAAAACACTTCCCAAAACAACAACGGAACCCCATTGCCCTTATTACTTATAGTCTATTTCAAAAACAAACTTTGGTTACCAAGTCTTGTTGTAATCCCTCACTTCCTGCTGCCTTCCAAGCCTTTAATTCTTTGCATTGATGGACAAAGAGAGCGTAAGCACACAAGGCTTAGTGAGGAGTGCTCAAAAACAACACACCATCAATGCATTAAAACCATTTCTTTACAATACATTGAAATCCCATTTCAATCATCTTTAAACATCATTTAAAACATTATCATGCCTTGAAACCCATGCACTTTCCATCTTTAAAACCAACATATTAAACCATATGCAACATGTATCATTAACCAACAACAAATCATATTGCTCAACCTCAATTTAAGCCTTCATGTGCATAACAACCATATGCAAAGCTCAAAGAGTAAACATGTATAAATCACATTATACAATATAAACCTTTTAATGATACATTAAAAATTATATTGGCTTACAAGTGATCATAACCAAGTTCCATTTCCCAAAATAGTTCATCAGATACACGGATTCAAACAAGTGTCCTCACAACACTTCAAGCCATCTCAACCGGAATAGCGATACAATCACAATCGCGGTACATTGTAACCGGGTACACTTTCAACCCACAGGGACACCAACTCCATTCCTCGGTTAGATGCTTAATCCACTAACAGGAGTTTACGGTACCATATAACCCCTCGACCGTTAGGGTACTTGGATGGAGTTTTCGGTACACAAATCAAAACCCCTCAACATCTAAGGCGACTTATTATAGTGCACTATCAATCCTATGGCTGGCCAACTATATCCGATAACAATTTTTAAACCACATCACTTGCCAATATAATTAACCATTTACCTCACTGTTTTTCCAAGCATTAAACCAAACCATTTTCCAAAGCAACAAGCCATGCTTTAAACCACAAGTATAAACTATATACTTACAAAGACCTCTTACCATGCGCATCATTCAGCATTTCATACTCAAAAACAGTATCTCATATACTTAAAATCATGCTTAAACAGTAGGTTTAATGTGAATCAAAACAAGTGCATAAAACCATTCAAACTAGCACGACCGAGAGAGAAAACCATGTTATACTTACTTCCGAGTTTAAACCAGCGTTTCAAGCTCAGTTTAAACTCACATAAACCACTTTTTAAACATTCCAAAGCTGGAATCCACGTTCTCACTACCGATACACAAAACCTCGATTCGCCAACGCGAAATCAAGCTTCATAAGCCTCTAAAGCTTCACCGATCACTTTCGGATTGACCTCCCCTGTTTTAAACACATTGCAACAGAGGATTAATGCATCTCAATGCATTCAAAACACTGCAACAACAATTCCTCACGAACTTCCACAATCTACTCACAATTACCCAACCACAACAACCGAAAACATCATCTAACCCTTTCCAAACACAACCCAGTCATGATCTATCAATCTAACACTTCCATAATCATCAATTAACACTTAAAAACAAGATTAATTCATCCAAATACTTCCAGCAACTACACAACCACCACAACTCCATAAAACACAAATCTAACAACCTAAACAACTAGGGATTCA
This sequence comes from Hibiscus mutabilis, assembly GCA_019671005.1. Taxonomy (NCBI): domain Eukaryota; kingdom Viridiplantae; phylum Streptophyta; class Magnoliopsida; order Malvales; family Malvaceae; genus Hibiscus; species Hibiscus mutabilis. The sequence continues at coordinate 49,523,466 of CM033748.1, read as the reverse complement.
AGAGTTTCGGGATTCCCTTGTTAAAAACAATTTATCAACATTATAATACATCCCAAAATAAGATTAAAATAGATCTCCAACACTGGATTACAAATCCAATTCGGATCTTTCACTAATCCATCAAATTTACCCAATTAAATCAATTAATCATTACAAAATCATAAAATCAGATTATAAACCATAAATCAAGGATCAAATACTTGGGAATATCAATAAAGAACCATTCAATAGAGGAGAAAATGAAACTTACCTCTATTGTGTGATTTCTCCCTCAATTGGTTGATTAAAGCTAGGAAGAAAACACAATATTTCAATAAGGTTTTGTAAAACAAAGATAAAGAATCATTTACAAATCAAGAAATTAAGAAAACAAGACTTTCACCTCTGTGATTTGGTGAAAATAAGAGTGTTTGACAGAAAAGAAGAGAGAAAAAGTTGAAAGAAAAGTTACGTGAAATTTCTTTTAATCCAATAACTAACTTTTTTAACAACAAAACTCTTTTAATTATCTTTAAAACACATGTTGAAATATCTTAATTGGAGGGAGAAACCATCAGCCAAAACATGGTAATATAGCTCCTTAAGGATTCTAAGAATTTGACCTTTTTTATTTTAGTCACTTTTAAAAATAGTTTTCAAAAATTACATTTTGGTCACTTACCAAAATGTCACCCTTCCAAAACCCATTTTCCAAAATTGTTTTCACCAATATTAATCATATATTAAAATATGATTTTTAACCATTTTCCCATATTTTTATCTTACCGAAAAATATTTACTCCCGAATCCGACTTGAATCCCTAACTTGGTCCATCAGACTGTCTAACAAGCCTCAAAATCGCTAGGCCCAAAACCAGGGCGTTACCATCGTGGTCATCGCCACTGACCACCATGCCCATACCCAAAAAAATATGTTGTATACTTCTGCCAATTGCAGCCGCCATACCCATACCCAATAAATTTCATCTGCTCTAGTCACTTCTTCTTCATCTACTTTGTCCAATTATTTTTCAGTGTTCCCTAACAACAATTGGAGCCACTTATCAACCTTTCCTTTCCCTCGTTGTCTCTGACTCTTTTCATCTTCCTCTCTTACGGTTCATTCGGGGACGGGAAATAAAATTTCTTGTCTGTTAAACCTACATTTGATTTTGATATTTCAAGGACTTGATTGCAAATAAATAAAATTTTAAGGTACTTAAATTTACTCACAAAATTGACAAGCATTCGAACTTAAATAATTTTTTAAGTTAACTTTTCAATCCCCAAGATTTTTCTAAGTGTTTTGGTACTCAAACCAACCATTTTGGTAAATGAGTACCCGTACCGGTACGAGTTTTCATTACTGGAAACTACTTTTAAACTTAATGGCTTACGAGTACCGGTACGGCTATACACTTACCAGTACGAATTGTTGAAACTGTTATTCAAAATGAGCTTTGAGTGTACAGGTACATGGATTAAATATTTTTAAATAATTTTGACCGCTAGACTTGTCAGTTTTCTTGGAACCAAACTTTAATATTTTTAATATGTGTACCGTTACAGTTATACGCTTACCGATACCCTATGTTCTCAAAATGTTCCAAGGATTCCAGTGAGTAAAATGTGTATCGATACGGTATGGACCATACCAGAACCCTTTGTATTTTCATCACTCTGTACCGATATGCCTGCTCGCGTACTGGTACTCCTTTGTTGCAACGGTTATTTCTATTTTGAGTAGGTACCAATACAAATGCAAGTGTACCGATACCCACTTTTCCAGATAGTATTTATTACGGGAAAATTGTAGCCCAACGACTCTATTCAATTTCCCAACAACCCAAACGGCTAGAAATCAATGAAGGGATATAAAAACAAGTCTCCAAAGCTTCTTTAACAAGAAGGCAATCATTCTAAAGCATTCAAGCACATATCCAACATCTTTGAGCTCAAATTGTCAAATCCTTATAACCCACTTGAGTGCTTTTATTGTATTTCATTTTTTTTATCAAGTTTGGGATTTTAGTGAACTTTGAATTGTGCAAACAATCATCAGTTAAAGGAATGTCATAGTTTGCTTCTTTGTATCTACCTTTAGGAAAAATGATTACTAGACTTTGGGGTATAAGTCTAGGTGATTATAAGGTTATCTCCTTTAGCTGAAAAGGAAAGACAAATTAGTGAATTTGTGAAAATCCTTAGCGTTGATAGCTAAGGTAGTGGATGTAGACCTTGTTTAGAAGATTGAACCACTCTAACCACTTGTGCAGATTTATTTTCCTTTTGCTCTTTGCTTCCACCAAATTTTTAATTGCCAATTTACCCCCTCTTGGCCATTTCCATTGATTGATCAACTCAACAATTGGTATCAGATCTACACACATTGGAAGGCTTTACATCCTCTTGAGTAGATCCGAAGGTTGCTCATTCAATCTACAAGTCAAGCCATGACCTCTACTTTCGACAACTACTTCGTCAAGGAAGCTCAATCCATCTACAAGCCACCATACTTCAATGGGGTTAACTGCCCATATTGGAAGAATAAGATAAAATTATTCATCAAGTCTAATCACTACCTCATTTGGGATGTAGTGATGGATGGGCCAACCATTCTGATGAAGAGTGTAAGGGATCGTCTCATCAAGAAAGAAAGACAAAATTAGACCGATAAAGATCAAAATAAGTTGCAACTCAATGACAAAACTATGCACATCTTGTTTTGTGCTCTTGGACCAGACGAGTATGCAAAGATATCTTCTTGCCCAAGTGCCAGGGAGATTTAGGACAAGTTAGAAGTTACTTATAAAGTACAAATGAGGTAAAGAAGACCAAGACTGTGCTCCTCAATCTAAGCTATGGGAACTTCAAAATGGAACCAGATGAAGATTGGATCGATTCTCCGTCATTATTAATGGTCTCAAGGCTATGGAGAAGCCATTTCTAAAGACAAGCTTGTTCGAAAACTCATCTATTCTCTTCTCGAATCATGAGATTCAAAAAAGATTGCCATCATCGAAACCAAGGATCTCAAAACCTTGAAGTTTGATGCTCTCACGGGGTCTCTTCTCACTCACGCGCTAATGAAGCAAGGAAAGAAGGATGAGGAGAAGAAGAAAAAAGAAAAGAAGAAAGTGGAAAGGAAGAAAGTTGAGATTGCTCTCAAAGTTTCATAAGAAGAGAGTGATTATAGTGATGAAGAAGATGAAGAGATGGCCATGCTAACCAAGAGATTCACAAGGTTCATGAAATCTAACCGAGGAAAGAAGTTCTATCGAAGAGAGGGTTTCAAGAACAAGCCAAAGGAAGAAGAGAATGACCAAATCATTTGCTATGAGTGCAAAAGGCTGGGACACATCAAGTTCGATTGTCTCTAACTAAAGAATAAGAGCTTCGAGAAGAAGAAGAAACTCAAGGCACATGTGGCTACTTGGAGAGATGAAGACTCATCCGATGAGGAGGAGCAAGAGGTAGCCAACCTCTTCTACTTTTGAATTTGATGAACTTCAAGATGCTTATTGATAAGTGTTCAAAAGTACTATTTTTCTTACCCTTTTTACTCATATTATTGTTAGACTTAGGCTCATATTAGTTGCATAGTTAGCCATTCATGCATTAATCCATGTTTCCTTCCATCGTTGAGCTTGATTACATAACTTAGTAGTTTTTATGGAAAAGATGTTGCTTTGGTGTGCTTTGTGTGTGTATGTGCAGGATCACTTGCTAAAGCAATGCCGAGCTAGTTGCCAGGGCAATGCATGAAGGATATGCCGAGCTAGTTGCCAGGGCAATGTATGAAGGAGACGCCGAGCCAGTTGCCATGGCAATTGTCGACAAAGAGAAAATGCAATAGGGATGTCAAAATTAATGACTTTACAAGCCCAAGATGACATGGAGCAAGGCCCAAGCCCAAAGGAATTTGATTTCCATGCAGAGATTAAAGAAGAATTAAATTCCAAGAAGATATGAGAAGTTCTAATAGGAATAAAATTATAATAAAGAATTATATTCTTTAAAGATAATTTAATTCCAACTCAAACTCCTCCTCAAAGAAGGACTTTGGCCTAGCCCTATAAATAGCAAGGAGATTTCGACAACTTCAAGAGAGAGAGCATTAGGGAAATTTCGACAAGTCCAAGGGAGAAAGCAAGGGATTTTCGACAAGCTTCATCTTTTCTTCCTTGTTCGATTGGGTTCATGCTAGGGATTGTTTATCTTGTGTTTCTTTAGAACCTAGCCATGAACTAAATTTACTTGGCTATGGTTATTGTGTTTTGTGGTTGTGAGAAACTATTAGTTTTTGTTTAGGTAATAAGAGTTTGCACTTTTCTATTTCAAGGTTTATTCATTCTTGGTTCTTATTCTTGTTTGCGAGTGAATTGGGAGAGGATCTCGTGATTTCATCTATTTATCTAATATCGGGAGAGTTAGATTCAAGAAACGAATGAATATGATCTTTATTCAATCCAATGAAGGTGAAGATTAATCCAGCTTAGGAATAAGTTAAGGATTTCAACGGCTAAAAGGAGCACAAGATTGGTTGTTGTTCACCCTTGATTCACGCAGGGATGTATTATCAAGGCATGCACAAGTAGCTAGAGTTTCGACTTAGGGATAAGAAGAAACCATTGAAGAACGCTCTGCCGAACCTTGAAGGTTGCTGCCCAGACGCCCAAGTAGTTGCCCAACTAGTTGCCCAGGCAACCATCAATTAGTTGCCAAGGCAACCCCGTTGTGCAAGTTGCCACGGCGACTGAGTTGCCCGTGCACTCTTTTACCAAGACAATCCAATCAGCTATCACACCTCAACTCACGATAACCTGGCCTATCTCTCTCATTCAAATTCATCTTTTCTTTTACTTATTTGCTTTCTAGATTAGTTGAACTTCTATAATCTTTTATTTGTGTTTTTATTTTTACAATGCAAGAGACTAGATTCTTGAAGTAGCACCAATCCCTGTGGAGACGATATCTTTTATACTATAACTTGCGACGTGTATACTTGCACATTTGCGTAGCACTTATTACGCGCAACAAGTTTTTTGGCGCCGTTGTTCGGGATTGGCAATAGCGACTTTGTTTTTACTTTCTTGCATTTTCTTTTTATTTTTCTTGTTTAAAATTCAAAGGGCTAACAAACTTTGGTTTTGCATTGGTATATGACCAGGGCGAGACCAACTTCACCATAATATTCCTTTGATCTAGTAATCGAACGAACCTTACAAAGACTTAGACGAAGGATAAGAGAAGCAATGGCAAATCAAGACGGCAATATGAATCAAGATGTTCGAGGCGGGAGGAGGAGTGATTCTTGCGAAAGCAGAACTATTCGAGACTATCTTGAAGAAGATCTTGATGGACTTAACCAAGGAGTTGTCGCACCTGAAATTGAAGCCGACCACTTTGAGTTGAAACCGATAATGTTTAATATGATCAACACAATAGGTCAATTTGGCGGCTCAAAGAATCAAGACGACGACAACATCTGAAATCTTTCCTCGAGATTTGCAACTCGTTCAAGATACACGAGTCACCCCGATGTATTACGATTAAGATTATTCCCTATTCACCGAGGATAGGGCAAAAGCATGGTTGAATAGAATTCTGCCGGATCCATAGCATCTTGGACTGATCTTTGTCGTGATTTCCTTGCTAGATTTAATCCTACAAATTTGGTGATAAGCTTCGTAACGACATTACTTTTTTTCGAGCGGATGATGAATCCATATACGAGGCTTGGGAGCGATATAGAGAACTTCTACACAAATGCCCTTTACATGGATTCGGTGTGGACTCAAGTAACAATGTTTTACAACGCCGTGAATACACCAACAAGGATGATGCTAGATGCCTCGGCAAACGGCATACTCTTAGATAAGTCGCGGAGGAAGCGATGCAAATTTTAAACAGGCTGGCCAAGAATGATTATCAATTCCCATCTACTAGAAGAGGATGAGTTAGGCGCAAGCCACAATACATGAACTAGGATCATCGATTCAATTTCGGCACAATTGGCCGCTTTAACCAAGATGGTCGAACATGCAAAAACCAAACAACACACATGAAGTCAAGGTAATGGATTCTTTTTGTGAGTTATGTGGTGATAACCATAATTCTTACGAATGTATGCGAGAATCGGAATCCGGCTTCTATGTGGGGAATTACAATCGAGCAACAACATGATGTCCAATACATACAATCCAGCTTGGAAGAAGCACCGAATTTTTCATGGAGTAATCCCAACAATACTCTAAACCAGAATAATCAGAATGCACAAGCATCGGATTTCCACAGAATATGCCACGACAGCGGATGCCGCGGCAACAACCGACAATATCTAGTTCTTTGGAAAATTCTCTAAATGCTTTTTCGATGAAAATGAATCTTATATGGTGAGAATAGTAATTTCATAAAAAGAACTGATGCTTTTATTAACAGGACCGAGATGAGATTGCAAAACCAAGAGGCGACAATCAAATCATTGGAAAATCAAGTCGGACGGTTTGCTCAAAATCGAATACTAGACCACAAGGAGGTTTACCTAGCGATCATCAAGTCGCAAGAGGGCGGCCATGAGCAATGTAAGGCGGTCACCACTAGAAGTGGCCAACAACTTAGAAAAGCTCAAACCCGCTCATCAAACAAAACTCCACAAAAGATCAAGGCGAACCTAGCGGCAAAGCCTCGGATCTTTGAACCGGAATTGCCGCGGTAACCGGCAATAAGCATGCCTCGGCAACCGACGACGCCTCGGCAACTTGCGATAAGCATGCCTCGGCAACCCCAGTTGATAACGCCTCGGTAACTCCAGATGTCCCGGTAATACCGTCAATCAGATTTCAAACCAATGAAAGAATCGAAGATATCCGACTTCCACCACCATTCCCACAAAGGTTGAAGCGACAAAAGCAAGAGTATCAATTCAAGAAGTTTCTTGATATCCTAAAGCAAGTCCACATCAACTTGCCATTGGTGGAAGCAATTGAACAAATGCCAAATTATGCCAAGTTTCTTAAAGACATTGTGTCCAAAAGAACAAGGCTAGGAGAGTTTGAAACAGTTGCCGCGACAGAGGGATGCATGGCAATGTTGCACAATCGTATGCCACCTAAGTTGAAGGATCCCGGAAGTTTCACAATACCCTGTTCCATTGGAAATCACTATGTCGGGAAAGCATTATGCGACCTTGGGGCTAGCATAAACTTGATGCCTAAATCGGTTTTCTAAAAACTAGGAATCGGGAAGGCAAGACCTACAACAGATCATCTTTGCGGCTAGCCGACAGATCCTATGTGCATCCGTAGAGGGAAAAATCGAAGACATTGGTAAAAGTCGATAAATTTATTTTTCCTGCTGACTTTATTGTTTTGGATTGTGAAGCGGATGAGCATGCACCCATCATTCTCGGGAGACCATTCCTAGCAAATGAGGAGAACCTTGATTGATGTTGAAAAGGAGAACTCACAATGAGGGTGAATGACCAGCAAGTTAAACTAAATGTGTTCCAAACACTAAGGCATGCCGATGATCCGAGAAGAATGCCGACTACTTCATGCCACGCAGAGTTTAACCGATGAGGAATTTAGTTGCCTCGGCAACTACATTGCCGACCAAGAGGAACATGAGGAGTATAAAGAACCGGTCGATGAGGAACAACCAGAAGAGGCAAATTGGCTAGTCAACCGACCAGGTACATACTTTGAACCACTAGACTACTCAGGTAAGGAAGGTAAGATCGAAAAACCCTCTATTGAACAACCACCAATTCTTGAGTTGAAACAATTGCCAGAGCAACTAAAATATGTATACTTAGGGACCGATAATACATTTCCTGTAATTATTTCTTCTAAGTTACAGCCTGAGCAGGAAAAGAAGCTGATCAAGATGTTGAAGCTACACAAAAAGGCAATAGGGTGGACAATTGCCGACTTGAAGAGAATTAGCCCGGCGGTGTGCATGCTGCACAAGATCTTGTTGGAAGATGATCACAAACCTTCAATTGAGGCCCAGAGGAGACTGAATCATGCCATGAAAGGGGTTGTAATGAAAGAAATCATCAAGTGGCTTGACGCCGACATTATATACCCTATCTCTGATAGTACGTGGGTAAGCCCGGTACAATGTGTACCAAAAAAGGGAGGTATAACAGTGGTAAGCAATGAAAATAATGAACTTATCCCAACCAGGACTGTGACCGGTTGGAGGGTTTGTATGGACTATCGAAAGCTAAACAAAGCTACTAGGAAATATCACTTCCCATTACCCTTTATTGATCAAATGCTTGACCGTCTTGCAGGTAAACCCTTTTATTGTTTTCTTGATGGTTATTCAGGTTACAATCAGATTTCCATAGCACCAGAAGATCAAGAAAAGACAACCTTCACATGCCCATATGGTACTTATGCCTTCCGAAGGATGCCGTTCGGATTGTGTAACGCCCCGGCAACCTTCCAAAGATGCATGATGTCACTCTTTTCAGACATGGTCGAAGACTTCCTTGAGATCTTCATGGATGATTTTTCGGTTTTTGGTAATGACTTCGACGGCTGTCTCGGCAATTTAGAGAGGGTGTTGGCAAGATGCGAAGAAACGGATTTAGTCCTTAATTGGGAGAAATACCATTTTATGGTAGATGAAAGAATAGTGCTCGGCCACAAGATTTCATCCAAGGTAATTGAAGTAGACAAAGCCAAGGTGGACGTGATCGAGAGATTACCCCCACCAAGTTCGGTTAAAGGAATTCGAAGTTTTCTCGGACATGCAGGTTTTTACAAGAGGTTCATTCACAATTTTTCTAAAATCACTAAACCCTTGTGTAATCTGCTTGAACAGGATAAAGTCTTCAATTTTGATGATTCTTGCACCCAAGCATTCGAAACCCTAAAAAAAAGCTTGCCTCGGCACCCATTGTCGTTCCACCAGATTGGACGCTACCTTTTGAGATCATGTGTGATGCAAGTGATTTCGCGGTAGGAGCAGTCCTAGGCCAACGTACAGGTAAGACCTTCCATGTGATATACTACGCTAGTAAAACTCTTAATAGCGCTCAAGTGAATTACACAACAACGGAGAAAGAGTTACTAGCTGTAGTTTTCGCATTTGACAAGTTTCGATCCTATTTAATTGGTACAAAGGTAATTGTTCATACGGACCATTCGGCAATCAAATACTTATTTGCTAAAAAGGATGCTAAACCTCGTTTGATTCGTTGGATATTACTTTTACAAGAATTTGATATTGAAATTAAGGATAGGAAAGGAACAGAAAATCAAGTGGCCGATCACTTATCACGTTTGGAACGCAATAGGGAGGAGGACGCGGATCTAGAGATATGCGATGCATTCTCGGATGAACAAATTCTAGTTGCCTCGGCAACCCTCAATGCCTCGGCAACCCTTGACACCTCGGCAACCCTAGATGCCTCGGCAACCCATGACGCCTCGGCAACCATGGATGCACACGCCTCGGCAACTTTCGACGCCGCAGCAGTCTTTGACGCGCACGCCTCGGCAATTTTGGGAGCAGTCGCCACGACAGCACATGCCTCGGCAACACCCTGGTACGCGGATTTAGTTAACTTCCTTGTTTGTGGTATTTTTCCTTATGGCATTACTCACCAAGGGAAGAAGCGGTTCCGCCATGATGCTAAGCATTACTTTTGGGACGAGCCTCTTTTGTTTAAACAACAATGCAGATCGGGTTATACGCCGATGTGTCCTCAAGAAGAGCAACAGAATGTACTCCGGCAATGTCATTCTTCACCCTATGGAGGACATTTTGGAGGAACTCGCATCATGCCAAAGTTTTACAATCTGGGTTGTATTGGCCAACATTGTACAAAGATGCCCAAGACTTTTACAAGCAATGTGATCGTTGCGGAGGGACGGGCAATATCTCTAGACAACATGAGATGCCGCTCGAGAAACATCATCGAGGTGGAACTGTTCGATGTATGGGGATCGACTTTATGAGACCTTTCCCATCTTCATTCGCAACCTCTACATCTTACTTGTCGTCGACTATGTGTCTAAATGGGTAGAGGCAGCTGCGAGTTCCCAACAACGATTCCAAGACCGTGCAACGATTCTGCAGAAAAAAATATATTTACGGTTTGGGATGCCGAGAGCAATTATCGGTGACGGGGGCAAGCATTTTGACAATGACTAATTGCCAAGATGTTGCAACGCTTCGGCATATCACACAAGATCGCCACGGCATATCACCCACAAACCAACGGGCAGCGAGAAATTTCAACCGGCGGTTGAAGGGAATACTCGAGAAAGTTGTAAATCCCTCTAGGAAGGATTGGTCATTAAGACTAGATGACGCACTTTGGGCATATCGCACTGCATTCAAAACACCCTTAGGTATGTCCCCCTTCCGACTTGTCTATGGTAAAACATGTCATCTACCGGTGGAAATCGAGCACAAGGCGTACTGGGCAATCAAGACCGTGAATATGGATTGGGAAAGTGCCGGACAAAAGCGCTTGATGGATCTCAATGAGATAGAAGAATTTCGTGCACTCGCCTATAACAATGCACGAATCTACAAGGAGAAAACAAAGCGATGGCATGACAAGAAACTATTGCCACGGCAATTCACGTCAGGGCAACTAGTTCTCCTATTCAATTCTCGGCTAAGACTTTTCCCGGGAAAGCTGAAATCAAGATGGTCGGGACCATTCAAGTCGTCAAACCATTCTCCCATGGTCTTTGTGATAATCAAGTCCATCTCGACAACCATGAATTCAAAGTTAATGGACAAAGATTGAAGCACTACAATGGTGCCCATGTGGAACGTAACAAGGAAGTGGTCAACTTAGGAGATGCATGAGCATGCTCTCCTTTCAATATTTTCTTTTTCTTTTTATTTTCATTTTTATTTTTAGGAGATATTTTATTTTTTCTTCATTATCTTTAGTTTTCAGGTTTTCTTTGTTTTCTTTTTCACAACAAGACTCACAACTACTATGCTAAGGAAATTTACTGCCAAGATCCTTGCCCCGGCAACCAATGAAGAAGATGCCGCGGCAACCTACATCGTGCCTGCACAAGCTGATGCCACGGCAACCAACTCTGAAGATGCCACGGCAACCAAAGCTAAAGACATCCTGGCAACAAGAAAACAACCATCGCGTTCAAGCAAGAGAATCAAGACACTGACCAAAAGGAAACTAATCATCTACGATGATGAACTCTCGGAGTAAGTCCTCGTATGCATTTTTATTTTTATTTTTCTCGTTATTTTATGCATGCATTGAGGACAATGCCTCACTCGAGTTTGGGGGGGGATTGTTATTAGTAGTTACCATGTTTAGGTACATTCATCTTAAGTATTACATTTAGGATACATAAATTGCTTGCCATGCCTTTAGTTGAAACAAGAATTGCTTAGATTTGATGAATATTCGATGATGACTTTGCCAATGCACTTAAATTGATAGAATTTTTATTCTAGGATAACCATGGAAAAACTTAGAATTTTACTATGATGCTAAATTTGATGAAATACAGTTGTGGTTTGATTGATTTAAGGAATTCTAGTAAACTTAGGTTGATAATTAACAAATTGGTGGATTAGAATAAAAAATGGATGAATGTTAGAGGTGCCCGAAATTGGCTCTAGCATGTGCTAAAAAAAGAAAAATTGATCACTAGAGGTGCCCGAAACTGGCTCTAGGATGTGTTAAAATTTGTTAACTAGAGGTGCCCGAAACCGGCTCTAGTCGATTAAATTAACTTAAGAAAACTAAAAACAAAACACTAGAGGTGCCCGAAATTGGCTCTAGTTAAAACATGTTAAAAAGAACCCAATGAAGTAATTTGAAAACCTATTGTTTGCATAGAATCTGAAAAATCAACTTGCACACAACTTCGCACACACTCACAAGCATTATAGTTTGATTCCGAGTAATTCCTAAGTTTTCTGAAGAAATAAAAAGCCAATCATACTTTGTACCCCGGTTCAGAGAATTGAAATCAAGTTCAAAGCTAAGTTTGTGAAAATTGAAGTCTTGGCAGGTAATTATGAGTTTGCATTGCTTGAGGACAAGCAATAGTTCGAGTTTGGGGGTGTGATAAGTGTTCAAAAGTACTATTTTTCTTACCCTTTTTACTCATATTATTGTTAGACTTAGGCTCATATTAGTTGCATAGTTAGCCATTCATGCATTAATCCATGTTTCCTTCCATCGTTGAGCTTGATTACATAACTTGGTAGTTTTTGTGGAAAAGATGCTGCTTTGGTGTGCTTTGTGTGTGTATGTGCAGGATCACTTGCCAAAGCAATGCCGAGCTAGTTGCGTGTGGAAATGCATGAAGGAGACGCTGAGCAGTTGCCATGGCAATTGTCGACAAAGAGAAAATGCAATAGGGATGTCGAAATTAATGACTTTACAAGCCCAAGATGACATGGAGCAAGGCCCAAGCCCAAAGGAATTTGATTGCCATGCAGAGATTAAAGAAGAATTAAATTCCAAGAAGATAGGAGAAGTTCTAATAGGAATAAAATTATAATAAAGAATTATATTCTTTAAAGATAATTTAATTCCAACTCAAACTCCTCCTCAAAGAAGGACTTTGGCCTAGCCCTATAAATAGCAAGGAGATTTCGACAACTTCAAGAGAGAAAGCATTAGGGAAATTTCGACAAGTCCAAGGGAGAAAGCAAGGGATTTTCGACAAGCTTCATCTTTTCTTCCTTGTTCGATTGGGTTCATGCTAGGGATTGTTTATCTTGTGTTTCTTTAGAACCTAGCCATGAACTAAATTTACTTGGCTATGGTTATTGTGTTTTGTGGTTGTGAGAAACTATTGGTTTTTGTTTAGGTAATAAGAGTTTACACTTTTCTATTTCAAGGTTTATTCATTCTTGGTTCTTATTCTTGTCTGCGAGTGAATTGGGAGAGGATCTCGTGATTTCATCTATTTATCTAATATCGGGAGAGTTAGATTCAAGAAACGAATGAATATGATCTTTATTCAATCCAATGATGGTGAAGATTAATCCGGCTTAGGAATAAGTTAAGGATTTCAACGGCTAAAAGGAGCGCAAGATTGGTTGTTGTTCACCCTTGATTCACGCAGGGATGTATTATCAAGGCATGCACAAGTAGCTAGAGTTTTGACTTAGGGATAAGAAGAAACCATTAAGAACGCTCTACCGAACCTTGAAGGTTGCTGCCCAGACGCCCAAGTAGTTGCCCAACTAGTTGCCCAGGCAACCATCGATTAGTTGCCAAGGCAACCCCGTTGTGCAAGTTGCCACGGCGACTGAGTTGCCCGTGCACTCTTTTACCAAGACAATCCAATCGGCTATCACACCTCAACTCACGATAACCTGGCCTATCTCTCTCATTCGAATTCATCTTTTCTTTTACTTATTTGCTTTCTAGATTAGTTGAACTTCTATAATCTTTTATTTGTGTTTTTATTTTTACAGTGCAAGAGACTAGATTCTTGAAGTAGCACCAATCCCTGTGGAGACGATATCTTTTATACTATAACTTGCGACGTGTATACTTGCACATTTCGTAGCACTTATTACGCGCAACACTTATGATGAATTGCAAGAGATTTATGATGAATTGGTTTTAGAATTTAAAGGGTCAATTTTGAAAAACAAAAACATTATTTCAAATTTGAAAAATGAAAATGACTCTATTTCTAAAACTATTTTGGAGCTTGAAAGTAAAGTAAAAGAAATGCAAATAAAAATAAATGATCTTGGAAAGAAAAATCAAGACTTGCATGAATTACTTTCAAGAGTCCATGATGATCACCAAAAAGAAGAGAGTCATCTTAAAGCTTCATTGAACAAAGTTTGGACTTCTCATTTTGAAAAAGAAAATCATTCAAAACCCAACTATGTGAAGAAAAAACTTTAATTGGTACAAACATAGAGGCTTCCAAATACCCTCTAAAGGTAAGAATGTTAGGAGTGTTTGGGTTCCTAAAGAACTTGTAGCTTCTAATAATGTTGATGCTATTGCTTCTTGGATTCCCAAGGGAACCAAGATTTTGGGAGCAAATACTCATGGACCCAAAAGAATTTGGGTACCAAAAACTAAGACTTAATTGTATGTTTGTAGGGGGAGCATTTCTACAAGGCCAAAACATCAAGTGCAAATTCATAGTACCTTGATAGTGGATGCTCGAGACATATGACCGATGGTAAGAGTCGGTTCTTAGAGCTAAAACCATAAAGTGGAGGAGTGGTGATATTTGGTGACAACTCTAAAGGCCACATTGAAAGAATTGGTTCCATTGGTAATCACTCTTCTATACTCATTGATAATTTTTTTGTCAACAGTTTAAAATATAATTTGTTAAACATAAGCCATTTGTGTGATAAAGTTTTCAATGTCATGTTTGATTTAAATGGTTGCAAAATAATTTACATTGCATCTAATAAAATTGTTCTTATTGGTCATAGAATGGGAAATATATATATGGTGCATCTAGATGACATCCATTTTTTAAATGCATGTTTTGTTGCTAAAGATGAGCATGTTTCTTGGTTGTGGCATATAAAACTAGGACATGCTAGCATGAGTGTTTTTAGAAAAAATAATTTCTAATGATCTCGTAAGAGGTTTGCCTAAAATCAAGTTTTGTCTTGATAAAATTTGTGATGTATGTGCTAATGGCAAACATAAAAGAGTTTCTTTTAAATCCATTAATGATGTATTAACAAGTAGGATATTACAATTTATCTATGTAGATCTTTTTGGCCCTATTAGAACTATGATCTTGGGTGGAAAACATTATGCTTTTGTGCATGTTAATGATTACTCTAGATTTACTTGGATTATATTTTTAAGTACCAAAGATGAGGCTTTAGAAAAATTCATCACATTTTCAAAAGCAAACCAAAATGATGTTGGTTACTCCATTTCTCATGTTAAGAGTGACCATGGAATCGAATTTCAAAATCTTGGTTTTGAAGAGTTTTGTAACTCAAATGGAATTAGACATATTTTTTTTGACTCCTCACACTCTTAAACAAAATAGGGTTGTAGAGTGGAAAAATATAACTTTAGAAGAAATGGCTAGAACCATGATTTAGGAAAATGATTTGCCAAAGTATTTTTGGGCAGAAACCACAAATACCGCTTGCCATATTATTAATCGAGTAATGATTATACCACTTTTAAAGGAAAAACACTTATGAGCTTTTCAAAAATAAAAACCTAACATTAGCTATTTTCATCCTTTTAGATGTAAACGTTTTGTTTTAATCAATGGAAAAGATAATTTAGGTAAGTTTGATGCAAAAAGTGATGAATACATTTTTCTTGGTTACTCTTTAAACTCTAAAGCCTATCGTGCATTTAACAAAAGAACTTTAGTGGTTGAAGAGTCTATTCGTGTTATTTTTTATGATAACCTCCTTCCAAGAAAGGATACTTGTGATGATAATGTAGGAATTTTGAATGCCAATGATGGTGAAGGACAATCATCAAAGGTAGATGAAGCTCTATCAAAAGGAGAACCATAAGATACACATCTAGAAGCCTTGAAGGACATGTCTCTAGAGGAAATGGAGGTCACCTACCCAAGGGAGTTCAAATATGTTAAAGGTGGTGAAATTTTGGGTGATCCACCCAAAAGGGTAACCGCTAGATCCTCTCTTAGAAATACATGTAATTATATTGCATTTATCTCTTGCATAAAGCCTAAAAATATCAAAGAAACAATAAATGATGATTATTAGATATTGGCTATGCAAGAAGAGTTAAATCAATTTGAGAAGAGTCAAGTTTGGACATTAGTTGAAAGGCCTAGTAATAAATCTACAATAGGTACTAAATGGTTTTTTAGAAGAAAAAAACTAGATGAGAGTGGTAACATAGTGAGAAACAAGTCTAGACTTATTGATCAAGGTCACATTAAAAAACAAGGAAGTGATTTTGATGAAACCTATGCACCCGTAGCTAGAATGGAAGCTATTAGGATGTTGCTTGCATTTGCATGTTTTCCTGAATTCAAGCTTTTTCAAAAGGATGTCAAAAGTGCTTTTCTAAATGATTTTATAAATGAAGAAGTGTATATGGCACAACCTCCCGGTTTTGAAGATCCAAAATATCCAAACCATGTTTTTAAACTTTCAAAAGCTTTATATGGTTTGAAACAAGCTCTTAGAGCTTGATATGAAATATTACAAATTTTCTAGTAGAAAAAGGTTTTGACAAAGGGAAGGTTGATACTACACTTTTATTAAAATAAAAGGAAATGATATTTTAGTAGTTCAAATTTATGTTGATGATATTATTTTTGGTTCTACTAATGAATATCTTTGCCAAGAATTTGCTAAGTTAATGCAAGGTGAGTTCGAAATGAGCATGATGTGGCGGCTTTCATTCTTCTTGGAACTCCAAATCAAACAAAAGAATGATGGTATCTTTATCAATCAAGCAAAGAAAATCAAGGATATGCTCAAGAAATTTGGCTTAGAGAATGTGAAGCCTCAAGCCACTCCAATGAGCTCTTCTACAAAGCTTGACAAAGATAAAGGAGGTAAATGTGTTGACCTTAAGCTTTTATAGATCTATGATAGGATCTTTGCTTTATCTTATCATAAGTAGATCGAATATCATGTTTAGTGTTTGCTTGTGTGCTATATTTCAATTTAGTCCTAGAGAATTGCATTTACAAGTAGTTAAGGGAATCTTTAGATACCTTAGAGATACACCTAGTTTAGGTAATTGGTATCCTAGAGACTCATCATTTAGTTTGCATGCTTATTCGGATGCGAATTATATAGGTTGTAAAATTGATAGAAAAAGTACCTTTGATACTTGTCAATTCCTAGGTAACATGCTAATCACATGGTTTCTAAGAAACAAAATAGCGTTACGCTATCTACCACCGAAGTATAATATATTTTGGTTGGTAGTTGTTGTGCTCAAGTCCTATGGATGAAACAACTCTTAGATTATGAAATTGATGTAAGTATTATTCCCATAAAGTGTGACAATACTAGTGCTATTTGTCTCACTAAAAATCCCATCCAACATTCCACAACCAGCATATAGAGATAAGACATTATTTCATTAGAGATTATATCTTAAAAGATGATATAGTTCTAGAGTATGTAGATATCTTGCATCAAGTAGCGGATATCTTTACCAAACCTTTAGATAAGGAGTGTTTTTAGATTCTTAGGAGAGAGTTAGGGCTTACAAGTCTTTCTTGAACCTTAGAGCCTTTAGTTGATCTCAAAATATGCTTGAATTTGTATGAATTTCATGTTTGTGTGATCTTCTTCTTGAATGCATCTATTCATGTTGTTAGGGGGTATATGCATCTTTGTTTGCCCATACATCATAATCATGCATGAGGATTCGAGTAAAATATAATTTTTGGGTCCTTTACAGCCAGATTTGTACATTCTAGGCAAAGGGTACCGATATAGGGGTTACCGTACCAGTACGATATTCAGGGGCAACGTTTCGACACTAATGAGTCTGTACCGAAACAGGTCAAGAATCGGTACAGGCTAGTTTTGTACCGATACACGTTGTTCTGATACACTATTAAGCTGTATCGGTACTCATGCACTGGAGCCATTAAATAGGCTTTCCTATTTTAAATCAAAGTCTAACACTTTTTCATCAAAAAACCTAGCCGAAAAACCTTTTAAATACCCTCTAAATCTATTAGTTTTTAATCAAAGTTCATCAAATATTTTGGGGGCTTTTGTTTTCAACATCAAACCCAAGCTACATTCATCATGATTTGTGTGAATCATCTCCTTATTCACCCATTCATCCATATCTTAAGGTAAAAATCCTATTTTTTATACTATTTTGAATTTCTCTATTATTGTATAGTTTTTAGGTTTAAATTTAACATATTTAGGATGTATAAATCCATAGTTTCAAAGTTTTTACAAATTTTATTTCAAAACTAAAATTTTTTATTCGAATATATATTTATACAAGTATATATTATTTTTTAGTTTTCAAGTTTTAAACTTATCAAAATTTTTCTTTATACTTGTATATGATTTTAATCTATAAAGTATAGATTTTTACACTAACTTGATTATTGGTTGAATTATTAGATTGAATTTGATGTATTTGTATACACTACAGCAAAATATGTCTTTAGCGCCGTTTTTTTAGCCCTAGTGGCGTTTTTAAGCGCCGCTAAAAACTCTCAGCGCTAAAAAAAGCATCTCAAAAAGTGCCGCCGAAAGCAACACCGCAATAACTCGCGACGTTTGTGTGCAGAAAACGCCACATGTCAAGATATATAGCGGCATTTGTTTATCAAAACGCCGCTAAAAGTTATGGGCTATAGCAACGCTCTTAGACAAACTCCACGAAAAACACCGAAAACTATTCTTTAGTGGCGTTTGTCATCACAAACGTCGGAAAAAACTGTTCTTTAGTGGCGTTTGTAAACACAAACGCCGCGAATAACACCATTTTTTCAAAAAAAAAACTCAAATATATAATTTAAACTGCATTCACCAATTTCCACAATTCCAATCCACATTCATATTCTCAAATAAACAATTAATCATGGGAACGGTCAGAACTATACATTTAAAAATAACTTCCAACATTACAAATCTATTTCCACAAACTCATACTACACAAACATATATGCAAAGTTAACATGAAATAAAATTGGAATGGAAGAACCCATTCAAATCAAACATGGTGAATCTAATACATAAATCATAAAGAAGTGAAGATTTTATTGCAGACCTAGGTTCTTGTCAAGAGTCTTGGTAAACTGGTTAAATCCTGATGGAACCTTTAAACGCTGCTTAAGGATCCTCTTCTTCTTTTGAATGCGAACAAGTCATCCAACCATGAAAGCTTATGATTCTTCTTTCTCCAATTTCGTTTCTACATGAAAAAAAAAAAAAAAACCCATGTACAATCAAAACATTGCTAGCAGATTGTATCATAAGCAAATTAAATCACCAAATTATAACAAAGAGGAGAAGAAGAATTTAAAAGAAATAAACTGACTTATCTAAAATAGGGGAAAAAGTAATTATCGAACATCACAGCAGATTGTATCAAAAGCAAATTAATCGCCTGGTATGTTCTCCAATTTAATGTACTTCTTAATATCAACTACTCGTAGCCCTTGGCCAACGTCAACTCCAATTGTTTGAGTTGCATCAATTGCCAAATCCTGGAAGTTAAATTAAGTAGCTATATAAATTAACTATAACAATATGAAACACAATAACCTACAAGCATCAATTAATTCAAACTCACCACCACAGTAACCTACAAGCATCAGTACAATGTCAACACATTTTAACAGACTCCTCTGGTCCAAAAAATAGAGCAAATGACTTGGATACATGCCAGTATTTGATACTTGTTACCAAGTCCATGTAACAAAAATAGATTGCATAAAAAACCTTTAATCTAGAAACCAACACCAATGATATGTATCCAAATCGGTAATACCAGGTGTGAAGAACTCAATGGAAAACTAAAGCATTTACATTTACTCAAAAGTCCAGAGAGATTTAATAAGCATTAAATAGTCCTCAATGAGTTACAATCTATTTTGACAGATGTAATAGAAATTGTCCACTACATTAGACTTTTGATCAAGAGTTACAATCTAGTATTTTCTTTCAGTTGAAAAGACAAATGAGGGCATTATATGAGGTTTCATCATTAACAATACCAAGTACCTTACACAAGCAACTCCTTCCTTCCAAGCAAAATGAGGGCATTATATGAGGTGGATTTTCTCCCACAGCTAGCAATTCTCATTTGTGCTCCTAGCTTACAGGTATTAAAAAGAGAGTAAAAGAGTTCACTAATGTAACCGTCTAAAGGATCTCAACTGCATATTATTAGTATTTTCTTTCAGTTGGAAAGACAAATGATCTACAGTTTCAGGCAACACAAAATTACAATGATATTCACCAGTACATAAGCTGGCAAAAAAACTATCATTCACTGTTCCATCTTGTATCTGCTATAGCAGTAGTTATCGTGTTTAATCTTTTGTCCATTCTCGAACATAGATACATAGTCAAATTTGTATCTGCTAGACAGATAAAATTGATAGAAAAAACAAACAGTTGCAATGTCAGACCATGAGAAAAAACAATATTGAATTTCAAGATCCGCCACTGGTCATATAGGCTATAAGTACAACTCAAACACTCGTATATGTATCTGCTTAAACACTTATGAAAAAGCAGTAACCATGACTTAACAATATACAAACAGATACAAGCAAAAGATTTACTGGGTTGCTAGCATCATTAGACTGAACTATAAAAAATTCATTTTCCAATCCCAGAAATTATTAGTTTATATAAGCAAAAAAATTATATAAGAAAATGCAGTAAATTCTTTATCTAAATTAAAAACAAAGTTGTACCTTCTGCTGGTACTGGCCGACTGAATCTTCCACCTGGAAAGTGGTATATGTCCCAACACCAGCCGCAGCTGCCACTTCAACATGAGCCTTCATCTCCGGCGTGGTTGTAAAGTAATCCAAATCCATAATCTTCTTAAGCCTCTCTCAACCCATCATCTGCAACAAAAAATTAATAATAAAAAAAGAAATTAATTGATAATTAGGAGTTGCATTTGAGTGCGTTGCTTGCTTGCTGGTGAGAGCAGGGCTTCGGCAGTTTAGGCGGAGAGCACTAGTGATAGAGAGCACAGCGACGTAGACGACTGGACGATGGTGTTCTATTCGAGATGACGGACGGCGACGACAGACCATGGCGATGGAGGCAACTGGCGAGAGAGATTTAGGGATTTTATGATATGCTGATTTAGGGATCGAGGTGACTCAGGTGAGGGAGGGGCTCAGTCACAATGAGTTATAATGCTCAAATCAAAACGGTGAGTTTCACCTATCTCGACGTTTATAAAACTAAATGTCACTAACATTACATTTTTGCGGCGTTTTTAAAATAAACGCCACGAATACGACACCTTTTGCTGCATTTTTTAAAAACGCCACTAAAAGCGATACTCATTGTAGTATTAATAAAACGCATGTTGCGGCATTTCTATCGAAAACGCCACTAATGTATGAGCTATTACGTCGTTTCTATCAGAAAACGCCGCCAATGTATTATCTATAGCAGCGTTTTTACATAAACGCTATAAAATTTATCGTTTTGTGGCGTTTCTTTACTAAACACCGCTATATGTTTAAATTTACCGGCGTTTAATTCAAAAATGCCACGAAAAACGCCGCTATATACCAAACTTGGTGTAGGGATACATATGTTTTTGTAGTTTGAATTTTGTTGGTTTTATCCAAACCCTTTTACCTTGCCTCTTAGAAAACGCCCTAAAAACGATCCTAGTGCTAGTTTTTCCAATCCCGGTAATGGAACCAAACCTAACCTTGCCCAACTTTATATCCATTGTTTTAATGAACCTCATAATCTTCACCAAATAGAATATTTGAAACAATTTCAAAATTTTACTGTTTGTCGTGAGCGAATTGTTGATTATGCTTATATGTGCTCTGATGAATTTGATTTTAAATACTTTAATTTGATGAGGGAAAGAAAGTTCATGAATTTTCTAAACGTCACCGGAATTGTTTACAAAAACTTTGTCCGTATTTT
Source organism: Hibiscus mutabilis (assembly GCA_019671005.1). Classification (NCBI taxonomy): domain Eukaryota; kingdom Viridiplantae; phylum Streptophyta; class Magnoliopsida; order Malvales; family Malvaceae; genus Hibiscus; species Hibiscus mutabilis. The sequence continues at coordinate 49,501,893 of CM033748.1, read as the reverse complement.
TTACTCCAATGCTAGGTGTGTTTTGAACCAAGAGAAAACTGAAACTATTGCTATTGAATCCTGTATTATGGGTAAAACATTTTTCTCTTGATGCCCAAAAATTAGTTGATCTTTTAGGGATGGAATACATTGGGATAGAAGATGAAAATTCTTTTTCCCAAACCTATAGTGGCTCAGTTATAGTTCTCGAAGCCTATGAACATTCTTTCACCTTCTCATCACTTGGTGGTTTTGACTATCCGATGGTAAGTGGTCCACTATTCACATGGTGGATGACTTTTGGCTTTATTGCTTTCGCGAAGATAAACACCCTAACCTAGCCCAAATTATCTTTTCCAAGATAGTTCACATCGTCAACAACAATCACACCACCCTTGTGAAGTCTTTCACCTATGGAACCATCCTTAGCCACATCTTTCACAAGCTCAACATAGATTTTTCCCTTGATCTAGGGGTTTCCCTCACCGAGCCTATAGATATGAGATCCCTTAGAAAAGCCAAGCTTTCCTTTATCAATGGTGATTGAGTTCCCAATGCTAATGTTCGTGGTGAAGTCTCCGAAGATGTTGAACTGATTGAGGATGTTCTCGAGGCTCCGGTTGCTCCACCTTTCCTTGATGGAAAGTTTGCTACCATGGATACAAGGTTCGACAACATCGACAAAAGATTAATTTTCATAGATGCGAGGTTGGCTACCGTTGAGCATCATGTGTCTTCTATGGACATCTCTTTTACTGAATTTCATCAAGAGTGGCGTGGTCATGTTCACGGAGATAACGATGATGAAGAGGAAGACGAAGACGATGATGAAGCCCCTTAGGCTTTGAGCTTTGCATCTCATCTCATATCTATTAGGCTTATTTGAGTTTTATGCACCTATGCTTCTTTGGTATTTCCTAAGACATTATGCTTTAGTTTATGTTTTTTGATTTTGTTAGATTTTATGTCTTAAATATTATGCTTTGCATTTATAATATTATAGTTTTTATATTATCTTTGGAGCTATTTTATATTATCTTGCTTCATTTTACTTTTATTTATCCTATTAATTTTGATCTAACAAAAAAGGGAGAAATGTGATAATTTTTTTAAGTTTTTCAAAAACAAATAACCTTTTAATCTTAAACATAGGGAGAGTGAACTCTAAAAATTTGTTTTGTTTTGTTATATCAAAAAGGGGAGATTGTTAAACTAATATTTAATTCTTGATATAACAAGGACTTGATTGCAAATAAATAATTTTTAAGGTACTTGAATTTACTCACAAAATTGACAAGCATTCAAACTTAAACAATTTTCTAAGTCAACTTTTTAATCCCCAAGATTTTTCCAAGTGTTTTGTACTCAAACTAGCCATTTTGGTAACTGAGTATCGATACGTCCTATGGCGTACCGATATGGGTTTTCGTTAGTAAAAATTGCTTTTAAACTTAATGGCTTACAAGTACTGGTACGGCTATACGCGTACTAGTACTAATTTTTGAAACTGTTATTCAAAATGATCTTTGAGTACTAGTACGGCCTATGAAGTACTGGCACGGGGATTAAATATTTTTAAATAATTTTGACCGTTAAACTTGTTAGTTTTCTTGGAACCAAACTTTAATATTTTTAATACGTGTACTGGTACATCTATACGCGTACCGATATCCTATGTTCTCAAAATGTTCTAAGGATTCCAGTGAGTAAAACGCGTATCGGTACGCTACGGTCCGTACCGGAACCCTTTGTATTTTCATCACTCCATACTGATAGGCCTACTCGCGTACCAGACCTCTTCGTTGCAGCGATTATTTCTATTTTGAGCAGGTACCGATACGGATGCTCATGTACCGATACTCACCTTGTCAGACAGTATTTATTGCGGGAAAATTATAGCCCAACGGCTCTATTCAATTTCCCAACAACCCAAATGGCTAGAAATCAATGAAAGGATATAAAAACAAGTCTCTAAAGTTTCTTCAACAAGTAGACAATCATTCTAAAGCATTTAAGCACATATCCAGCATCTTTGAGCTCAAATTGTCAAATCCTTGTAACTCACTTGAGTGCTTTTATTGTATTTCATTTTTCATCAAGTTTTGGATTTTAGTGAACTTTGAATTGTGCAAACAATCATCCTTTAGAGGAATTTCATAATTTGCTTCTTTGTATCTGTTGGGTTTCATAGGAAATAAACTGATCTAATCAGGCATATAAACGCATCGGAAAAATATCCTATGAAGAATTTCTAGGATCTCATGCAACCATATTAATGTACGAAGAGGAAATCAAGAATTACCTTAATTTTTGATTCAGGAATCCGGTTGAGTTGAGGCGCTGCCTTTCTGAAAGACGACCACCCTCTACAATATCCACACGCGAATGGACGACGAACGGCTATTGGAATGCTAATTCCAATCAAGATTTCGAAAATCTTGTTTTTGAAGTTTGATGGCTATTTCGAAAATCACTCATTAAAACCCCTTGGCATACATACATATATATATGACTTGATTGGGGTTAGATTGAGTTCACTTATTATAATTTAATTAAAACTCTTTTAAATAAATTATAAAATAAATTTCTTTATCTGATAAAGAATTTAAGTTCAACAAAAATCTAGATGATGTAATTTATTTAATAATATTATTTATTTAAAATTAAATAAATAATATATTTAAAAACATATTCCTTATCCAATAAGGAATTTAAATCCAATCAAATCTAGATAATGAGATTATTTAATATTATTTATTTAATATTATTTTTTTTTCAGAAAAATAATAAAATAAATAAAATATTCTATCATAAGAATACAAATTTAACTTCTTTAAATTCGAATAAATAATATCTCTCAATATAATTTAAAATAATTACATTATCTTAAATTTATTATTGGGAGTAATAACCACAACCATTCTTAGTGTGAGACCCTATAGGTTTAGTTAATGTTGGCAGTAGATAAAATCACATTTTATTCTACAAGTAATAAGCGGCCTCTAGCAAGACATTATGACTACCCAAGTTAAATAAAAAGCTCATAATCCGAGACAACCTTAATTCAGTTTATGTCATAATCCTTTTATCTCACGATATCTTGATAGAATATAAGGCATGGAAAATGTTAACCTTATATCGTTCCATCTTTAGCTTCTCGATGCCCGATTGAACTGATTAAACAAATGACATTGATCTCTATCAACTCATTTGAGCACGGCTATGCATTTCTCAGTCTCAGTCATCGAGGGGCCCAAAGATATCTCTCTTATGTTAAGAGGGATAAATTCCATCTTAATTACTCACATCTCACTGCATGATTCCTTATTATGTTCAAGCATAACCTTTATAATCGTCCGATTAAAAACGATGTTTGACAATGTCAAAACATAATAGTTATCATGTTGAGAACCATAGCAATTTCAGGTCTAAGGATTTAATGTCACAACTGTTTGAAGATTAATATATAACTTTAATCCATATATTAATCTCAAGACGAGTCGATCCTAATATTTGTTCTCAACAAATATATATGAATTTGATTTGAATCTCATTCACATATTCATCTTATGAATATCTATCAAACTCCATATTAATCTTATCTTATTATTGTTCCCACAATAATAACTGATTAGGGATATTTAGAATAATAATATTCAATGATACAAAGCATGCAAATTTATCATAACAATAAATTCAATAATCAAAATATCATGTCCATACAATAGGCCTTAGGGCACTATCTCTAACAATATCTACCTTTAGAAAAAGGGATTACTAGACTTTGGGTATAAGTCTAGGTGATTATAAGGTTATCTCCTTTCGCCGAAAAGGAAAGACAAATTAGTGAATTTGTGAAAAATTTTAGTGTGGATAGCTAAGGTAGTGGATGCAGACCTTGTTTAGAAGGTTGAACCACTTGTGGAAATTTTCTTTCTTTTTGCTCTTTGCTTTCACCAAATTTTTAATTGTCATTCGTCAATTCACTCCCTCTTGGCCATTTCCATTGATTGATCAACTCAACATTGTCTCTCATCTTTTATTTCAAGCATCTGAAACTTATGCTTAGATGGGTTTTCATCTTCTAAAGCAACTATGGCTTTAATTTTATCCCACTCCTCGCTCTTTAGTTTTAAGGCATTTTTGCTGCAGTTGTGAGTTCCTCTTCGATTTCTTCATTTGAAGATAAACCAGTTACAGATGCTTTAGTATTAAGGCATTTTTCGCTGCAAATGGAGGAAGTATTCGGGGTTAGGTATAGGCAAGGTGACCACGATGGTCGGTGGTGACGACATCACCGAGAATGGGAAAATATGAGGGGAAATGAAAAAGAATTAAAAGAGAATATATTATTTATAGTATGCCACATGCCAAATATGTATTAGTCCAAATATTTATTTTATATTTTTTTTAAAATAAATATTTATTATATATTTTTAAAGATTAATGATGAAATTAAACAACCCATGAACCATTGAGGACTAATCTTGTTCTTAACCCTTAAGTAAATGGAGATTTTTTTAAAAAAATAAATAAATGCCACATGTAAATTTATTAGTGGATAAAGAGGTCTACGTCAGTTTCGGTAACGAAAGTGGGTAAACCCGTTAACAGAGAAATACCCCATGTATGAAACTGAGAATTTTAAAATATTATGTATAAAACTGAGAATTCGGTATAGTTCATGTACCAACGTGGTAATTAACCCCTTTCAAATTAGAAGACCAAAATAGAACACGTCCTAAATATAAGGGACCTCTAGTGAAGTTTACCCTATTTTAAAATTAACATATACAATTTAGTTTAAATCTTAAAATTAAAACATTTATTTTGAAAGTATAAAATGTTTAAATTATATTTATAAATAATGTTTTAAAAATTATAAATAATTATATTTTGTAAAATATTATTATTATTTAATTGTAAAAAAATAGATTTCGTGTTTAAAGGAATTAAAATATATTCTTTCAGAAAAATTTCTAACATATTTCAAAAATAAAATTACGAAATTAAAATATTTTTTTAAAAAATGATTAAAAGTATTGTAAAATTAAAATCTAAAATTAAGTTTAATTTTGGATATATATTTTTTATATAAAAAAGTGTAAATAAATTACACAATCTTAACTATTTAACTATAAAATCTAAATTCATATTCTTAACCTTTAAAACCTAAAATTATCAAACTTATTTAAACTAAAGTTTACACGACATACATATTAAAATATATCCCTATGTGAAAATGTAATATCTTTTTATTTATAAAAATATTTTTCTTATTTTAAAAGTTATTTTTTTGTTTACAAAAAATAATTCAAAATTACAATTTAAATTATTTAAATATTTAATCACCATTAACTTTTAAGAAAAAAATATATAAACTCTTATAAAAAATTGTGTGAGCACTCCCAGAGATAAGCCAACCTTTTGCATTAAAAAAGTGAAACTGCCCAGTGATAATGATCCGATTCCAAAGAAACAAAAAAATTAAAAAAATAATAATAACTGAATTTACTTTTTTTTTTGCCTTTTGATTTCTGAAACTTAATTAATTTAGATCAAATTTATTATTTATTTAATTAATATTAAGATGTTTATCACTTGAATTGATATAATTTAATTTATTTTAAAAGGTATGAAAATTAAAATATATTTATAATTTTTTTATTTAATTATTAATTTTAATGAAGAAACTACTTATTTATTATTAATCTTTAAAAAGAAAATTTTAAAAATCAAGTGCTGCAATAAGTATCATATTAAATATATTTTTAAAAATAGAAGAAGTTCCACATTAATACATTTGATAAAGCTAAGGATAATTATGAAATTATAGCTTTTAATAATATAAAATGAAATGTTGACCAAACAGATCTCTCTCCAACATTCTATTATGATCGCTTGTCCAACTCCAGAAATTTCAAGAATCTCTCCCATTCAAAACCCTACAAGCTGTATATATAATATATGGAATACATCTCGCATCATACAATCCAACAATAATGTCTCTGCTTGATCCTTTTGGGATATTCTCGCAAACAGCCGGCGACGCTTGGCCGCAGCCGATGGACTGGAAAGAAACTCCGGACTCCCATGTCTTCGAGATCGATCTTCCCGGGTTCAAAAAGGAGGAGGTGAAGCTACAGATTAATGAAGGGAGAGTTGTTCAAGTCAGTGCCGGGAGAGAAGATGAAGATGAAGAAGACGAGGGGAAAGGCGGTGGCATTGCCGAGAGCGGAGATCGGGAAGAAACTTGTTCAGGCAATTCAGTCTGCCCCGAAATGCCAAGGCTGATGAGATCAAGGCTTCGATGCGTGACGGTGTGCTCGTTGTCGTCGTACCTAAAGTCAATGAGCCGCCACACGTGAAGGGAAAGGCGGAGAGAAAAAGAATGGAGATTGAGATATCGGGTTCCGGGGAGGAAACCCAGAGTCCTTCTAAAGGAATCGGTCGTTTCCTCTGCTGCAAAGCTTGAACCATCTCTTCTACTATATATTTACGTAGTTGACGAAACCATGTGTGATATTTTGTTTTTATATTAGTTCTGTTTCGTCCATTAAATCAAGGCGTCGATATGTCCGAGTGGTTAAGGAGACAGACTCGAAATCTGTTGGGCTTTGCCTGCGCAGGTTCGAATCCTGCTGTCGACGTAATTTTTTTTTTTTTTTTGTTTTACTTTCTGCAATACCATGAACAGAAGTTGTAAGAAATTTATATTAGATTTCTTAACGGGACGAATCAATTGGACCTTCCTCATATTCCAATTTAATCTCAATATTTTATATCAGATTCCAATTTAATCTCAATATTTTATATCAGATTCCAATTTAATTTTAAGTCACAAATTATAATAATACGAAAAAAATTTATTCTTTTTCGGTGCCTTTATGTATGCCTCAACACTAAAAACTTAAGTTTAGAGTTAAGGTTTGGAGTTTATGGTTATAAGGAATTAGGGGTGGGTGTATTCTTTAAGATTTAGAACTTAAGGTTAAGTCTTAAAATTTAATTTTTTAATGTTGAGGCATTGAAAAGGGACGGTCTTATCTAATAAAGAGACACCGAGTTGTTGACCTTGTTGCGGGGCGAATCAACTATCAGACTGGACCGACTCCTGGTTATTGTTATTGAGCGTTATGTTGTTGTGCCTGAGATGCCATTGAGATACTGTGCACAAATTTTACTCAGCTGAACCTACTCCATTGTACAAATTCTACTGGCACCCTGAATCTAAAGCCCTTCCTTCATGTTATATGTAAATCTAGTGGAAAAATATTAAGTCAATTCCCATTTCGAATTCGAATCTTTCTTTCATATATGGAAAATATTTTTGAAGTTGGCGAGTGTGGAAGTGCCATTAATCGTTACGTTTCATTTCATCAACGCATGCAAAGAGCAGGATGGAAGATGGTCGGGTGACGGCTATTATTGCCAATTATTGCCAGCGCAATGCCGACACCACCATTCTCGATTGGCTTAGGCTTCAAAGTCGCCGGTCTTTTGATGGAAGGGATGACTTGTTACCAGATGCAAGGCAATTTTCATCTTTAATGCTTGACTTGTTACCAGATGCAAGGTAATTTCATCTTTAATGGTTGCTCCAAGACAGATTGACTAGCAGGGTTGGAAGATTCACAATTCCATTGGATGGGAGTCCCTGCAAATTTGGAGCCAAATGAATGTGTTAGAGGCCGACCGAACCACTCTTCGTGGCCTGGCTGGGGCCGACCGAGGAAGACGATGGTGTTGCAATCTCATTGGTTAGTGAGAAAAATGGAAGTGGGTATGCTTGGATCAACATTTGAAGAAACAAACATGGTAAATTACTTCATGGCTTCAGTAAATATAATCCTCAATTCCTTGGTATCAAAAATGAGAAAAAAAATAGTAATTTGTATCTGAAATAGGGGAAGCTTATCACAGTAAAAATAATGCTGAATGCACAATGTCGCATACTATTTTCCTTGCGTTGAAGACGGAAGATACTTATTTCCTGGATCCTTTTCTTCATCATCTTATCCTTTACACCCGCGAGCATGTTTCGATAGAACATGTCCAACCTAACAAGCTTGCTACGATCTGCTGACTCCAACATGTTTTCCCATTCCCTTGCAATGTCAAAAGTGCCAGAGTTCTGCAATGAGCTCGGGATATCTTGCTCTTCGAAAGGTCTACCAAAGATTGAACCGTGAAGTATGCTTGCATAACGCTCCATGGTGGAAAGTTTCGATTGAAGGTGCTTCATCTCTTCCATGGCCAACGATAACTTCTTCTCTATCTCTGAGTCCCCCTCAGAACCCTCTTTATCTACAATTTTATCTGGCTGGTTCAGCTCTTCTTGCTTGAAATCCTCATTCCGTGGAGGCCATAGCACAACGGACGGGGTGAAGCAGTCAACGGTCTTTCCATTTCCAGGAACGCCACTCTTTCCCCTACCCCAGGACCATAGCTTGCATCCATCATGAGCAACAAGAACAGTATGTGCAGCTCCACAAGATACTTGAACAGGATCATTAAATTTAGGTCCATGCACACCGTCACCTGATATCCGTAGGGGAGAAATCGCATCTCCTGAATCTGTTCCCGTAAAACTAGCATCAGGGCATAGCCCGAGACCCTTTTCCATTCCCCATGACCACACATCTCCAGCTGACGAAACAACACTAGTGTGGAACAATCCACAGTCAACTGAAACAAGATATACAGGCTGCGGTAACTCTTTCACAGGTTCAGGAACCAAATGCACTTCGGGTGGTTCCATGACCGAGTTGCCCCCTGTCCCCAAGGCCAAACGACCAACACATACTTGAGAGTATGTCGCTTGGTCTCTTTTTGCGAGTAAGAAAAGCTGTGTGGAAGGCACCACATGCTACCTCGTAAACCGTCCATTGAAACTCCTGGTTAAACGTTCCAATCATTTCAGGCCGAACCCTGTTCTCTGTATCTCCTAAAAGCCCAACTGACCATGGCCATTGCCACCCCAAGTGTAGCATACGAGATCGTCATCTTCATGCTTTTCTCCAGCACTGACTAAGGCTACAACGTGCTCGTTTCCGCATGCAAATCCAAAACAGGAATCGGAGTAAAACTACTCACAAATGCCAAGCTTCCATCACCATTACTATTCTCCTGTGGACAATTGCCCCACATCCAAAGCACTCCAAGATTATCAATAGCAAGAGACGTCATCCCTCCAGCTTTTACTGCAGAAATCTACGGTAGAACAAACGATGAGAACAATGTACAACATAACATTCGTACTCCAACAGCAAATCACTCGTGCCATACCTTCAACAATGTTTTACTCTTAATCTCCGAGTCCAACTCTAACTCAGCTTTTGATTGACTAGGGGAGCCCGACTCAACAAACTGCTCCATCAATTGAGGCGCCGAAGAATTCTCCCCGTGCATACCAAGTTGGCCATCCATATGGCAGTCAAGGTATTAATACACCAAAATACATAATTTTCAAGAACAAAATTTGATATAAATTCCACTATAAAAAAAGATACAGATGTTATAACCCCAAGACCAAACTGATCCATCATCTGCCATTTAAATACCGATAGGCATCATTCGAGTAAAATTTTCAATTGCTAATTTGCTACTAACAATGGACATTCACTGTAGCATTTTAACAAACACCAAAAGGATTGATTCAACAAAAAGCAGGTCTCAACATAAAACCGAAGAATATTAACCTGCAAGAGCAAGACTATGATAAGCGCCGGCAGCCACAGCTATAAACTTAAGCTCCGAGTCCTGAAACTTGACCCGAACCGGTCCCAAGTCGCCCAAACATTCCTCTGCCCCATGAATACACGTACCCAGCCCCCGCAATTTTCCATTCATTGCAAAACGCATTATTAAATCCGCCCCATTTTGAAAATTCTTAACACCGTATACAAATCAGGGAAGAAGTAATTGAACTAATAAAGGAAAGCTTTTGCTCTTGTGTACCAGAGAGAGCCAAAGTATGAGCTTCACTGGCGGCAACTGCAATTACTTTGTGTGGCATGTTACCGGAACCAGTGACTGTCCCGGCGGCGGAATTCATTTCTTTCCAGCGAATTTAAAGCTTTAGTTTTGTGCGGCACGTTGAGCAAGGAATAGAGTTTCATTGATGTCTGAAAATAATTGACTTGTAATTATCTTAAAACATTGGGGATACTAATGTTTGGTTCTATTAAGGTTAACTTTCTTTTTGTCCCTCCACTATACTCAAATTCGTAATTTAGTCCCTATATTTTAATTTAACCCATAAATTAATCTCTATTTTTATAATAGATAAGCTATACTCCATGTCACTTAATTATATGTGTGGCAACAAACAAATCACTTTTTTTCCTTAAAACTACAAGTACATCACTCAACTAAAATATTATTCCAAATAGATCAATGATCGTTAAATGTTAGACGAGAATAATAATTTGGCCTGATATAGTAACAATTTTAGACATCAAAATTTATACAATCTATTAATTTGGTCTTGATTTGAACTAATTTAATAAATTTAAACAATTAAATAAATTTAATCCTTCATATTTAAAAATTTCATCATTTTAGTCTTCATTCTTCTCCAAAATTAATTATTCTACTCCTACAAATTTATACTATTTTCCTATTAATTTTTTGGTATAATATTATTTTAACAGTAACTTGATCTTACTTCATGATAGAATGTAATTATCTAACTATTCAAAACACTCTTTCAATTTTAATGATTATGAATTTAGTTCGGGATATAGTATTCATGACTTCAATTTGTAGGGTTTAGAATTTAAAGTTTATTAATAGAATTTATATTTATGATTTAGGTGTGTGTGCGTGTGCGCTTTATAAATTTTATGTTATTTAATATGAATCATTTTATGTGATGTTTAGGGTTTTGAAATTTAGGTATTATGGTTAGAATTTAGGGTTTAGAGGTTAGGGTTTAGGTTTTAGGATAATATGTTAGGGATTTATGTTTTAACCTATAAACATTAAATTTTAACCCTAAACTCTAAATTTAAACACGTTCCTTAAATTATAAGCACATCAACCTAAGCCCTTAAACCATGAACCTTAAAATGGATCCTTAAACCTTAAAATTAGAGCGCTTGTGAAAATAAAAAATTTCACCGCTAATACATGCTATAATTACTCTTGATTAAAAAAAAACAATACTACATTTATAAAAAGTGATAAATTCATTTACAATTGATAAATTAAAGCTTCCAAAATTTTGAGACCATGCAAAGAACTAAATATTCAAATGAAATTAGCTTTAAATATGGGCTTTTCCTATATCGAGCATAGTCCTGAACTTTGGACTGAAATAGGGCTTGACCGAATTAAATAATTATCAAAATATCCAATTGAGTCCCTTATAAGATTTCATATTTACTTGAGCATTTCTAGATCCGCTCAAATTCGAATTTATTATTTTTTTAGAATAAATATAATCATCAGAATCCAACAAATTGAATGATTAATCGGGAGCTAGTATTCAGAGACGAATCAGGATTTATGATTGGAGGGCAAAATAGAAATGTTTAAAATGGGTTCATAAATAACCCAATTTTTAAAAGAATTTATATGTAGGACCAAAGGTAAAAACCGTCATTGCTAGTATTGCATAGGCTCATTATAGAGATGATCCTTCAAACTCAATTTAGATTCAAATATCTGACTTGGCTTATTAGATTTAGCGACTTATCCTACCAAATCCATGGGTTGTTGATAAATTCAAAATAATATGAGTTAAGGAAACTTGATTCTACAACAAGTATAAAAAATATAAAATAACTAGAAATCATTGTTAATGACATGTAAGGTTATATTTGATAACAAGAGGTGGAGTGTTGAACCCCTTATCAGAATTGGGTTCTGGGCAAAGAGTAAATGGCCTTCTTCTATTGGTTCCACATTGCACATCCGAATCTTGACAACAAAAGAGACCTCCTCAAGGATCGTGGGTGGCACCTCCAGAGGGAATGTGGATGCCGCAGTTATGGTTGGGGAAATCTTGCGTGATCATAAGGGTTGTGTATTAGCAAAGTTCTTAAAAACTATCGGAATATCGGACCCAACATGTGCTGAACTCAAGGCTATTCTTGAAGCTTGTTTGATTCTAATCGCTTCTAACTATCTATCGAATCAAACAGTCAAGTAGATTTCTGGAAATGATTTGGTTCCCAATGTCTTCAAAGAGGTTGTATCCAAATGCAGGTTTGCACTGTAAACTAAAATTTGCATATAGGGAACGTAATTGTGCTGATCAACAGATTTTGTGTGGGTCGGTGATTAGTATAGGGGGTTATGGGAGTTTTACAGCATGGTGTAGAAAACTGTTGTTTAGAGGGTTAGCATTGTATGGATGGGGTTCAGCTGCTATTAATGAATAAATTCGGATACTCTTTTTCCTATATTAGAGTTAGAGGGGGTTAACGAGGCCCACTTTCTTTAAAAAAAAATTGTATTTGATAATAGAATTATTGAAATTCAATAATAGAATTATGTCCGTGTTATTATTTTGGTACCCTAAGTATTATTTTTGGCAAAATGGTACGTAACGTCATTGTTCTATTTTGGTACTTCCGCCGTTTAAAATCAACGAAAACGGTGGCATGGCTTGGGTTAATAACAGGTTTAGTCCAAAAATTTATCCTATCTATCAATTTAGTCAAAAATTCTATCAATTTTTAAATAACTAAAAAAATATTCTCAAATATTTTAATTTTTTTAAAAATTCATTTTAAAATATTTTTAATTGTTTTACATTTATGCATATATTTCTAGTTTAAAACCTTTTCATTTTATTTTACGAAAATTATTGAATATTTTTAAATTTTTTATTTTTTATCACGATATTTTCTGAAAAGTCACATCAGTTTAAACATATGAAATAACAATATATGCTCAAAATAGGTTAGATACATTGTTTAACAAAAAAGTAATTTATATACGAATATCTGCTAATTGGCTTAGTAGCTAAGGATATTCATATTGTCTAATTAACTGTTCCTAGAATATTTTTTATGTTCGTTTATTAAGCTAAATAAGCGAGTATGAACAAAATTTTTATGTTCGTTTAATAAAAGAATGAACACGAACACAAGTATATTCGGTTCGCTTATGTTCACGAACAAGCTCATTTACCCGAATTCCTTTTATTTTTATTTTTTTTACATTTTGAATATTAGTGAAGATAAGGACTAAATAAAACACAAAGTGAACTTTGGAGTTCAAATTGTGTAGTCTAAGGAACTTAAGAACTAGTGGTGTAATTTCACAATTTTGGCAATAAACAAACATATTCGTGAACGATATATGAACATGTTAACGAACGTTTAACGGACATGTTCGTGAACATTAAATAAACGAACATGAATCGAACATAAACACATTCAAAAATAAATAAACGATCATAAACAGAGCCTTATTTGTTCAAGTACGATTCATTTATACTCCTAGATGTGGAAATGTAATACCTCCCTATTCAATAAATAATATAATTTATATACTTAACTCAAAATTCTTTTAAATTTCGTTTATAAAATTAAAAAGAATTAACTGTCGGCATCATGACATCCAAAATAATATCATAAAAAATAAAATTATAAAGAAAAGGGAAATACATGAAGGGTAATTTTGGCAGTAGAAAAGCTATTAGTAGCCCATGCTACGTTACTCCTAAAATTATATTATACTACTACTTTTTTATAATCCCGAGTATTTAATTTATTGACTGCATAATTTAAATTAGGTGATGTAAAAGTATGTTATAGGGGTGATCTTTCTAATTTAATTGTTCAATTATAACGTTAAAACTCAAATTTCTAACCTTACTTAAATGATCTGGTGTCTCATCCTGCTAAACCAACTGAATATTGGTGAAATTAATTTTATACTATAATATAACATACACATAACAAAATCCATATGATCTGACTTTTCTCATCGTAGTTTAATTTAGACGTACACATTACTCATAAATATATGGTAATTCAAAATTTTACTATTGGTTGTTGTATTCTATTTTCCAATTTAATTATTTTAAGTACTTGAGGTTTAGTCATGTTGTCTCTAAATTTTTTTGGAACAAGACTAATGTTTAAATTTTAAAAATATAAAAATTAAACTTGATCAAATTAAAATATATAGATTAAATCTATAATTTATATATGATACATGACTAATAACATAATTTTTTATTAAGTAGAGAACTTTTATATTCTAAAGGCAAATGTTAAGACTCGAAACGACACAAGATATGATAAAATATAATAAGTATTCTTGACCATTCAGTCAATTAATGAATCTCAACTAATAACATAATTTTTTTATTAAGTAGAGATATTTACATTTGTTGAGATGATCAATCAATGTCGATGTTGGCCAAGAGGGGCCTTTACAATTTAGTCCTTAAACAATTTGTTATATCAAAATCAAACATAGGTTTTACAACATTCTCAAAATAAATGTCGGATTCAAACTCATACAAGATGAGACAACATGAACATCCTTAACTACTTGACCATTTGATATATTCTCGACTAATAGCATAATTTGACACACACATCTAAATAAAAATTCAAATCTGAAATGCTATTAAAACATAATCTATTAAAAAATAAAATCTAAAATTTTATGCAATCTCCTTTGTTGTGCAACTCACTCACATGACAAAATCCTTCAAACACCCATCATTTATTCACCCAAGATATTACTATCACAATATTTTTATTTATTTGAAATATTTGTATTTGATAGATAGATAGATTCAATCAAGTCGCAATAACATCAACTATCAACCTTTTGTATGAGATATACAAAATTAAAAACACATGTATATAACTAACGGTTAGTTCAAGTGATAAGCAACTTGATATCACTTAAGTATGTTTTAAGTTTGAGACCCTGTGTATTCAGAAATTCCATACTTAGAGACTTACTTACCAATGCTAGGTGTGCAACGCAAGTCGATCAAGAATAGTTAGGACAAAGCCTTAAAAAATCAGGAGAACAACAAAAGAACACATGTATATAATATAATTTTATAAATTTTTGATCTGAATTAATTAATTAATAAATGAGTTATCAGTAATTATATTTTATTATAAAAAATACAAATCCATCGTACACTTAATTTTTCACGTTTGTCTTCATGTTGATAATTTCTAGCTCACCTACTTTTACAATGTTCGTTGCTAATTACAATTTAATTTGTAAAACATGATTAGAGTTGTAGGATTCGAATCTTAATCCCATCATGATGGGATTTGGAGGCCCAAATCCCTCTAATTTGTCACTTTTGTTTTAAGTTTTTTTTACCTTTCTTTGAAATTTTTTTATTAATAAAGGTTAAGTGTATAAAAAGGAATTAAGTATGCAAATTTTAATCCATTAATGATTTTAAAGTATTAGTTTACAAAAATGAATTTATAAAGGTTAAGTGTACACAAAGGAATTAAGTATACAAATTTTAAACAATACAAATTTTGACTAGATGGAGATGTATTACATTTCTATACCGATATTTGAACTCAAACAAGATTAGGCAACATGAATATCCTTAGCTACTATGTCAATTAGTGGGTCTCGTCCTTCACGAGATCCACTAATTGGCCTAATGGCTAAGAATGCTCATATTGCCCCTATTCTGTATGGGTTCGAATCCTGGTATGAGAATGTAATATAATTCTATTTAATCAAAACAAATATAGGGAAGAGAGATAAAATATAGGATTTAGTAGGATGAGTTATTAGATCCCTTAAGTAAGGTCTCGAATCCTGACGTTGTGAATGGAGCAAATTGGGTTGAGAGGGTAACTCTTATAATAGGCCTTTACAGTACCTGGTCCGAATTAGCCAGTTAATAAGTTGAATATCGGTGGTTATACAAAAAAAATATAAAAAAGGAAGATAAAATATAGGATTTAAAGTCAATTGTATCAAATAGTTGACATTTTAAATTAGTTTTTAAACTTTATCAGGATTGATCAATGGTCTCATTTCGTTAGTCTAATTGTCAATTTAAACATTAAATGTTTGTTTAGTATTTAAAACACACGAATTAAATTTTAAATATGTATTATAGATAATTTAGATCTAACAAGTTAAAAAAACAAAACAATTCTCTTTTGTTTTACCAACCCTTGATACACGGAGGATGAAGTAATGGTTCCGGATGGTTTATCCAATAATTTAGGTAGGTTTACTATATGACTTGACATAGGGTGAGTATTAGATCGAGTCAAGTTGAGTAAAAAAATCGAGTTAGTCGAATTTATGAGTTTTATTTTAAAACGTTAAAGTTTCATTGTTAGGGTTCTGTTTGTTTATAATCGCATCTATTGCTATTAGTATATATATATTTTGTGCGATTATCCTGTTTTTTCTCCCGAATTTAGCAACCATGCAATTGGATTGAATTAATTTCAATTGCTTTCCCGTATGTATGGTGTTGACCATTACAGTTTAAATATTAGGGCTTTTATGCTTTATATGCATCTTTCCCTAAATTGTGATAATGGTTATTGAATTTGAAAAGTCGGTAGATCATTTATTTATTTATTTCCATTTGATTTTAGGGTTTTTAATTCTCATGGATATATGTATTGTATATCGTGCTTTTAGTTAAGGAATTCTTTTACAGTAAACTCTTTTTAGAATATGGATTTGCCCTTAATCTTTGGTTTACTTTTATGAAATATATATTTTATTTAAATATGTATTTAATTCGACTGGATCAAAATTTTAGTTTTGATCATTGAGTATTAAGATTTATGTTAAAAATTTGAGGTTTATTTTTAATACAATTTTAGGGCTTCGTATATGGTTTACCGATGGTCATTTTTCAAATCTCTTGGGTTAAGACCGAAATCTTTGATTTCTATTTCAATGGTATATTATTAATCTGTGATTTATTAATATTTATTTCCATTGGAAAATATATGTTACTAGTAATCTTACTTGTAAATTCATTGAAGAAAACATGTACCGAAGCTCCAACCTTGAACCTGGAAAGCGGGTTCACTTAGGGTAAACCACCAAAACATTGAGCAACAGTTGCAACACATATGTATGGTGTTTTTCAATTCTATGAATTTTTTTCGTAATTTATATATTTGGATTTAGTTTTTTTTGGTATACTCAGTATTGATCCTTTTTGGTTGCTCTGTATAATAACATAAAATTATGATATTATTATCAATAATAATTTTACTAAAAGCATATGTCATTATATATATATATATATATATCTTATTTGGTTTTGAATCGGATTATAATATTCGATTGGTTTAGTTCTTTATGATTATACATATCATGTTTAAAATTTTGGTATTCACATTCGATTCGGTTTCATCAAGTATTTCAATTTTGATCTTTAGGTTATTATGCACATTAAATATTCATGTGATCATTATTGAATTCATTAGTATGGTATTTTTACTGCTGGTTAAATATTGATTGTTTTGAATTCAAGTTTTATTTTGGTAAATGCATGATTAAGGAATTTTTTTTGAGAAACAGTCAAATATTTTGGTTTTTCAATTTCTGATATCCCCATTCAGAAACCTTATTTTGGGTTATTTTATAAACTTAAGTGTTATCAAAAACTTCAGTTTTGACTGTTATAAAATTTTAAATTTGAATATCGGTATATTTATATTATATATATTATATATTTTAAGATAAATTAATTGAAGCATTAAGCCACCAAAGTGGCCTCTATTGTAGAAATTATTTTATTTTAATATATAAAAGGTTTTGTGCATGTAAGTCGGATTATGTTAGTATTAATCGGCCCAAACAAAGGTTAATAATTAACATTATTACATGTGCAACTGTGGTAATTAACATGTGATAATTATTCAGTTTTATATGTGAGCAATAAATCAGCCTAAAGGAAGATTTTTGTTTGACATGTTCTTATTATCAATATTTGATTACTGTACCAAGATATCACTTGCAAGTTAATGTTTTGTCCAAAGATGAAATATTAATAGAGTGTCCGATATCTTGATATGAGGTTTACCTTTATTCAAACTTATTATTATTTTGATTATCTTTTAATTTGATTGAAAGATAAAATTAAGACAAATATTTTGAAATAATTAAATTCATATTTTGGCTTCGAATGTCTAATATTTTAATGGACTAATTGAAACATAATATTACCAAAGTGACCGCTTTTGTGTAGATTAGTTTATTTAAAATATTAAGATAATTATGGGTTTTTGTAATTCATGCGTTTATTAATTGGCCCAAAGGAAAGTTAATATTTGGCAGAATTACAACGACAACTGTGGCGATAAATGTGTGACAATTATAAGGTATTTTATGTAAGCCATACGTTAGTCCAAAGATTAATCTATTGTTTAACATAGTTTATTGTCAATGTTTGATTGATGCAATAAGAGTATTGCTTACAGTTAATATTACTGCCCAAAGACTTGATATTAATGTTGTGCTTGGTATCTTGAGGGGAACTAGCCATTATTTTGAATTTATTTGTTTACTTATGAATATTTATGTGAGCTTGTGTTATTTTATTTACTTATTTTTGTTCTATATTTAGGTAATTTATCTTTGATGTCACAATATCTGTTAAATACATTCTACACTCATGTTTAGTGAAACTAATTTCAAGGAATAGAAAAGACACTTACATATAGTATATGGTTGTATGAACATAGACATTGCACTAAGGGAAGAATAACTTGCACCTCTCACCGCGATAAGCACCCATAAAAGGGATTTTGAGAGGTGAGATTGTTTGAATTGCATGAGTCTAATGATCATTATGAATAACATTCTATAAGTCTTTAAGAGTAAAAAAATCTAAAGAGATTACTCATATTAAGGGTTTCCTTGACGAAATTAAGAAATTTTTTACCCAAAACATTAAGGTTAAGATGACATTACTTATGCCTTCTTTGATGTCTATGAAGTATAAGGGTCAAGCAAATGTGAGGGAGTGCATTATGAAAATGTTTAATATTGCTTCAAAATTTAAGGCACATAAGATCAAACTTTCTAACAATTGTTTGTTCTCATGATTTTGGTATCGCTTCCTATACAGTTTAACCAATTCAAAATTAGTTACATTTGTTAAAAGGAGAAATAGACTTTAAATGAGCTTATTTCTCATTATGTTAAAGAGAAAGAAAAGTTGAAGCATTATAAGTGTAAAAGTACTCATTCGGTTAGTGCTCATTTAGTTAGTGTCTCTAAGAATATGGCAATAAAAAAATATTAGAATAAAGTTGCTAAAGGTCCTAATCAAAAGAAACAATAATAAGTTACAAAGTATTGATTCTTTTGTATAAGTTAGGACACATGTGAAGAAATTAAACTTCAAAAGTGAGCAACTACTTCGGTTATTTTGAGTGATCCATGGGCTGTAAATTTTATGATCCAACACTTAAGATTATTTTAAGGAGAGATTTATAACTTTTTTTAGGATGTGAGTTTGGAGGGAGAAATAAGGTTACGTGCATTGCTTTTGAGGAGGAATTGGGTTATAATTTTTTTCTTACTATCACTTTTGACAATGTTTAGGTTTTTATACCTATCATTGATCAAGAAGTGTATCAAGCACCTCATCAAAACAATGTTGAATAACTCCCATTCAAGATAAAGGTAATTGTTTCAGAAGAACAAACACAACAACCTTAAAAAAATAAGTGTCATTAAAGATATCCACGATAGGAAAGAGAATTACTATTCTAGATTATTACATTGTATTTCTTCAAGAAAATAAGGATAATAATGGAATGATAGAAAATGATTCAATCATTTTTTATCATATCATAAAAGTTCTGACTCTCAAAAGTAGATTGATGTCATTCAAGAAGAGTATAATTTTATGCAAGACAATAAAGTTTAGGAACTTATCTCATTACCTGAAGGTGCAAACCAATTGGTTGTAAATGGATATTTAAAACCAAGAGGGATGCAAATGATAATGTGGACAAGTATAAGGCATGTCTTGTATCTAAAGGATATACTCTAAAAGAAGACATTGATTTTGTGGAGACTTTCTCTCAAGTTTCATTGAAAGACTCTTTCAAGATAATCATGACGCTTGTTGCTTATTTTAATCTTGAGCTACATAAGATGGATGTTAAGCCTGTGTTTTTCAATGGTGACATTGAAGAAACAAATTATATGGTACAATCATAGATTTGTGTCTAATGATACAAAATCAATGATATGTAAATTAAAAAAAAATCATCTATGAGCTTAAGTAGAAATCTCATTAATGATATTACAAATTTCACCAAGTAATTATCTCGTTCAGTTTTGAGATAAATTTGGTTGACAACTTATATACTACAAGTTCAGTGGGAGTAAACCAAGTGATACTCAAATTGCTAAAGAAGATAAATTTAGTCTTACTCAATGCCCTAAAAGTAACCTTAAAATTTAGAAAATACAAATGATTCCATATGTATAAGCTATTGAGAATCTAATTTATGCTCAAGTATGTATGGGTTCAGATATTGCTTACATTGTTGGAATGTTATACAAATATTTAAACAATTATAGTATGAAATATTGGATAGCAGCCAATAGAGTTATGAGATATCTTTAGAGAACAAAAATTACATGCTCACATATCGAAGTTCCGGTAAGTTAGAGATCATCAAGTTTACAGACTTCGATTTTATTAGAATATTGATGCAAAAGAATTCTATCACATGAGCTGCTACTTATAGATTGAATAGAGAGACCACTTAAGTTATTTTGTGACCATAAATATGCATTCATTTATTCTATAAACAATAGGAACACTTCAAATTTGAAGCATACAAATATTAAGTTCCTAGTTGTTAAAGAAAATTCAGAGTGGTGTGTGTCTATAGAGCATGCTGGTACAAACTCCATAATTGCGCGCTTATTAAGAAATTATCACCCTAGGTCTTTCATGAGCACACTACTCATGTGGGTGTAATGTTATTTAAGGATATTTGGTTTTAGTGAGAGTTTGCAATTTTAAAAAAATGCTCATTTGGTTTAGACACAATTTCAGTTACTTCAGTTTAAAGTTATTTTAAGATTATTTCTGCAGAAATAAAGTTCTTTTGGTTTATGCACACTCTGAATTCAGTAAAGTTTGATCTCACTAAGGTTTAGGAGGACCAGTTGGAAATAGACATGTTCGGTTCACATTTCATGTAATTTTTCATGCTACACATCCATGATTGATCTATGTCATTTGACTATATTTGTATATGTGACCATTAATGGGTCTAGTCATGATAAATATGGCAAAGGTTACTTTGATCCTATATGGATATAGTTGATGGACGAGATTGTTATAGAATACCTATTATATAATAGTAAAATTTTGAGCTCATGAGGTTGTACATTTATCAGGAAACATATGTTGCCTAAGTGTGAGATTGTTGGATTAAAATCCGCAATTATGGGCACATATGTAAAATGTATGATGCTATTATAAAGTATGACACAAAATTAAGTGACCAATTATGTTAGGCTTGTTATAGGTATTAAAGTGTCAAGGAAATAAAAGTGTAGATACCATAAGATATATTTATAATTCAATGAGGGGCAGAATTATAAATATTTAATAGTTGATTTAATAATCAACTATATAAAGAGGTAGTGGTCCCCAAGAAATAGGTTAACTTGTTTTTCTCTCCTTCCCCGTCAGAGAGTTTTACGTCAATAGATAACCTATCTTCTTGGAAGATCACAATCACCTTTTAGGCGATTTTCATCAAAGGATTCAAGGTTTTTATCTATCGATTAATTCAGGTACGCTTCCGCATTCAGTTTATTGTTCTTGATGATTTGACATGATAGATCATGGGTTTAGATTTCATATTTAGTTATGGTTTAATTCTAACAGCAAATTCATAATTATTCTAATTTTTTCATAAAAAAATATAAAGGGTCAAAGGTAAAAAAAAAAATTCTCCTATCGGGGGCAACATCCCCTCCCATTGATAACATATTTCTGTCATTGACCGATCTGAATTAATCGACCAATATATTGAATATCGATGATTTACAAAATATATATACTTTAAGAAATTAATAGCTTTACCAACAAACAGTTGGTCTAGTAGGATGAGACGATATGTCCCTTAAGTAAGGTCAGATGTTCATCATGGCATTGTGAATGGAGAAAACTAGATTGGGAGGATCGCTCTTATATTGAGCATATGCAAAACTCGATCCAGATTAGTCGGACAATGAGTCAGATATCAGTAGTTAAACTAAAAAAACTTTATCACTTTTAAAAATAATAATTAATTTTTATTTATTAATGATATTTTTCTTTGATTAAATTTAAAATAAAGTAATTTTTCTTTTACAGGTTCCAAAAAGTGGATTTTCCCACCTTTTATTTGTATAATGTAGATTAATGTTTGCTCTTTATAAAACATTATCATACAAAATTAAAGTTTATGCCTTTTAAAACATATCCGGCAAGGCAAGAGATATGGTCAGCTGGCGTCAACCTCACGTTACAATCGCTTGTCGGACACCTGTCAGATAATTATTGGCTGTTCCAAAAATGATTTTAGGGCAATCTTGTTAGTGGCAACGTTGTCGTCCTCAATGGAACAACCGAGAGTGGCGGGGTAGGTTTGGGCTTTTAGCAGCCACATTTTATTTTTATTTTTACAACCGTCGACATATTGCAAAAATATGGATTAATTAAAAAAAATTACCACCAAACAAAGTTAAATTAGGAATTACTGTGAGAAAATATTTACGAGAATGTTGATCATCGAGAATTATTTAGTATTTTGGAGTGAAATCTATAACAAAGATTACTTAAAGTAAAAAAACTTCGAGTTAGTGGAATTGACGAGTCATATTTTATAACTCAAATTTTATTAAAATTATTTTAGTCAAGTTGAGTTTATAAAATTCAAGTCGAGTTGTTTGAGTTTCTATTCAAATTAAAATATAAATATTTATAATATTATGTTATTACTTAGTTCTCATTTAAACGACTTTCTAAAATCATAGTATACAATATATATATCTTCATATTTTTTTTCAGATGTGCTATATATATCAGGTAGAGTTGATAAATTTGGCTCGAACTTAAACCGGTCCACTAATTATAAAAAAATTAAGTTATTCTAATATCATTTTATAACTCAAACTCTATTCGAAAATTTTAAGTCAAGTTTATGATAATACAATTCAAGTTTTTTTGTATCAAGACAAATAAAAAAATTTATTTTTTTCAAGTCGAGTCGAATTTTACTTACCCTTATCTACAATAATTGTTAGAGCTTTCTTTAAGCCCCATCCGACAGACGACAATACTTTTTAAGTGCTTTTACACCAAAAATTACTTATTTAAGCATAAGCAATCTCAAACAATGATATTTTGATATAAAAATCACTTTTGAAAAGTGATTATTGACCCAAACTCAAAAGCTACATTTTCTAGCTTTTGGGGTTGAAAATTTCGTTTGGATTTAAAATGACATGTTTAACCCATATTAATTCTTAAATTCAACTTTCTTTTTTTTCATAAACACTTTTTGACAGGATGTCTAAAATAGACATTTTATCTTCTTAAAATATTTTTTTACATTAATATCAAATACTAATTTTTTAAACTCAATTTTTTAAAATCACTTTTCAAAAATAATGTTAAACTGCCCTAAATGCTGATAATATTATCCTCAGCCTAGGTTGTGTTTGTGTCTACAACACGTAAAAACATGTGTAAGAAATGGAACTATTAGTGACATTCAATCTGAATGCCATTTGTATGAAGATGATGTAAAAGTAATTAAAGACGCGTATTAAAATAGTTATAGCCCATTGATAGCGGATTAAAGTCTAATTAAGGAGGCGGGTAGCCGAAGAATCAAACCACACTTCACTTGGTCTGCCATTGCTTAAAAGATTGGATACTTTATTTTCTTTATAATTGTTTTTTTATTTACTTATTGTATCCTATTGATTAATTAATTCAGATTAAATATTGTAGATGTCTATTATGAGTAGGGATGATTATTTGACCCGAATCTAACGGGTTCCGACCCAACCTTATAGGGTCAAGTCTTTTAAAGAAAATTTAAAGGTCGAGCTAGGTTTGGGTTGAGTTTTTTAGGCTGATGCCGGGTCGGGTTTAAATTTAAGGTGAAAAGTACCCGACCCGACCCGAAATAATAGTTTACTTTTATTCTAAATATTTATGTATACTTGCTATAATATCTCTTGCTTTATATATTTGTTCAATTATCTCCCTATTTGTCTAATAAAAATGAAATGATTATTGTAATGTCATCTCTCTATTTGTATTTTTTTCAATCAACTCCCTATTCGCATAAAAATAAAAAAATTATTTATGTCGGATCGAATTTGAGTTTTTACTCTAAAATTCAGGTTGAGTTCGGGTCGAGTGAAGCATCATAAAACATCGAGTCTGGTTGGATTTTGGTGGATGTTTTAAATTTACGGGTCGGGTGTAGATCGACCAAATACCTGAACCAACACAACCCATGACAATTCCTAATTATGAGAACGATTCTTTCAACTCAATTTGTTAGACTCATAATATCATAATTCAAACTTTTAATCTTATTTAACAGATCCAACAACTCATCACACTAAATAATCGATTTTATAATTAATTTGAAACAGACTGAAAAGGGTTTGAAAATAGCCATTTTTTGAGATGACCTTCCATTCACTTGGCCAAAAGATTTCTTTAGTGGCATTGACTTATTTTGGTCTTGGAAAGACATTGATGGTACCACATAAAAAAGGTTGTATTCCTTTGACAATTCTATTTTAATTGATTAACTCTTGAGATAGGTTATGATGAGTCTTTGTAATAAAGTATGAATTATTATTTGGTATATTATCGGTAAAAGTGGATAGTGTTCATATTAGGAGACTCGAGTTCAATCGCAATGTCAGCAAGGTGTGTGTGCATGTAAAAGGGTTAAAAATATCTATGAACAGATATTACCTTCTAATCATCATTACTATTCAAAAAAGTGATTAATGTTAATTTTATAAATTACGGTGTCAAAATCTTAAAAAGTAATATAAATATTATTTTAAAAGAATATCATAATTTTAAATATAATTTTTGTAAGTTTTTATATAAAAATTATTTTCAAGAATTTGTGGGTGTCAAGTGACACCTTATTTGCTCATTCGACTACACCCGATGGCTAATATAATAATAAATGTCATATTTATTTAATTTTTAAATTTTTAAAAAATATTTGATATATTATGAGCGGAAAAAATAATTTCTAAGGTGGTACTCTTAAGAGGATAACAAGTTTCTTTAAAATATTTTTTAAAAGGCCAAATAAAATCTTTAGTAAGATACAATTTAATTCTAGTTCAAATTACAATATACATATAAAACATGCATATCGTAAAAATAAATAAAGTCTAGGATTGTAGCTAGTCGAAATCGGCACGCTATTGAATACGAGGAGAATACATTTGACCTTGCCACATTCAAACATTGGTGAAGTCATCTATCACGACCATTTGGGAGACAATATTAAAATCTCTTAATAGAATACTCATGGTACTAACAATCAATTAGTTTAACGAGATAAGACGTTCAAATGAAGTCAAAAAATCAACTTTCGTGTTGTAAATGAAGCAACTGAATTAAAAAGATTGTCCTTATCATTGGCTTCTGCATTAACTGATCCGAATTAGTCAGCCAATAGATTGGATACCAATGGTTATGTTAAAAAAATAGTATATTCAAGTTTATATTTGTTGCACTATCAATACATAATGACAAATTACAAAAAATTAAACATAATATGTTAATAATGCATAAAATCATGTGTGGTTATTACCGGCTAGTCTAGTGGAATAAGGTACTATATCCCTTATGCAGGGTCAGAAGTTCGAGTCCTGGCGTTTTGAATGGAGAAAATTGGGCTAGAAGGGTCGCCCCGTAATAGACCTCTGCTATACCTGATATGAATTAGTCAGCCAATGGATTGGATACAAGTGGTTAAACAAAAAATCATGTATTGTTATTACATCATAAGTAAATAGTATATACACACAAACTATCAACGACAAAACTACATAGAATTGGAGGGGCATTCGCGAACAAAAATCACCTGACCTTTTCGTTGTTCTTATATATTCGTCAACACTAAAAAAATTAAACCTTATATTTTAATCTTAAATTTTAAATATTAAACCATAAACCCTAAATATTAAACCATAAACTAAAAACCCAAAACCCAAAACTCTAAACTTTAAACCACAAACCATAATCCCATTTTTTTAGCGTTGAGGCATACATAGGGCACTAAAATGTGGACAAAGGATTTATATTCGGGAATTGGTCTTATTTCTTTTTTGTATAATAGTATTTTCGATCCCTATTAGTTTGAATATTTATCTAATTAAATTATGTTCTCTCAAATTTTGAGATTAGATACTTATTAGATCCTTTTAACATTAAAATTATACAACATGGTCTAATAACTTGGGAAACATTCAAATTAGGCTAAGCATGACCCTTCTACTTGTGCTAGCATTATAAATATTAATTATATTTCGGCACTTAAATAATTATATACTATAGTAGCTATGGGGGAGATGATGATGAAGGAAATCAATATGGTTTTAGTTATAAAAATGTATAGCGTTGAAAACTATGTTGGAGGGTAGTGTTGTTGTGGATATAGCATCCAAGGGAAAAAGATTATACATTGAGGCATATGTTTGATTATTATGTCACAATATGAGGGAATTAAGATGATGATTATTGATGATGATGACATAGGAAAGGTGGTGTGATATGCTTGGCCGCATGCACATTTCATGATCTTTATTGTTCATCTTTATTCACATCCCCATTGAACTAACTTTTGTTCAAGTATAGAATACAAACAAATTGAATATAATTCAATTGATATTGTCTTTAATATAATATAGAGATAATGTCAAAAAATATCTTTAACGTTTGACTGAATAGTCACCCGACCCATATTCTTTTTTCTGAAGCAATTTAACCCTCAATGTTTCATTTTAGGTCAGAATGACCCCTTTGTGGTTGAAAACTAATAGTCAA
Organism: Hibiscus mutabilis; assembly: GCA_019671005.1. NCBI lineage: Eukaryota > Viridiplantae > Streptophyta > Magnoliopsida > Malvales > Malvaceae > Hibiscus > Hibiscus mutabilis. The sequence goes on along the minus strand of CM033748.1, from coordinate 49,474,847 downwards.
TTAATGATAAACAACTTGAAATGACTTGACAAGTGACACGTCAACGGAAAAAAATAATTTTCTAAGTCAACATCTTTGTTTTTTATGACACTGCTATGTCAGTTGCACTGCCATGTAGGTTTGTCATGTTATTTTTTGACAGATGTGACAAGATTCTTCTTGATAGGATCGATGTACTCCAACTGAATATCACCGATGAAAGGTGTGAAGGTCTATTTTGAATTTGGGAAGCAAAAACTAAAATAAAAAGTAGACAATTTGGCACGGTCTATTTTAGAGTGGTTTGACCTTCTCAGCCAAGGTCTACATCCACTACCTTAGCATCCACACTAAGGATTTCACAGTTCGCTCATGAATTCTTTCCTTTTTACAGGCTCAAGGAGATAACCTTTACATCCCTATCTTTTTAAAGGCAAAGATATAACTTCTCCTTAGCTTTTATAAGGCTCAATTAGAACCTATCCCTCAACAATAAGGTCTTGACATTTGTAAACTAATTACCTCTCTAGGAGGGTGTTTACACAATTTGGCTCACTGGGAAGGGACTAAAAAATTACACAAGATTACAAAATAAACAATGTAAAACTCAACTCTCTTAATCGTTAAGCTTGGATATCCATCCTCTTTTTCTTCAAGTGTCCTTGGCCTGTATTTATAGTCTGAAATGAAAAACTAGTCGTTTATAGCTATTGGAGATGAATTATAACCGTTGGGGACTTTAATTCAAGCCATAAATACATTTGTGCAACCTTGGGTATCGATAATCGAAAGTGAGTATCGGTAATTGCCAAAACAAAAAAGAGTCGTTGCACATAAATACAGAGCGTACCGGTACACGATACATCCGTACCGGTATGATACTTCGAGTATTGGTATTAAGGCTTCCGTATCGGTACGCAAAGTGCTCTCTGAAATCTTAAAAACAAAAAGCATATTGGTACAGGGCATTGTCGTACCGGTACGTGTGGCTTCATATCGGTAATGGGAGTATCGTACCGGTACCGAAGGCTTATTTTTAACTTTTAAATGCCTTTGAAAATATTTGTTTGAGTAAAAAAAACACTCTAAAACAATTTTAAATATATTTTTAAAGTATTTTGGACTTTGAAATATTTTTTCAATTTTGTTTAAGTCTAAAAACATTTTCATTGAATTATATCAAAATGAATATCTCAACAATCTCCCCCTTTTTGATATAACAAAACCACTTGAAAATTTGTTTTTGAAATTTATCTCCCTTAGAAAAATAATTTTAGAAAAAGAGAATATTTTAGGAAAATATTAAAGCCTTTTTTTAAATTTAATTTTTCAACTTATCTCTCCTCATTTTTGTTACTAAAATAATTCAATCTTTAAAGTTCAAAAGTAACAATAGAGAGTAAGTTGATTCTTTTGAAAACAAAAGCTTTCCCTTAATAAATCCATTCCATTTGAAATTTTAGCTCAAAATATTGACACTTAAGAAAATTCTTGAATTTCAATAAAAATGATCAAGTTTAAAAATCTATGAAATTCAATTTATCCAAGTTCTTTTAGAGTTTATGCAAAAATAGGAATGAGTACGTTAAACACACTTATTCATAAAAACATCTTTCGATGTTATGCATTTATAAAATATTTAACAATAAAAATATGCATGATCATTCAAAAATCATAAAAAATAAGTAACCACTTAATCAAATAGATTAAGCTTAGAGGTTACCTATCTTTAATGTGTGAGCAAGCCACATTTGCAATTGAGAGGAGGATTGATGGTTCATTCTGATTCCTTGAGCTTGATGTCGAACAAATCAGCTCTTCAAGGTCGGTTGAATATAAAAATGGATCGAGCACTCGTAGGATCTCCTCAATGGTTGTTAAACCATCAATTTGAGCCTCGCTCTGATACCAATTGTTGGGCTCGATATGATCAATCGAATAATCTAAGGGGGTGAATTGGATTTTTGAAATGGTGATTGAAATGCTAAGAAATAAAAATATTGACACAATGATTTATAGTGGTTCAACTTCTAAATCAAGTCTACCTCCACTACCTTAGCTATCCACACTAAAAATTTTCCATAAATTCACTAATTTCTCTTACATTTAAGGACAAAGTGTAACCTTACAACTCCCTCAAGGTTTATACCCCAAAACCTTAAGTTACACTTTCCCAAAGAGCAATGCAAAAGAAGCAAACAATGAAAAACCTCACTAGGCAAATATGTTTGCAAATTAAGCACTCAATCAAATCCTAAACACTTGAGCATATATGATAACTGAGCTCATTAGTGTTTTCTACAAGGAATATGTAAATTTTGACTCAAAAACTAGTTTCTTTACAATTAAATGTTGGTAATATATTTCTTGATATTCCATAGCTGCTCGAAGACTCCTTTTATGTCCTCTAATGAGTTCATGACCGTTACTAGCCGTTGGAGGTTGTTTAGAGCCGTTGGGGACTCATAAAGTTGAGCTTTAAATGCTCACCTGCACAGAGGTTTCGAAACCTTTGGGGATTTGCAAAAATAAACTAATCGTTACAGGACATGGTTTCGAAACCATGCCCGGGGGTTTCGAAACCTTACGAAAGGTTTCAAAACCTTTCATGGGGTTTCGAAACTTTAAGCCTAGTTCTTGATTCCAGACCTTACTACACGAATGGTTTCGAAACAACCTAAAGGGGGTATCGAAACCTTTATTAAAACACTGAAAAATTGGCTAGATTTTGACTTTTTGAAGATATATTCGATATAGGGTTTTAGTCAAAACATTTTAAACATATTTTTCAAGTTTTATGGACTTTGAATTATTTTTGAAACATGTTTAAATCCATTTTTTCATAGAAGTTATATCAAAATCTTTATCTCAACATTTCTAGGTCAACATATTTGTCTGTATGACACTACTATGTCAGTTGCACTGCCATGTAGGTTTGTCACGTTATTTCAAGCCATTTATCGTTAGTTAACTAATAGTTTTCATCTGTAGAGGGGCAATTTTGACCTAAAATAAAACGTTGAGGGTTAAATTGCTTCAAAACAAGAATGAGCCAAAATGACTATTCAGTCAAATCTTACGAGCATTTTTTGGCTTTATGCCTATAATATGTTTAAGTGCTCATATATATATATATATATATATATATATAAGATCGAGTATGTTTAAGTGCTCAATATCACCTGATAATAAGTATTGCATCAGAATTATATGTTGAAAAATATAGAATGTAATATTCATTAAACTCCATATACTTTCTTTGTATTGAATTTTCTTTTTAAGATAGATTATTTTCAATCCATATAATTTGGATCAATACTTGGTCAATAAAATTATTTACATTTTAAATGCTTCCATTCAAACTATACTAATATTCTTAAGTCTCCGAACTTCAAAACATTTTAATCAAATTCTCAAACAATCAGTATTATTTTAATCAGATTCTTTTGTTAGTATAACAATCTGATTAAATTTTAAAATACATGTGACATATTGCATGGATAATTTGGACCTGACATGTAAAAACAAGTCGTTCCATCAAAATTTAAAAGTGTTATTTGTTAACACGTCAGATTCAAATTGTCCTTGTAGTAGGTGCATACTATTTAAAATTTAATTCGTGTTTTAAATATGCTTTGCGTCAGATCTAATTTGACATTTAATGGCATAGATGATAGGTATATTTTTTTGAAGGACTAGATTGAGATGATATTAATAGTTTGAGGATTTAATTAAAATATTTTTAAAGCTTGTGAACTAAATAAACTCTGACACTTATATCCCTAATATTTTTCTCCACTTCAATATTTCTCTAAAAAATTGCCTAATGGGGTATTTTTGCCCCTGAGTTCGATCCAAAAAATCAATTCAACCCCTAGCCGAAAAACGCACCCAATTAGTCCCCCAGTTTGCAAATTACATCAAATTAACCCTTTGACCGACGTTAACCGTTACAGTGCTGATGTGACGGTCAACAATGCTAACATGGTGGTCCACGATGATGATGTAGCAGTACACGTGTGATAATGATGTGGCAAATAGGTTGAATTGATTATTTTAACCGAATTTGAGGGCACAATTGATTTTTTTGCCGAGTTTAGGGGCATAATTGATTTCAATTAAAAGTTCGATAACTTATTTAATCTTTAAGTTAAATAATAAAAAATTATTAAAAATTCAAAAATATTTAAATATTAAAAAATATTAAAAAAATAAAAACACTATGATGAATTAAAAAATTTAGTAAAAACACAAAATTAAAAATGTAAAAGGTTATAAATATATATATATAATAAAATAAAATAAAAATATTATAAATCATCGAAAAAGTCTTTGACTGATTCTGGTTATGCTAAGCATACTAATATTCCTTAAATATATTTTTAATGAAATCATCCTTGTATTAGAGTAGTAATAAAACCAAAATCCCCTTCATTTTTCTACCTCAAATATTAACGGGCATCAATTTGATGTAGAAAAGCGAAAGAAATTTTGAGTTTTATTGGTTCTCTAATACAAGGTTAATTAAACTAAAAATTTGTTTAACGGATGATAATACTCAGACTGATGAAGTCGAAGATAATTTTTTAATATTTTATAAACATTTTTAATTTTTATATTTAAATTTTATCATTTTATAATTTCTAATAAAATTTAATTTCTTATATTAGTTTTTATTTTCAATAATTTTTTTGAATATTTTATTTTATTAAGTTTATGGATTTTTATAAAAAAAATAAAAGAATATTTTGATTTTTTGTGAGAGTTATCACTTTGCTTATTTTTAAAATTAGTATGGACCCAGATGATATTTACACCAATTTGTTAATAAGCTTTCATATATTCAATTTATAAAAGTTCAACTCGAAAAAACAAATTATTTATCCAATTTTATTAAAAAACTAAATAAATCTATTAAACTAAAGTGAAATTTAAACAAATTATTAATCTATTAAATTAACGTAAAATTTAAATAAATTATTTATACAGTTTAAATATTTTAAAATTTTAATAATTTTCTATTTTTTAACTTAAATATTAAATAAGTTATTAAACTTTTAATTAAAATTAATTATGCCCCTAAACTCAGCAAAAAAAATAATTATGCTCAAATCGGTTAAAAAATCAATTCAGCCCCTCTACCACATCATCATCCCATGTGTACTATCATGTCAGCATCGTGGACCGCCACATCAACACAGTTAACTGTCATGTCAAAATTGTAACGGTCAACGTCGGTCAAAGGGTCAATTTGATGCAATTTGCTAACGGGAGGGTCTACTTGGGTGCGTTTTTTGGTGAGAGGTTGAATTAAATTTTTTGGTCGAACTCAGGGGCAAAAATACATCTTTAGCCAAAAATTAAAGGGAAAACTACATTGGTGGTCACCAAACTATCACCCTTTTACTGTTTTGGTCACCCAACTAATTTTTTTATCATAATCGTCCCTCCCGTTAGATAACTTTTCTATTTTAGTCCCCCTCCGTTAAAAAACTAACGGAGTCGCTGATATGGTATTTTTTATTTTTTATTTTCCACATCATCACCTCTCCCCTTGTCAGCAAGTTCAATAATATTTTTTATTCTACCAATTAGGAGGTGACATTTTAAACAATTGAAAGAAAAAATCTCCTTTGGTGTGCAGCTAGGTGCATTTGAACTTGTGACCCCTTGCATAAGGGGTCCAACACTTAACGATTGAGCTAGGCTTGAGATTTGGTTAAGTTTTAACCACTAAGCTAAGTAGAGAACTTAGTATATATCCCAAAATTTAATGTTTATCACCTCAAATGAAATCAAAGTACTACTAAAATCAATCTAAAATTATATTTCAATTCGTTTGGTAATAAAAAACTAATTATTTATTTTTTATACAAATATATTAAATCATTCTAAAAATTAATTAAATGCAAAATAATTTGTTCTTATACATGTCAACGAATTAAATGTTATTTAAAAATTATATTTTATTCTAAATAAATATTATAAACTTAATTTTAAATTTTTTTTAATATTAGTATTATAAAATAAATAAATTATTATTTAATTATTTTTTTTATTTCAAAACGAAGTGGAAAATAATCCTAGTTTGATTTTCAATTTTAATTACATTTAAAGCTAAAAATATTTTTTTAAAATTTAAACTAATGTATTTAAATCTAAATAGTTATTTTCAGATAATTAAAAATTTATATTCTACCATAAAAATATATTATATGGTAAATTTTTAAAATGATCTAATATAATTTTATAAAAATAAATAAATAATTACCAAAATAATTGAAAACATAGTTTTAGATTGATTTTGGTAATATTTTGATTTAATTTTGAGGTGATAATATATCTTAAATTAAAGATTACATGTTGTGGATATGTATTAAGTTTTTAGCTTAGCTTAGTGCTTAAACACCTTGGTTTTGGTGCAAGGTGTTCCTGGTTCAAATCTTTATAAAGACAGTTTTTTCTTATTTTTGAGGTTGAGAGAGTATAACTTAAATATTTGTTTGGTTAAAACTTAACCAAAACCCAAGTCTAGCCAAAGTTTAGGTGTTGGACCCTTTATGCAAGGGGTCACAAGTTTGAATCCACTTAATTGCACACCAAAAGAGATTTTTTTCTTTCATTTGTTAAAAATCAAGAGGTGATACGTGTCACCTCTTGGTTGGTCGAATAAAAAATATTATTTAACTTACTGACAACGAGAGAGGTGATGATGTGGAAAATAAAAAAATGCCATGTCAACGACCCTGTTAGTTTTTTAACAGAGGGGGGGTGGAAATAGGAAATGTATCTAACGGGAGGGACGGTTTTGACGAAGAAATTAGTTGGATGATCAAAACATGAAAAAGGTGATGGTTTGGTAACCACCAATGTAGTTTTCCCAAAATTAAACCTTCGTGCTCTAGTTGAGAACTTAATATGGGTTTTTTGATCAACACATGATTTTTATTAATGCAAAAATCATATAATAAAACCCCTACGTGCCTTGTTAAAAACCCCCTAATCCTAAATGGGAAAAAAGAGTGCACGTAAGCGTTATACAACAAGCTCGCACCAAAGTCATCCATGACAAAGAATAACACCCTCCTCACAAAACTACCCATAGAACCATGTCCGACGGCCCACCCTATCCTTTGCCATGGCATCTGCCAAACTATTCGTTTCCCGATAAACATTTTGGAAACAAACACTCGTTAGTTGTGATAATAGCACATCAATATCCCCAAGAACTTTCCAAAGTCACCATGATCGACGGACACGCTGCATAAAAAGAGACCGTCACCACAGAGTCAGACTCAATCACTATCGACGACACCTTCCATTGTGAATGAAGAACCAGACAAAGCGTATGAACTTCCGTCTCATTCGAATCCATACAACCCAACGGGCCTGAAAATAAAGTGAGAATCGTATCATGTGCATTTCGTAATACACCACCACACCCAGCTGGCTCTGGCTTCCCACGCGCAGAACCGTCAACATTAAACTTTAACACCCATAGAAGTGGAAGCGACCGCCGTATTCCACTGCTATTTACAGCCCCAACACTCAGTGCACATAGACAAGGACAGTCCCACCACTCAGACACAACAATGGTCACGACATGCTTCGAAGCTTTTACCCAATATAAAGTGCGTAATTTGATCAAAAAGAAAATCTTTGCCATCGATAATCTCTTCGTGTTGAAAATTGCCTCATTACAAGCAAGCCAAAGAGACCAAAGGACCGCGGCACACCCCACGATCCACCATTCGCGCACCACATCCTTAAACATCCCATGCGCACATTGCACCAACAAGTTGGCCACCGATCTCGGTAGCACCCACTGGACTCGCCACCAAGAGTAATATGGTTATGACTTAGATTTTAACTTACAAACCCTAAATCCTATCAACAACCCCTAAATTTAAGACTACTACACTTAAACCCTAAATAAAGTCCATTAACCCTAAAACTACCTAAATAGTACCCACCTATAATAATAACTTCAAAATTACTGACTAAAATACAAATAGTTAAATTCTATAATTAAAAAATGTAAACGACAAATACAAATAGTTGATATTTAATACAATATATAATCGTAGCTTTTAAATTCAAATTTATAGTAATAACTTCAAAATTACTGACGAATAAATATTTAAAAATCCATAAATTATTTTGAAAAATAATAATTGTTTTATTTTAGAGAAAACTACCTAAATAGTACCATACCTATTTCCGCATTACTGTTTTGGCCTCAATTATTTTTTTGATAAAATGGTACCTAACGTTACGTTTTTATTTGGTACCCCAACGTTAAAAAATTAACAACAGCTGACTAGGAGAGAGAAAATTACACATGACATACTATATCTCTATTTTCTCTCTCCTAGTTAGAATGCCACATGTTATTTTTTTAAATAATTTTAGTCGACATGGCATGCTGACTAGGAGGGAGAAAATGATGTGGCAACCTACCACATGTGATTTTCTTTTTCCTAGTCAGTATGGCGTTAATTTTTTAACAGCGAGTATCAAAATAGAAACAAAACGTAATGTATGTATCATTTTACCAAAAAAATAAGTGGAGTACCAAAACAAAAACATTGATAAAGATAGGTACCAAATATGTAGTTTTTCCATTATTTTATTACTAGATTCACATTATTTTTTCCTCATCTTGAGTATCAAATCAACCTTCTCTCGCAGTTTTATTTCCTTCAAGGAACTACCATCTTCCATTTTAAACACCGCAACCAGCTGAATCTCTGTACTTTGTGTTTTTGTTCATTATTATCCACCACCAGCACTGATAAATACGGAACACCTGTTTTTCTCATCTTCTCCTACATGTTCCATACTTCTTTTCTTTTTCTCGGGAAATTCTTTTGATCTTTACTAGAATCCGAATGTAGTGGTTGCGAAAATTCCCCACAGAAACAAACGGTATAACTTTCCGTATTTCCATGCACTTCTTTTCATTACTATAGATGCTTGTTTTTGTATTACGTGTGAATTTGCAATGAATATGCTTTGATTCTCTTCTTTCGTTTGATCTGGGAAACTAAAAGACGATGATGGCGGTGACCTCATCCTGCAAAGACGGGAACAGGATAGCAATGGATAACGGGAAATACGTACGGTACACGCCGGAGCAAGTCGAAGCTTTAGAGCGTCTCTACTACGAGTGTCCCAAGCCTGGCTCTATCCGCCGCCAGCAGCTCATTCGCGAGTACCCGATCCTCTCCAACATCGAGCCGAAGCAGATCAAAGTCTGGTTCCAAAATCGCAGGTAAACCTTTAAACATAAGCGGTTGCTATACAGAGGTAGCGTCACTGTCCGAACTCCAAAACCACGATATCTCTAACTGTTATGTCTTCGTTGTTAAAAAATCTACAACCACAATACATAACATACGTTATGTCCACAACTACTATACACCGGAATTTGAATTCATGATGTATAACTATAACTCATTCAGTTGATGAGTTTTGTTGATCTGGTCTTCCTTTTCATTTCTCACAGATGTAGAGAAAAGCAAAGGAAAGAAGCATCCCGTTTACAAGCCGTGAACAGGAAGTTGGCAGCCATGAATAAGCTGTTAATGGAGGAGAACGATAGGTTACAAAAGCAAGTTTCACAGCTTGTTCATGAAAAAACCTACTTCCGGCAGCAACAGACTCAAAACGTAACAACTTGATCTTCCTCCCCTTAACATAACCTGAAGTATTTTGGGAATAATTTTTTTTGAATCAAATGGCACTGGTTCGTGTTTCCAGGGGGCATTAGCCGCCACAGATACGAGTTGTGACTCAGTGGTGACGAGTGGTCATCACCAGCATCCTCCAAGGGATGCCAGCCCTGCAGGGTGAGTGGGAATTTTCTGCTGTTTTTTCATTGTTATGTCCCTTTCTTTCCCCGTTTCTCTATGCTGGAAAAAAATTGAAACTTTGTTTTGTTGCTGTATTGCTTATTGTGTGCTTATTTGCTTTTGTATGCTTTCTAGACTTTTGTCCATTGCAGATGAAACTTTAGCAGAGTTTCTTTCAAAGGCCACTGGAACCGCTGTGGAGTGGGTCCAAATGCCTGGGATGAAGGTCATTATTCTCATTAATCTATATACTCCATTAGTCTTTGTCATTATCGAGATCAAGATCTTATCTCTATAATAAAGTACAAAATCTTGCTAATCTTCTAAGCAACATCAAAACCCCATATATTGTGTTGTGTTGGATAACCCCACCATCCCACTTTCTCTATTGGTTAAAAGATCTGTTCTGGAAAACCCTTTTAGAATTGTAAATAGTTAATCAACAGTACAATTGAAAATGAAAATGGAGAAACAATAAGTTTTCTTAACTGTGCAGCCTGGTCCGGATTCCATTGGAATCGTTGCTATTTCGCATGGTTGCACTGGAGTGGCAGCACGTGCATGCGGACTTGTGGGACTTGATCCTACAAGGGTAAGTTTCAATCTTTGCTTTCTGGTGAAGAGGACATATCTCGGTTCGAATTGGTCGAAGAATACCGATATACATATATATTCATGCAGGTCGCTGAAATCCTTAAAGATCGGCCTTCATGGTTCCAAGATTGCCGGGCTGCGGATGTTATAAACGTGTTGTCCACCGGGAACAGTGGAACCATTGAACTGCTTTATATGCAGGTATATTCATCTCCCATTTGTTTGCCTTTCAATTTGCAATTACTCAAAGGTAACAAAAGTTCCATTGCCTGGTTTCAGCTCTATGCGCCAACAACATTGGCCCCAGCTCGAGACTTCTGGCTGCTGCGCTACACATCTGTTTTGGAGGATGGTAGTCTTGTGGTATGTGAAAGATCACTTAACAATACTCAGAACGGTCCGGAAATGCCGCCGGCCGCAAATTTCGTGAGAGCAGAAATGCTGCCTAGTGGTTACCTAATTCGACCTTGTGACGGTGGCGGATCGATCATTCACATAGTTGATCACATGGATTTGGAGGTACGCATACACACAAACACACTCCATATATGTATGCAACTTTCCCTTCTTCCCATTGTTGATAAACATAGACAATAATGTTTCTTCTTTGCTTATACGTGTAGCCTTGGAGTGTTCCTGAAGTGTTGCGTCCTCTTTACGAGTCCTCGACATTATTTGCTCAGAAGACAACAATGGCGGTAAGACTATTCCTAGTATCGATACGTTTGAGTTATTGTCTCTTGGTTTTGTCGAACAGTTGAATTTTTGATGGTTGGACAAGTGAGTTTAGAACCTTGTGATGTATGAATGCAGGCTTTGCGCCATTTAAGGCAGATTTCTCAAGAAATATCTCAGCCGAATGTTAGTGGTTGGGGAAGAAGACCTGCAGCTCTACGTGCACTTGGCCAGAAATTGAGCAAGTATGTTCATCTAACTCGCTTCATCATTTGGTTAAACTACCGAGCATTCAGGGATGAACCGGTAGATGTTAGTAACAGTCCTAAATTTCAAATTTTCATATGTTTTAAAAAATATATTTATATTTTATATTGAAGACCTTTCATGACATTTTCATATTTATAATTTTGTAAGTATAAATATTTGCACCCCTAGTGCAATCACTCTGTCTGTGTGTTTATTGTCAAAGAATTAAAAATATTTATAAACAAATACTATCTTATAATCGCCTTTAGACTATTCAAAAAAAAGTTTGCACCCAAGTGCGTCGGTCCATACAAGCATTCCCTGGTATTATAAGCTTAGCAAATTTGCCTGAGCAAGATGGTGAAAGTACATTTAGCCCAACAATTTTTAACATTTTACAATTATCCTTGTATCATTACTTCAAAAAAATAGTGAAATTATATTTGGCCCTCCATTTTTTTCAATTTAGTCATAGTAAATTATGAAATTTAATACAAAAAATTTGGTAACCCTTACTTATAGTTTAATTTTTTCAATATTTTTTATTAATCAAATAGATATATTTACTTTAGTTATTTTATTAATGCTTAAGGGTGTTTAAGTCCTTAAACATTTGAAAAAATATCAATTAAGCTTTTCAACTTTTTTTCTCCCAATTAAGCTCATATACTTTGAAATTTTATCAATTTACCTTTTGACCAACGTTGATATGTTAAATCTAATGATTTTTGGATTAGTTGGCGTCATATGTGGGGGTGTTCAAAAGTACCCGATCCATTGACCCGCCGACCCGAACCCTAAAAATTCAGATATTTCTCTAAGAAAATTACCCGATCGGGCCGGGTTTGGGACGAATTTTTTTAATAATCAGTACTCGATCCGACATGGTATTTTTAACATATATATTTAATTTTAAATTATATTTAATTTTAGGGTTTTTAATATTTTTACCCTTAATTCTTTCTATGTTTGTATTATGTAATTTTAAATTTTAATTTTTTAAAATATTTATTTTAATTTATTAATATGAGATTAAAAAAAATTACGATCAACATTAATATTTTTATTAGTTTCTACTGATATCTTAGCAGAGGAAGAAGTTGTGCTGGACTGTGTTTAGCTGAACGTGTATATATATATATATATTAATTAGTCTAGAACTGGGAGGTTTTTGATTCTGCTAGGCGTATAAAATCATGGTTGCAAGACTGTGTATAGCTGGACTGTGCACTGTAGGGGTGTCCAACTTTGGTTGTTTTGAGCATCTACTATGCTTTGCTTTTATGGCAATAAAAGCATACTTTTTGATCAATATGTAATATAATTATACATATATGTCTAAATATTTTTTTCCATAAAATTAATTTTAAATTAGTAATTTTTTGTGTTTTAATTATATATTATAAACTTTTAAATTTTATGTGTTTTATATGTGGTATTTTTAAAACTTTTGTATTTAAAAAAGTAAAAAATATAATTGGGGTACCTGATACCTGATAGTCATGGGCCGGGACACAGGCCAACAAATATGTTATCCGAAGAACCGGCTACCCAAAAGTCCGAGTATCTAAATTTGAACACCCCTAGTCATGTGTCACATAATAGTGTTATCGCTTCAATTTTTTAGAAAAAAATATTTTATATAAAAAACTCCTAAAAACTTCAAAAAAATATTGAAAATGTTTTTTAATTGTAAATGTCACGTAGCAAGACCGTACTGTTTCACATGACATTAATATTCGAAGGAATATATTATTAAGATTTAATGGTTATAATTAGTCAAATAATTTAATTGATCCAAGTTCTAAACTACAAAAGCTTAGAGATTTTTTTTTTTAAATTTCAGAGACTGAAGACATCCTTAAACATTTTATTAATAATACCTTTTCATTCTATGCTCATAATAAAAAAAATTATTACAATATTTAGTACCAATTGAATAGTACTTATTTCACTTCTTCTAAATTAATACATTCTTATGTTTTTCATTATATAATTTCATGTATATTTTAAATATTTTATAATTTCACAGAACTTGAAACTTTAAAGATTTATAAAAAATTTAAACAGGTAAGCACAAACATTATTTATAACATTTGAAAATTCAAAAAAGAATTATTATAATTTTTATATTATTGGTAATTTAAATATTATATAATATTTAAATATTATATTTTCTTCATAAAATTGTGATTTAATTGCACCTCACACCCCAAACTATGAACCTCATTCTAAATCGGTTCATAAACTTTTGAATGTTTCAATTCTACCATCAAACTGTGACTCTCATCCTAAATTGGCGCCCAAACTTTTGAATGCTTCAGTTTCATCCCAAATTATAATCCTCATTCTAAATTGGTCCCCAAACAATGATTACCATATATACTGATAATTTGGGGATCAATTTAGAATGAGATTCACAGTTTGGGGATGAAATTGGAATGATCAAAAGTTTGGGAATAAATTTGGGAATAATCCAAATGAAAGTTAATATTTAGAATATTACCTATATTCTAAATATTAACTTTTATTTGGCCTATATATCCAACGAAACCAAAGTTTGGGGACTAATTTAGGATGGAGGTCATAGTTTGCGAATGAAATTGAAATGTTTAAGAGTTTGGAGGCTAATTTAGAATGAGAGTCCTAATTTGAGGGCGCGGTGCAATGAACTCTAAAATTGTTCATGAAACTAACTAGAACAATTGCTTACTTTAATGATAGAGGGGCTAATTTATAATACAGAGACCTATCAAATAGTTTAGATCAATTCTTAGTGTGTGTTTGCGTATGTATATGTGGCAATCTAACTTTTTTCATCGTCCAGAGGCTTTAATGAGGCTGTTAATGGATTTGCTGATGAAGGATGGTCTATGTTAGAAAGTGATGGGGTCGATGATATTACCCTGCTCGTGAACTCATCTCCTGGCAAGATGACGGGCATGAATCTTTCTTACAGCAACGGATTTCCATCGATCGGCAACGCGGTTCTTTGTGTCAAAGCATCCATGTTATTACAGGTATGTTTCTGAATGCCACTGTCAATTGCCACAAGATAAAAGATTCATGGATAAATGCCAAATCCTCTCCTTTCCTTTGCATTTGTTAGAATGTGCCTCCTGCAATACTTCTCCGATTCTTGCGGGAGCATCGATCGGAGTGGGCAGACAGTGGCATCGATGCTTACTCTGCTGCTGCTGTCAAAGCTGGTCCTTGTAGCTTACCGATGTCTCGAGGTGGAAGTTTCGGGGGTCAAGTCATTCTTCCATTGGCTCACACAATTGAGAACGAAGAGGTGAGTAATTCGACAATGCTGTGGAAAAGATATTTGATAATATATGCAGGCACAACCAGTTTTTATATTTGCCAATCAAGCAGGACTTGACATGCTTGAAACAACCTTGGTAGCCCTTCAGGACATAAGCTTGGAAAAGATATTTGATGAAAATGGAAGAAAAGCCCTATTTGCAGAGTTCCCACAAGTAATGCAGCAGGTAGAAATACATTCTTTGAAATGAAGTTTTGTCACACACACACATTTATGTACATGGATGGACAGAGGGTTGTTAGAGGGCAGTTGCAGCCCCTGAAAGTTTCAAATTCCTATATGTTTTAGAAATTTTCTTTGTATTCTATATCGATGATCTAATATCGCATCCCTGAAAATTTTAAATTCCCATATAGTTTTACGAAGTATAAAAGTTCACACCCTCTAACATAAAATCTTGCGTCTGTCACTGTATATATACATAGCTGATGATTGTTTCCACTCTGATTGGTTGGCTAGGGTTTCATGTGCCTTCAAGGTGGTGGGATCTGTTTATCAAGCATGGGAAGGCCAGTCTCTTATGAAAGAGCAGTGGCTTGGAAAGTGGTGAATGATGCAGAAACTGCTCATTGTATCTGCTTCATGTTCACCAACTGGTCTTTTGTATGACAAATTCCAAGAAAAAAAATATAGGATCTACAATCTACATGGATAATAGATTTAGAACAATCTCCCCTTTGAATTGCGTTTTTTTTTTTTTTTAAATTCTTTTAGTTTGGAGAAACCTTTAAGTGATATGATTCTGTTACAATGATGTTGAACCAAATGGTATCTCGAGGCCTCGATACCTGATTTTCTTTAGATCATTATCTGATAAATTAATGGTGAAGTTCTTTTCTTTGAAAGTGATTTTAATTTATATTCATATGTTCTTAATTGATATTTAAATCGACAATTAAGGACACATAATGATAAATTAAAATTATTTAATAAAAAATATTTTACCATCAGTATATCAAATAATTGTTTTTTATTTGTTTTTATGTTGTGTTGATTAATCACTATTGTTGTTTCCTTTTAATATATTTATTTACGATTTCGTACTTTCTTTACTTTAAAAAATTAGGGTAAAATATATTTTAGGTCATTCAATTATGTGTTTGTTGACAAATGAGTTTTTTTAGAAGTTACAATTTAATTACTCAATTGAAATTTTGTTATAAACAAGTCATGATCCGTTAGTAGACACAGTCACGTTAGACGTCCGTTTGAATTTAATTACTCAATTGAAATGTACTGAATAATCACTCCACGTGGTGCTTGTTAATAGACATGGTCACGTTAGACATCTGTTTTAATTTTAACAACAAAGTGACTTGTTTGTAATAAAATTTTAATTGAGTGATTGAATTATAATTTTTAAAGAAAATGATTTATATGTAATCAAATACATAATTGAGTGGTTGGAGTGTACTTTCCCCTCAAAAGTTAATCACGGAGTCTCTTTCTCTTTTAAATCTTAAAGATGCCACGTCCAAGTTTGTATGTGCTAATGAGAATGTTGCTAATGTTCAAATTAGAGCTTCATTGAATGGGGAAGAGTGCCAATGCTACGAAAAAAAGGGTAAAACTTTGATATATAGGCTGTGTAAAGTTAATTTTACACAAGCCTGTGTATTTACACTATAAAAACTCAAATCTTAAATTCATAACTCTAACCCTAAAAACTAAACCCTAAACCTTAAACCCTATACACTAAATTCTAAACACTAACATTAAATTCTAAACCCTACAACCTAGACCCCTAAACTAAAACCCTAACCCCTAAAACTAAAAGGCACGTGTAAACTAAAGTTTACACGGCATGTGTATCTAAGTTTTTTCCATGAAGAAAAATGTCCAATTCCTACTTTTAACTAGTGCTTCATTTGAATATATGCATAAAAGGGTTCTTGGAATGTGTAATGAGATATGGAATTATGAAACCCCACCATGATTAAAATGTCTCACTCCTATTGCTTCCTTTGGTTGAGATTTCAAAAAAGGTAAGCATCACCTTATCACTAAACTATTTCCATTTTTTATTTTGGTCACCAAACTATTATTTTTGGCAAAATAATCACTAATTTACGTTTTTTTTTATTTTGGTCACCCTCCGTTAAAAAACTCACGGAAAAATAGGAAAGCAAGAATAGTTTAGTGACCAAAAATAGGAAAGATGCAATAGATTTGCAACCAAAACAGGAAAAAGGAGTAACAATAGTGACCAAAATAGGAGGGAAAAACGTACCGTTAATGATAATTTTGTACAAAATAATAGTTTAGTGACTAAAACAAGAAAACGAAAATAATTTTGTGACCAACGGTAATGTTTACCCATTCAAAAAAATGAGAATGACCCTTTTGTTCTTACTTCCCCGTCCATTATCCCTAAGGTTGAGGGTCACTATGTTATACAATTGGAGGACAATAGCTCATGATGATGTGCTTTGCTAAAGACTTCCACTAATAATAATAAAACATATTTATTATCTGATGTTCCATATCCTTCCATTATTCCTCATACTTGGCTCAAAGTACATTTTATCATTAAGATTTTCTTTTCCTTTTTTTACCATTTCACATTCCTTAATCTTTTTTAGAAAACAATAAACTACGCAGTCCTGTCAATATGTTCGTGTCGTAGCTTTATATTTGAATCATTTGTCCAATTTCCATTCACATCATATAGTCGTCAATGCCAATCATTACATGTATATAACCGTAATGTCATTTCATGCAATATTACACCACGTTAGACTTGTTTTATGTTATGTAACTTGCAATAATTGGTTCACGACTACATGTATACTTCAATGCTCGAATTGTCTTATGTGAAATTGAAGGCGAAAATCGAGTTATTCGGATCGAATTTAGGTTTAAACGGTATTCGTTTTAGATTCGGGTTGAATATGGTATGTTTCGAATTAAGTTCGAGTTTATGGTTGTAGCGATGTCCCTCTCGCTAAAAAAAAGAAAATGTATTTTTATTTTTTTTTACTTTATTTTGAAAATGATGTCTTCCGCGTGAGAGTTTTGCAAAATCCGTGTTTTATTTAAAAATGGAGTCGCCACCGCCACTCAAGGTGGGCCGGAAACCATAAAAACTAGAGATTTTAAAATGTCGGGTTCGGGAGTCGGTTACGGATGGGGAAGGATTAGCACCCCCCACACCGCCTAAAATTGGTACTTTAATAATTACCGCTTTATTAATATTAGACTTTCCGGATTAAAGTGACGATTAAATTAAAATTTGGTTATAAGTGCAGGTAGATTTTAAAGGCCCCGTTATCTGAGAGTAAACGCCCAACCACCATCACTACGCCTGATACTAGCCCCGTTTACGCTCGGATAAAAGGGCACCGTATTGACAATAATATTTCCGAAATGCAACTTACAAAATATTATAAAACAAATATTCATAAAGACATAGAACTAAAAAACATAATAAATAATAATATTAAAAATGAAATGCATGAACAAAAATAACATGACATGTCATAAAACAAAATATAAATATAAACATGCAAAAAAGACATGCTTCCAAAACTAAACTAATTAATTCTAACATGCTTAAACACGTTAATATGAACCACAACTATAACACGTGCATGACATATACATATGACAAAATATGATACTAAATTAACAAAGCAACATGCAAATATATAAAAAAACTAAAAACTTGACATCTAACATGAATAAAATACTAATATAATCTAAAAGTATAATAATAATAATAACAATAATAATAATGATAACAATAATAATGCATGGATTTATACTAATATACATAAAACAACATGGAAATAACAAATTAAGGAC
Source organism: Hibiscus mutabilis (assembly GCA_019671005.1). NCBI lineage: Eukaryota > Viridiplantae > Streptophyta > Magnoliopsida > Malvales > Malvaceae > Hibiscus > Hibiscus mutabilis. The sequence continues at coordinate 49,456,364 of CM033748.1, read as the reverse complement.
TAAAATGCACAAACATTAAATTACATGGCATGAATAGCAAACAATAGGACTAAAATAAAATAAAATACAAAAATGCATGGGCAGAAGCGTGAAATGCATGAAATAATGAGATGCAAAGGCAAATAACCATAATTAAAGGATTGAAAAAACATAATAATAAAAATAGTGACCAAATCGTAAATAAACAGAAATTAAAAGGCTAAAAAGAACATGAAAAAGGACGAAAAAAAAAGAAGTGGAAGCTGAGGATTAGAAGCGAAATTGACCATAGATAAAAGTAGAAACTGGTTGAAAGTTTGGGGACTGGTACTGTAGTTTGACCCTAAAAAATGACGCGTTTTTTTTGTTTACCGGTTTAAAGGGTTTATATATTTTTTCATTCCAAACAAGTTAAAAAAACCCTAAACATCTAAAGTTTTTCAGCCTCTCCTCTCTCCACTGACGGCGCACCGCTCACATCGCCAACTCTCGCCGTTCATCGGCGGCAAGCCTCACGGCAGACGTTTTGTCGCGACAAGACCGGGTAAGCTTCGATCCTTTTTTTTATGTGATTATGTTGGTTTTTTAAAAAAACAAAAAGATTTTGGATCTTAGATTAAAAAAGAACTGGGTTTTTTTTTAATCTTCGAAACGAATAACTAAACACGAATTTTGTTTTGATTCGAAAGAAGAAAGCTGAAAAAATTGAAATTTTCTCAAAAGTTTTGCTCTTTATTCAAACTGATTTCGAAAACATCCCATTTTTTTACAACTTTTCCTTTTTTTTGAACTGAAAAACCTCTAAATTTATCTATGATTTTTTCGATCTCCTCAAATCCCCCCTTATATTTGTGATTTTCGGTTCTTATATAACCGTTTACAAACAAAATAAAAAATGATTTCTTCTGTTGATTGTAGATTTGGAGACTGGATTTTCTGGGTTTTTGGTGGAGACAAGGTATGGGTAGGGTTGGTGATAGGGTATGGTGGAGGCAGAGATCAGTTTATTATTATTTTTTGGGGTTTTTGGGTTTGAACCAATTTTGGGGTTTAGGGTTCATTTTTGGGGTTATTTTGGACTGGACTTCCAGTTCGAAATTACATCAATAGAGCAAAGATTAAAATGACCCGTTTTGCCTGATCTGACTGAGCTTCTCCTCTCTTGACGTATATCTTCTTTCTTCGATAGATCTTCTTTTTTTTCGATGCATGTCTTCTTTTTATACTTGACGGATCTACTTTGTCACTCTTGGAGGAAGCAAAATCTTCAAAATGGAAGGTGGTCTGTTGGGGAAGCAAAATGAGTGCAACTTGCTACATTATTGATAATAAGCTAATACCTAAAGAAAATTTGACCCAACTGCAACACCGGCGAAGAGGCAGGGTCTACAATATTTGATCCAGCTGCAATACTGACGAACAGGCAGGATCGATGGATGAAAGTTCTGATGTCTGATCCAGCTACAACTCTGACGAAGAGGTAGGATCAGCTCATTTTGATTTTTCATCTTTTTTTCATTATTTTCTTTTTCATTATTTTCTATTTTTTTCTTTTTTCTTTTTTCTCTTTTTCTGAATTTCATTTTTGCTTTTTCATTTTTTCTTTGATTTTTTTCCTTTTTTCTTTTTTTTAGCTACAAAATTAATAAAGAGAACTTGAAAATCAATAAAGTTGGATCTAACCTCGCCATCAACGGAGGGGTAGAACATTAACTGGAACCCTACTACACCATCAGCGGAGAAGCAGGATATCAGTAACTTGGACCTAGCCACTCTATCAGCGGATGACTGGATTGGATAATAACGACCTGGAATCGGGGTTACACCATCAGCGGAGAGCAGGATCTGAGGATGACGGCAGCTTGAACCTAGCCACTCCATCAGCGGAGAGGCTGGATCGGATAATGACGGCCTGGAATCGGCTACACCATCAGCGGAGAGGAGGATCTAAGGACGACGATAGCTTGTACCTAGCCACTCCATCAGCGGAGAGACTGGATCGGATAATGACGGCCCGGAACCGACTACACCATCAGCGGAGAGCAGGATCTGAGGACGACGATAGCTTATACCTAGCCCTCCATCAACGGAGGACTGGATCGGATAATGACGGCCTGGAATCGACTACACCATCAGCGGAGAGCAAGATCTGAGGACGGCGACAACTTGGACCTAGCCACTCCATCAGCGGAGGACTGGATCGGATAATGATGACCTGGAACCGGCTATACCATCAGCGAAGAGCAGGATCTGAGGACGATGGGAGCTTGGACCTGGCCACTCCATCAGTAGAGGACTGGATCGGATAATGACGACTTGAAACTGGCTACACCATCAGCGGAGAGCATGATCTGAGGATGACGGGAGCTTGGACCCTGCCACTCCATCAGCGGAGGACTAGATCTGATAATGACGACCTGAAACCGGTTACACCATCAGCGGAGAGTAGGATCTGAGGAAGACGGCTTGGACCTAGCCACTCCATCAGCAGAGGGTCTAGATCGGGTTATGAAAGTTGATAATTTTTTTTGATTTTTTCATTTCATTTCATTTTTCATTTTTACTTTTTTTTATTTTTTTGATTGATTTTTTTATTTTTTCTATTTTTTTCGTCATCCATTTCATTCATTTTTTTAGATATAGTAATGCGAGAGTAAAAAATGACCTGGCTACAACACCGACGAAGAGATCGGGTCGAAAGATAGATGTTGGACCCCACTACGCCGTCAACGGAGAAGTAAGATCGAAGAGCGTTGGTAACCTGGATCTAACCACCCCATCAGTGGAGGGTCTGGATCGGAAAATAATGAATTGGAACCGGCTACACCATCAGCGGAGAGCAGGATCAGAGGACGACAACAACTTGGACCCGATCACTCCATCAACGGAGGAACTAGATCGGATAATGACGACCTGGAACCGGCTACACCATCAGCGGAGAGCAGGATCTGAGGACGACGAGAGCTTGGACCTGACCACTCCATCAGCGGAGGACTAGATCGGATAATGACGACCTGGAACCGGCTACACCATCAGCGGAGAGCAGGATATGAGGACGACGGGAGCTTTGACCCAGCCACTCCATCAGCAGAGGACTGGATCGGATAATGAAAGTTGATAAATTTTCTTTTGATTTTTTTCATTTTTTCAATTTTTGATTGATTTTTTTTCTTTTACTTCTTCTAATTTTTTTTTTCAATTTTTCTTCAATTTTTCTTTGAATTCTTCTCTATTTTTTTCAATTATTTTTTGATGATTTTTTTCTTTTTTCTTGAACTGTACAAAGAAGTAAAACTCGATAAAAAATTAGGTCTGGCTGCACCGTCAGCGGAGAAACAAGACCTGAATAGAAATTCGATCTGCTTGGGGAAAGGTTCGAATCTGTTGCACTGTCAACGGAGAAATAAGATCTTCAGGATGTCTATATTGATGCACTATTAGTGGTAAAGCAAAATCTGAAAATGTTGGCCTATCAACAATGACGAAGGCAAGATCTAAAAAAGGCTACTTCTGCTGCTCTACTGGTAGAGAGGTATGACCTGAAAATGAAAAAAAACACTAATTAGTAAATGTTCACAAAATTTGTCACTGTTACCTTTTAATGATGTTTCAGCATCCTCTTTGTGTTTGGCCTCCTCTAGGACTAAGGTTGGCCATCGTATTGTTGCCCCCATGGCTAAGGCTCTTCGATCCCTTTCGTAGACCTGTTATGTACAAGCGAAAATGCATGAATGTATCTAATTTTATGCCTAAATGTATGTGTCTATCCTAAATGTATGATGACTTAAATGTATGCACCTAATCTAAATGTATGATGTATGCAAGAATGATTCAATGCAAGATGAATGCAACTAAATGCATGAATGCGACATGATTTGATTTTTTTTCTTGGTCTTCAAAGGGATATCCCTGACTCTCGACTGGTCATGTCGGGATCTTGGTCCTTTGTGTGGTGGTGCCCCAACCTTCTCCGGCTTTGAACATCTTCTTTGGACTCGTGTTCCTATTTGGATGCCCCCAAACTTTTACATATTGTTCTGGGAATGCCTTTGTAGCATGTTTTAACTTTGAGTTGCATTGTCGCCCTTTTGGATGACTTTCAGTGCTCTCGTGAACGCGTTGCGTTGACTCTTAAGTTGGGTTTACGATTTGTCATGTTCGTTCTTGGCCGCTTATCACTTTCGGATTAGGTGGAATGCTATAGATGGCGATTGGTGTTTAGCATTTGAGATGTGGGGGCATGATTCCAAAAGAATGGTAGCAAAGATCGGCTTTCAATTTTTTAATGGCTTTGTGTAGAATGGTAGAGTTGAAGGGCTTGGTTGTCGGGTGATGGTAAGTCGAGTGTTCAAAAGGACTCAAACATAAGGATTCAGGCAGTGAAATGAGGGGTTCTCTGTTCGAGTATTTTGGTCGATGGGTAGCGATGGTAGTGGGGATGGTAAAAAACTTTATTGTGTTTTCGGCTGAAAATGGTGAGTGTGAATGATTTCTGAAGGATGAAAGGTAGTGGATTAATTTCGGTGATGGAGAATGAAGGATGAGTGTTAGAATTTAGCACTTGTCGAGAGATGCCCCCAAACTGAGTTCTTGTGGAGGTTTGGTAATGGTGCTGAATTGGCCGACTTTGCTTTCTCTGGTATTAATGACGCGGGACATCCCGAGGACCGATTTTAAAATTGATGCATCTATATGCAAAATGTGTCTTAAATGCAAAATGATTTATGTGAATGCAATGCAAAATTAAGATGGTGATGATGTTGTGTAATGATGCAGATGAAATCGATGCGATGAGAATAAAACAAAATGAGTTAGTACCAAATAAAATTATTAAATAAAACAAATGGTAAATGTTGCGTGTGATAAGTGCTACGCAAATGTGCAAGTATACACGTCGCAAGTAATAAAGTGATATGAGTATCGAGTATCGTCTCCACAGGGATTGGTTTGGGCCACTTTGCTTAAGTTACTGCACTGTGAAAAGTAAAAACACAATTAATAATAGAGGTTTTAATTAACGAGAAAAGTAAAAGCAATAAACTAAAAGAATAGATGAAAGAAAAAGAGAGAATAGGCCAGGTTATCGTGAGTTGAGGTGTGATAGCCGATTGGATCGTCTTGGTAAAAGAGTGCAAGGGCAACTCAGTTGCCGTGGCAACTTGCACAGCGGGGTTGCCTTGGCAACTAATCGATGGTTGCCTGGGCAACTAGCTGGGCAACTACTTGGGCGTCTGGGCAGCAACTTCAAGGTTCGGCGGAGCGTTCTTCAATGGTTTCTTCTTATCCCTAAGTCGAAACTCTAGCTACTTGTGCATGCCTTGATAATACATCCCTGCGTGAATCAAGGGTGAACAACAACCAATCTTGCGCTCCTCTTAGCCATTGAAATCCTTAACTTATTCCTAAGCCGGATTAATCTTCACCATCAATAGATTGAATAAAGACCATACTCATTCGTTTCTTGAATCTAACTCTCCCGATATTAGATAAATAGATGAAGTTACGAGATCCTCTCCCAATTCACTCGCAAACAAGAATAAGAACCAAGAATGAGTAAACCTTGAATTGAAAGTGCAAACTCTTATTACCTAAACAAAATCCAATTGTTTTTCACAACAACAAAACACAATAACCCCAACCGATCAAGTTAGCTCATGGTTGGGTTCAAAAGATATACAAAGAATAATCCCCAAACCATGAATATAATGGAAGCAAAGAAGAAGAAGACGTCGAAATTTCCCCTAATGCTCTCTATCGAAATTTCTCTATTTTTCTCTATGTGGATTGTCGAAATCTCCTTGCTATTTATAGGGCTAGGCCAAAGTCCTTCTTTGAGGAGGAGTTTAAGTTGGAATTAAATTATCTTTAAAGAATATAATTCTTTATTATAATTGTATTCCTACTAGAACTTCTCCTATCTTCTTGGAATTTAATTCTTCTTTAATCTCTGCATGGAAATCAAATTCCTTTGGGTTTGGGCTTTGCTCCACGTCATCTTGGGCTTGTCTAGTCATTAATTTCGACATCCCTATTGCATCTTCTCTTTGTCGACAATTTCCATGGCAACTGGCTCGGCGTCTCCTTCATGCATTGCCCTGGCAACTAGCTCGGCATATCCTTCATGCATTGCCACGGCAACTAGCTCGGCATTGCTTTGGCAAGTGATCCTGCACATACACAAAAAAACACACCAAAGCAGCATCTTTTTCCACAAAAATCACCAAGTTATGTAATCAAGCTCAACAGTGGAAAGAAACATGAATTAATGCATGAATAACTAATTATGCAACTAATATGAGCTTAAGTCTAACAATAATATGAGTAAAAAGGGTAATAAAAATAATACTTTTGAACACTTATCACGCCCCCAAACTCGAACTATTGCTTGTCCTCAAGCAATGCAAACTAACAATTACCTGCCAAGACTTTAATCATCAAAGACATGCTTCAAACTTGAATTCAAACCTCGAAACCGTGGCACAAAGTATGATCACCTTTTAATTTTTCGGATAGCACAAAAATTACCTGGAACCAAACTATAATGCTCGTGACAATGTGTGTGCGTAGTTGTGTACAAGTTGATTTTCAAGATTCTATGTGAACAATAGGCTTTTATCAATTTAATTATCGGGGCATTTATTTTTATTTTCACTAGAGCCAATTTCGGGCACCTCTAGCAAAGTAAGCAATTTCTTATTTTATTTTAGTCGACTAGAGCCAATTTCGGGCACCTCTAGCGATTCTTTATTGTGCATTAACTACTAGAGCAGTTTGGGCACCTCTAGCAAGAAAGTGTATTTACTACTAGAGCCAGTTTTGGGCACCTCTAGCAAGAAATTAACTTTTAATTTTCAATTTTAAATTTACCCAAATTTTAAGCAACCTAAGTTCACTACGTTTCTTTGAACCAACAACCCACAACCGTGTAAAAAAATTCAGCATCATAGTAAAATTCTAAGTTCTTTTCATGCAATCCTAAAATTAAAGGTTATTTCAATTAAGTGCAGTGGCAAAAATTCATCATTGGATATTCAACAAGTCTTAAGCAATTAAATCAAACTAAAGGCATGGCAAGTAACATATGCAACCTATATGTGATTGCTAAAGATGAATGCAACTAAACATGAAACTAACTAGAAACCAACACCCCCCAAACTCGAGAGAAGCATTGTCCTCAATGCATGTAAAAGTGAAACAAAATTTAAAAGAAACTAAATGAAATGAGTTAGTCGAGAGAGGTCGTCACCTCGGTGATGAGTTTCCTTCGTGCCGTTTGCTTGATTCAATTTCCGGTCGGTGGTTGAATGCTTGTGGCTGGTACCGCGTGAATAGCATTGCCTTGATTTGGTCCATGTTTGCCGATGCAGGTTTACTTGCATGTGCATCGATGAGTTGCCGAAGCCATTGTTGTTGCTCGGGCATCGCGATTCTGTTGTGGTTCTTTGTGGCGAGTAGTCGTGATAAATTTCCTTATCATGGTGGTTGTGAGTCTTGTTGTGGAAAAGAAAACACGGAAACTAAGGATAATGAAGAAAAATAAAATATATCCTAAAAAATAAAGAGATAAAATAACCAAAAATAATAGAACAAAATAGTTCAAAAAATAAAAATAAAAATAAAAATAAATGTATCGTAGTTGCCGTGGCGTCGAGGTTGCCGAGGCATGCACATCCATGGGTGCCGAGGCGTCGGGGGTTGCCGAGGCGACGCGCGTCCATGGTTGCCGAGACGTGCGTATCGAGGAGTTCTTTGCGGTGTTGAAGGTTGCCGTTTTCGATACTTCTTATAGTCCATCCGCACCCTCCATCGGGTGATAATATTGCCCAAAAAGAGTTGGGCCAATGTGCTCCCAGCTACTCCCTTTTGCATTACCATGGTGGAGGTGTCTTTCTTCTTTGTTCGCTTGTAGTCCATGTATACTCTCCACCTTGCTACTATTCCTGAAGGCACACATATATTAATAGGAAAAATTATATCCATTCTCAACCATTCAATTACCTCATTCTTGTCAACTTCTATCATGGTTGGATGTAGCCTTTGTTGTCGTGGCAATTGCTGCTCAAGCCAATTGCCGTGGCAATCAGTTGCCAAAATTTGCTGCTCATATTCCATTGGCAAAGTATTATCATCTCGTTGATCTTGCATGTGGTCAAGTAATTGCCGTGGCAATTGTAGATGAGAGCAATCTACACATTCCTGCTTCAACATCAACGTTATAACTTTCTGGGCATCAGGTTCCTCAGAATTTGCTGTAGTATTGTTGTTCTCAGCTTCACTGAGTGTTGTCGTGGCATTGCTTTGTTCAGGCTCCTCAATCATTGCCGAGGCAATTTGTTGTTCAGGCTCATCATGTGTTGGGCAGTCTCTCTCTTTGGCATCATCTTGACTTTGATGTTCTAGTTGTTCCTCACACATCGGAGAGATTTCTTGCCTTGGGACGTCAGTATCCCTAGGAATGAATTGTTGGTGCATGTTATCCATGACATATGTGGATCTCCCCAATTGATCTTCTGAATCCCCTAAGGTTGCATCCCACTGAGCTATCCTCGTATCTATAGATTTTGATAGCTCTCGAATCTCTTCAATTGATCCGTCAAGTCTAGCCAAGGAAGCTAGTAACGTTTTCTCCAAGGAATTGGAATGCTCTTGAAAAGGACTACATTGCCATGGCATATCTGTTGTTGCGGCAAAATTGTTATGGTAAAAAAAAAATTGAGCTTTTTGACCATACCATGAAGAATTTTGTTGTTGGTTCCCTCTATGGTCCTCCATGTAGTTATATGCACCGAAAATGTGAGGGCAATTTTCAAACACATGATGTTCTCCACACATAGCACAAGATTTTTCCATGGTATAAGTTCTTTGGGCTTTTCTCGGTTGGTATAGGTAATCATCAAAGGGTGCAAGGAACTCTTGATTGGATTGATTCATATCTTCCAACATGATCTCTCGAATAGATTGGCTTTTATTTCCCGACATGTTGACGTTCCTTAACTTTAGCGCACCTTTTTTTTTTTTTTGATAAAACAAACAAAAAGAAAAGTTAGTAAAACTAAGAGAAAAAAATGCAATAACAAAAACAACTAACACCAATTGCCAATCCCCGGCAACGGCGCCAAAAACTTGTTGCGTGTGATAAGTGCTACGCAAATGTGCAAGTATACACGTCGCAAGTAATAAAGTGATATGAGTATCGAGTATCGTCTCCACAGGGATTGGTTTGGGCCACTTTGCTTAAGTTCTTTGACTTTGTGAAAAGTAAAAACACAATTAATAATAGAGGTTTTAATTAACGAGAAAAGTAAAAGCAATAAACTAAAAGAATAGATGAAAGAAAAAGAGAGAATAGGCCAGGTTATCGTGAGTTGAGGTGTGATAGCCGATTGGATCGTCTTGGTAAAAGAGTGCAAGGGCAACTCAGTTGCCGTGGCAACTTGCACAGTGGGGTTGCCTTGGCAACTAATCGATGGTTGCTGGGCAACTAGCTGGGCAACTACTTGGGCGTCTCGGGCAGCAACTTCAAGGTTCGGCGGAGCGTTCTTCAATGGTTTCTTCCTATCCCTAAGTCGAAACTCTAGCTACTTGTGCATGCCTTGATAATACATCCCTGCGTGAATCAAGGGTGAACAACAACCAATCTTGCGCTCCTCTTAGCCATTGAAATCCTTAACTTATTCCTAAGCCGGATTAATCTTCACCATCAATAGATTGAATAAAGACCATACTCATTCGTTTCTTGAATCTAACTCTCCCGATATTAGATAAATAGATGAAGTTACGAGATCCTCTCCCAATTCACTCGCAAACAAGAATAAGAACCAAGAATGAGTAAACCTTGAATTGAAAGTGCAAACTCTTATTACCTAAACAAAATCCAATTGTTTTTCACAACAACAAAACACAATAACCCCAACCGATCAAGTTAGCTCATGGTTGGGTTCAAAAGATATACAAAGAATAATCCCCAAACCATGAATATAATGGAAGCAAAGAAGAAGAAGACGTCGAAATTTCCCCTAATGCTCTCTATCGAAATTTCTCTATTTTTCTCTATGTGGATTGTCGAAATCTCCTTGCTATTTATAGGGCTAGGCCAAAGTCCTTCTTTGAGGAGGAGTTTAAGTTGGAATTAAATTATCTTTAAAGAATATAATTCTTTATTATAATTGTATTCCTACTAGAACTTCTCCTATCTTCTTGGAATTTAATTCTTCTTTAATCTCTGCATGGAAATCAAATTCCTTTGGGTTTGGGCTTTGCTCCACGTCATCTTGGGCTTGTCTAGTCATTAATTTCGACATCCCTATTGCATCTTCTCTTTGTCGACAATTTCCATGGCAACTGGCTCGGCGTCTCCTTCATGCATTGCCCTGGCAACTAGCTCGGCATATCCTTCATGCATTGCCCTGGCAACTAGCTCGGCATTGCTTTGGCAAGTGATCCTGCACATACACAAAAACACACCAAAGCAGCATCTTTTTCCACAAAAATCACCAAGTTATGTAATCAAGCTCAACAGTGGAAAGAAACATGAATTAATGCATGAATAACTAATTATGCAACTAATATGAGCTTAAGTCTAACAATAATATGAGTAAAAAGGGTAATAAAAATAATACTTTTGAACACTTATCAGTAAACAAAATAAAGGAATAAGGCACCAGAGCCTAAATAGGGTGACCACTAACGGGCAGAGTACCGACATGGCTCTAAAAGGTTGGCTCCTATGGCTCACTATATGCAGTTTTGGTGCTAAGAGGTACCCGAATTGTCCTTGCTGTCCTCTACTAAGAGTAGCAAGGCCCCCGGTCATCACCCATTATAGGCCCCTTTCAACCGAGTTCAATTCAGGGGGACTCATTCGCTTATGCCTGCACGAAGGAACGATATCCTTACGAAAGCATAAGGTACTCGAGCCCCGAAGGTACTTGCTAGGCCTACACGGAGGAACGATATCCTCACGAAAGCATTAGCGTTTTCCCCTCACTTAAAAGGACGGGTTTATATGCCAAATTTTAAATGCGTTAAAATAAACGCGCAATTATAACCAAATGTTGCTTTAATAGTCACTTTAATATGAAATTTTCGATATTAATAAAGCGATAATTATTTGAAAAAAGCTCGACTCTCTTATTTTTTTGAAAAAACAAAAATGTCCCCGGCGGAGTCGCCATCTGTAGCGATGTCCCTCTCGCTAAAAAAAAGAAAAGACGTTTTTATTTTTTTACTTTATTTTAAAAATGATGTCTTCCGCGTGGGAGTTTTGCAAAATCCGTGTTTTATTTAAAAATGGAGTCGCCACCAGCCACTCAATATGGGCCGGACACCATAAAAACCAGAGATTTCAAAATTTCGGGTTCGGGAGTCAGTTACGGATGGGGAAGGATTAGCACCCCCACACCGCCCAAAATTAGTACTTTAATAATTACCTCTTTATTAATATTAGACTTTCCGGATTAAAGTGAAGATTAAATTAAAAATTGGTTATAAGTGCGAGTAGATTTTAAAGGCCCCGTTATCCGAGAGTAAACGCCCAACCACCATCACTATGCCTGATACTGGCCCCGTTTACGTTCGGATAAAAGGGCACCGCATTGACAATAATATTTCCGAAATGCAACTTACAAAATATTATAAAACAAATATTCATAAAGGCATAGAACTAAAAAACATAAAAACATAAATAATAATATTAAAAATGAAATGCATGAACAAAAATAACATGACATGTCATAAAACAAAATATAAATATAAACATGCAAAAAAAGACATGCTTCCAAAACTAAACTAATTAATTCTAACATGCTTAAACACGTTAATACGAACCACAACTATAACACGTGCATGACATATACATATGACAAAATATGATACTAAATTAACAAAGCAACATGCAAATATATAAAAAATCTAAAAACTTAGCATCTAACATGAATAAAATACTAATATAATCTAAAAGTATAATAATAATAATAACAATAATAATAATGATAACAATAATAATGCATGGATTTATACTAATATATATAAAACAACATGGAAATAACAAATTAAGGACTAAAATGCACAAACATTAAATTACATGGCATGAATAGCAAACAATAGGACTAAAATAAAATAAAATACAAAAATACATGGACAGAAACGTGAAATGCATGAAATAATGAGATGCAAAGGCAAATAACCATAATTAAATGACTGAAAAAACATAATAATAAAAATAGTGACCAAATCGTAAATAAACAGAAATTAAAAGGCTAAAAAGAACATGAAAAATGATGAAAAAAAGAAGTGGAAGCTGAGGATTAGAAGCGAAATTGACCATAGATAAAAGTAGAAACTGGTTGAAAGTTTGGGGACTGGTATTGTAGTTTGACCCTAAAAAATGACGTGTTTTTTTTGTTTACCGGTTTAAAGGGTTTATATATTTTTTCGTTCCAAACAAGTTAAAAAAACCCTAAACATCTAAAGTTTTTCAGCCTCTCCTCTCTCTACTGACGGCGCACCGCTTACGTCGCCAACTCTCACCGTTCATCGGCGGCAAGCCTCACGGCGGGCGATTCGTCGCGGCAAGAGCGGATAAGCTTCGATCTTTTTTCTATGTGATTATGTTGGTTTTTAAAAAAAAAACAAAAAGATTTTGGATCTTAGATTAAAAAAGAACTGGGTTTTTTTAAATCTTCGAAACGAAGAACTAAACATGATTTTTGTTTTAATTCGAAACAAGAAAGCTGAAAAAATTGAATTTTTCTCAAAAATTTTGCTCTTTATTCAAACTGATTTCGAAAATATCCCATTTTTCACAACTTTTCCTTTCTTTTTTTTGAACTGAAAAACCTCTAAATTTCTCTCTGATTTTTTCGATCTCCTCAAATCCCCCCTTACATTTGTGATTTTCGGTTCTTATATAACCATTTACAAACAAAATAAAAAAATGATTTATTCTGTTGATTGCAGATTTGGAGACCGGATTTTCTGGGTTTTTGGTGGAGACAAGGTATGGGTAGGGTTGGTGATAGGGTATGGTGGAGGTAGAGATCAGTTTATTATTATTTTTGGGGGGTTCTGGATTTGAACCAAATTTGGGGTTTAGGGTTCATTTTCGGGGTTAATTTGGATTGCACTTCCAGTTCGAAATGGCGGCCGGCAAAGGCTCGACGGCGGTGGAAAGAGAGAAGATCGACGGCGGCTGAAGGGTTAAAGGGGATTAAGGTTAGGGTTTTTATGGTTCGGGTCGGGTCATGGGCTGAACTGGGTTGGGTTTGGTTAAATGGTTTGGGGTTCAGTTAAGGTAATGGATAATTGGGCTGGTTTAGTTATGGTTAATGGATTTGGGTTGAAAACCGGTCATTACAATGGTGTGTCAGTTCAAGCCGAGTATCAAATTGGATCATTGTCGATTTGGGCCAATTTCGGGTGAGGTCCATACTTAATCAGTTGACTTTCGGGTCGGGTTAATATCAGATCGATCAATTTTTGGTCAAATCAACATTTGGATCTTGAGTTTAATTCGATTGAGTTGGGTACGAGTTTAATAAAAAATATATAGAATTATTGATATATTATTGTAAAAACATGTTTTTTTGTTTGTCAATTTCATCATTTAGGCTCAATTTCAACTCTAAAGCATTCAATGTTTCAAATTCAACCATCATTAGGGATGATAATTTGACTCGGACCTGACCCTATAGGACTTGTTAGAGTTCATGGCCTAAATTTCTTACTGATCTGACCCGAAAAGTTCACGGTACGACCGACTTGGTGAAAAATAAAATTAGGAGAGAAAAAGATATGTGGTGGATGTAGAAGAAGCATGTCGATTATGATATTGAACCATTAAACTATTACTAAAGGTGAAGGTTTTTTAACAAGAATTCAAACCTCGTTAAAAAAATTCTTCATGACAAAGTTAGGACTTAAATCCAAACTCGATCAGCAGAAAGAAAAATAGTACCCGAGCTTTATTGATGATACTCTAATATTTTACAAGGAATGCTGATACAGAACAAGTACACACGATGCCATAGGAGCAACAAAAAGCCCGAGATCTAAGCAAGCCATTGCCTCTGAGTCAGAACATATTAAGGAAAATAAAACATACAACATACCAAAGGTGGCAGTTAACTAGTAGTATAATAAGGAAAATAAAACATACATCATATTACTATTACAAAAAAGAATAAAACGTACATCATTTTATTATTTATCACATTGTTAACCGCATATAATAATAAAAATAAAGTATTCATTCAAATCGACTCAATTATCGGGTTAAAACCTTGTCGATATTTTCGAATTATATTTGGTAAATTAAATTCAGATTAGTTTTGGTTCAGTTTATTTCGGAGTTTCAGGTAAAATTTAGACCATCATATTCGAGTTCATATTAGATCTCGGTCAGATAAATTAATTCAGATAGTCGAATATGTGGAAGAGAGGAGAAATTTGAAGTTTGCAAGTGTAATAACCCATTTCATCTGGGTTGCCAAACTAAACCGACCCAAACTTTAAACCCATAACCCGAACCGGATCCTGATTCAAACCCGGATCCAACCCAAACAAAAAAAACCCTAAAACTAAAATAACCCTAACCCTAGTGACTACCGCCGCTAGTGCCTATGCCGCCGTTCTTGCCGCCGTCTCTGCTCACCCACCGTCACCACCTCTATTTGCCGGCAAACAACTGAAACCCTAAATTAAACCCCTAATCAACCCTAAAATAAACCTTAAATCTATTCCAACCAAACCCTAAATAATAAAAAACATATTCTTCCAACCCCATACTCATTCTGTCACCTTCATCAACCGCCCATACCTTATCAATCCCATGAAATCCGCCCCAAATCTGGCAGTTTCAGATCTGCAACAAAATAAAATAAGGGAGTTGTTATTTTGAATGTTGGGGATAAAAACAGAAAAAATGTAAGTGAATGGGGGGCTTTTGGTTCGGAAAAAATAGAAAAAATGAGAGGTGATTTCGGTTCAAAATTTTTGTAAAAGGGTAAGGAAATAATACAAGAAAAATTTCAGATCATCTTCTTCCCTCTATTTTCAATTCGAAGCAAAAATATTTTAGTGGTTTTTCGAACTAAGAAGATTTTTTGATTTCAAAAATCAAAAACTTTGTTTGGTTTAAATTTGAAAACCGAGATTAAAAAGAGGGAAGGATTCAAGAGCTCACCTGCTGCCATACACCGCCCGCCGCGAGGCTTGCCCCGATGAAAGGCGAACAACAGTGAGCTTGAGAGGGAGTAGCCGCCGCTACTCTGGTCGAATGAAGGAGAAAATAAAGGGGATGAAAATATAGGGCTTTGTTTCATAAAACCCATTCGAAATAAAAAAAATACTTTTGATCATATTAAACTAGCCAGCATCTAAATGACACCGTTTGGTGTCCAAATTTCACGAAAGTTGTTAAATTGCGCTTAGGATCCTCAAATTCTTTTTTCGCCCCCATTTATGCCCGTGTTTTAATTATGTTTTTAGTCCTTATACTTTGTATGCGTGTTTATTTTGGCTTTCGTTTCTGTTTCATTTCATTTTAGTCACCATATTTAAATTCCAGCCCTTATTTATGTTAGTTTACATTTATGCCCTTATGTTTAGCATTTAATTTCATGTTAGTCCTTTTTATGTTTTTGTTTTTTGCCATATCATTTAATATTTGTGCATTCTAATCTTTGAATTTAAATTTTAGGTTGTTTCATGCATTATAATATAATTTATGCATTTTATTATGATTACTATTATTGTTATTATTATTAATTGCTATAAGTTAGATTAATGTTTATGAATGTTTTAGGATAGTATTTTATTTATGTTAGATCCATTTTTATTTATATGTTAGATTAGTATTTATTTTGTTAGTATTTATTTATTTTATCGCATTATATATTTTTGCCATGTTTTAAGTTGCATTTCGGAATATAAGTTTGTCAATGCGGTGCCCTTTATCCGAACGTAAACGGGGCCAGTATCAGGCGTAGTGATGGTGGTTAGGCATTTACTCTCGGATAACGGGGCTTTTAAAATCCACTCGCACTTATAACCAAATTTTAATTTAATCGTCACTTTAATCCGAAAAGTTTAATATTAATAAAGCGGTAATTATTAAAGTACCAATTTTGGGCGGTGTGGGGGTGCTAATCCTTCCCCATCCGTAACCAACTCCCGAACCCGACATTTTGAAATCTCTGGTTTTTACGGTGTCCGGTCCACCTTGAGTGGCCGGTGGCAACTCCATTTTTAAATAAAATACGGGTTTTATAAAACTCCCCACAGAAGACAATATTTTCAAAATAAAGTAAAATAACAAAAACCGCATTTTTTTGCGAGAGGAACATCGCTACAGATGGCGACTCCGCTGGGGACAATTTTTTTGTTTTTTCAAAAACAAAATGAGAGTCAAGCTTTTTAAATAATTGCCGCTTTACTAATATTGGAAATTCCCGATTAAAGTGACTATTAAAGTAACATTTGGTTATAATTGCGCGTTTATTTTAACGCATTTAAAATTTGGCATATAAACCCGTCCTTTTAAGTGGGGAAAACGCTAATGCTTTCGTGAGGATATCGTTCCTCCATGTAGGCCTAGCAAGTACCTTCGGGGCTCGAGTACCTTATGTTTTCGTAAGGATATCGTTCCTTCGTGCAGGCATAAGCAAATGGGTCCCCCTGAATTGAACCCGGTTGAAAGGAGCCAATAATGGGTGATGACCGTGGGCCTTGCTACTCTTAGTAGGGGAAAGAAAAGACAATTTGGGTACCTCTTAGCACCAAAACTACATGAAGAGAACATATAGAAATCCACCCTTTTAGAGCTATGCGGATAACCTAGGTGTTTTAGATGGGATGTAAATAAGGTTGTTTTGTTTGTTTTGCCCTTTTATTTGTTTATTTATTTTATTCGGTGATCGACTCGTTTTTCTTTTTGCTTTACTTTTTTTTTGCACATACATCATTGCATGTTGGTTCATGTGGTTTTGGTTGAAATCTTTCATTTTTACCCTATTTTAATTTATTCATTTGATTATACTAATTTCAAATTGGCCCATTTTTGTGATCACATCATATCTGTTCATTTTGGCATTCACTGCATGGCATATCATAACACTTTAATTTTTGCATTTTACCAGCATGAAATGCTGATTCACGACTGGTTCTCAATTTAAAAATTATCATCGGGAGAAAATCTAGTACTCTAGATATCGAGGCAATATTCAAAGTTGCAAATGAATCACGTAAGTTCGGAAGTTGTGTCACAAGAACCATTTTTGAATCAGTACTTTCGCATCTAAGGCATGCACCTCACATTTACATGCATACATTTTGAAAATTTTAAAGTCGGTTCTCGGGTTGCCCCATTAAATACAACAAAGTTGGTCAACCTAGCACCTTCCAAAACCTTTTACAAGAGCATGATCTTGGGGCATGTCCACAAGTACCCCCACATCTTTTACAAACATTATGCATCTAACAATGCCTCGATCTAGGGGCATTCTTTGCCACGATCCAACCTTCATTGCCGAGTCAAACCCTTGCACCCCTGAAATGTCTACATTGACCAAAGTATGTAAAATTACACCCAATCCAAAAAATAATGAGCTACCATGAACCAACACAATTTATGAACCCAACTTAGGGGGCAACAGAATCCACACTCAAAGTGTCAAATTCAAGAGTAGTTTCAGACGATGGCATAAGAACAAATAAAATGTTGGGGCATGCACCCAAATGACTGATCGAACCAAGAAGAGGTTGGGGCACCGTACACATACAAAAGACCAAGATCTTGACATGACCAATGAGGAGTCAGGGGCATCCATCTGAGGACCAAAAATTGCATTCACACATTCAAACCATTTTGCATGTAGGATAAAATGCATACATCTTACATATATTTAAGTTTTCATGCATTTAGACTAGACACATGTATTAGGCACAAATTTAGGTGCACCCATGGTGCATTTATTTATGCGTGCGAACATGTCAAGGAAGAGACCGGAGAACCTCAGCCATGGGGGCAACAACACAACTGCCAACATCTAGCCATGAAGAAGGCCAAACATGCAGAAGAGCTGAAATCTTTAGACAAAAGGTATCAGCGGCAAAATTTTTGAACAAATACTAACTAATTATTTATTTCATTTTCAGGTCTTGTCTACATTAGTAGTGGTGGAACAGCTCAGACAATCCAAACAAATCCAACATTTTGAATATCTTTTTCTCCGCCGATGGTGTTGCAAATCAAAATTTCCATCCGGATCTCATCTTTTCGTCAATGATATAGCGGGTTTCATCATTTTTCAAATCTAGTCTCTTCTCCGTTGATGGTGTAGCGAGATCAAATTTCTACCCGGTATTGTTTCCTCCATTGATGGTGTTGCTAGATCAAATTTTCCATCAAGATCCTATCTCTCCGTCGGTACAGTTACAAAAAAAAAGTGGATCTCATAAAAAAAAGTAAAAAATGAAGAAGAAAAATAATGAAATGAAAAATCAAAAATTATCAAGTTTATTGCCGATCTAGTCTCTCCGTGATGGAGTAGCTAGTCCAAACTTTTCCTTGGAATTTGCTCTTTTACTTTTAAAAAAAAAAACAAAAAAGAAAGTTCAAGAAAAAATAAAAAAATCGAAAAAAATCAAGAAAATCAAAGAAAAAGAAGAAAAAAATCAAAGAAAAAAAATGAAAAAGAAGAAAAAATAGAAAAAGAAAAAAAAAGAGAACAAGAAAAAAATAAAAAAATAAAAAAGTGTAAAATAAGAAATAAAAAAGAAAAAAAAAAGAAAAAAGAAAACAAATATTCAAGTGTTATCTGATCATGTCCCTGCGTTGATGGTGTGGCCATGCTCAAGTTAACGTCATCCGATTCTGCTTCTCCGTTGATGTTTAGTGGAATTCAAATGCTGAAATTCGATCCTATCTCTCCGTTGATGGTGTGGATAGATCCAACAAATATAACTTTTGGTTCCGCTCTCTCCGCTGATGGTGTAGTAGGTTAAACCAAATTTGCCAATTATCCGATCATGCCTCTTCGCTGATGTCGTAGCTTGATCCAAAGAAATCAACTATCGATCCTAATCTTGCTCTCTTCGATGGTGTAGCCGATTCCTGGATCAAATCTTCAAACCTTGCCTCTCCACCGATGTTGTGGCGAACCTAATTTGTTGTTATCGGTCTTGCCTCTTTGATGGTGGTGTAGGGTAGCTAGACCAAATTCACTAACTTTTGATCATGCCTCTTGATGTGCGTAGTGGATCAAAACATCACTAACTTTAGACCATGCCCTTCCGTTGTTGTTGTAGGTTAGATCCAAATTTACTGATTTTCAAGTTTTATCAATGTTGTATCTAAAAAAAAGAAAAAGAAGAAAAAAAAAAAAAAAAAAGAAAAAAAAAAAAAAAAAAAAAAAAAAGAAAAAAAAAAAAAAAAAAAGAATAAAAAAAAAAAAAGAAAAAAGAAAAATGGAAAACAAAAAAGAAAAAAAAAAAGGGAAAACAAGAAAGAAAATCAATTTTAGCTTGGGTCTTGATCTCTTTGTCGAGTTGTATTTGGATCGGACATCGGAACTTTCATCCATCGATCTTGCCTCTCTCGTCGGTGTGGTAGTTGGATCGAATTTTGTAGACCTTGCCTCTTCGTCGGTGTTGGTGGGTCAAATTTTATTTAGGTATTAGCTTATTATCAATAATGTAGCAAGTTGGACTCATTTTGCTTCCCAATAGACAACAACCCCTATTTTGAAGATTTTGCTTCCCAAGAGTGACAAGGTGGATTAACCAAGACAAGAAAGAAAACATGTATCAAAGAGGGGATGACTTCAAGAAAGAAGTTCAAGAGGAGACTGTCATTTGGATGAAATGGGTTATTTTTAGTATTTGCTTCGTTGTCGTTACACAACAACGAGCAAAAGAGAGGCAATTGTAATAACCTATTTCATCCGGGTTACCAAACTTAAGACCCAAAATTTAAACCCATAACCCGAAAACCCGATTCAAACCCGAATCCGACCCAAACCAAAAAAAAACCTAAAACTAAAATAACCTAACCTAGTGACCTTTCATCGCTCGTGACTCTGACTACACCTTCTTGCCGCCGCCTTTGTCCATTTTGGTCACCACCATCATTCGATTACAAACGTTTCAAACCCTAAATCCAATCCTAAAACCCTAAAAATAAAAATAACCAAAAAATCAAACCATAAATAAAAACCTAACCTACCAACCCCAAACCCATTCTATCACCTTAATCAACTCACCATACCCTATAAATCCTAAAAATTTGGATCTCTCTGTCTTTTTTTAGATCTGCAACAAAAAAAAACAAGAGTAGTTAATTTTTTTTGAAAATGTTGAGGATAAAAACCAAAAAAATGTAAGTGAATGAGGGGCTTTTGGTTTGGAAAAAATAGAAAAAAAGAGGAGATTTCGGTTCAAAATTTTTGTAAAATGGTAAGGAAATAATACAAGAAAAATTTTAGATCATATTCTTCCTTCTATTTTTAATTCGAAGCAAAAAAATTTTAGTGGTTTTTCGGACTTAGAAGATTCTTTGATTTCAAAAATCAAAAACTTTGTTTGGTTTAAATTTGAAAACCGAGATTAAAAAAAGGGAAGGATTCAAGAGCTCACTTGCTGCCATACACCGCCCGCCGCGAGGCTTGCCGCCGATGAACTGGCGAACAACGGTGAGCTTGAGAGGGAGTAGCCGCTGCTGCTCTGGTCGAATGAAGGAGAAAATAAAGGGGATGAAAATTTAGGGGTTTGTTTCATAAAACTCATTCGAAATAAAAAAAACCTTTTGATCATATTAAACCAGCCAGCACCTAAATGACACCGTTTGGTGTCCACATTTCACGAAAGTGGTTAAATTGCGCTTAGGATCCTCAAATTCTTTTCCCGCTCCCATTTATGCCTGTGTTTTAATTCTGTTTCAGCCCTTATACTTGGTATGCGTGTTTATTTTGGCTTTCGATTTCTGTTTCATTTAATTTTAGTCACCATATTTAATTTTCATCCCTTATTTCTGTTAGTTTACATTTATGCCCTTATTTTTAGCCTTTAATTTCATGTTAGTCCTTTTTATGTTTTTGTTTTTTGCTATATCATTTAATATTTGTGCATTCTAATCTTTGGATTTAAATTTTAGGTTGTTTCATGCATTATAATATAATTTATGCATTTTATTATGATCACTATTATTGTTATTATTATTAATTACTATAAGTTAGATTAATGTTTATGAATGTTTTAAGGTAGTATTTTATTTATGTTAGATCCTTTTTATTTATATGTTAGATTAGTATTTATTTTGTTAGTATTTATTTATTTTATCGCATTGTATATTTTTTCCATGTTTTAAGTTGCATTTCGGAATATAAGTTTGTCAATGCGGTGCCCTTTTATCCGAGCGTAAACGGGGCTAGTATCAGGCATAGTGATGGTGGTTGGGCGTTTACTCTCGGATAACGGGGCCTTTAAAATCTACTCGCACTTATAACCAAATTTTAATTTAATCATCACTTTAATCCGGAAAGTTTAATATTAATAAAGCGGTAATTATTAAAGTACCAATTTTGGGCGGTGTGGGGTGCTAATCCTTCCCCATCCGTAACCGACTCCCGAACCCGACATTTTAAAATCTCTGGTTTTTACGGTGTCCGGTCCACCTTGAGTGACCGGTGGCGACTCCATTTTTAAATAAAATACAGTTTTTCTAAAATCTCACGGAAGACATCTTCATCAAAATAAAAACACCCTTTTTTTGGCGAGAGGGACATCGCTACGTCAAGTGAATGAAAGCTAATCCTAAAGGACAAATCTCCTTTATTTGTGGGAAACCATACTAAATGGGAACATAATTAATGGAAAAGTTTCTTTTAAGAAGTTGCAGGGAGGTAGACTTGGCTGATTTGATACCATTTACACCCAAGTATCTATGGGGGACAAAGGCGTGTGGATTAAAAGTTGAGACAAATTAACAGCTCATGATTTACTTTTTTATTAATAATTTTAACATTATGACAAACGTTCTTCAAATGATTCAGACTTAACCTATGTTTAGACAGAGCGTTCGATCGGCCGAGTCAAAAAAAAATTGAGTTAGTCGAGTTTATAAGTCTTATTTTACGATTCAAACCTTATTTAATTTATTTTCGATTCGAGACGGGTTTATGAAATTCGAGTAAAGTCAAGTTTTTTAGTTTATGTACAAATTTAATTGCAATTATTTATAATGTTATAATACAAATTGATTTCAATTTAAACGAATTTCTATATCCATATACGATATATATATATATATATATTCATGTGATATACATAATATATCAGGCAGAATTGAGGACTCGACTTGAACTTGAAAACTGATCAACTAATTACTAAAAGTTTTGAGTTATTCGAATTTTCATTTTATAACTCAAACTTTATTTGAAATTTTTTCGAGTCGAGTCAAAACGAGTTGGGTTTTTTTGCGTCGAGTCAAATAATTCGATTTTTTCAAGTCAAGCCGAGTTTTGCCTACACCTATTTATGTTAGAACATTATAATGAATATCGATGTCTATCGAGTCGAATGAAAACGTTTAATGTCTTTTAAATAAGGTTTCGAATTTAACTTTATGGATGAAAAAAAATGTAGAGCGGTCACTCCTTGAAATGAAGTTTTAAAAAATTATTTTAGTTTAAGTATTAGTCAAATTAAGTTTTGGTCCTTTTATTTTTAGAATTAAATATTTATTATATCTCTATAATTTTGAGGTTAAACACTTAATCTCTTTCAATATTTAGTCTTAGTTCCCTCTGTATTCTTTCGAATATTCAGCTTGAAATTTGGGGGACTTTGTATAATATGCTTTAGCACTCGTTGGCTATGCATTTAAGCTTCAGTTTTCTTCCAATGCTTCAATTTCATGTATGCTAGCATCGCCATTAGCTAAGCATGAAGCAAAATCATTAACTATGTAAATTATACTAGATACCACTGAACTTGAAATGAAAATAATGCGATGATATGTTCGACAACTGTTGATGTGAATATCAAACTAAAACGACGTCGTTTTAGTACGATTGTTAACTCTATAATTTAAAACAATTAGTACAACAAAGATTGGTCAAACTGAGTCCCCAATGGGATGCACGTGTATCCAATTATTGCATGTTTCTGCATTAAAACTCGAGGGGGAATCAACTGTTGTCTTATAACAAAGAAACAGACATGAAAGATGTTTTGTTCTTGTGATGAGCAAAAGACAACTTTTGAAGGATAAAAGAGAAAGATAGTGGGAAAGCATTCAAAGAGATCAAATTCGAATCGAAGTCGAGATTAAAGGTGAACAAAAGGGAACTTTTTTAACAGGAAGAAAGCAGTGGAAGAACCTTTTTTCTCATGGTCTCCAAGAAAACCATGATTCATATCTTGAGGCTTTTAAGACAAAACATAACACATAAACAACCCCTTATCTATGACAGCATAACTTAGCTGGTTTGCCGTCCTTGAAATGTCAACCAGCTGGTTTGTAAGTGTGTGCATATATTATAGACTAGTCAATTAAGTAGCTTAGGTTAGTTTCGAGTTGAGTTAATTTGGATCGAGTTATTTTTAAGTTTAATCGTTTTGAGTTAGACTCATTTTGTGTGTGAATTTGTTTGGATCATTTCTGGTTTGATATGTTTCAGGTGGAGGGGTAGTTCTGGCCCTGGACATGTGTAACAATAGAGATCTCCAAGAAAAAAAAAAGAGAGTTTAAAATGCATGCAAGAGAAAAGCAAAAGTTTATTTATTTTTAATTAAATAGAAAAGGTAATAGAAATGTATTACATTCTTATGTCGGGATTTAAACTCATACAAGATAAGATAACATGAACATCCTTAGCCATTAGGTCAATTAGTGAATCTTGCAAAAGATTAGTTTTGTACTAATAATAAAGCACAGAGGAAAAGCAAAATGATATTGTACATCATGAATTTTAAGTCTTGTTATACTCATTATTATTCAAAAATCAATTTATTATGTACAAGTCAACAAGCATTTTTTTTAAGAAAGATGTAAAGGCCTCATATTAATTAATTGCACAATACCCCTTAAATCTTTGAGTCGTTCTTGATTTTAGGTCGGAGATCAACTTGGTTTTTTCGTCAATCCGAGTTTATGTTGTTGATTTTTCATTAAGAATTACATTGAGTAAGATTTAGATTAATTAAGTCATATTTTCAAATTTGAGTTAATTAAAATGTGTTTTCGAATTCTTGTTAAAATTAAATTTGAGTTATTTAACCATCATTATCTAGCTCACTAGTCAACAAATTTGGATCAAGTTTTACATAGACCTAATATAGAGACGACTCTCCTAATTTAGTTTATTCATTTACAATGTCAAAATTTAAATTTTTGATCATGTTTAAGAAACTTAATGTCTTATCTTACTAGACTAGCTGATCGTTGGTGAAATAATTTTATTTGATACGATATATAATGGTGGAATCTTGTTCAAATGTGAACTTTGGTTGAAGAGAAAAGATAAAAGGATGTTGTGAATTTCATCATTGGTAGGAGAGAATGGAAGTGAAAAGGACAAAAGGAAAAGCCTCTCAACTATCATCATTGCCGCATTGAAGGGCGAAAGTTGTTCACAAGAAAGGTTGCTTGGAAAGATAACACTACCATCCACTTTGCCTCCTTTTGACCTTTCAATGGACTTTGATAACTATCGACTTATTGAACCCTTTTTTGAATATATATATATATATATATATAAACTCTAATACATAAGTTTGTGTAAATTTTCACATGTTTATTAAATTTAGGGTTTAAAATTTATGATTTAAGGTTAGAGTTTAGGGTTTTAAGTTTAGTAATTTAGAATTTTGATTTTAAAGAAGAGTTGTATAATATTTTTTACACAACTTATGTATTAAAATATAACTGATATATATATATGTTAAAATTTAAATTTTAAAATTTAAGTTTAATAATTTAAAATTTAAAATGGCATTATCCATACATACATTAGATTAAATTGCAACTCCATGTCATAAGGCAGACATGAAATCTTCCTTGCATGATAAATGTATATAATGAACAACTAACAACTCTTTAAACATAAGGAACAATTGTAACGGTATAGGGTTAATAATTTCGTGATTCAGATTCGATCTACGTTATTTACAGGAACGGAAAGGAGAACAATTAACAACCCTTTGATCATTGTCGGTAACAGTGTGAAAGGAAGAAAGGCACAACTCTCGGAATGCGAGGTTAAAAGGGGAGCATTTGAAGCCAGCTTGCCTGCCTCAATGGCTTGCTGCCTTTGTTTTTTTGGGTTAAAGACATTTTTAAGACCATTCGGTTCTACTTT
Organism: Hibiscus mutabilis; assembly: GCA_019671005.1. Lineage (NCBI taxonomy): Eukaryota > Viridiplantae > Streptophyta > Magnoliopsida > Malvales > Malvaceae > Hibiscus > Hibiscus mutabilis. The sequence goes on along the minus strand of CM033748.1, from coordinate 49,431,030 downwards.
TACTAAATTGGGACCCAAAATTCTATATTTCCCAGGCTAGCACTTACAGTGAAATTGCCAAAAATGTTATTTTTTATTCAAACTCACTGTGGAGTACGCCGAGTTCCAAATTTTTGTTTTTTATTTTAAAATATTCGGTTTAAATCTTAATCAGGTGATTAGGATAATCCTAATCCAAACTCACGGTAAGGACATGGTGAGTTTCATTATATAATATTTTTGTAAACAAGAAATGAAAATTATCAGACCGTGAAACTCGTCGTACCCTTACAACGAGTTTGGATTAAGATTATCCTAATCACATGATTAAGATTTAAACAAAATATTTGTAAAAAAAGAAAAAAAAATTGGAATTCGTCGTGCTCTTACGTCGAGTTTAAATAAAAAAATAATATTTTTTAGAACTCGTCGTACTTGTGCGGTGAATTCTATATAATAGTGCTAGTATGGGAGATATAGAATTTTAGATCCTAGTTTGATAAAAATATGACCTAATGGTCCTAAAAATGTCTTTAAGCCTTGTTTTTTTTTATAACATTTTGCAGCAATGTGAAATAGTACCAACTTAGCTATTTTTCCAGATTCCAAAAGAGTTGTTCCGACAGTTGGACCGACAATATCATGAAGTCATCAGGGTTGTTGTCCCCTTTCGGCATGAATAATGTTGCTGTTTTGTAGGCCTTTGAAACTGGCCGATCACGACCTCTCATCCCTTATGGTCAGTTCTCAATTTGAGTATTATACATAGCTGCAGGGGAGTGAACCAGGCTTTCACTGCCCTCGAGACTAAAATTTAGGTAGGTTCGGTGGTAAATTAGTCTAGAGTGAATGTATGTTTTGGTACCTAAATTTACTTTTTAAGGTTGGCTTAATAGTAAAAAAAACACACAAATTATATTTTTTTAATTTAGCTGCCTAAATTATTTTTCGAATAAAGCATGTACCTTACGTTTTCACCGTTATCATTTTAGGTATTTTGCCATTAACGTCTGTTTAAAAAAATTATTAACCAATAAAACATAACACGTGGCATACTTTTTTTTTTATTTTAGAAAAATCAAAAATTTTAAAAATATCCTAGAATTCTAAAAAATTTCCAAAATAGTCCCCAAAATCCCTAACTACCAAATCCCAATTTTAATCGTTGCCGACGCCAATCGTCAACGGGCATGCCCACCACTTTCACAACTGGACCCCCACGATCATTTTCCACATTCTCTTGCCGCTGAAAGCCGACGGCTAGTGTGCCTAACGTCGAAACAAAGTCAAACGGGTTTTACGACAAGGGGAGGCTTCAATCCATCGATGGCAGCGTGGACGACAGTGGCTGAATTTGGAGATCTAGGGATTTTTGGGTTATTTTTTGAATTTCAGGAAGTTTAGGGATTTTTAAATTAAGTTAAAAGAAATTAAAATCAAAGTCATATGTCATGTTTTGAATCGTTAAAGGAATTTTTTTAAACAGCCGTTAACGGCCAGACACCTAAAATAATAACGGTGAAAACGTTAAGCACCTACTTGGGTCGATAAATACTTTAGACACACCTATCTAGGAAAATGCATATTTGGACACTTTTTTACTATTAAGCCTTTAAGGTTCAATTTAGTACGTGAACTTTTTCTAGCACTTGGTTTCTTTTGTATGAGTTACCATAAAATAGAAGTCCGTTCAAAATTTTATGGGTTAAGGTTTAAATTGGTACATGTATCTGACTACTTGGTTCAATTTGATATTTGTACTTGTCTTCTTGGATCAAATTGGTTAATGTTGGGATGATCAATCAATGGTGAAAGGCCAAGAGGGGGTGAATTAGCAATTTAAAAAATCGTTGGAAGCAAATGGAAAGATAAAAATTGAGATACAAGAGATTTATAGTGGTCCAACCTTCTAACAAGGTTTACATCCACTACCTTAGTTATCCACACTAAGGATTTTCTCAAATCCACTAGATTTGCTTTCCTTTTGATGCCAAAGGAGATAACATTACACTCCCTTAAGACTTATACCCCAAAGTCTTAAGAATTCCTCACAAAGAGAATACAAATGGAACAAACTAAAAAATCCTCTCAAAAGTAAATTGTTTGCACAATTCTAAGTTCACTCAACCCCAAAACTTGAATAAAAAGATTACAAATAAGCTCTCTCAAGTGGGTTACAAGATTTGACAATAATAGGCTCAAAGATTGTTGGATGTGTGCTTGAATCCTTTTAGACTTGATGAATAGTTATTGTTGAAGCTTTGGAGAATTATTTTTATATCCCTTCATTGAATTCCAACCGTTTGGGTAACTGAGATCATCAATAGAGCCGTTGGGCTGTATTTTTCCCGCAATAAATGTCTGCCAACACTGGGTACCGGTACTCAGGCACGAGTATCGGCACCTGGTATAAGAAGAAAGATCTGTTGGACAAAGGGGTATTGATACGTGCGAAGCTGTATCGATACGGAGTGTTCGTTTTACAAAGGCGTACCAGTACAATCCGTACCGTATCGGCACCCGTTCTGCTCACTGAGATCCTAATAAGTTGTACACGAAAAATCGTATCAATATGCCTATATGGCTATCAATACGCATTAACTGAATTTTAAAGTTGTGATTCCAATAAACTAACAAGGCAACTGTCGAATATTTATTACAAAAGATTTAAAAAATCTTAACACTCCGTACCGGTACGCACAAAGGTCGTACCAATACTCGAAGGCAAAATTTGTTCCCAGATTGAATGGCGTACTGATACGGCTACACGCGTATTAGTACCCTATAGCCACTAAGTGTAAAATGAAATTTCAGTAGCTAAAAACATGGACCAATTTGGCTATTTCGAGCACCAAAACACTTAGAAAATATTTGGGGTTTAAGTTTTTAACTTAGAAATAACTTTTAGTTCGAATCCTTGCCAATTTGTGAGTCTTTTTGAGTACTTAAAAATTTGTCCAATTTACAAAATAGTCCTTGAAAATTCCTTGTTATATCAAAATCAAATATTAGTTTTACAATCTTCCCCTTTTTGATATAACAAAACCAAAATAAAATTTTAAGACTTTTAAAACCACTCCCCTTTCTTTAAGGCTAAAAGATAGTTTGTTTTTGAAAACCTTTGAAAATTTAAGATCTCATACTTCTCCCCCTTTTTGTTAGATCAAAATCAATGAGATACATAAAAGCAAGATATAAAGCAATAATAGAACTCCAAGCATAAATAAACAACATAAATATTACTAAACTCAAAGCATAATTCAAAGCAACATAAGAAATCCAACTTAAAACTTAAAAAAATAATCCAAAAGCATAAAATACTCAAAGCATAATGTCATAGGAAATCAAATAAAAACATAGGTGCATAAAACTTTAATCCTAATATGATAAGATATGTATGAGATTTAAAAGCCTAAGGAGCGTCTTCATCCTCACCATCCTTGTCTTCATCTTCCATGCCATCATCACCAAGAGAATGACCGCGCAATTCACCATGAAACGTGGTAAGAGTCATGTCCATCGAAGCTTGGCGAGTCTCAATAGAAGTCACTCGAGCATCCAAAGAATTGAAACGAGAATCAAGAGCATCAAACCTTGTGTTCATCTCGCCAAAATGAGTGTCCATGGTAGCAAACTTCCCATCAAGATAGACCATGAGAGCATCAAGGGAAGGTTGAGCAACTGGAGCCTCCGAAACAATTAGAGCTTTTACCACGGGATTGAGTTGAGCATTACCGAAAAGATCTGCAATCCGAATCCATTCTCCATTATAGTAGGTAAACTTGGCTCGTTGGAAAGAATGATCATCGATGGGGTCGGTGAGAGGCAATCCAAGATCATAAGAGCAACCGATCCCAAGCTTGTGAAATATGTAACTCAAGGCGGTGCCACAAGTGAAAGATGTGACAAGGGAGGTATGCCAGTTTTGGATGAGAAAGACTAGCTCGGCAAACATAATTTAGGCTAGGTTTAGATGCTTACCCTTACGAAAACAATGTAGCCAAAAGTCATCGACTTGGCAAATGGTAAACCACTTACCATCGGATGGTTGAAACCACCAAGTGATGAGAGAGTGAAGGAAACGCTCATGGGCATCTAACACGTTAACCGAAACACTATAGAGTTGATTAATAGAATTTTATCATCAATACCCACATCCTTTATACCCAAAAGATCGGCTATTTTTGTAAAATCAAGTTGAAAAGTTTGACCCATAAGGTAAGACTCTATAGCAACGACCTCAGTTTTCTCACGGTTTAAAATACACCGGGCATTAGAGTAAAAAATAAGGACAAGGTTTTTATTTTTGTAGAATCAACTTTCTTCTACGATTGGATTTCGTGAACTGAGTGAATATCTTGGCTAGCATAACCAATTTTTCATCTTCTTCACTAGAATCGCTCTACTCTTGTGAAGCTTTGAAAGCAATTTCCATCTTCTTATTCTCCATCTTTTTTCTTCCATCTTCTTCTCATCTTCTATTCCTTTCTTCATAATCTCATGAGTGAGAAGAGACCCCATAAGAGCATCAAGCTTCAAGGTCTTAAGATCTTTAACTTCGGTGATGGCGGTTTTCTTTGAGTCCCATGACTCAAGAAGAGAGAAGATAAGCTTTTGAACAAGCTTATCTTTCGAAATAACTTCTCTATAGCCTTTGAGTCATTTGACGATGACGGAAAATCTATCAAAAATCTTGGTGATGTCCTCATCGGTTCTATCTTAAAGTTTTTAAAGCTAAGATTTACGAGTCCAATCTTGGTCTCCTTGACTTTATTGGTTTCCTCATATGTAACTTCAAGCTTGTCCCATATCTCCTTTGCACTAGTGCAAGAAGACATTTTAGAATACTCATCTGGTCCAAAAGCGTAAAAGAGTATATGCATGGCTTTGTCATTTACTTGCATCTTCCTCGGATCTTCATCGGTATACTATTGCTTTGTCTTGGGGATGTGCCATTCTCCTTTAACCTTTATAAGAATGAATGGCCCATCTTCTACTATATCCCAAAGGAAGTAGTCATTAAACTTGATGAAGAGCCTCATCCTATTCTTCCAATAAGGATAGTTGTCCCCATTGAAATAGAGCAGTTTGGTGATGGATTATGACTTGTAGAGGTTGTTCCCGAAAGTAGAGACCATGGCTTGATCAAAGATTGATTGAATCACCTTAAGATCGATTCAAGAGGGTATTAATCCTTCCAATGATTGTAGCTCTGATACAAATTATTGGGATAATCAATCAATGGTGAAAGGCCAAGAGGGGGTGAATTGACAATTTAAAAAAAATGGTTGAAGCAAATAGAAAGATAAAAATTGGGACACAAAAGATTTATAGTGGTTCAACCTTCTAACAAGGTTTATATCCACTACATTAGCTATCCACACTAAGGATTTTCTCAAATCCACTAGATTTGCTTTCCTTTTGATGCCAAAGGATGTAACCTTACAATCCCTTAAGACTTATACCCCAAAGTCTTAAGAATTCCTCACAAAGAGCATACAAATGAAGCAAAATGAAAAATCCTCTCAAAGGTAAATTGTTACACAGTTCTAAGTTCACTCAAACCTAAAACTTGAATAAAAAGATTACAAATAAGCTCTCTCAAGTGGGTTACAAGATTTGATAATAATAGGCTCAAAGATTGTTGGATGTGTGCTTGAATGCTTTTAGACTTGATGAATAGTTGTTGTCGAAGCTTTGGAGAATTGTTTTTATATCCCTTCATTGAATTCCAACCGTTTGGGTAGCTGAGATCATCAATATAGCCGTTGGGCTATATTTTTCCCGCAATAAATGTTGTCTGTCAACACTCGGTATCGGTACTTAGGCTCGGGTATCGGTACCTACTATAAGAAGAAATAGCCGTTGTACAAAGGGGTATCGATACACAAAAGCCGTATCGATACAGAGTGTTCATTTTACAAAGACGTACCGGTACTCGTTTTGCTCACTAGAATCTTGATAAATTGTGCACGAAAAATCGTATCGGTACGCCTATATGGGTATCGGTACGCATTAACTGAATTTTAAAGTTATGATTCCAATAAACTGACAAAGCAACGGTCGAATATTTATTATAAAAGATTTAGAAAATCTTAACACCTCGTACCGGTACGCACAAAGGCCGTACCGATACTCGAAGGCAAAATTTGTTCCCAGGTTGAATGGCGTACCGATACGGCTACACGCGTATCGGCACCCTATAACCATTAAGTGTAAAACGAAATTCCAGTATCTAAAAACCATATCAATTTTTTAAACGTTCCAATTTCATCCTCAAACTATAACTCTCAGTTTAAATTGCCCCAAACTTTTAAACATTTCAACTTCTTCTTCAAACTATAACTCTAATTCTAAATTGGTCCCCAAACTTTTGAACATTCTAATTTTATCTTCAAATTATATGAACAAAGATTAAATTGCTATTTTTAGTAGAGGGATTGATTGGCTCGTAAACCTATAATATAAGCTTCTACCAAATAATTAAACAAAAGAAATTCATATGCAGACCGAACAGTTATCTTATGAAATCAAGAATTAATTGAACTAAAGAGCTTGGTTAAAAATGGATAAAATCACAATTTTTATTGTTTCTGGACTTTTAAACAAAAAGAAAAATAGGAGAAGCGGGGTTGCTTAACTTTAAAACCAAAAGCAACTTAATAAATATTTAATCTAAAATTTATAATAAATAAGATTTAATTTGACAAATAATTAAATTAGTCGAGATTAAAATTATTATTAGACATAAAAAATTTGGAAGCATAATGTCAAAAACTGCCCATAATATTTGACTGGATAGTCACTTTGACTCATATTTTTTGAAGCAATTTAACCCTCAACGTTTTATTTTGGGTTAAAATAACTCATTTGAGATAAAAATTGTTAGTCAACTAACGGTAAATGGCTTGAAATGATGTAGCAAACTTGCATGACAGTGCATGCTGACATGACAATATCATATACAATGGTGTTGATTTGAATAATGTCACATCAGAAAAAATAATTTTATAAAATTATATAAAATATAAAATTATCTTTTCTGTTGGCGTGTCATTTGTCAAGTTATTTCAAGCAATTTACTGGTTGTTGACTAACAGTTTTTATCTGTGGAGAAATTATTTTGACTCAAAATAAAACGTTAAGAATTAAATTACTTAAAATGAATAAAAGTAAAAGTGAATATTTAGTCAAATATTAACGTAATTTTTTGTATACGACAAATTTAGGAGGCACAAACCTTTAAAACCCTTAATTTATATTTTTAATATTTTAAATGATCGAACCGTTCGATTGAAGCGAATATCATGTTCAACTTTCGGTTTGGATTTTTCAACCGTGAAACAAAAAATAGTGAGGAAAAAAAAGGAAGAGTGAAATAATTGGCGGTGCAAAGCCTAACATTACAAAGTTGAAAAGAAAGGGCATGATGTTTTATTGGTGTAAAGTGCATGTTTTAAAAGGGCATGATGTGAAGTAAATGATTTTAAATGCATTGATGGTGTTGTTTTGAGCATTCCTCACTAAGCCTTGTGTGCTTACACACTCATTGTCCATTAATGCAGATAATTGAGGTCTTAGAAGGCAGCAATAAGCAAGGGGATCTTGGCAAGACTTGTCTCCAAAGTATGTTTTGGTTTAGACTATAATGAATAATGGCAATGGGGTACTTGTTGTATTTTGGGAGATGTTTTGTGGAACTCCCTGATTGAGCATGTTTCTTTAGTTGCTCTTGGGTTGTAAAAGGCCTTTAAAGATTGTTTTTTGTGATGGTTTATCTTTTGATGTGTTGGTTGGATGCATATTAGGAAGCATGCCTATAGATTCCCTTTTTGATGCATGAATTCTTGTTGAGTTGTTAGAATTGTGATGCTAGTTGGTATAAAATATGTTTAGTGTGTTGGTATTGTATCTTAAGCATGTTAGGGTGATTTGAGTTTGCTTTTGGAATGAATAAACCAGCCAAATATGACATTACAGGCCAGACGTACCGATACGCGGGGGATCGTATCGGTACGGCTAGGGAATTTCAGGCTTGTAGGATCGGTACAGGCCTTGTGCGTTTCGATACGCCTAGGCAAATTTGGCCAGGTGTACCGATACGGGTATGGGTGTTTCGGTACGAGTTCTAACCATTAGAATTCACTTCTTCAACTCGAACCCGCGTATCGAAACACCTGAGAGTCCGTATCGGTACAGTTTAAAATATTTCAAAAGATCGATATTTTAGTTGGGCATATCAAAAACGACTTGGTGGTGTATCAAAATGGGGAGTTTCAAACCGTATCAAAATGGGCTTAACTGTATCGGTACGGATGACCGGTTATTCTGTTAATGTCACTTTTGGGCAGTTTTGTTTTCCTTGCATTTTAGTCCCTGATTCTTGTCAATGCAATTGTATGTGATAGAATGATCTGTTTGAGCTGAAATTTGAAATGGAAGATTAGAACTTGACTAATTGAAGGTTGGTAACCTAAAAGTGAGATTTAATCCTAGAAATCTCTGTATTTGCAATTTGGTCCCTAAGTTGCAAATATGATCAATTGGATGTCAAATTGATGCCCGATTGAGTTGGGGTTCCACCTAAAGTCTGCATGAACATGTAGGGTTAATAATTGGCATCTAGATAAGATAAAAAGAAAAAAAATAGACCAGGTTTTGTTGAATCTCTTTGGTTTGCTACGGTAAACCTAATGTAGCCTTCTTGGTTCGGTTTGGTGTCTAGGCCAGGTCAAGAGGGTTACATTTGGTGGTATCAAAGCCAGGTTTGGTTCGTTTGGGAGGTTGTTGTGTTTTTGTTGTGAGTTATGCTTTGTTGTATGATGTGTAAGATGATTGTTGTATATACGCTGGTTGATATGCACGGTGATTGATATGTGAATGTTGGCTGTTGTGTGCTATGTTGGGGATGTTTTGGAGTACCCATTGCCTTATTATTATAGTCTGGAAAGTTTTGATTTTGAAATGAAAGTCTTGGATCCTTGCTTGAGGCTAGCCTGATTGTTTTTGTTTTGAAATGATTATCATGCCTTAGATATGTTTTAGCACGATGGGACCGATGAGAGAGTTGCGATCTAGTGCGATTGCTGCTGCCCCTGGGCAGGACGATGAAGGAGAAGTTGTACCTACTAGAGGGTTGCCACCACCCTCACCCAATCCACCAGAGGGAGTGGATCAAGTACCATCTGCGCCAGCTGGGCCAAGGGTAGGTGATATGGCACCGCTGATACAAGCCATGATCGGTGTGTTTCAGGCACTAGTTGCGGGTGTTCGTGTACCAGCACTACCGGTTGAGGGGCAAGGTTTACCGCTTGAGCGTCTTCATAGTTTGGGTAGAGTTGAGTTTCGAGGGTTATCACCTGAGGCTTCTGAGGGCTGGTTGGCTAGTACTGAGAGGATACTGGGCCAGATGGGGTGCACCGATGCTCGTAAGCTGGGCTGTGTTGTTTCCCTACTGCAGGGTGATGCTTATGCATGGTGGACTACCATAATATCTGGTATGGCGATGGATGATGTGACCTGGGAGTTTTTTTGTGAAGCTTTTCAAAAGAAGTTTTTAGAAGTCCGATATCAGGACGAGAAGAAGCATGAGTTTATGGCTTTGGTGTAGGGCAGTATGTCCATTGCAGAGTATGAGGTGTAGTTTGTGAGGTTGAGTCGGTATGCACCTGAGTTGGTTCCTGTCGAGCGTACTCGATATGATCAATTTTGCTATGGGCTTGTGCAGAATGTTATGACATTCATGCTTGCTGCTGATTACAACAACTTTGATGTGTTGGCCAAGTATGTGGAGCATAATTTAGGTTTGACATCTGGATTGCGAGGTTCTAGCTCGGGTAAGAGAGCCATTGATTCGGGTTTTAGAGGTGGTTAGGCCAAGAGACACCGTGATAGGAGGTTTCGCCCGGAGCTGAGGCATGGCAGAGGTGTTGTGGGACGTGGAGTCCTAGGGCAGGGTGTCTAGGTCAGAGCCCCGTTTAGCACATGTTACTTTTGTTGATCCCGAGATTATTTGAGGCGAGATTGCCCGCGGTTGGCCAGGGAGGGTCAGGCACCCGCGCCTGTGGTGGCTAATGCTTGTTGGAGTTATGGGTCAGGCAACCTTCAGAGGCGTGATTGTCCGTTGTTGGCTCGAGGTGGGCAGGGTGCTGCACCTGTTGTTGCTCCGCAATAGGGTCGTAGTAATGGTCGTGGACTGTTTCAGCGTCGAGATGGTGGACAGAGGATTGTAGCTCATACTGTTGCTATCCAGCCTAAGGGAGGTGGACCAGCTAGGGTGTACGCGCACCGTGAGGGTCGCAATGACACCGATGTGATTGTAGGTACTTTTACCCTACAATCTTTATCGTTTTATTCGTTGGTTGATTCCGGTTCTACTCATTCATACATTTTGAGTGAGCATGCTGAGCTGCTTGATATATCTGTTGAAATTCTTGATGTAGGTGTTAGAGTGACAAGTTCTCTTGGGGAGACAGTTGTGGTTAGGAGGTTGTATCGTAGGTGTCCGCTGATAATCTAGGGATATGTGTTTGCCGTGGACTTGATGGAGTTACCATTCCATGGTTTTGATGTGATTCTGGGTATGTATTGGTTGACCAAACATCGAGCTGTGGTGGATTTTGAAACCAAACGGATATCTTTGAAGTTGTCGGATGATTATGAGGTGGTGGTTGTTGGCGAGAATGCCAAGTTTTTGTCTAGTGTTGTTTCGGCTTTGGAAGCAAGTCAAATGTTGGTTTTGGGATGTCATGCTTATTTGACCTATGTTATGAATCCTGGATCAAATGAGTTGAGCGTGCAGGATGTTCGTACCATATGTGAGTTTTCGGGTATTTTTCTAGAGGAATTACCAGGGTTGTAACCTGACCGTGAGGTAGAGTTTGGCATCGAGGTCTTTGCGGGTACGGTACCGGTATCTATTGCTCTGTACCGCATGGATCCAAAGGAATTGAAGGAGTTGAAAACGTAGTTGCAAGAGTTGCTTGACCATGGGTTTATTAGACCCAGTATTTCACCGTGGGGAGCGCCGGTTGTGTTTGTTAAGAAGAAAGATGGTACGTTGCGGATGTGTATAGATTATCGATAGCTGAATAAGTTGACAATAAAGAATAAGTATCCCTTACCGCGGATAAATGACATGTTTGATCAGTTTAAGGGAGCTTCGGTGTTTTCCAAGATAGATTTGAGGTCGGGGTACTACCAGTTAAAGGTGAATGAGGTGGATGTGCCCAAAACAACATTCCATACGATGTACAAGCATTACAAGTTTCTTGTAATGCCGTTTGGTTTGACCAATGCTCCAGTTGCTTTTATGGACATGATGAACCGTATGTTTCATGAGTTTTTCGATCAGTTTGTGGTTGTGTTTATTGATGATATCCTTGTGTACTCTCGCACCGAGGAAGATCATGATAGACATTTGAGAATTGCCCTTTAGACGCTGTTGGTTAATCAGCTTTATGATAAGTTAAGAAAATGTGAGTTCTGGCTTAAGGAGGTTGTGTTTCTTAGGCATGTGGTGTCGGCCGAAGGAATCTGTGTCGATCCGCATAAGGTTGAGGCTGTAATGAGTTGGAAGGAGCCTACGTTTGTGACGGAGGTTAGGAGTTTCCTTGGTTTGGTGAGTTACTACCGAAGGTTTGTGCTCTCCAATTTGGCGGCTCCGTTAACAAAGTTGTTACAGAAGAATGTTTAGTTTGAGTGGACAGAGGATAGGCATCGAGCTTTCGAAAAATTGAAGGAAGCTTTGACGCGAGCTCCGGTCTTGGTTCAACCAAAATTGGGAAAGGAGTTCATTGTTTATAGTGGTGCGTCGTATGTTGGGCTCGGTTGCGTGTTGATGCAAGAGGGTAAGGTAGTGGCGTACGCATCTAGGCAATTGAAGGTGCATGAACGTAACTATCCTACTCACGATCTTGAGCTGGTCGCGGTTGTGTTTGCCTTGAAGATTTGGAGGCATTATCTTTATGGTGAGAAATGTGTGGTTTATTCGGGTTATAAGAGTTTGAAATTTCTGATGTCACAGAAGGAGATAAATCTTAGGCAACGTAGATGGTTGGAGTTGCTTAAGGATTATGAGCTGACCATTGAGTATCATCCGGGGAAAGCCAATGTTGTGGCAGATGCCTTGAGTAGGAAAGCGGCTATAGAGTTAAGAGCCATGTTTGCTCGGTTGAGTGTGACGAATGACGAAGGTTTGTTGGCCGAGTTGCAAGTGAAGCCGTCCTTATCACAGATGATTAAAGAGAAACAACCGTATGATGGGAGTTTGGTACCTCATGTGGAAGATATTAGGGATGAAAGTCCTACGAAATTTCATTTCAACGATGATGGGGTGTTGTGTTTCAAAGGTCTAATAGTGGTGCCTGAGGATGAAGAGTTAATGCGCAATATTTTGACTAAGTCACACGCTAGTCCTTTTGTTATGCATCCCGGTAGTACTAAGATGTATCGAGGGTTGAAGTAGGAGTACTATTGGGTTGGACTGAAGAGGGATGTGGCTTATTTTGTTGCTCGGTGTATGGTTTGTCAGCGGGTAAAGGCTGAACATCAGTTTTCTTCCGGGTTGTTGCAACCGTTGAGGATACCCGAATAGAAGTGGGAAAGAATCACCATGGATTTTGTGTCTGGGCTGCCTTTGACGTCAACCAAAAATGATTCTATTTGGGTGATTGTGGATCGGTTTACGAAGTGTACGTATTTTGTGTCTGTGTATACTACGTGTACCTTGGATAGGTTGGCTGAGTTGTACATATCTGAAATAGTGCGTTTGCACGGGGTGCCCAAATCTATAGTTTCGGATAGGGATCCGTGGTTCACCGCAAGGTTTTGGGTGAGTTTGCATCGTGCTTTGGGAACCCGGTTGAGTTTCAGTACCTCGTACCACCCTCAGTTGGATGGTCCATCGAAGCGTGTGATTCAGGTTCTCAAGGATATGCTAAGGTGTTGTGTTATTGAGTATCAGGGAACGTGGGAGAAGTAGTTGCCGTTGGTGGAGTTTGCTTACAATAACAGTTATCATGCTAGCATACATATGGCACCTTATGAGGCGTTGTATAGCAGGAAGTGTTGTACGCCTGTGTATTGGGAAGAAGCAGGGGAAAAGTTTGTGACTATGCCTAATGTTTTGAAAGGCGTGACCGAAAAGGTAAAGTTGATATGTGAGCGCTTAAAAGCAGCTGCAGATTGCCAGAAATCCTATGCGAATTTGAAGCGTAGGGATATAGAGTACGCTGAGGGTGATAAGTGTTTTTGAAAGTGTCGCCTTAGAAGAAGGTGATGCGGTTTGCGCGGAAAAGGAAGCTTAGCCTGAGGTTTATTGGACCATACGAGGTGGTGGAGTGTGTGGGTCATGTTGTGTACCTTTTGAGGTTACCTCCAGAGTTGGGAAAGATTCATGATGTGTTCCATGTTTTAGTGTTGCGGAGGTATAGGTCGGATCCATCGCATGTTATGCCGGTGGAGGAGATCAAGTTGAGACCAGACCTATCTTATGATGAGGAACCAGTAGAGATTCTTGATACTAGCAGTAAGGTGCTCCGGGGAAAAACAGTCGAGCTGGTTAAGGTGTTGTAGAAACACCGCGGGGTTGAGGAGGCCACGTGGGAACGCAAGTCGGACATGATGAAACAGTTTCTGCACCTGTTTCCTCTAGGTAAATTTCGGGGACGAAATTTCTTAAGTGGGGGAGAGTTGTAACGCCTCGATTTTAGGGCTTAGCGGTTTGGTGGTTTATTAGACAGTCTGGTGGACTAGAGTTGAGATTTAAGTCGGTTTCGGGATCGAATATTTTTGGTGTTAGAAAAATTATGGAAAATGCTTAGAAATCATTATTAATTATTTATTTAATAATGGTGGAATCAATTTTGAAAAATAAGTTTTGTAATATGGACATTTTGGTTAGTGATCAAAATGAAAGTTTTGAAAACTGTGATTTTCTAGTGACTAAAATGAAAAGGGTCAAATACTTAGAATCTTTAAGGAGCTATTTTACCAATTGGTTTTTGATGATTTCTCCATTGATTAAACTGATTTTAACATGTGGTTTAATTAGTAATTAAAGAGGATTTTGTTAAAAGGTTAGTTATCTTTTTTAAAACAAAAATCACGTCATTTTCTCTCAACTTTTTCTCTCCATTGTCTCCTAGGTCAAACACTCAGTTTTCATCAAATTTCTAGAGAGAGGTGATTTCTAACTTGATTTTATTGTTTCAAATTGTCTTATAAAGATTGTTAATGCAAAATCTCATTGAAATCTTGTGTTTTCTTAGCTTTCCACAAATCAATTGAGGGAGAAACTTCGCAATAGGGGTAAGGTCCGAGATATCCTCTATTGTATGGTTCTTTATTGAAATTCCCAAGCATTTGATCCTTGCTTTTGTGTTTCTAATCTGATTTTGATGATTTTCTAATATTTACTTGAGTTATTTGGGGAAAATGAGTTGTTTCGCGAATTGGATCTAATTTCCAGTAAGTAAGATTGCTTTGATTCATATTTTGGATGTTTAATAATGTTGATAAGTGATTTTTATCAATGAAATCCCGAAACTTAAGAATCTTTATTTGTTTAGGTTGTTAGTTTTAAGGTTTTGTGGAGTTCTTGTGGTTGAAAGGTTGTTGGAGGTGGTAGGTTGTTTTGGATCTGTTTTTAGATGTGTTTTGATGTTGAAAGTGATGTTAGTTTGATAGATGTTGGCTAGGTTGTGAATCGAAGTGTTTTGGTTATGTTTTCGGTTGTTGATGAGGGTTAATTGTGAATGTGTTGTGGAAATCCGAGAAAGAATGTAGTTGATGTGTTTAGAATGCATTATGATGCATTAATCCTCTATTTTTTTGTGGTAAAAATAGGGGAGGCTGATTCGGAAGTGATTGGAGAAGCGTTGGAGGTTTCAGATATTTGATTTCGCATCGGCAAATCGAGGTTTGGCGTATTGGTGAGTGAAAACATGGTTTAAAGCGTTTTGATGTTTTGGGAACAGAGTTTTGGGAGAGCTTGAAACGCTTACCTAGACTCGGAAGTAATTATAAAGTGGCTTTCTCTCTCGGTCGTGCTAGTTTGAAATAGTTTTATGCACTTGTTTTAATTTACATGTTACCTACTGTTTAAGCATGTTTTAAAGTATTTGATATACTATTTTAAGCATGAAATGCTGAATGATGCACATAGTAAGTGATCCTTGTAAGTATGTGGTTTATACTTGTGTTTAAAGCATGAGATGTTGCTTTGGAAAAATGGTTTAGTGAATGCTTGTTAAAACAGTGAGGTAAATGGAAAATGGTTAATTATATTGGCAAGTGATGTGGTTTTAAATTTTTTATCGAATATAGTTGGTCGGCCATAGGATTGAATGCACTGTAAATAAGTTGTATTGGATGTTGAGGGGTTTATACGGTGTACCGAATACTCTATCTAAGTACCCTAACGGTAGAGGGGTTAAACAATACTGAATACTCCCGTTAGTGGGTTAAGCATCTAACCGATGAAAGGGATTGGTGTCCCTGTGGGTTGAAAGTGTACCCGGTTGATATTTTACCCGATTGTTAGTGTATCGCGATTGTGATTGTATCGCTATTCCGGTTGAGATGGCTTGAAGTGTTGGGTTAACACTTGTTAAATCCGTGTATTCGATGAACTCTTTTGTTAATGGACTTGTTAATGATCACTTGAAAACCAATATAATTGTTAATGTATCATTGAAATGCTTTTGTTGTATAATGTGGTTTATAGATGTTTCTTCTTAAGCTTTGCATTTGGTAGTAATGCATGGGAAGGCTTAAGTGGAGGGTTAGCAATGTGATTTGCTGTTGATTAATGATACATGCAGCATATGGTTTAATTTGCTGGTTTTATTGGTGTAAAGTGCATGTTTTAAAAGGGCATGATGTTTTAAATGATGATGTGAAGTAAATGATTTTAAATGCATTGATGGTGTTGTTTTGAGCATTCCTCACTAAGCCTTGTGTGCTTACGCTCTCATTGTCCATCAATGTAGATAATTAAGGTCTTGGAAGGCAACAATAAGCAATGGGATCTTGGCAAGACTTGTCTCCAAAGTATGTTTTGTTCAGACTATAATGAATAATGGCAATGAGGTACTTGTTGTATTTTGGGAGATGTTTTGTGGAACTCCCTGATTGATCATGTTTCTTTAGTTGTTCTTGGGTTGTAAATGGCCTTTAAAGATTGTTTTTGGTGCTGGTTTATCTTTTGACGTGTTGGTTGGATGCATATTAGGAATCATGCCTATAGATTCCCTTTTTGATGCATGAATTCTTGTTGAGTTGTTAGAATTGTGATGCTAGTTGGTATAAAATATGTTTAGTGTGTTGGTATTGTATCTTAAGCATGTTAGGGTGATTTGAGTTTTCTTTTGGGATGAATAAACCAGCCAAATGTGACATTACAAGCCAGGCGTACCGATACGCGGGGGACCGTATTGGTACGACTAGGCAATTTTAGGCTTGTAGGATCGGTACAGGCCTTGTGCATTTCAATACGCCTAGCCAAATCTGGCCAGGTGTACCGATACGGGTATGGGTGTTTCGGTACGAGTTCTAACCACTGGAATTCACTTCTTCAACTCGAACCCGAGTATCGAAACACCTGAGAGTCTGTATCGGTACAATTTAAAATATTTCAAAAGTTTGGTATTTCAGTTGGGCGTATCAAAACGGGGTGTTTCAAACCGTATCGAAACGGGCTTACATGTATCGGTACGGATGACCGGTTATTCTGTTAATGTCACTTTTGGGCAGTTTTGCTTTCCTTGCATTTTAGTCCCCGATTCTTGTCAATGCAATTGTATGTGATAGAATGATCGGTTTGAGCTAAAATTTGAAATGGAAGATTAGAACCTAACTAATTGAAGGTTGGTAACCTAAAAGTGAGCTTTAATCCTGGAAATCTCTGTATTTGCAATTTGGTCCCTAAGCTACAAATGTGATCAATTGGATGTCAAATTGATGCCCGATTGAGTTGGGGTTGCACCTAAAGTCTGCATGAACATGTAGGGTAATAATTGGCATCTAGATAAGATAAAAAGAAAAAAATGGATTGGGTTTTGTTGAATCTCTTCAGTTTGCTACGATAAACCTAATGTAGCCTTTTTGGTTCGGTTGGGCGTCTAGGCCGGGTCAAGGGGGTTACAATTATTAAACCTAATAACCTTTCTTGAGGGACAAGTTTTTCAAACTTAACTTCCAAGATTCGACTTAAGAAATTAGGTCAAATTTAGGAGGTTACACAGGATGTCTATGTTGCGACTTTCACAAAATGAGGTAACCTCCATAAAAAGAGTATTACATCCATCATCTTTAAATTTCTACAAATGTATCTTTGAACTCTTCACAAGATGTAATGAGTTCAAAATATTCTGAGATTTTCGTTGTAAGGATTGGGAAAGTGAATCAGTAATTTTTAATATTCTCTTCATAAGATAAAAAATAAAGACAAACTCAAAGGAAGTCGAAGTCTCTAGAGCTGTCGTCGCTTCTTCGCGTTCATAAGACGTACTTCCTTCGTCAATGAGTTTATATAGAACAACACATGTGGCACTGTACATTTTTATTAAGCTTGAAATTGATCTCAAGTAAGAACCCCATCGTGTATCACTTGTTCTCTGCAAATTACTCGCTTGATTCAAACTAGTTCCAGTTTCAAGTTTTTCTTCAATTAAATGATTTATCTCATCAAAATAAGCATTTTGTAGTTCGTCGACACGTTTATATGAAGCAAAAACAATATTGATAAGAAATGATAATTTGGAGAAAAAATGATAAATAGGTATAACCTCTTTCGCTGCAGCTACTAGTGCCAAATGTAAATGATGTGCAAAATAATACACATAATAAGTAAAATGACACTCATTACTAACTAAATCTTGCAACCCATTCTATTTTTTTCCGCATGTTGCTTGCAACGTCATAATCTTGACCTCGGATATTTTTTATATCAAAACAATAATGAGAAAGAATATTAAATATTTCATCTTTCAATGTCACTGCTGAAGCATTAGAAACATGAATAATGTTAAAAAGTTCCTTCACTAGACAAAGATTATCAACATATCCTAAAATAATACTCATTTGTTGCTTTCTTGACACATCCCCTACTTCATCAATAATAATACAAAATTTTTCTCCACCAATTTTTTCACGAATAGCTCCCATCTTCCCTATCAAAATATGTAAAAAAAATTGTATCTCTAGTGAAGTGTAAGAAGTAGTTTTTAGAGCATTTTCTAATATAATTTTTTCAACATCTTTGTTATAAGAGGGTAATTATTTTACAAGTTCAAGAAAATTTCCTCTATTGGATGAAGATTTACTCTCGTCACGATCTCTCATTGGTAGTCCTTGTAAAGCTAGCCAACGCAATACATCTATAGAGACTTAAAGTTTGAGCCTATTATTAGCAGTTTGTAATGGTGTTTGTTTAGACAACACTTGTGGCAAATGTCCAAACTGGTTAAGAAAATCCTTTAATTTTTGCTCAGCTATTTTATGAGGTGAATTAGGTTCTAACCTCACAAGCATCTTAAAATAGCACTCTTTTTCTTTTACTTTCTTTCAATTTTGAAATTCATCTACAGTAAAAGACTCATGTGATGGATGACTATCTGACTTATTAAAAAGAAAGCAAGTAAAATAAAAAGTAACATCTTTTTCAGGAGAATATTTTAACTATGAAAGAAAATTTTTGTACCAGGAAACTTGAAATCGACGAAGGTGAGAAACATGTTCAGATTTTTTGAGTTCAGAGAGTACTGATTGATATGGACCCTCAGCAGTATAAGCTCTTCGAGTTATGTTTCTTTCATGTTCAAAATGATACTTCCATATTTGCTTGTGTTTTCCAAGATCTCACTCCAAGTAATTAGAATTAGTATTCGGTTCCTGATTTCTAGATCAACATGTTGTTGGATTAAAATTCGTAATAGTGGGCACATATGTATAATGTATATTGCTATTTTAAAGTATGACACAAAATTAAGTGACCAATTATGTTAGGCGTGTCATGGGTATTAAAATGTC
Source organism: Hibiscus mutabilis (assembly GCA_019671005.1). Lineage (NCBI taxonomy): Eukaryota > Viridiplantae > Streptophyta > Magnoliopsida > Malvales > Malvaceae > Hibiscus > Hibiscus mutabilis. The sequence goes on along the minus strand of CM033748.1, from coordinate 49,412,019 downwards.
ATGGAAATAAAAGTGTAGATACCATAAGATGTATTTATAATTCGATGAGGGGCAGAGTTATAAATACTTAATAGTTGATTATTAAATCAACTATATAAAGAGGTAGTGGTCCCCAAGAAATAGGTTAACTTGTTTTTCTCTCCTTCCCCGTCAGAGAGTTTTACATCAAGAGAAAACCTATTTTCTTGGAAGATCACAACCACCTTTTAGGCGATCTTCATCAAAAGATTCAAGGTTTTCATCTATCGATTAATTCAGGTACGCTTCCGCATTCAGTTTATTGTTCTTGATGATTTGACATGATAGATCCTGGGTTTAGATTTCATATCTGTTATGGTTTAATTCTAACAAGTGGCATCAGCGCCTCGTCATGTTGAATCATTGAAAACAGATTTACTTTTTTTTTGGATCGATTCTATTTTGATTTGGTATTTAGATTAAATACGGATATTGAAACTTTAAGTTTTAATTTATGACGAATGAAGGTTTTAAGGTTTTATATTTTATTATAGAAAATCGAATCATAAACTATTGAATTTATGCATACGTTGCTTGCTTTTGATGGTTTTATACAATTAGCGGCATTTATATTATGGATCAAGTTTTTTTTTTAAGTTCTTCAATAATTAGGGTTTAAATATTCACGGTATAATTAGGGTGGTTACATGTTTTAGGATTAATTAATGCTTTGGATTTTGTTTTTCCGGCGCTTACTGTTTAAGCAATTTTCCCTAAATTTCCGATTACAATTATTAGGTTATCAACCTTATTTGGATTTATATTGTGATAATCTCTTGTGCGATAACCATTATGCTTGAATTATCGTAAAGTATGTATATGTAGGGTTATTGTGAAACTTTAAGCTGCCCATGTTTGCTGTACAATCTTTAAGGGTTATTATATTCTTTGACAAACATTAAAGTTTTGATGCTTTCAAATTCAATTGCCGATGACAATTGAATTCCTTTTCTGCGATATCGTGGTTTTTGGATATATTAAAATTACCATGGCTCTTCATCGATATATTTTTTTGGTTTTAATTGATGATTGATATGTTTGTTTTGGATTTAATAGTAAATATATTCGATTCGGTTTGATTAAAATTTTAATTTTAATCGTTAGTTATTAAGAAAAGTCTGACTTGGGCTTGGTCGTGGTAAATTTACTGTGACTTGAAAACTTTATAATGATATTAGCTCTCGAAGCTTTATATTTGGATTAGTCTAACAAATTATGGTTGAATTTGTTCAATCTTGTTTAGTTTTGTACAGATCCTTTGGCTTATATTTGTTTCACACTATACTTAATTATGCCATTAATGTTATCTACGAAATATACTTTTGGTTTTGGTTTTGGAAAGCATGTCATTAAAGTTTAATGTGATCATTTTATGAATTATTCATTTATATATATTTAATTTAAGTTAAAGATTGATTGTTTTGAATTTAAGTTTTATTTTGGCAAATGCATGCTTAAGGAATTTTTTGATTAATTCAGTCAAAAATTTCAGTTTTTTTTCGATTTCTGATAGCCCCATTCAGACAATCTTATGTTGGGTTATTTTGGAAACTTAAGTGTTATCAGAAATTTCAGTTTTGACTGTTATAAAATTTTAAATTTGAATATCGGTATATTTATATTATATATTTTGAGATAAATTAATTAAAGCATTAAGTCACCAAAGTGACCTCAATTGTGGAAATTATTTTATTTTAATATATAGAAGGTTTTGTGCATGTAAGTCGGATTATGTTAGTATTAATTGGCCCAAAAGAAGGTTAATAATTAACATTATTACATGTGCAAATATGGTAATAAATATGTGATAATTATTCAGTTTTATATGTGAGCAATAAATCAGCCCAAAGGAAGATTTTTGTTTGACATGTTCTTATTATCAATGTTTGATTACTGTACCAAGATATCACTTACAAGTTAATATTTTGTCCAAAGATGAAATATTAATGGAGTGTCTGGTATCTTGATATGAGGTTTACCTTTATTCAAATTTATTATTATTTTGGTTATCTTTTAATTTGATTGAAAGATAAAATTAAGACAAATATTTTGAAACAATTAAATTCATATTTTGGCTTCAGATGTCTAATATTTTAATGGATTAATTGAAACATAATGTCACCAAAGTGACCGCTTTTGTGTAGATTAGTTTATTTAAAATATTAAGATAATTATGGGTTTTTGTAATTCATGCGTTTATTAATTGACCCAAAGGAAAGTTAATATTTGGCAGAATTACAACGACAATTAATGGCGATAAATGTGTGACAATTATAAGGTATTTTATGTAAGCAATACGTTACTCCAAAGATTAATCTATTGTTTGACATAGTCTATTGTCAATGTTTGATTGCTACAACAAGAGTACCATTTACTGATTAATATTCTTGTCCAAAGACTTGATATTAATGTTGTGCTTGGTATCTTGAGGGGAACTAGCCATTATTTTGAATTTATTTGTTTACTTATGAATATTTATGTGAGCTTGTTTTTATTTTATTTACTTATTTTTGTTTTATATTTAGGTAATTTATCTTTTCTTTGTCACAATATCTCATTAAATACATTCTACACTCATATTTAGTGAAACTAGTTTCAAGGAATAGAAAAGACACTTACATATAGTATTTGGTTGTATGAACATAGACTTTGCACTAAGGGAAGAATAACTTGCACCTCTCACCGCGGTAAGCACCCATAAAAGGAATTTTGAGAGGTGAGATTGTTAAAATCGCACGAGTCTAATGATCATAAAGAACAACATTCTATAAGTCTTTAGGAGCACAAATCTAAAGAGATTACTCATATTAAGGGTTTCCTTGACGAAATTAAGAAATGATTTACCCAAAACATTAAGGTTAAGATGACATCACTTATGCCTTCTTTGATGTCTATGAAGTATAAGGGTCAAGGAAATGTGAGGAAGTACATTATGAAAAATGTTTAATATTGCTTCAAAATTTAAGGCACATAAGATCAAACTTTCTAACAATTGTTTGTTCTTATGATTTTGGTATCGCTTCCTATACAGTTTAACCAATTCAAAATTAGTTACAACTGTCAAAAGGAGAAATAGACTTTAAATGAGCTTATTTCTAATTGGGTTAAAGAGGAAGAAAAGTTGAAGCATTATAAGTGTAAAAGTACTCATTCGATTAGTGCTCATTTAGTTAGTGTCTCTAAGAATAAGGGCAATAAAAAAATATTAGAATAAAGTTGCTAAAGGTCCAACTCAAAAGAAACAACGATAAGTTACAAAGGGTTGATTCTTTTGTAATAAGTTAGGACACATGTGAAGAAATTAAACTTCAAAACCAAGCAACTACTTCAGTTATTTTGAGTGATCCATGTGTTGTAAGTTTTATGATCCCACAATTAGGAATTATTTAAGGAGAGATCTATAATTTTTTTTTTAGGATGTTGAGTTTGGAGGGAGAAATAAGGTTAGATACATTGATTTTGAGGAGGAATTGGATTATAATTTAATTCCTACTATCACTTTTGACGATGTTTAGGTTTTCAAACCTATCATTAATAAAGAAGTGAATCAAGTACCTCAGCAAAACAATGTTGAACAACTCTCATTCAAGATAAGGTAATTGTTTTTCAGAAGAACAAACTCAACAACCTCAAAAACAAGTGTCATTAAAGATATCCAAGAGAGGAAGGAGAAATACTATTCTGGATTATTACTTTGTATTTCTTCAAGAAAATAAGGATAATAATGGAATGATAGAAAATGATTCATTCATTTTTTATCAAATCATAAAAGTTCTGACTCTCAAAAGTGAATTGATGTCATTCAAGAAGAGTATAATTTTATGCAAGACAATAAAGTTTAGGAACTTGTCTCATTACATGAAGGTGCAAACCAATTGGTTGTAAATGGATATTTAAAACCAAGAGGGATGAAAATGATAATGCGGACAAGTATAAGGCATGTCTTGTATTTAAAGGATATACTCTAAAAGAAGACATTGATTTTGTGGAGACTTTCTCTCAAGTTTCATTGAAATACTCTTTCAAGATAATCATGACGCTTGTTTCTTATTTTAAACTTGAGCTACATAAGATGGATGTTAGGCTTGTGTTTTTCAATGACGATATTGAAGAAATGAATTATATGGTACAATCATAGATTTGTGTCTAATGATACAAAATCAATGATATGTAAATTAAATAAATTCATCTATGAGCTTAAGTAGGACTCTCATTAATGAAATTATAAATTTCATATTGATTATTTCATTCGGCTTTGAGATAAATTTGGTTGACAATTGTATATACTACAAGTTCAGTGGGAGTAAACCAAGTGATACTCAAATTGCTAAAGAAGACAAATTTAGTCTTACTCAATGCCCTAAAAGTAACCTTGAAATTTAGAAAATACAAAAGATTCCATATGCATAAGCTATTTTAGATTCTAATTTATGCTCAAGTATGTATGCGTTTGGATATTGCGTACATTGTTGGAATGTTAGATAGATATTTAAGCAATCATATTATGGATCATTGAATAGCAGCCAATAGGGTTATGAAATATCTTTAGAGAACAAAAATTACATGCTCACATATCGAAGTTCTGGTAAGTTAGAGATCATCAAGTTTGAGACTTGATTCTATTAGAATATTGATGCAAAATAATTTTGTCACATGGGCTGCTAATTATAGATTGAATAGAAAGACCACTTCGATTATTTTGTGACAATAAATATGCATTCATTTATTCTATGAACAATAGGAACACTTCAAATTTGAAGCACATAAATATTAAGTTCCTAGTTGTTAAAGAAAATTCAGAGTGATTGTGTGTCTATAGAGCATGTTGGTACAAACTCATATTTGCGCGCTTATTAAGAAACTATCACCCTAGGTCTTTCATGAGCACACTACTCATGTGGGTGTAATGTTATATAAAGATATACTGATTTTAGTGGGAGTTTGTAATTTTGAAAAATGCTCATTTGGTTTTTAGACACAATTTCGGTTACTTCAGTTTAAAGTTATTTTAAGATTATTTTTCGAGAAATAAAGTTCTTTTGGTTTATGCACACTCTGAATTGAGAAAGTTTGATCTCACTAAGGTTTAGGAGGACCAGTTGGAAATAGACATGTTTGGTTCACATTTCATGTAATTTTCCATGCTACGCGTCCATGATTGATCTATGTCATTTGACTATATTTGTATACGTGACCATTGATGGGTCTTGTCACGATTGATACGACACAAAGGCTGCTTTGATCCTATATCGATATAGTTGATGGACGAGATTGTTACAGAATACCTATTATATAATAGCAAATTTTTGAGCTCATAAGGTTATACATTTGTCGAAACATATGTTGCCCAAGTGGGAGATTGTTGGATTAAAATCCGTAATAGTGGGCACATATGTATAATGTATATTGCTATTTTAAAGTATGACACAAAATTAAGTGACCAATTATGTTAGGCGTGTCATGGGTATTAAAATGTCATGGAAATAAAAGTGTAGATACCATAAGATGTATTTATAATTCGATGAGGGGCAGAGTTATAAATACTTAATAGTTGATTATTAAATCAACTATATAAAGAGGTAGTGGTCCCCAAGAAATAGGTTAACTTGTTTTTCTCTCTTTCCCCGTCAGAGAGTTTTACATCAAGAGAAAACCTATTTTCTTGGAAGATCACAACCACCTTTTAGGCGATCTTCATCAAAAGATTCAAGGTTTTCATCTATCGATTAATTCAGGTACGCTTCCGCATTCAGTTTATTGTTCTTGATGATTTGACATGATAGATCCTGGGTTTAGATTTCATATCTGTTATGGTTTAATTCTAACACATGTGTACCAGTTGAAGGTTCAATTGTTGTATTTTTCAAAGTATCGTCACTTTTTCTCTTAAAAAGCTCAATAATTGTTGAATTTTCCTCATAGCAAGTTGTATTTATATAACAAGTTATTGTATGTTTGTATATAAAAATATTTTTTGCAAATATAACACTAATTCTTAAATATTTATTTTAAAATACTAATTATATTCTTTATATGAATAAAAAGTTACAAAACTATAGTATACATATACAAAAGATTGAAATTATAAATTATTAAGAGAGCATAATAGATTAGTTCATTAACATAATAAAAACTAAATTTAGAAATCAACATTCAACAGCCCTCCGTCCCTGAACAAAGCTACATTAGCCTTAACAAGATTTGATCAATAAACCTCTAGGATAAATGACTAAGTACTTAGCCATTGAGCTAAACTTAATTTTTATGAAATTTTCAATAAAATTTACATTTAAGTTTATAATAAGTTACCAACACAAAGTAAAAAGTAGAATTGATGCAGGGAAAAGGATTCATACCCATACCCTCGTAGTTGTGGGAGTGATTAAAATACTTAACCACTGAAATAAATTAGATTTATAATATAATATTAAAAAAATAATTTAAACTGCAATTAAATTTAAAAATCAAACTAAATTATTTTCCTACTTTGTTTTGGAATAAAAACTAATTATTCATTTAGTTTATAAAATATTATTAAATTCTAAAAACTAAATTTATAATATTAATTTATGATAGATTATAAATTATTTATATTTAAAAATTATAATAATAGTTTTTACATTTTATGATAGATTATTTATTTATAAATATAAATATAAATGTTATTTTAATTTTAAAATATAAATAAATAACTTAAAATTTATTATCTATCATAAATAACTATTACAAATCTAATTTTTAAAATATTTTATAAAATAAATAATTAAAATTTTATTCCCGAACAAAGTAGAAAAATAATTTTAGTTGCATTTTTAAATTTAATTGCAGTTTAAGTTAAAAGTTTATTTTGTTAAAATTAGGCTAGAGTTATAATTTAGCTCAGTGGCGAAGTATCTTAAACACTTATGTGAGGACATGGTTTGAATCTTTTTCCCTGCGTCAATTTTATTTTATTTTATTTTGTGTTGGTAACTTAGTATAACATAAATATAAGTTTTGTTAAAAATTTTGCAAGAGTCAAATTTAGCTTAGTGGTTAAACACTTATTTTTTATTCTTAAGGTTTAAGGATCAAATCATACTGAGGATATTTTTAGCTTTGTTATATTTGTTTGCTTTTCTTTGTTAGATAAGGTGGTGATGCGTGTCACCACTTTACTGGTCGAATAAATTTAAAGAAAAATAATATGTGGAGGAGAGAGAAAATTAAAATAAATAAATAATAAAATTCACGTCAGCATATTCGTTAGTTTTTTAATGGTCGGTGACCAAAAGAGAAAAAAGACAACATTAGTGACAATTTTGCCGGAAAAAAAGTTCGGTGACTAAAACAAGAAAAAAATTATAATTCGGTGACTACTAGTATAATTTACTCATTTAAAAAAAAGAAAAAGAAAAACTTTATTTAACTAATATTTAAATTACAAATGACCTAAAATAGTATTATACTAAAAATTTAGAGAAAAAATATGGTTGAAAGAGTACTGGTTATAATTTTGGTTATGATAACCAAGGACGGAGACATGTTATGCATGGGAGGGGCCAAATTATTTTGGTATAATTGTATTTGAAGTCTTTTTAGTTTAAATAGTAGTAAAATATGATTTGTGTCCCTCCCAGTTTTTATATTTAAAGGTTTAATAGGCATTTCTCGCTCCTAATGTTTGATCCTAGCTTTGTCCCTGATTGTAATATCTAAATGATTAGGGTCAATAGCATGATTAGATTACAGGACATAAACATGACTTAATAAATATTTAAGTCAAAATTTAGGAGGTACAATGTTTAATTTTACAAATATTTAAATTATAATTAGACAAAAAAAATTGGAGGGCCTAGACTCTCTTATTGTTGTAGTTTTGTCCTTATAAATTCGAATGTGTTTAAACATATTTATCAATAATTTAAAGGTTAAAAGAGTTGCGAATAGTTCAGAGATTATAATTTTATGTTAAAAACAAAACTGTAATTGATTCATTAATCTACAATTTTTTTACACTCGGTATAATTCAACCTTATATCAAACAAAAGGTTTGAGCGACAAAAAAAAGTAGAAACCAAAACAAGAACCAACCCTAAAACAAAAAACAAGACAGAAGAGATTCTGAAAACCCTAAACATGTGAAGGGAATGCAAGTCCCGGGAGACAGGAACTTGTTCTGAAAACGGATTGTAGTGTTTTGGTTACGTCGGCCGCGCACGGCCGAGCCGTGGGGTCGCCGGCCGTGCAATGGAGAGCGAGATTCATGGCGGCGACAATCTGGTTCTGGTTGTTCGTGGTGGATGCATGGCTTTTGATGACGGGATCCATCCACGTGTCAAGATGACAATCCGAGTAGCAATAACGGGCCCACTCCACTATGCTTGAATATCGCACTCCGAATTCAGAATCTGCCGGAGATTTTCCGGTTAATAATCCGATAAGAATGAGTCCGAATCCATAGATATCACCCTTTTCATTCATTTCTTTGATTTCTCTAGCTTCTGCAAATTGAGGGCGGGCAAAGATAAAGGAAACTATGCATTAGCAAAATGTTCACGTGCATGGGGCTGTGTTACTTTTAAGTTTAAACTGATAAATCCGTATCGAGAGGTTCAATATATGGACAACTACTATCCCAAATGTTATTTATGTAAATATATAATATTAAAATTCGAATATTTCAACTTATTTAAATAACTTAGCACATCATCTTAGACCAATCGAGAGCTGGTCACATTGTATATATGTTTATTAGAAGGTTAAATTATGAATTTAGTCCCTATACTTTAGTTTGACATCTATAACATCGTTAGTTAGTTTGAATAGTTAATATTATTAACTATTTTGCTTAAAATACTAACATGATTATTTTTTTTGATAAAAATCCCTTCCAACTTATACAAACATGGATTCTTGTGTATGTTGAACATGGTGTTATTAAGAGAAATCCACATCTGTATTTTAATCAAAATAATTCGGATTTTAAAATACTATATAGATTTATCGCAAAAATTAAAAAGTATATAGTTTAAATATTAAATTTTAGTATAGTAGAAGGACCAAAACTAGAATTTGACCTTAATTAAAAATATAATAAAATATAAGTGTAATTTAAGAAAAAAATCATCAGTATTTTAACTAGAATAGTTAAGGATGTTAACTATTTAGAGTCTGGACTAACTAATCATTATAAAAGTAGAACAATATTATGTCAAATTAAAGTATTTGTATTAAATTGTAATTTTTAGGATATTAGAAGGACCAAAACCATAATATGACCTTAATTAAAAATATGATATTTTTGTACCTGGTGCAATGTACGCCGAAGAAATGAAACGTTTGTTTTCGGTGCAAGGAAGGGTGAACTGTAGCCGAGGTTCATCTTTTTCGTCAACGGTAATCCTCTCCGGCGACATGTCTCCGACGAGTATGCTCGGCGAACAACATACTCGTAAACCAAATACGTGCCCTTGTCCGACCGACACGTTCCGATCAGATTAACAATGTTCGGATGCTGAAGCTTGCCGAGTCGTTTGATTTCAAACCAAAAACTCGACGGAATTGAGTTGACGATGAATTTCATTTCTTTCAGAAACGATGACTTGCCTTTGAATAAATCCATTTCTTTTTTGCAAGAGAAATGTGATATCATCGATTGTTACTGATTTCGAAACGTTGGAATCAAAGAACTGCAATTCCCAGATTCCGTCTTCGTTTTCCACTCTTTTCAGCTCAAAATGTTTCTTCGTCGAATGAATATGAAGCCAAAAGCAGCAACAGTAAGCAAAACTAACCCACCGAGAGAACAAATAACAAAGACCCACCAATTCTTAACCTTTTTGCATGGTGGTAAACCGCTCGTTTCGTCTCCTCCACAAAGATCATTACCAGCTACTGCGCTTGAATTTATAGCAAGAAAGGCCCCGGTTGACGGCAAACCACCCTGTAAATGGTTGTGAGAAATGTTCAATTGAATTAACGATTCCATTTTCCCCAACTGCGGTGGTATTTCACCGGATAATTGATTCTCCGACAAGTCAAGCTGACCAAGAACCGGCATTTCAGCAAAACCTGTTGGAATTGGACCACTGAGTTGGTTATGGCTTAAATCCAGACTCACAAGCTTCTTGCATGAAGATAACTCCTGGGGGATTTCACCGATCAGCTTGTTTCCACGTAGGCTTAATTGCATTAACTCCGTTAAGCTTCCGAAACTACGTGGAATAGTACCTGAAAATCCGCTCCTCGACAAGTCCAAGACCTCGATCTTTTGGCTGCCGAATGAATGTGGCAACTTCCCTGAAAACCCGTTTCCGGCCAAGCTCAACATTTCAAGCGACGGCATGTCCCATTTTTGGTCTCCGACGTTGCCGGAAAGATAGTTGTTGGAGACATCCAAGAAGTAAACAAGAGGCAGCTTCGTGAACTCCGAGGATAATTCGCCTGACAGACGATTGTTCTGAAGCCTTACTCGCTGCAAACTCGTGCAAGTGCTCAAATTCTTCGGGATGGAATCTTGAAGCGAATTTGAGAAAAGAATGAGCTTAAAAAGCCGACCCGAGCTGCAAAGTCCGTCTGGTATCCGACCCGTGAGATTATTTGTGGAGAGATCGAGAATCGTGAGATTATTACGTCTTCCAAGAGTTTCAGGAATTTCACCTGACAATCTGTTGGACCAAAGCTGAAGCACTTGAAGACGAGGCAATGAGGTTAAAGCCTTGGGGATTTTACCCGTAAAGCTGTTGCCGAAAAGATGAAGAATCTCCAAGTTTTGCAAGTGAATTACGAGCTCAGAGATCTCACCGGATAACGAATTATCACTAAGATCAAGAGAAACCAGCTTTTTGAGTCCAAAAATGGAGTTGGGAATTGAACCTGTGCGCTTGTTTTGGTAAAGGAAAAGATACTGAAGCTCGTTGAGATTTCCCAGGGACGATGGGATTTGACCCGTGATATTGTTGTAGACAAGATCAAGATGATTCAACGAAGTTAAAACGTACCGATTTCTTCAGGAATTTGACCAGAAAGATTGTTGTATCCTAAATAAATCCATTTCAAGCTCCTCATTTTGCTTATTTCACGTGGAATTGAACCAACCAATTGGTTCGAAGCCAAAGTTAAGTACTGCAAATTGGTGACATTTGATATCGAGATCGGAATTTTCCCGGACAGAACATTGCCACCAAGATCGAGAAACTTTAGACCGGTAAATAATCCGATTTCCATCGGAATTTTCCCAGAAAACATGTTGTTTGAAAGATCTAAAACCTCAAGGCCTGGAATGAAACCATTTGGGATTTGACCGGTGAAATTATTGTTGCTTGTGTTGAGGGATTGAAGCAAAGAGGTTGAAGAAAAGATATCTTTTGGGATTTCACCGGAGAGGAGATTGCTCGAGAGATTCAATGTTTTCACAAACGGCAAATGGAAAATCGACGGGGAAACTAAAATCCCGGACAGGTTTTTTGCTGAAACATCGAGTGTTTCGACATGGGACATGTTGTTGCAAGTGACGCCGCGCCATTGGCAAAAGTTGGCGGCGGCGGCGGAGGGATTCCAGTTCGTTAAGAAACCAGAAGGGTCGTGGATTATTGAAGACTTGAAAGACAAAAGAAGGTCGAGCTCCTTGCCATGGTCGGATTCGGACAAAACAAAAGCGAAGAACATGAACACGAACAACACGACCGAATTAGCCCCTTTCTTCGCCATCTCCGACGTAACATGTAAGAAAGATTTCAGAGCTTTGAATCTCTTACGGATCCGAAGCTGTTGAAGAAGGCAAGAAATTATATACAACTTACACTATGTGCATGAATCTGTGCTGAAAATAAAGCAAACTTGAGGGTGCAAAAAGCATAATTATTTCAGCTTACCTGAAGAACACCATTAGATTATTACAGTATCTAGGTTTTGCTGAAATAAAGAGAACTTGGGTTTCAAAGAGAGGAAGAACTAAACTATGGTAAGTGAAGATGGTATTTGAGTTGAGTGTATAAATAGATTTAGGGATACAACAATCAGGTTGAAGGTGACAGTCGTCCCTAAAAATTTGAAATTCACATATGATTTTAAGAATTTTTATATATTTTTCTATTAAAAATCTATTTACGCTCTTTAAAATTTTATAAAGAATCCCTTAGGATAATTTTAAGAATATTATAGGTTCGTTACTCTAACATAAGATCCCGGTGATTTGGGAAGGGGAAGGTGGGCATTGAATTAGTATTGCTTTTGAAAAGTGATTTTTAAAAGTGCTGTTAGAAAGATTTTAAAGAATTTTAAAAGTTGGTTGTAAGATTTTAGTGTTTGGCATTGCTGTCAAAAAGTACTTTTAAAAAGATAAATGACCATTTTGGACATGATGTTGTAAGTTATATATATGTGTATGCATATATATAAATGATATTCAAATTCTTTAATGTTATAATATATGAAATATATCAGCTTAAATTATTATAAAAATATAAAAATACTTTTATTAATAAATACATTTTTTAACAATTGTACGTGTTCCATGAAAATATAATAAATTTAAAATATTTTATTTAAAAAACTTGACATGAATAAATATATATAATTTTTAAACTAAAAAATAATTATTAATTATATAATTATATCTTTGTAAAGAATTATAAATTTATAAATTATAAATAAACACAATAGCAAATGAAGGTTAAAATTGTAATTTGACTCCCAAAAGTACTTTTACAACCGCAAAAATTAAAAAAATTAGCTTTTACGTTTGGGTTGAAAAACACTTTTCAAAAGCATTTTTTTCTCTAAAAGCTAGCTGTTTAGCATTGCTTTTGACATCAAACCAGCTTTTGGAGCTATAGGCTGGTTTGAAAAGCAATGCTAAACGAAGCCTTAAAATATAACTCATATGTCCCTTTTCGGTGTCTTTTTTTATGTCACATACTACAAAATTAGGATTAGAGTTTAAGGTTATAGTTTAAAAAATTATGGGTATAATATATTTTATAGGATTTAAATTTTAAAGTTTATGGCTTAAAATTTAAGATTAGAGCTTAAAATTTAATTTTTTTAATATTAAATATAAAAAATACACTAAAAAGGTTCTGAGGATTTTTATCCATTGAATTAGGGTCTAATTACGAGATTGCAATGCAACTTGGAGTTGGGAAGTTGAGATCTTTTGAAAGATGTCTGAACAACAACAGGGACAGATGTTGGAAAAGCCTCTGGTTTTGTCGGATATTACCAAAATGATGTCTTCTTGACTGAATTCATAACATTATACTCATTCTTATGAGCATGTATTTAAATCGTTATTGCACTCGTATTTATCATAGTTGTGGATATAATAAATATTAGTATAGTTATCGTGATTTTATTTTTTTTTAATAATTGATGATAATGCAGACATAACTATTGTAGGCAGTGATAAATCTAAGTCTATATTAGGTGAGCATGTGTCCACCTCAACTTTTTATATTTCACACATTTAGTTTTAATTTTGTATTTTTTATAAATTAGTCTTTATTTTTTTAAAATTTTATGAGTTATGTCGACTTTGAAGTTGTAAGATTTTATTTGTGTCCAACATAAAAAAATATAGATCCGCTACTAATTTTGGGTATTACAATTTTGGATAATACCGTTATCGCTATATAACAACTATTATTACTGTTAGACCACTCTTTAATTCTCAGCTGATTAGCATTTTGTAACCCTTGAAAAGTTTTTTTAATAAAAAATTAGCTCTCTTTTGCTTTTGTTTTGTGAGCTCATATTTGTTAAAGTAATTTTTTATATAAATAGGAGTAATTTATTTTGGGGTAAATTCTACTATCAGTCACCAAATTATTATTACTTTTTTATTTCAGTCACCTATTTTTTTTTTACATTCATTCACGGGTTATTCATAAGACTTCTGTCAGAAATAAATTATGACGAATTATTAATTCAAACATTAGAATGAAAGTATAAAAAATGATAGTTGAATAATACAAATAAAAAGGCTAAGGATATTAGGAAAGCAAAAGGAATAAGCAAGGAGAAAAGTTGAGTGTCTTTACATATGCTATTGGTTAGACATAAATGGCCGTGTGATCCATCTTTAAATCTCTCTCCCTCTCTCGATCGGGGGAATGAAAGCTTTTGTCTTTAAGAAAGACCCCATCAATAGTGATATGTAAATAAAAGTTAGTATTTGTTTTAAAAAAATAAAAGTTAGTATTTGTTATACCCCACTCAGGCTTCTAGAATCAGTAACATCTGGAAAGACACGTCTATCTCTAGAACTCTCAGTATCTGCACTACGTCTCAGCAAGCAAAACCTTATGACCCAGAGTTTTCCTCCCCTAGTCTACTTTGCTATCGACATGACAACCATCGAGTCCATCTGATCGGCCAGCTAAGTCCACTATCTGGCAGTCAAAGCATAGGCTAAAAAGCATATGGGCTAAAGACCAGGTACCACCCTGACGACCCATCAATAGTTGTCACTAGACTCGGCTTAGTCTTATCGAATAATGACTCTCACCTATAAATACCCCATGACCAGAGGGGAGCGAGGACGACCAACTCTACACACTCGAGACCTCCGCACATCCTTCCTCATTACCCTCAATGGCTCTCTGCCCACATCAGAATGGTTAAACTACCACCAACCGTCGTCAATCACCGCCCTCTTACCCCTCTTCATATTCACCTCCACCTCATTATTCGGTGCCTGATCTTCCCAGCATCAACAACTGGTGCGGTGAATGTGGATATCTTCCGGACCGAAAGAATCGGCTATAATCTCTCTCTCATTTTGAGCTATCCCGACCACATCTCGCCACCAACAGAAAAGGGTACCATCACAGGACTGACGGTATGGCAATATCTCACAGTGCGTACTGACGGCAACAAGCCAAGCAATGGTGAAGATTCGCTATCCAATGAAAGCCTGTAACTGCTTGAAACCAAGAGGGTGGAGATAGCTTAAAGAAGCTATGCTCCACACCGGGCTCTACAAAACCATCCCCTTTACATGACCGTTGACACAAGCAAGCGACAACACCTCGCGTGCAATCACTAAAAATTTGTGCCACATGTGCGCAAGGCTATGCGTGGGAAAAGTGACAGCCCCCAAGTCCCACGATAGAAACCTCCAGTACAAGAAAGGAGAAACATCAGTAGTGTTCATGAGGAGCGATGAAAAAATACCGACTAAAAATTCTTCAGGGAAGCACCACCACCAACTCTCTGTGTATTTATAACTTTTGACATGTAAAATAATATCTACCACCTTAGGTGGTTTGAAATGTAAACACCCCCGAAATAGATATCATCTGCTGCTTATGAATGTACGTTAGAGTAATGGACGGTGGATAGTCGCGAAGCCCCTGCTTGCTTAGAGCACCCTAGGAATATGCTCAAACTGCTTATGAATAACGAGGTAGAGGAATATACACTTGACAATTGGATGAATGTACGTTAGAGTAATGGACGGTGGATAGTTGAGCATATGAATAAATACAAATCATTCTACTTTCCAGTAGTATTACTCTACTATACATACTAAACAATACTTTACCCCCTAAAATCTTCGTTATGTATGATTACTATAACACCCTCGGCCCGGATGCTACAATTGGTCGACAAGCCCAAAACCACTCCCATAAAATTTTTACTTTTAAAAGCCAATAAAACCAATCTCTTAAATCTAAACATGTCATAACCAAAGCATTTAAATCCACACTTCTTAAAACATTCAAAATAGTTAAAGGAGCTCCAAGTACAGTAATAAAACATTTGACCAATACAAGTTAAATCAAATAGAGTTACAATTACATAGGGTCATACAAATACATAGCCCACTACACTAAGTACTTGTACTCTACCAAAAGGCCAATGCTGGATCATTGCTTCGATGGTGCTCCGCTACACTCAGACTATCTATCAACCTACGAATGAAAACAACGATTCTGAACGCTGAGCTAACAAAGCTCAGTAGATACACGACCACTCGACCATGCTTCAGGTGAAGCATAATTAAGAACATGCTATGAAATATAATGTCAATATAGGATAAAGCAATGACGCTACCGTGACCGCCTAAACACATGCCATAGAACAACTATCACCTCAACAATATCAACATATAAATAAACAAACCAGGAGTGAGGCCCAATGTCACCTGACACTGGGAAACCCACCCATGCTCAGAATCTCACATCGAGCTGCTCGAAATCTCACATCGAGCGATTTACTCAAAATCTCACATCAAGTCTTCACTCGAAATCCCGTATCGAGTGGGGCTCGAAATCTTGCAGCGAGCAAATATCATCACCCAGAATCTCACATCGGATGACCTTCATTCATCACCCAGAATCTCACATCGGATGGCCTTCATGTGTTGCAACACTCACTCACTGGGTATCCGGATCCCATCAAACAAGGACTCATAACCAAACAAGTGCTCTTACTTGGCACGACCACAAATGATCCACCAAGGATCCCTAAAACTTGCTTACCGCGCATTTTGCCTTCATTTCAATACTCAATTAGCCATTTAATCCATATAAGCAAGAAGAAACACACATTCTCAATTTTACCAATCGTTTTATATCATAAGAGATCCATTAGAACCTCAACCATAAATTATAGAACCTCCGAACTCAAAACATAAAATCTTGGGTAGATTGCCCAACAAGTATCGATACTCTTAAGTGAGTATCGGTACTCTAATTAGATTCGAAAGAATTTGCCCTCGCTCTGTACTGATACGTTCCGTGCCTTATCAGTACTGAGATCGCCTCGTACCTATCTTTGCCCGTACTAATACACCTACCCTAGCGTACCGGTACACAAAACCTTTCCAGGCAATGCAACAAAGGTTACTGATACGCCCCTAGCGTACCAGTAAACTAAAGTGTTACTGGAATTTTGATCTAATGAGGGGTACTAATACACGGAGAGGCATACTAATACGCCTCTCACAGTTCGTCCCCTAAGATACGAAGGAATATCGATACGCAACCACCTCGTACCGGTACTTAAACCTCAATTTTGAAACTTAGAGCTCGGGATTACACCAATCCCGCCCTTAACCTCCCTGGTTAAGTCCCAAAATGTTCCTACCAATTATGAGGAGTCATTAGGTGAGTTTCTAGCCATTTTTACCCTTAAACATCAATAACTATAGGATTTACCATTGATGACCAACCAAGCTCTAAATTGTCAAAACATAATATGTCAAGCAACACATACCAAAATGATGATGCACATGAATACACAGAAGTTAGAAGTGTACTAACCTCGAAATACCAGCTAAAAATAAACCCCAACCTCCACCTCAAGCTTTCTTCTTCTCTTGGACATTTGAATGTTCTTCAACCTCTTTAACTACAAGAAAATGTTGTAAAGAGTTAGAACATTGTTGAGAGATTAAAAGAAGCTCAAATGATTATTCAACAACGAGAAATGAGATTAAAAACACCATTTTCGTTCTCACTTTTTTCGTTATATCTATTTGTTGAATTCTTATTCTTCTTCTTATTTTTATTATTATAGATAAATAGTATTTTTGACCGGAAAGAATATACAGTGTGTGGTCATTGTCACGCCCGGCAGGCATGCTTTCTTTCATTTCTCCATTTTCTAGGGTTTGACACCTATGCCTTTTCTTTCCCTTATTTATTGGCCCCTTAATGTTATTTTTATATATTATAACCACATATTTTAATTATGATATATTTATATAAAATATCATTACATTAATAATTTGTAATATATAAATTTTAATATAATTATATATTGATGTCGTTAAGTTATTTTTATATCACGTTTCTCTCTACGATACTCAAGGACAAAATCAGAAATCAAATTTAAGGGATAAATTATAAATAATCATAAAAAGTAGGGATAAAGTTTAAACAAATTAGAATTGAGAGTTTAAATAAATAAATAAATATTCTTACATATTTTAAATACAAAAAAATTGATGGTAATCGCCCCGAATTATTACACAGTTCTGTCATTGACAGTATCATCTTTAAAATTTAGAATTGGATTCTCTTTAAAAATATGAGTAATATGTTATATATCTTTGTATTATATTTAATTGTTTCCTTTCTCTGCTTGCTTTTACTAAATTAAACCCTAATTAAGTTGCCTTTGGCCCCTATCATGTAATTAATGGGCGCATGTTTCTTTCTTATTACAATCGTTGCTCCGATCTAGTGGATGACAACCATAGGGATCACATTTCGGGTTATATACGGGGTTAGGATTCGTTGATATAATATAGAAGGATGACTAAAATTAATAGTAGGTAGATAATGAGATGATGTTTTTTAAATATAAATTATTATTAATTTAAAAGTTTTAATCTCAACCACTAAAATAAGTTAATCCAACTATAAAAAATTATTAAAACTTTTTAAGTTTTATATTGTATAAATAGATAATATATATATATATATATATAAATTATGGTCTACTTACACATCATTTTATAGGTTTTTGGGATAGTTGGATGATTGAGATTAACTCATTATTTCTTTTTTTCCAAGTGATATTCTTCACGTATCTTATTATAAATCTCAACCACCCATTTCACCAATCTAACGATCCAAAAAATGTATAAAACTTAAAAACTCTTACACTCTGTAAGCGGATCTTATTCATATGTATGTATGTATGTATGTATGCATGCATGCATAGGGTTAAGATCCACCTACACAATGTAAATTTTTTTAAATTTTATATATTTTTTGGATCATTAGATGAATGAAATAGATGGTCGGGATTAACTTCTTACTTTTTTTAAGTAATAATCTCCTTACAATGTATGTATGTAAAATTTATTTTAAAATTCAATTCATTTATTATCTGCATAAAAATGAGTATCATTATTTGAATCTGAATTAAGTAATTTGTTGGATATTCAAATCTGCTGAAATCCCCATTTAATCCGTCTAAAAACATTTCAAATGAAAATTATACAAAATATGCATCCCCTGTGAATATTAATTAAAGTCTCCCAATCCGAATATTTTATGAGATCCTATCATTCGAATCCATAAAATATAAATCGAATATGTGCACATACGAATCTGCACGGTCCATTCATCGGATATAAACTCTTCAATTAACTATAATTTTAAATATTAATAATAGTAATATCGTTAATAATTTATAATTAGATAGATTTATTAATTAACCGTGTGATCAAAGATGCTCAGTTGTCTAATTTTGTATGAGTTCGAGTCCATACATCTATCTTAAAAATTTGTAAAAATCTCAACTTAATAAAAAAATAATTTCCCATTAGACAACGCACCAATCGTCTTAAGGATTACTAAAAAGTCTAAAACGAGAAAAGATAATTCGTGCCAAGATGTGAAGGGCATTAATAACAATAAAGCCAAACCTAGGTTTAGTGCTTTTAATTTTGTACTTATACTAATTAATATCTCATCATTTTTGTTCTTAATATTTTTTAATCTAATTATATATATATAATTATTTATATTACGGAGTCGAAATTTAAAAAAAAAGAATTTTTTAATTGGGTGGAGGGAGACAAATCATTAGTGTCAACTTTCTTTAATAGATGTCAATTTTCCTTAAGATGGTGTTAACTTTTAAAGCGGTGTCAATATTATTTTATAAAATTATATATGCTAGTAACAATAAAAATTTATTATGAGAAGACTCTTCCAAGTTCTAATATAATTTGCTCCATTCATAATAATAAGATTCAAACTTTCGATCTTACTTAAAAAACTTAATGACTTATCATATTAGACCAACTGATAATTGATAAAATATTATTTTTTAATCCATCTAAATGAGGCATACATGACGTGAATGGACCCATATCCCTTGAATAAGGGTCTCAGTCCACTTTTGAAATTTTATTACTATTTTTTTGTAGGGCTTGATGTTCTTTATTAGTGGTCCAAATAGTGATCAATAAGTGTAAAACTTTAATATTACTTTGGCTAAAAGAAGAGGACTAATGGTAATGGTAGTGAAGTTGAATCGAATATCCCACTTTCTTTATGCATTGTGATCGATAAATGTAGGGCGAAAGGGTCCACTAAGATCATTACAACATCGATTATTATTAGGTGATTATCTTAGTGATCGACCAGACCAATTGAGGGTCACATGGCAGCTGATCGATCAAGACAATGCATGTCTTGAAACTGCACATGAAACCCATCAATGAAACCTTTCCCGTTTGGTGATTTTGAGTTGAAACTTAGGCCTGCCCATGATTCCCGAGCTACCTTTCACCAAGAACATGCATGCATGTTCTTTTCTTTGTTGGGTTTTCTTTTTTTCAATATAAAAGAAATCGAATTCCTTCTATATTCCACTAGCTAATCATGTCACGTTCCCGACATTTAAATGTTTAGTTTATGGATCTTTGATGATGAATCTAACATAGAGATGTTCGTCGACTGAGATGGTTTTGAACATGTGGAATGGGTACAACCACACAAGGCCTCTGAAAAAAGAACTCAAAATGAGTTTAAGTTAAATGTTTACAAGAGAAAAACAAAATACTGATTATGGACTAGTAGTAAAGCACATGAAAAAACGGCATTGTACTTTATAGATTTTGAGCTATGTTATACCCATTTGTACTCAAAATTGAATTTACTATGCACACAAGTCAACAAGTCAACAAACAACTTCAAATAACTTGACAGAATGACAAGTCAGCAGAAAAACTAAGTTTATATTTTATATAATTTTATACAATTATTTTTTTACTGATGTAATATTCTTTTAAGTCGACACATTTGTTTATATGATATTGCCATGTCAACGTGCACTACCATTTATGTTTGTCACGTCATTTCAAGATATTTACCATTAGTTTGACTAACAATTTTTATCCGTAAAAAAATCATTTTGACCTAAAATAAAATATTAAATTACTTAAAAAAAAAGAATAGAAGCACGTTATGGGATATTGTTGGCGCTATGCAAAAAGTATAAGATGAAGGTGAGTGAGAAGTCTCTTGAAGAGGTACTTACGTATATTATACTTGGTTCTAACTTCTAAGGCTGCGAGTGGACTAACCAATCATTTATTATTGATTTATATTATTAGTAACTATTGTACTCCTAACAAGTTTTGTTGTGCTATACTACGTTTCTGATATTAGGGTAAATTATATAGCAGTCTCTAAACTTTTAGAATGTTTACACTTTGATCATTAAACATTTAAAACTTACAATACAACCACTGAATTTTAAATTTGTTTTTTTTACTTTCACTTTCGTTAAAAAGATATTTACGTGTCACGTTAAAATCTTATTCCCTAAAAATTTAATTTTCCAAATTGGCAATTGTCACAAAGACCAAATTTCTGATGAAATGGTCGGTCGTTAGTCAATGCCAATGATGAGTAAGCTCCGTTTGGTCAGAAGATTAACGTAGTTTTGTTTCAAATTTATTTGACGATTAACAATGATCAATCGAAAAGTTTTAGCTTTTAATTGTGGTTGTATCGTTACCTCTTTTTGTCGTCGTTTCTGTCGTTGTTTGATGGTTTCTCTGGTCGAAAAAGTCAACGAACTACTCATCTTCTTCTTTTTCTTTCCTATAGTTCAAACTCGTCAGAAAACCTTCCAATCTTCTCAAATGTCAATTGAAATTAATAGTTTAAACTTTTCGTTCTGCCACTTTTAAACATAAAATAAACTTGAAATCGAATTATGTTAATCTTCTGGCGAAACGAGTCTTCCCACTATTGGAATTGACCAATAACTGCTTTGTTCATCAGAAACTTGACCTTTCTAACGACTGTTAATTTGGAAAATTAGGTTTTTTTGGAAGAAGACTTTAGCGTGCCACGTTAACATTTCTTAATGACAGCTAATGACAGTTACTGCAATGAAAACGAATTAAAAATTTAGTGATTATATTATAAATTTTAAAAGTTTAGTGGCTGAAATAAATACATCTTAAAAGTTTAGGGACTATCAATATAATTTACTCTTGATATTATTGGGCTTGACGGCTAGCATTATCTTTTTTTAACACGATAATTTTAAGCGATCATCCTTTTAATTGCCCCTACCCTAATTATTGATCTAGCTTTAATTAGAAGCATTTTCTATGTTAATTAATTGTATGGTTTGTTAAATATTTTCTACGCACAACAAGTTCAAATTTAATTAAACGTAGAGAAAAGAATTACATAAATAATATTAAAGTCAAATCATATTGGATTGTGTATTTCTCATTCCTTTTATGTATGAAAGAGATCGATCGCAATGGATTTTGCATTTATGGGTTATTATTTGAGCACATGTATAATTTTACGTACTATTATTAAATTAGACAAAGAAACATCATCAAAACTATATTTTTAGATGTTTCAATATCTTATTCACTAATTGTATTTTTAGGAACAAAAATCACATGCTCTTTTTTATACCCAACAATAAAAAAATTGAATTTTAAGTCCTAATTCTAAATTCTAAACCCTAGACCCTAAAATACACTCTACCCTTAATTCTTTAAACCCTAAGCCCTAACTCTAAACTCAAACCTATTTTTTAGTGTAAGCATATATAGGGGCACCAAAAAGGGAAGAGGATTTCTACTCGTATTTTTAGACTTATAAAGGTGAGTCTCTCAACGCAATTTACTTCATTCACAATACTAAGATTCAAACCTCAAATCTTACTTCGGAGGCCTAACTAGGGATAGAGGTAAAATACTAACTCAAGGGCATGGGCGAAGTTACATTCAAAATTGAGGGTCAATTGACCCTACTTGATTTGTTGGGGTATGGGGTCAACAATACTTACGCTATGTTTTTGGTTGAGTTTAGCAGCCCAAACAGGTATTTGCCCTGCCTTTCCTTGCCAAATAGCCAACGGTTGGCCAGCGAACGAATGTTTGTCCACCATATTTAGCGCCCAAATAGGCGTTTGCTGGAAGTTAGATTTTCCAACTTCTAGAAATGGATGTTGCAACCCCAACTAAGGTTTGGGCGCTGCAATGAAAAACGAAACCTTGTTATAGTGGTATGAGTCATACCTCATACTCCATTCTAACCTCATTATATGAATATCCTGGCTCTGCCACTACTCTAGAGGGCAAAATATAGTTTCATTGAAGAGAGAGATACAATTCATAATTATTCTATAAATTTTCAAATTCGTTATACAAATCAAAGATAAAATAGAATATTGGAATTGGTGGGGACTATAACCCCTCCCACGTATAAAACAGCTGTCTTTAAACCTAATTATTCATTTCAATAAACCAAGCGATAGCTAATTAGTTCATCATATTTGAATCCTACATTCATAACACAAAACCAATTAGTAAAGCTTAATTGTGTTATGGAAACTTAGTTTAATCAATGTCATTTTCATGGTGGGCACTCGAATTTGAATATTTGGAGGAATGGTCCAATCAAATGACCAAAAAGAGAAACTTTCAACTATTTATAGAAAGGTCCGTCCATCATCCACGCTTTTAAACCGTGAAGTTGATTCCATCTCACATGTGCTATTCAAGTTGGATGTGAAATTTTGCACCAACCTTAACCCTTAACTTTGTTTAATGTGGCACCTTAGTTTGGTGATTTGAGAGTTGGACCATCAAAGCAATTATGAGTTATGACTATGTACTCCCACTTAATTTTTGACCGAGGTCCACCTTCTTTTCTTATGTCCCGTCTCTTTTATATCTTATCCGGATAACATTATTCGAATTCGGATTATCGAAAGAAATAAATCTTCTTATGTCACTAAGACCATTATCTAGATTCTTAATCGAGGTACACCTTTTATGAAACATCATATGTTATTTACATCTCTTTTATATCCCATACAGATAATATTATTCGGATTTAGATCACTCAAAGAAGTAAATCATCTTATATCACTGAAATCACTCCTTATATTTCTGGACCAAGATCTGCTTAAATTCTCCCTACTCGGACCCATTTCATATATCATTTTCGATGGTATGGGAACATAGGTTTAAAATTTGTCAAGCTCAACAAAGCCCATCATTATTCCATTCAAGGCCTAAGTTTTCATTGTGGACTATTGAAATGTTATTCAAATATCCAAAAGTAGCAGATCAGGTCCTATAATGGAACCATATACCATAAGTAGTTTAAAGCCCATTTCAGTTCTTCCATGATTGATAATGTTTTATCGATATCAACAACTAGTTGGTCCAATGGGATAAGATACTAGAGTACACATACTAACACTCACGGAATAACCCGACATAAAAAAGCAAAAAAAAAAACTTAAACTTGACCATCCTACATTATTAACGCGCCAACATAGTCTGGCGGTTGTACAAAAGAAGTAACCTCAAAACTATCAAAGCGTGCGTGCTTGGCGAGAGCATCCGCCACCTGGTTCCCTCTCAGGTGAATATGTTGAACTTGCACCACCCAATCACGATAACGAAGCCCATTCAGATGACAACTTAAAAAATGAATACCCTGAGAGTTGTTCCGTAGAATTCGAAGAGCCTATAAACTATCTACATTCAGGACAATTTGTCGAAAACCTATTTCTCAAGCAAAAAGCACCCCAAAGTTCTGTATCCATAACCGAACAAATGTTAAGAAATTTGGAGAAACCAAAAGAGCCAAGATCCAGAACTATCATGAGCCATACCCTTGCACGACGCTCTTCCATCAGACACTCCCGTCGAGCACCATCCATATTGATCTTAACCTATTGCTCCGCAAGGGGAGACCACTATGTAGCTGCAACGCTACTTTCACTACGCACATTCGAAATCGCACTACATTGTTCTGCAGCAGTAAGAGACAAACTGACAAGGTGTTTACTGTGTTCAATAATAGACCAATGCCCATCCATAGGCCTATCAAAGATCATAGCGTTTCGACCATGCCATAGATGCCATAGTATATTGCCAAATAACAAGTGCCAATTTTCAGAATTCTTTGCGAACACAACAAATTCTGAAAGATTGGCTGCAATCCAATCTGTCAAGTCTATATAAAAGAAATTCGAAAACTTGTCGGCCTAAATAAGTTCAGACCATACCTGAAACGTGGGTGGACAATGACAAAGCACATGATCAATATCCTCCAACAAAGCTCCACAGACCTGACAACTACTACCGTAGCAAAGTGCTAACGAATACGTTTCTTATTAGTCATAAGATTTCGCCAACAAAAGAGCTAAAAAAAATCTTCACACGAGGATTACCTCTAAACTTATAAACTACAAACCATATACCATGAACAGCTCCGGTCGGGGTCTCATGTCTCAGCAAGTAGGTTAATTTAAGAGTAAATACCCAATCACGGGTTTCCTGTCATCCGATTGAATCCTACAAAACCATATTGCTTGGGCTTTTGGTCATCGCAATCCGTAATAACACATCTCGTGGATAAGATGTTCAAAAAGATGCCAAGCCCACTCCCATGTACTAGTCGCCATCTACACCATCGGGGTTCGTCTAATAGTACCCCAATGGTAGGATTAAAGTGACCGATAAGAGGACCAATATTGCCTAACCAAGAATCATACCAAAAGTCCATATCTCGACCCGAGCCAATAGTCCAAACCAGATTGGTATGAACATAATTCCAAACAACACTCAACCCTTTCCAGAGCCAAGAGTAATTTGTATTACGTAAGAATAATGGAACACCTTCTATACATTTATACTCGAAGAAACTAAACCCAAAGATCGTTATTTCTTACAAGCAAGTTAAACACAAGCTTCATAAGGAACACATCATTTAAAGTGGATATCTTTCAAAATCCCAAGTCCCCATCCTGAACTGATTTACAGACATCATCCCACTTAACGAGGTAATAAATCAACCGTTTAATATCCAGTTCATTTTCTTTGGTAAAAATATAGTCTGTAATATATTAGGAACTGCGGCAAGCACTGACTTGGTTAGCGTGATTCGAGCAGCCAAAGATAAGTATCTCGCCTTCCACCCGCTAAGCTTGTGTTGGATTATCTAAACCAAATACCGGTAAGATGTTGTGGTAACTCGAAGATGAAGCAAAGGCAGGCCAAGGTATTTTCCAAGATCATCAACCTCAGCGAAGCCAAACCCTTCACTAATACGCTGACGAATATCAGTAGGGACATTCTTATAAAAGAATATTATCGTCATAGATATACTCACCTTATGGCTAAACACTTGACAAAAGATATCCGGGATAAAATGAATAATGCTCAATTGATCCAGATAAGCTTCAGCGAATAAGATTATGTCGTCAGCTAAGAACAAATGAGATATCGCTGGACTATAAGATGAAGTTCTAAATGATTTCCAGGTGCCATTATTAGAAGCTGTATGGATTAACTGGGAAAGGAACAAATAGTGTTCGGTTTGAATCGACCAACCGAATATTGCCAAGAAGGGGTGAATTACCCTTTGAGTGAAATTGGTGAAAGCAATAGGAAATTAAAAATTTGCACAATGATTTATAGTGGTTTGACTTCTAACCAAGTTTACCTTCACTACCTTCGCTTCCCACTACGGATTTTCCACAAATTCACTAATTTGTCTTTCATTTTTCTAGGCTTAAGGAGATAACCTTTATAAATCCTCAAAGCTTATACCCCAAAGTGTTGAGGCACTCTTACAAAGAGAAAACAAATAAAGCAAACAAGGAAAACCTTACAAAGTTGATATGTTTGCAAATTTAAGCTCTCACCCAAAACTTAACACTTGAGCAAATATAACAATTAAGCTCACAAGTGTGTTATATAAAGAAAAATGAAAAAATTAAGCACTAAAACATTTTTTTCATTAAATGTTGACGAGGATGTTTCTTGTTGTTGAATGGCTACTTGAAGCTTACTTTTAAACCCTCTAATGGCTTTATGGTCATTTCTATACGTTGGGGTTTGTTAAGAGCCGTTGGAGACTTTAATTCTAACATTAAATGTACTTTTGGGCATCTCGGTATCGGTACACAAGCTTCGGTGTCGGTACCTGCCTCAAAATAGAAAGATTCGTTGGGTATTTTAACACTGAATACAGTACTTGATACTTGTGTATCGGTACGGTGACTCACATATCGGTACAACCAAGAATGTATTGGTACGACATTTGGATATTGGAATTTGTCAAAACTAGGGAATCAAACAACGTATCAATATGGAGAAAATAGGTATCAATATGGTTATTTGGGTATCGGTACCAAGGAAAATGTATTAGTAATCAAAGCCTACTTTTGACACTTGGGCTATTTTGAAAGCATTTGTTTGAGTCAAAAACACGTTGAAAACCTTTCAAACATATTTTTCAAGTTAATGGACTTTTGAAATATTTTTGCAAATTAGTTTAAGTCCAAAAACTTTTTTCATTTAAGTTATATTAAAATCAAATATCTCAACAAATAGGTATGGTGACAATGGATTACCCTAGCGAATGCCCCTAAACGGGATAAAAGGTTTTGTCACGGATCCATTCCACAAAATCTGTTTTGAAATTGTAGAAACACATTGCATAATCAAATTGCACATAGATTTTGAGGCTCCAATATCATCCAACATATCAACAATAATATAACGACCTGGATTTTAAAATTCGTAGGTCGGTTTGACCCAAGCCATGGGCTTCGTGTTACGGGAAAATAGTTGGGCCTTTGAGGGCTCAATAGAGCTTTGGTAGGCTTTATGCTTCTTGTTGGGATTGGGTTGTAGTTTGGTTGAGAGATGAGAGAGTAAAGAAGGGCATAATAGGGATTTCATAATTTTCTAAAGGGGTGTGGATTTTGTCTTGTAAAACCCATATGAGGAAATGAAAAAAAAGAGGAACATGTTTCCATCACAGTCATAACTCCCCTCATCTCTCTCTCTCTTATCTTTCACATTGGTTTCAAAGGTAAAAGGTCTAAACTTTTTATTTTTGAGTTTGAATCCCAAAATTATTGTCATGTAATCTACGTTCAAAGATCTACATTTTAAGGTAAGAAACTTTAAGTGTGATGGGGATAGAAATGGCAGGTTTTGAGGGGTTCAAGGCTTTAAGGATTCTCCTTTGAAATTTATGGTGTAAATCCGTAGCTAAGCCTTCCCCTAACAATTATTTCATGTGTTGCTCTATTTCCATGTTGTGTGGCGAGTTGAGATGGTTGGGAAGCTCTTCAAGCTTGAAGCAAGGAGAAAGCTTGAGGAATGTAGAGTGGAAGCTTGACTATGAGAATCTTTGCTTAAGGTTAGCACACTACTAACTCTTATGCCTTAAGAGATCATAAATTTGATTACTTTGTTGTTTGTGCTGGTGTGATTGGTTTTTTTTTTGGGGTGTTTGAATGCTAAAGACCATCTTTAATGGTAAAACACGGATTTCTTGTTAATAAACTGTAAAAATGGTAGTGAATCACCTTAATAAATCTCGTAAGATGTAAGCTTGAGTTTAAAGACTAAAGGTTGTATTTTGGGGGCTTAGGGAGTGATTTTCTAAGCCTAGGAAGCCATTTCTAGGCTTTAGTATCGGTACGCGGAGATACAGTACCGATACCCTAGTGTTTTGGGTTTAAAGAACACTGTTACATTGGATGAACAATGAAGGGGTAACGGTACGGTGTTCAACTTGTACCGGTACGCCATACAAACTAGTATTGATATGGGTTAATTCGTATCGGTACGCTATAGCTTTAAGAAATCCCAGTGAGCTCAAATCGTATAGGTACGCGGTGACCTGTACCGGTACCCACTGGGCTATCTGCCCAAAAATATCAATTTTTGACCAAAAGGCTGGAAAATTATTATTCGATCCAATGGACCCCTAATAGCCTAAAATGAGTTGTAAAACTAAGAAACTGAGAAATCTCCTCCTACACAAGCATAAAACTTAAGAACTTGGTAAAAGTCTTGTATGACTTATGTGTTGATAGCAACCATTGGATGGTATGGTTATATGTTGATGTGATGTGCCATGTGGGCACTTGATTGATGGGATTTGGATACCCAAGATATTTTGTAACACCATGGTAAGAGGAATATCGAATGGAAGTTACCAATGCTCTGTGACATGGGCCTCATTCGAATGTACTCAAGGGGGATTCCAAGTATAGGTGTATGTTCAGATGCTAGATAACCTGGCCTCACCCAAAGTGTATGTTCTGATGCTATGTGACCTGGCCTCACCCATATAGTGTACGTTCTTGATTCTGTGTGACCCGTGCCTCACTCTAATATTGTTGTGGTATGGTATGTTTGGGCATTGTATGTCCTGTGATGATTCTCGACGTTGACATGTATTTAGGCGGCTATATTTAGCGCCATATATTGTTATTTTTCCATGATATCATCTTTAGCTGCATGCTCTAGTTTATGATTTGCATGAAGCATAGTTGATTGGAAGTGTATCCACTGAGTTTTGGTAGCTCAACGTTTGAAATTGTTGTTTCCTTTTGTAGGTTAGTAGGTTTGTCACATTGCTTGGAAAAGCACCATCAATGAAGGATTCTAGTGTCTCATCTCACCAGAGTACAATGCTTAGGTATTTAGGCTATGTATTCGTAGGACCCTATTCTGTATTTTTGTAATTTGGATTTGGATTTAAAATGATTGAGTCAAATGTTTTTATAATGTAATTTAAAGGGAGCTCTATTATAAATGCTTTCAAAATGTTTATTTATGATTTATTGGATTGAAAATTAATGGATTTGGAATGTGATTGTGGATTGGGCTAAACTAGGTTAAAATTTTATGGTTACGGGTTGGGCTTGAGGCTCAAATATGATATTCAGGTTGAGGGTGTTATATTTAGTGGTATCGGAGTCTAGGTTTAGCTGGTTCTAGAAAAGCCTTGGGTGGTTAGGAGTCATGGATAGTAAGATTCGTGGATATGTGTCTGGTGAATACAAGCCCTTGAGTCTAAGCTGTACTCTTTCAAGACTGAAATTTGGATGGTGTGCCATATATTCTTGTGTGTCGCCAGTTGCGACATTGAGATAGTTACAATCACAGTTGCAAGGACCGAGATAAAGGCTGAACCTCTTAAGAAAATAATTTTAGGACCGATATTATTCCAGGCGTTAAGGAATGGGTCACGAAAAGATACAAGATTTGAGGGTGTGCCCTCCTCCTATCACTCGAGTAATACTCATAGTTGTGTGGCATAGGCTATCTTGAAGCTTTCAGTTTTATCGTGAGAATTTTCAATGGTAAGACTCTACATGTTCGGTGGATGACTTTTATGGTATGGTTAAAAGGGACCTACTTTTGATTAACTAGTGGTTGAACATCAACAAAGAGCCCCTTCATCCGTAGTGAGGGATCCCCAATGATACAGTACCATGTGATGGTGATGTGGTATAGCTGACATATGTGTAATCTTATTTAAATGTTGCGAGGTACTTGATGGCTATGAGATTCCAGGTACACTCTTAGTAAGCCGAATGCTTTGAGATTTTGAGCAACGTACGCTTGTTGCGAATTGATTATGATAGTGGTTGGAAGGATATCATTGAATATATGAAAGGCAATACTCAAGATTGGTAGATCTAAAGACCCACATATTCATACGTCCATAGTAAAGCCACCGAATGGTGTATTCTGGTTGAAGCCTTAGAGTTGAGTTGCATGTAACAGAGCCCCATGATTTAATATGATTGTGGATGAGGTTTATAAGAGATGCTCGATTGAGGCTTGAGGTTAGGTGTTTTTTACAGACTTGGTGGAATTGTCTTTTTTAAGAAATTAATATGATTTTGGACATTGGTTGATTGTTCAAACACAAAGCTAGCTCAAGATGTCAAGCGTAGTGCTTGAAGCTTCGAGGTTCCGAGGGAACCAAGCCTTTGGTAATGGGAATGATGAGCTACCACCTTCATAGCACGATTTTAGATTTGTTATGATGGATGGCATCAGACATGGCCATAAAAGTCGTAAGGAGAGTCATGTCTCTTAAATGAGAGTGGCTTAGTTAATATAGACTTTAGGATATTAAAGGTTCGACAAGGATGACCCAATCAAAGTTGACCAGTGGTTGAGAGACACTCAGAGGATTCTAAGACAGATTAGGGGTAGTCCGAAGGATGACCTTGATTGTATTGTCACCTTCCTATAGGTCAATACCCATGAATGATAAGAGATTGTTGAGTTAGGATTTCAGCCTACACTTTCAACGTGGGATGTCTTCTCAAACGAGTTCAGAAAGAAGTACATCAGTGAAGCTCATATGGATAAGATGAGAGATCCGTCCATGCGCTTAGTTTAGAGGAACCGATCAGTGGTTAAGTATGAGCAAGATTTTCTACGGTTGAGCAAATTTATCGTAGTGTTGGTTACCACCAAGGAATTGAGATGTAAGAAGTTTAGATATGGACTAAAGATTAACTTTCGGATGCATATGGCAGCGGGTCCACTTGGGATATTCTTGGAGTTAGCTTAAAGTGTGAAGGCACACGAACAACTTCAGAGTTCAATATCGAGTCAGGTTTGAGGCTAAAATGATTAAACTTTAAGAGCTTAGGACATCATAGGTCCTCCTCATGCTCTATTAAGGAGGTTTTGTGCTTCGAGAGGTGCAAGAGAGTTATTTCAGATCAATTATCGAGAGTTGATCAGGGATCTAGACCAAGGGTTCATGGGGATTTCTTGATTTTTACTCTAGAGGGGAGTACTTATGGCTCAGTCGGAGCGTTGCTTCTATCGATTTGTGAGTATTGTGGCCAACATCATCTTGGAGTATGCTTTTTGCTACGAAGGGTTTTTTGGAAGTGCCAAGCACTGAGTCACTTGGTGAAAAATTGGCCGATCACGAATGATGCTACTCTAATTTAGTATCACAGGTTGACTTCTTCTCGACATGGTTAGAGTTTTTGCTAGAGGCGGTGCTAGGGCATCGTCTAGATGTTAGAGTGAAAGTACTACGAGATCTACTGTCATAGTCGACACTTGAGCCATTGCTAAACAATATATTATTCATGTCATAAATAATAATTTTCCACCGATAGTATATTGGGTACTTATGTTTCATTTTGGTTTCACTTGTTGATCGATAGAAATCTAATTTCTCGATCATGAAATGGTATTGATTCTTATTGAGTAAGAGTTATGGTAAGAGCTAAAGGTTGATGTTTGGGTTAATTAATTTGTCAAATACAAATGTGTTTGTAAGTAAGTTTTTTACCGTGGGTGATGAGTGAGGATCGAGAGTAACAGTCCCCGTGGACTTGTTAGATTCACTCTCTCCCTAGTTAGCAAATGTTAACCTGTATTTGGATCAGTCATTTGAGCATAACGTGTGTCTTGGTTTCAAATGAGAGTCTCAAAGCTTCGTGGTTCTGGGTGAACCCATTGGTTGGTAATGGGCACGAAAAACCATTACATCCCTAGCGTGATCACTATGTTTCAATGATGTTAATTCAAGGATGGTTTATAAGTTATGAGACTTTTCTAACCCCCGCAAGGGATACGAGGGTTGAGAGTCTAAAGCTTGAGGGCTTATGGGTGTTAAGAGGTAGTTGGGGTGCTCTTCAAGGAATGAACATGCTTACCTTTTGATCATGGATTAGAATCCACAATAGAGGTAATGTCAAGTTCGGTGTTAGATTCTATCACCTTGTAGTATGACATTGATCGAACTTCTTGAGTAGAGACTCATTTGTAAACCTAAGGTGAATACAAGCGTCGTTGCCAAGTGGTTTACCTTGGGATGTATCTGTGACGATATGGTGAAGAGTGTTAATATTGAATATTGTGAACCGGTGCATAGCAGTAGAAGATCGTTACCCGTTCTTTGAAGTCAGTGACCTTACAATTAGTTAATGAGTTTTGAGGTTTTTGCATGATATTTAAAGTTTGAGTATCGTAAGTTGAAGGTTAAATAGAAGTAGTGATAAAGATAACGTTTGACGTGATGATTTGACTATGAGGACAAGTCATGAAGTAGTTTGGATTCATGAGTGCATCGGTATAATCTTAGGCTCGACGAATTGAATGGTTGCTTTACCAAGTTTTTGAATGGATTATTAACTTGTATGGTAAAAAATTGTGAATTTTTGTCAGAATAGCGCAGCGGAAATATGGGTTATCGGCTGTGGTTATGTGGAATCGAGATTCTTATATTGCAACAAATCTTGTTGGAAGAACCATTTGAAGTCCTTGAGGGCTTGTTAGAGATTTAAATAACTATTCATTAGAATTAAGTGGTTGGCTCGAAAGAGAATGTTCGAATCTTTGAGGATAGTTGGATGATTGTTGATAGCTCGTAGAGTTTGTATGCAGTGATACTTTTCATTTGGAATTAAAGTAACTTGATTGGTGGAGTTGCATGGTCGTGAGTTATCTTTCGTTTGAGTTGGGGTGAGTTCAAGTAAAGTGGGATGCTAAGTTCTGTCTTGGTTAGCTAAGTCAGGGAGAAAAAGTTTTTAGTTCAAGGTAGATTGATGGTAGAGTTCGACTCTCAGGGTTTTATATATTCCTGAATTATTTGCTCATTGTGTTAGTACTAGACGAAGAAGTGTTCCTAGTAGTATATCTTCGAAGAGGTGGCACGTTCTAAGTACAAATAAGGTTTGAGCTCAAGGG
This sequence comes from Hibiscus mutabilis, assembly GCA_019671005.1. Lineage (NCBI taxonomy): Eukaryota > Viridiplantae > Streptophyta > Magnoliopsida > Malvales > Malvaceae > Hibiscus > Hibiscus mutabilis. The sequence continues at coordinate 49,378,514 of CM033748.1, read as the reverse complement.
TTTTGAATCCCAAATAATGTTAGAAAAGGTTATTAACCGAGATGAAACTCATCCAAAGTGAGTTCCTTAGGTTGATTCTTGGACAATATCGTTTGGGTCTATCCTATGTTATTCTAACATAAGGTTCGAAGTGGATGTTGTTTTGGTTGCTGGAAATTAATAGTTAAAGATTCTTGAGAAGAGAGTTGAGAAGTCCAGTGTTATGAGCTTTGGCTAAGGAAGTTTGTTGAGGAACTTCAGAATCAGGGTGAATGGTTGTAAGACGGGAAATGGTTGGTTTTGAGTTGGTTGTATCTCATTCTTTCATTTAATTTCGAGGACGAAATTTCTTTCAGGAAGGGAAGTTGTAACAACCCAAATTTTAGAACCCATGGGTCAGTTAGACCTGAGTTGTGGTCTTCGCGTTACGGGCTAAGAGTTGGGCCTTTGAGGGCTCAAGAGAGCTTTGGTAGGCTTTATGCTCCTTGTTAGACTTGGGTTGTAGTTTGGTTGAGAGATGGGAGAGTAAAGAAGGGCATAAGGAGGATTTCATAATTTTCTAAAGGGGTTGGGTTTTGTCTTGTAAAATCCATTTGAGGAGATAGAAAAGGGGGGACATGCTTCCATCGCCCTCATAACTCCCCTCATCTATATCTTTTCTCTTTCACCCTAGTTTCAAAGGTAAAAGGTCCAAACTTTGTATTTTGAATTTGAATCCCAAAATTCTTGTCAAGGGAAGTGTAATATACGTTCAAGGATCTACATTTTGAGGTAAGAATCTTGAAGTGTGGTAGGGGATAGAAATTGTGGATTTTTGGGGGTTCAAGGCTTTAAGGATTCTCCTTTGAAATTTATGGTGTAAATTCGTAGCTAAGCCTTCTCCTAATAATTATTTCATGTCTTGCTCCATTTCCATGTTTTGTGGCGAGTTGAGATGGTTGGGAAGCTTCTTCAAGCTTGAAGCAAGGAGGAAGCTTGAGGAATGTAGAGTGGAAGCTTGATTTTGGGAATCTTTGCTTAAAGTTAGTACACTACTAACTCCTATGCCTTCATGGGCATCATAAATTTGATTGCTTTGTTGCTTGAGTTGGTGTGATTGGTTGTTTGGGGTGTTTGAATGCTAGATACCATCTTTAATGGTAAAACACGAATTTCTTGTTAATGAACTGTAAAAATGGTAGTGAATCACCTTAATAAATCTCGTAAGATGTAGGCTTGAGTTTAAAGGCTAAAGTTTGTGTTTTGGGGGCTTGGGGAGTGATTTCTTGAGCCTAGAAAGAAATTTCAGGGGCTTAAGTATCGGTGCGCGGGGAAGCGGTACCGATACCCTAGTGTTCTGGGTTTAAAGAACACTGTTACATTGGATGAACAATGAACGGGTACCAGTACGATGTTCAACTTGTACCGGTATGCCCTACAAACTGGTACCGGTACAGGTTAACTCGTATCACTACGCTATAGCTTTAAGAAATCCCAGTGAGCTCAAATCGTATAGGTACGTGATGACCTGTACCGGTAACCACTAGGCAATCTGCCCAAAAATATCGACTTTTGCCCAAAAGGCTGGAAAATTAAATTGTTCGATCCAATAGACCCCTAATGGCCTAAAATGAGTTGTAAAACTAAGAAACTGAGAAATCTCCTCCTACACAAGCATAAAACTTAAGAACTTGGTAAAAGTCTTGTATGACTTATGTGTTGATAGCAACCATTGGATGGTATGGTTATATGTTGATGTGATGTGCCATGTGGTCACTTGATTGATGAGATCCAGATACCTAAGATGTGGTGTAACACCATGGTAAGAGGAATATCGAATGGAGGTTATCGATGCTCTATAACACAGGCCTCATTCGAATGCACTCAAGATGGATTCCAAGTATAGGTGTATGTTTCAATGCTAGGTGACCTTGCCTCACCCAGGGTGTATGTTCTGCTGCTACGTGACTCGACCTCATCCATAGATTGTACATTCTCAATGTTGTGTGACTCGAACCTCACTCTAGTGTTGTTATGGTATGGTATGTTTGGGCATTGTGTGCCCCCATGATGATTCTTGATGTTAGTATGTGTTTAGGCAGCTAGATGTAGCGTCATATGTTATTATTTTTCCGTGATATTATCTATAACTACATGCTCACGTTTATGATTTGCATGAAACATAGTTGAGTGGAAGTGTATCCACTGAGCTTTGTTAGCTCAGCGTTCGAAATCGTTGTTTCCTTTTGCAGGTTAGTTGGTTTAGCACATTGCTTGAAAGAGCACCATCAGTGAAGGATTCTAGCGTCTCGTCTCACCAAAGTACAATGCTTAGGTCTTTGGGCTATGTATTCGTAGGACCCTATTATGTATTTTTGTAATTTGTATTTGGATTTAAATTGACCGAGTCATATGTTTTTATAATTTAATTTAATAGGAGCTCCCTTATAAATGCTTTCAAAATGTTTGTCTATGATTTATTGGATTGAAAATCAATGGATTTGAAAAATGATTGTGGATTTGGTTAAACTATGTCAAAATTTTATGTTTACGGGTTAGGCTTGAGGCCCAAATGTGACATCTTGGTTGAGGGTGTTACAAATGAAGTCATCATTCAAGCAGATCATAAGCCTTATCCAAATCGATCTTGAGTGCCATCTAGCCTTTCTTACTAGATTTTCGACGCATAGATTGAATCACTTCTTGAGTGATAATAATCTTGGATTTGGTTTTTCGAGACCCAAGCCGACAATAAAGGCTTCAAACGGTTAAAAAAAATCTTGGATATGGCTTTGTAAATTATAGTATAAAGGCTAATAGGTCAGATAAATAAACTGACAAACAGAATCTCCTACAATCTTCCAATTGTGCTGAAAGAACCCTACATTAAGCCCATAGACTCCAGACGCCTTAGAAGCCTCCATGTCAAATATAGCCTCACAGATTTCCACATTAGTCTCTGTGAATAAGAGCCATTCCTCGTAGCCTGCAAAATAGCAGGAAAACACACTTGGGTAGAGAACTTTGGTCGGGGTTCAGATGAGTAGAGAACAAAAACTGATAAAAACCGATGGTGACCTGAATAAGCTCGTCATTATCGAAACACCAGGAGCCATTATCTCGTTTCAATGTCGATATGTGGTTAGCCTGTCTCCGTACTAAAATCGAGACTTAAAAAAAAATAGTATTGTGATCACCCTGAAGCACCCACTGAGCACAAGCTTTTTGCTTTCACAGACACTCTCTTTATTCCATATACCCACATCCACTTAGAATTTAGCAATTTTATCCTCCAATGAGGCATCACATGACCAAACTGAACCAAGAAATTCCTCATACCTGGGATACGACTGCCAGTAATATCAAAAGGGTCGATTACTCTGATCACCATGCTCGCCACAAAGAGAGACCAAAAGAGGTTGATGATCAGACCCCAATCTATCAAGGTGATCCACATGGTAATCACTCAAATTAGAAAACCATTTAGCATTCACAACAAATCGATCAAGCCTTTGGTAAAGACTAAGTCAAGGGTGGTACGTAAAAACCCATATCTGACAATTCTTGATTAAAAAGAAACTCAGAAAATAATTGACTACCATTAGTGTGAGTGTTCGCTCATCCAAACTGCTCATTTGCAAAAAGGATAACGTGAAAATCACCCCTATTAACCATGGAGTACCCTCGCCTGGATTAAGATTTTCTAGATGACGCTACAGATGCGTGTTCTTTGAATTAGATGGACTTGTATACACGATCGTAAACTGAAACTGAACATCCACATCCACATTATAGACCATACCGTTAATAAACTGATTAGAAATTTGGAGAATATCCACCTCTACCAAATCATTCCAAAGTAACCATAACCCTCCGCTAAACCTATGAGCTTCAACACAGAAAGTATGAGCGAAACCCAATTTAGATATGGCAGTATTTGCAATCTTAACACTGATACGTGGTTCAAAGAGAGCCACCACACACGAACGATGCTCATGCATTAATGATTTAAAATACTTCATGAAGGTCAGGCTAGCTGCACCCTGACAGTTCCAAAACATAAATTTAATCATGATATAAAATTGGCAAAAGAACACCGAGCCTTACCGCTCGTCAGTGAAATGCCCAATTTCCTGTACTATACTGTCGGCCACGTCACCAGAAGGTGCATCGGGTAAGTAAAAATCCTCATCATTCGAGGATTAAGACATCGAAGAGGAGTAAGTAGAATCTAAGCTTTATTTCCCATTCAAAAATTAGCCCCCACTATCATGTTCTCTAGTTCATCCGATAGACGTCAAACTAGATCTGTGGTCGTCATCTTGGTGCCAATACGAGGTTCTAACAGTTTGTGAACTTCTAGTCCACGCTGAATGCTCTCCGATTTACCCTTAGCCTGAGATAATCACCCTCGTAACCTTTTTGGTGCCGATGTAGCAACTGTTTGTACACCTTGTTCCATGATAGTAACCGCTTTATGAATACCAGACCTAGTCGAAGGCGCATCTGAACCCTCAACCAAGGGAACCACTTCTGCTAGCTTGTTACCTTTCTCGCAGCTTTACTCTTCCTCTCAGGGTTAGATGTCATGTACGCAGTATTTCTATAAAACTCACGTTGTACTCTCTTTATCTCATTATTTACCCGGCCTGTCTTGTTGGTTTCCTATACACTATTATGATTCGGTGGTACAATGACTCACTCTCTTTGGAAATATTGGTAGGTTCTTCATTCACTTCAAGAGACTCAAACTGAGAACCAAAACCAACATTAGATATCGATTGGGCCAATGATAAAGAAATCCCTAATCTTCGACGTCTATTGTCAACAAGCATCCATATCCCAAACAAATTAGACTCTGAGATATTTATTTCCTGCGGCTTCTTGTTCGTTTCAGAAGGGCCGCTTCCACCAACTAATGCATCCAAAAGGGCCATATTGGCAGAACATGATTCCTTAGAATGCTCAAAAACTCTACAAATATAGCAAACCTATTGAAGGCCTTTGTATTCAAGCTTTTGGATGAACCCATCAACACGAATGCTGGAACACATGTTTTATTAAGGTTAACAAGAATCACCAACAGGCAAACTTCCCTTTTCCACCAGCATCACTATTATATCAATCTTGATGATTCTGTCAATAAAGGAGGAAATATGATGGAAAATGCCTCAGTATAATAGCGATATGGAAGACCTGGCAGTCGTACCCATACTATCACCTGCAAAGGGTTTTTTTCGATGTTGTGAAACCTCGGTTCCTGGGTTACACCGTTAGACAAGTCTCATAGATCATCCATGGTCCTTCAATAAGAACTATATTGTAGTATCGCTCTTCTGAAAAACGAACAAAGAAATAATTATTATCAAGATTGATGATTTGTAACTCACCAACCGATTTCCAAAGAGCATGAGTACGAGAAACTAGCGTTTTATATCCGATTAACCGCCTAAGGAGCCGAACGATGATCGCATTGCGCATATTATGATAAATTTGATCATGAACTCTGTCAAAAAATTTAATCGAGGGGATAGCCTCAGAGTGATCCATAATGATGTCTTCTTGCATGATAACCACATCTTTATCAATAAAATCGGGAACCCTAAAAGTTTCTCTATTCGAACCTTTAGAACCAGACACTATATGAGCGTATGAAGCTGTCAGTGCCTATTGAAATGGCAACTGTAACACCCCTTCCCGGTCTAGTAGAGAACCAGGTCCAAAGTGCCACCGTTAATTAATGTTGATAGCTGAACAGTGAATATCGAAGCGATGTATGCAATGAGTTAGTCAATGTATGCCAGTGATGTCGTGCTTCAACAAACATAATCATAAGATATTCAATTCATTACTCAATTTGGTAATAAGGATTAAAATGCAATAGATTCATGGTTTAGGAACTAAACTGTAAAGCTTGGTAAATTAAGGCCCTTATCTATAATTAACAGTGTCAAAATTAAATTAAAGTCATATTAAACAAGCATGCCAAATTTCGATGATTCTTAAGGCCTATAACACGTTCAATTAACTATTCCAAAATTAATGACTATTTTATAAAACTTACAAAACCAGTTTAGATCTATAATAGATTTACCTACCTCAGTATCGGTACTCGTGAGGCTGTACTGATACGCCTGACCGTTAATATCGTTGGGTTAAGGTAGGTATCAATACGGGACCATCCGTATCTATATGCAATACCAAACTCAAATTCCAGTGGCAAATTCTAGTATCGGTACGGACAAAGTCGTACCGTTACAGTCTATAATCAAAAGAGGGGACCGGTACGTGGCCAATACATACCGATACCAAGCTCAAATCCTAAATTCTAGTAACAATTTTTTGTACCGATACCTCCATTCATGTATCGGTACTTCTTGTCTTGTATGTCATAATTGCTCAACTGTACCGATACACCATCACCCGTACCAGTATGACAGGTTCTGTAATGACAGATCTTGTTTGGCTTTTGTTCAACTTGAGTGACTTAATGATGTCCAATGACCCTTAAAATTTGCATGCATATTACAAATGTATTAACCATGTTGTGGGTCATGCATATGCATCATATTACATCCATTTAAAAGATTTGACATGATTAGTGGTAATTTACCCATATAAGCATACTTTATAAGCCATCACCAAGTCATATATTGCCATACTTACTAACCTATTCAACCATGCCATTAATTACAAAAAAAATTACCATTTAGAGCATGTTTAGACATTATGCCACCATACTAGGAGTTTAGAGAAAAGAGGCATTGCTATAGCTTAGAGTTGTGACTTACAAAATCAACCTTCACGATCCTTTGATGATAAAACTCTTTAACCTGAAATGCATGAAGATGAGATGCATTATGCTTACATAGCATAGTGAGGTAGTCAACAATAATTTAATATACAATACAATTCATATCAATAGTATCTATGTCATGCTTCTCATTTTCATGCTTTGTATGCAACTCAAAGAATCTACTAAAATCAATATATTCCATGCACGTATACAATAATTAGCAACAAGACCATTAATTATATTCCTTGAATTAAAGTAACAAATAGATACTCGAATTCCATCAACATCGCCAAGTCAATGAATATTCAATCCTACTGACATCACCAAGGACCAATTACACAAACATTCTTCCAACATCGCCAATAAGGGTCTTAGCCCAAGGACCGTAGTCCAACTGTACGTGAGCTCAATGACTATTGGTATGCCAATTGTATCCAATGTCTACTCATATCCAAGGATTTAATATGTAGGTCAATAACATATATGTAAATCAATGTTTACCTTGTTCGATGTTGATGATGTCAATGAAAACTATAGCGTATAGCTTACCAATGCTTACCTCAATGATGTACAATGCTTACCATAATAATGGAAAATGAAAATGGGAGATGCCTAGCCATCCCATGACACAACTATACTCACTAATGATTCCAAAGATATTGGGGCTCTCGGATCACAATCCCTTTGCTAGGAGGCTAGTTAGAGATTGGTGAATCTTCTCTTCCAATGGATTAAGCTATATGAAAAACATGGGATTTATCAAAATCTTTTCCTATGGATTCAATAGTTATAAACAATATCTATAGCTATTTCTAACTATTAAAACACTACACATAAGCTTAGGAATCTATGAGAAAATTAGCTAGGGTTTCCATAGACTTGATATCATAGTTTCTCCATGAATTCTTATTAGAAATCAATAGGGAACCATTGGGTTTTACCTTACTTGAGATAAGGTTGAGTTTGTCTAAAGAAATTAAAGAAAACACTAAGCTTTCTTCAAACTCCAATGGTGGTGCTTGCTTGGAGGAAGATAAAGTAAGGTGCTTACTTAGATTAGTCACCCGATGGCTTAGGCTTGTGTCATCTTTTCATCCTATCTCTTTGTTTAATTGCTAAAGTAATTTAGGAGACCTTTAGATGAAGTAATTCCATCTCTATAGTCCACGTAAAAGAGTGACTAATCCCTTAAGGGTTAATCACTTAATTAGTCCCCCAACTTTTCCCTTTTGTACCTTAACCACCTAAGACTCTATCTCTACAATTTAATCACTATGCAATGTTCCCTAAGATTTCAATGTTTGTAATGTAGCCCAAATTCAATAACAATGTCAAATTATCTATCAATATATGTAAATTTAACCACATGATCAATTAGTCAATGATTATTTAACTTGGCATAATTAAATCTGGTCACCGAAATCTAATTTTTAACTAGGCCAGTTTTAGGGGTGTTACAACTCTCCATCCTTAAGAAAAATTTATCCTCGAATTTTACATGAATGAAACAAATAAGGATATTGTTTCTTCATATTCTTCAGGCTCTCAGGTAGTTTCTTGAACTTTGTGACTCCTCTAAAGCACTTTGACCAATGAAACTGTCTTATTCTGGAGTCTTTTAACTTGTTGAGCCAATATATGTACATGTTCCTCCTCATAGGTTAAATTGGGTTGGATCTCTACTGATTCTAGTTCAATGATGTGCGAAGGGTCTGAATGGTACTTTTTTAGCACCGATACATAGAAGACATCATGAATTTTATTGAGTTTATGTGGCAATGCTAGACGGTAGGCTACAAGACCTATATTTTTTGTGGCTTCAAATGAAACGGGGGCTAAGCTTCATCTTTTTGCCAAATCAGAGAATTTTCTTCCACAATGAGACTTTAAGGAAAGCTTTTTCTCCCATAGAATATTGTATATCTCTTCTTTGAAGGTCAGCATAAGCTTTTTACCTGTCAAAGGCTGCTTTCAGTCTATCATGTATGATGGCCACGTTTTCTTTGGTTTCCCAGAGTAAATCTAGACCCAGTACTTTTCCTTAACCAAGTTCTGACCAACTTAGAGGCGTTCTGCATTTTCTTTCATACAATGCTTTAAAATGAGCCATTTTAATCGAGGCTTGATAAGTGTTGTTGTAAGCAAATTCGATGAGGGGTATATATTTTTCCCAGAATCCTTCAAAATCAATAACACACGCTCGAAGCATATCTTCCAAGATCTACAAGGAAAAATCCAACGTTGGAAATGTGTATATCTATAACATTTATGGTAGGTTGAATTCAAAGGTTACCTGAATCACCCTCTCTAATTGTCCATTAGTTTGGGGGTGAAATACAGTATTAAGCTTTACTTTGGTTCCCATGGCCTCCTGCAAGGCCCTCCAAAATCGTAAAGCAAATCGTGGATCACGATCGAAGATAATAGATTTAGGTGTTCTATGCAATCGGACAATCTCTTTAATGTATATGTCAGCAAGTTTAGGGAGACCAAAATATATCCTTACCAGTATGAAGTGGACAAATTTAGTGAATCGGTTAACTATAACCCATATAACATCATTCTTTTTCGAGGTCAAAGGCAGTCCACTCGCAAAATCCATAGTTATGTGTTCTCATTTCCACTAAGGCAACTCAATAGGTTGCAGGAGTCATGTGGGACACAGTGTTCAACCTTACTCATTGACAAGTCAAACACTTGGAAACATAGTCTGTAATGGTTTGCCTGATTATAGGCCACCAATAGAGTTCTCAGAGGTTTTTGTACATCTTTACCGACCCTGGGTGAAAAGAGAAAGGACTACTATAATCCTCCTTTAGAATGTCTATCTTGAGGGGCTCATTATTCGGTATACAAATCTAACCACAAAAACACAAAAGACTCTCAAAATTAATTAAAAAGTCAGGATCATAATTATTTTGTAGTCTAAAGATAATGGCTTGGATTTTTTGATCTTGTTCCTGAAGTTTTTTATCCTTGATACAATGGTAGACTGAACTTACAAATCAGCTACGAGCTTATGGTTTCGTTTGAGTGTGAAATGAGCATTAATAGCACAGTAACAAGCAATGGTTTACGGCTAAGTGCATCAGCTACAACATTAGCCTTCCTTGAATGATAATCTATGACTAGATCATAATCATTTAAAAGTTTCATTCATCTTCTTTGTTGGAGATTTAACTCTTTATGTGTCCAGAGGCATTTCAAGCTTTTATGATCGGTGAATAGGTAGCATTTCTCTCTATAGAGATAATGGCTCTAGATTTTCAATGCAAAGACAACTGCAGCCAACTCCAAATCATGAGTGGGATAATTTTATTCATGTGGCTTGAGTTGTCTAGGAGCATAAGCAATGACTTTGCCTTCCTGCATAAGTACGCATCCCAGCCCCAAATGCGATGCATCACTATATACGATGAAGTTTTTACAGGACTCAGGTTTGGTTAGGATGAGAGCATGAGACAACACTTGCTTCAATTAATCAAAACTCCGGTTTTGTTTCTCGGTTCATTCAAAAAGAGTCTACTTTCGAAATAGTTTGGTCAATAGTACTGCTAATATAGAAAATCCCTTGACAAATCTTCTATAATATCCAACAAGACCGAGAAAGCTTCTAACCTCTCCAACATTCTTTGAAAGTCTCCATTCAACAATGGCTTGAATCTTCTTTGGATTAACTTGAATTCCCGCCGATGATACAATATGTTCTAAAAAGGAAACTTTCAATAGCCAAAATTCACATTTGCTAAACTTGGTATACAATTGCTTTTCTCACAAGGTTTGAAGCACAATCCGAAGGTGTTCCCGATGTTCAGCTTTATCTTTAGAGTAGATCAATATGTCATCGATGAATACTACCACAAATTTGTATAGGTAAGATCTAAAAACCTGATTCATGAGATCCATAAATATAGCAGATGTATTGGTTAGCCCAAAGGGCATCACTAGAAATTCGTAATGACTATACCTTGTTCTAACGACAGTCTTGAGTACATCACAATCTTTAACTTTAATTTGATAATACCCCAATCGAAGATTGATCTTAGAAAACATAAGTGCATCTTTCAACTGATCAAACAAATCATCTATCCTCAAATGAGAATATTTGTTATTGATGGTAAGTTTATTCAATTACTGGTAATCGATGCACAGACGCATAAAGCCATTATTTTTCTTGATAAAAAGTACCGGAGCTCCTCAACGTGAGAAAATCGGTCAAATGAAACCATTGTCTTGCAATTCTAGTATTTGGGATTTCAAATCTTTGAGTTCAACTAGAGGTATTTTATACGGTACAATAAAGATTGGGGTAACTTCAGGTTGCACTTTAATCCCGAATTCTACTTTACGGGCTAGTGGTAATCCTGGAAGTTTATCAGGAAAACATCTTAAAATTCATTTACAGTATCAATGTCTTTCAACTTTGAATCATTCATTGTCTCACTCACAGTGGTATATATCAATAATTTCCTCTTTCCACATTCAGTACCCATCAGTGCAATGCTCTTCTTACCTAGTCTATAAAGATAGAGTTTTTTTTTCAAACAATCTACCCAGGCTTGGTACTCACCGAGCCAATCAAGCCTTAATTTTGAATCAAACTCATAGAAAGATAAGACCATCAAATTGGCCAGGAATGAAATCCCTTGAATCAATAAGGGACAATTCTTACAAACTAGGTTGATAGTCGCACTATCACCTAAGGAATTCGTAGCTGTGATTTTTGATATAATTGGTTCAGGTTCCAATTCAAAGGTTTCAATCAATACAGTACTAATGAAAGAATGAGTTGACCCTGGATCAATTGATGCATACACTGGATGTGAAAACAATTCAACATTACATGTGATAACATCAGGATCACCATCATTTTCCCTACTCCTCACGTGATACACCTGGGAAAATGCCGTGGATTCTTGCCCGTTCAATATACCATTAGGGCTACGGGTCTTTCTCGAAGTTCATGATGAAGTTTATCATGGTCTTTTGCCCTTGTATGACTGGGCAGGTAACATAACAGTAGACGGTATAGTAGGTGCCTTTGCGAAATTCAGTGGACAATGTCTAATAAAATGGTCTTATTCTCTACAATAGTAACATGATTCAATTTATTTTTAGCATTATCCAACTGGATGTTTCCTCTGACAATAAGTACATATAAGGTACTAAGATTCTCAACCTGATCCATCAATACTTTCAACAGAAACAGTCCTTGAAGTAGAATGAACCATACTTTGAGGTTTTTCAATATAACCGAACCCAAAAGATTATTGCAATACGGGTTGCCTAGATCCTTGATATCTTACTTTCTTCATTGTAAAGGAGAATGAGATTCATCCCGGGACCTTTTGTCAAATCGTGCCAACCATCTAGACCTTATAGCCTTTTGAGTGGCTTCAATAGCAATAACCCGGTTAACCAAATTTTGGAAATCAGTGATCCCTAATACAATAAACATATAGCATAGTTTATTACACAGTCCGTTAATGAACATACGATATTTCTCTTTTTTAGTCTTTATATATTTAGCCCTATATTTGCAATACTTACAAAAATCATGTATGTACTATTCAATGGGTCTTTCACTATGCTCTAAATGTAGGAATATCCTTCTCTTTTCATCTAGGTAATACTCATTGATGTACTTCTTACGAAATTCTTTCAAAAAGAACTCCTAAGTTACAACATCTTTAGAAACAGTGAGTGTGGTAGTCTCCCACCAATGTTGAGCTTCATCAGCAATTAGAGCTAATGCACATTCGAGCTTATATTCATTGGAACATTGGAGTTGCTTATTCAAAATTTTCAAGGTATTGTCTAGCCAATACTCAGCTATCTTAGGATCATCATCGTCCTTACTGGTAAAGGTGTAGGCTCGATATTGAGCCAGCTTATTAATAGGGGCTCAGAGAGTCGATGAGGCAGCCACAAAAGGTTGGGCTACTTGTTCAAATTTCATGGAAGCCATAAATTGTTTGAACATCTCTGCTATGCTCGTAAAGCATTATTATTGAGCATGATGTATCGGTGGTGGATTTATCAGATTATTTTGTACTTTCAGATGAGTTAGAGGGTCACCCCTCCTAATTCCCCCTCCATGAGTGGAGGAGTTGGTGGTGTGATCGATATCGTGATGTTTAGAATTTTGATCAGACATATCGTATACTATAAGAAAGAAAGAATATCAGGTCGGCTGCAAGTCACATATATTATACAAAAATAACTCTTAGGTGGTATATACAATGTAAAGAATTCAATAAGTCCCGTTTTAGTCCTAGAATCAGCTAAACTCTAGCTCTAATACCACAAATATAACACCACTTCCTGGTCTAGTAGATAACCGGGTCAGAAGTGTCACTGTTGATCAATATCAATAGATGAACAACGAATATCGATACAATGTATGCAATGTGTTAGTCAATATATGTCAGTGATGTCGTGTTTCAACAAAAAAATCATAAGATATTCAATTCATTACTCAATTTGGTAATAAGGGTTAAAATGCAATAGATTCATGGTTTAGGAACTAAACTATAAAGCTTGGTAAAATAAGGCCCTTATCTGTAATTAACAATGTCAAAATCAAACTAAAGTCATATTAAACAAGCATGCCAAATTTTGATGATTCTTAAGGCCTATAACACGTTCAATTAACTATTCTAAATTAAGGACTATTTTATAAAACTTACAAAACTAGTTCAGATCTATAACCGATTTACCTACCTCAATATCAGTACTCGTAAGGGCATACTAATATGATTGACCGTTAATATCGTTAGGTTAAAGTAGGTATCGATACAGGACTATTCGTATTGATGCGCAATACCAAACTCAAATTCCAGTGGCAAATTCTAGTATCGGAATATACAAAGCCTTACTAGTACCAGTCTGAATCAGAAGAGGGGATAGGTATGAGGCCAATGCACACCGATACCTAGCTTAAATCCCAAATTCTAGTAACAATTTTCTATACCGGTACCTCATTTCCTTACTAGTGTTGCTTGTCTTGTATGTCATAATTGCTCAACCGTACCGATACACCATCACCCATACCAGTATGACAGGTTCTGTAATGACATATCTTATCTGCTTCTTTTTATTTAAGTGACTTAATGATGTCCAATAACCCTTAAAATTTGCATGCATATTACAAATGTATTAAACATTTTGTGGGTTATGCATCATATTACATCCATTTAAAAAATTTGACATGATTAGTGGTAATTTACCCATATAAGCGTACTTTATAAGCTATCACCAAGTCATATATTGCCATACTTACTAACCTGTTCAACCATTCCATTAATTACAACAAAAATGATCATTTAGAACATGTTTATACCTTATGCCACCATACTATGAGTTTAGAGACAAAATAGGCATTACTATAGCTTGGAGTTGTGACTTGCCAACTCAACATTTCTAATCCTTTGACGATAGAACTCTTTAACCTAAAATGCATGAAGATGAGATGCATTATGCTTACATAGCCTAGTGAGGTAGTCAATAATAATTTAATATACAATACAATATATATATATATATATCAATAGTATATATGCCATGCTTCTCATTTTCATGCTTTGTATGCAGCTCAACAAATCTACTAAAATCAATATATTCCATGCACGTATACAATAATTAGCAACAAGACCATTAATTATATTCCGTGTATTAAAGTAACAAATGGATACTCGAATTCCACCAACATTGCCAAGTCAATGAATGGCCAATCCCGTCGAATCACCAAAGACCAATTACACAAACATCCCTCCAACATCGTCAATTAGGGCCTTAGCCCAAGGACCGTAGTCCATCCGTATGTGAGCTCAATGACTATTGGTATGCCAATTGTATCCAATGTCTACCCATATCTAAGGAATCAATATGTAGGCCAATAACATATATGTAAATCAATGTTTACTTTGTTCGATATTGATGATGTCAAAGAGAACTATAGTGCATAGCTTACCAATGCTTACCTCAATGATGTACAATGCTTACCATGATAATGGACAATGCAAATGAGATGTGCCTAGCCATCCCATGACACAACTACACTCAGCGATGATTCTGAAGCTATTGGGGCTCTCGAATCACAATCCATTTATTATGAGGCTTGTTAGGTATTGGTGAATCATTTCCTCCAATGGATTGAGCTATATGAAAAATATGGGATTCATCAAAATACTTTTGTATGAATTCAATAGTTATAAACAATATCTATAGCTATTCCTAACTATTAAAACACAACACATAAGATTAAGAATCTATGAGAAAATTAGCTAGGGTTTTCATACTTGATATCATAGTTTCTCTATGAATTCTTATTAGAAATCAATAGGGAACCATTGGGTTTTACCTTACTTGAGATAAGGATTGAGTTTGTCTAAAGAAATTAACAAAAATACCAAGCTTTCTTTAAACTCTAATGGTGGTGCTTGCTTAGAGGAAGATAAAATAAGGTGCCTGCTTAGATTAGTCACCCGATAGCTTAGGCTTTTGTCATCTTTTCATCCTATCTCTTTGTTTAATTGCTAAAGCAATTTAGGAGAGCTTTAGATGAAGTAATTCCATCTCCAAAGTCCACGTAGAAGAGTGACTAATCCCTTAAGGGTTAACTACTTAATTAGTACCCCAACTTTTCCCTTTTTGTACCTTGACCACCTAAGACTCCATCTTTACAATTTAGTCACTATGCAATGTTCCCTAAGCTTTCAATGTTTGTAATGTAGCCCAAATTCAATAACAATGTCAGATTATCTATTAATATATGTGAATTTAACCACATGATCAATTGGTCAATGATCATTTAAGTTGCCGAAATTTAAATTTTTGGTCACCGAAATTCGATTTTCAACTAGGTCAGTTTTATGGGTGTTACAACAACCACATCACTGATACCCTCTTTCATTGCATCCGCAACAATTGGCTCACTAATATCATCCATCTCCTCCCCATCAGCATCCATAGCAGAGACCATTACTGTTGGGTTTCATAGGAAATAAAACTAATATAATTAATCAAATAAACACAACGAAAAAATTATCCTACGCAAAATTCTCAAGATCTCATGCAATCATATTAACAAATGACAAAGATAGTTATTAGATTACCTCAATCTAAGATTTTGAAATCCTATTGTGCTTAGGCGCTGCCTTTTTGAAATACGACGCCCTCTACAAGTGTCCACACACGAATGAACGATGAACGGCTAATAGAGTATTAGTTCCTCTCTATTTCGAGAAAATAAAGTTTTTGTGGTTTTGGTGGCTTTTCGAAAAACTATTAATAAAAAACCTTTGGCATACATACATATATATATGACTTGATTAGGGTTAGGTTGAGTTCACTATTATAATTTAATTAAAACTCTTTTAAATAAATTATAATTTAAAATAAATTTCTTAATCTGATAAGGAATTCAAATCCAACCAAATCTAGATGAAGTGATTTATTTAATAATATTATTTATAAATAAATAATATATTTTAAAACAGATTCCTTATTCGATAAGGAAATTAAATTTAATCAAATCTAGATAACGAGATTATTTAATAATATTATTTATTTAATATTATTTTCAAAAAATAATAAACAAATAAAATATTCTATCACAATAATACAAATTTAACTTCTTTAAATTCGAATAAATAATCTCTAACAATATAATTTAAAATAATCTCATTATCTTAAATTTATTATTGAGAGTGATAACCACAACTATTATTATCCATTCTTAGTGTGCGACCCTATAGGTTCAATTAACATTGGTAGTAGATAAAATCACATTTTATCCTACAAGTCATAAGTGGCCTCTAGCAAGACATTATGACTACCCAAGTTTAATGAAAAACTCATAATCCGAGACAATCTTAAATCAGTTTATGTCATTATCCTTGTATCTCACGATATCTTGATAGAATACAAGGCATTGAAAATGTTAACCTTATATCATTCTATATTTAGTTTATCGATGCCCAATTGAACTGACTAAACAAATAACATTGATCTCTATCAACTCATTTGAGCACAGTCATGCATTTCTCAGTTCAATAATCGAGGGGCCCAGAGATATCTCTATTATGTTAAAAGGGATAAATTCCATCCTAATCACTCACATCTCACTGCATGATCCCTTATTATGTTCAAGCATAAACTTTATAATCGTTAGATTAAAAACATTCAAAATATAATAATCATCATGTTGAGAACCACAACAATTTCAGGTCTAAGGATTTAATGTCATAATTGTTGAAGATTAATATTTTACTTTAATACATGTGTT
Organism: Hibiscus mutabilis; assembly: GCA_019671005.1. Lineage (NCBI taxonomy): Eukaryota > Viridiplantae > Streptophyta > Magnoliopsida > Malvales > Malvaceae > Hibiscus > Hibiscus mutabilis. The sequence goes on along the minus strand of CM033748.1, from coordinate 49,361,472 downwards.
AATCTCAAGACGAGTTGATCTTAATATTTGTTCTCAACAAATATATATATATATATATGAATTTGATTTGAATCCCATTCACATATTCATTTTATGAATATCTATCAAACTTTATACCAATCTTATCTTATTATTGTTCTCATAATAATAACTGATTAGGGATATTTAGAATATATAATATTCAAGGATACAAAAGCATACAAATTTATTATGATAATAAATTCAATAATCAAAATATCATGTCCATATAATAGGTCCTAAGACACTATAATTAACAACATGTTCTCCATCCAAACTAAAGTTTCTACCCTTTTTAAATTAACCAAGCATGTTTTCTAATTTTTAAAAAACTTAAAACAAAAAATATTTTTTTGAAAATAAAAATAGAAATTTTTTTTTAAAACCAAACGAACTCTTCTTAAAAAACACAATAAATCCATTTTGTTTAGATGGAAGATATAAGAAATTGAAGTGAAATTCTTTTCTTTTCATACATTTTCGTATTATCAAACGGAAAATTATCTATCTAAATTAGAAATTTTGATTTTTTTTCCTTTGACTTTACATGAATAAAGGTTTGAGAATTTAGTAATTAAATATTTAAATTGTCAATTAAACGTTAAAAATTAAATATAAGTGTTAATTCGTTTTTCTATCTGAATTATCTAACAATATTAGTATCAATGACTTAATTTATTAATAATAAAAAGTTAAAAGATGTCATTTGATTAAATTAATGGTTTATAATCTATATAAAAATTAAAAATAAATTCATTGATAAAATAAAAATTATCCAAACACAATCTAAGATAATTCATATAGTTCAAGTGGTAAAAGGTAAAAAAATGTTTTTGGGGTAAACTATAAGTTTAGTCACATTTGTTTCAATTTTATTTAATTTTAATAATCAATTTTAATTAATTTAAAATCGGTAATTAAAACTAGGTAAAATCCAAACGAAGGTATTAAACTTGTAGTTTATTTTTTCTATATAACCGTCTATATTCAACTCATTGGTTGATTAATTCAAATCGAGTACTACAGAGATCATTACGAGGTGATCCTCCCAACCTAATTTGCCCCATTCATTAGGGGTGCTCATTGTTAGGTTAAAATGGAATTAACCAAACGGATCAAAATTTAGTTCGATTAATTGATCAATTAATTAAACTTTCGGTAGCGACCCTTTCGAAATTCGCTAGGAAGGAAAAATATATTTGTTTAGTTTTTTGCTAATTGTTTATTTTTTGTTTTTGAAAAATTTTGAAGATTGGGGAATTTTGTTTTAAAAACTTGTTTTGTTTTGAAAATGAAGAGTTGGAGTTGCCACCGGTCACTTGTGTAGGTTGGACACCATTAAAATCAGAGATTCTTTTCAAAACGGGTTCGAGAGTTGGTTACGTGTGGGGAAGGATAACATCTCATCACGCCCGAAAATCGGTACCAAATTATACGTTGCTTTTAATCGATGGAAATTATTGAAATTTAAATTGGATTTAATTAACTATTCTTAATCGAATATAAGCTTTAATTGAACGGGCTTTAACAATTTGGTGGGTTCGAATTAATTATCCGTTTAATTAATAAGGGCGACTATACATCAGACCGTAGATTAAACTGGCATCGAATAAGACCAACTACCGTGTTAATTTACGATTTGAATCGAGTACATCACCTTTATGCATGATGCAAATAGTTAAAAATGATGTTATGAGTTGTCAAATTTTTACCCATTTTTGTATTTACCTTCAGATGATAAGAATTAATTTGAATATTTGGTCTATATCCATTAAGCCAAGATTAAGACCAAAATAACCAAGTTAATAAATATCTCTTTTTTATAAGTTAGATTAATTAATTAACAATGTGGAATATACAATTAAATTAGGGCTGAGATGAATGACAAGTTAAAGTATGTCACAAAATTGCAAATAAATAAATAAAGAACAATAAAGATAAATACGAAAAATAAAAGATCGAGCGAAATAAATAAATGCGAAAATTGAAAGATTCGGAAAAAGGACTAGATCAAGCAAAAGATAAAATGCGTAAAATAAAGAGCGAAAATTAAATGCGGTAATTTAAAATGCAAGAAAATAAATGCGGAAATTAAAAGCGATAAAGTAAATTGCGGGAAATTAAATGCGAGAGATATAAAAGCGGTAAATAAAAGGCGGAAATTAAAATGCGAAAATTAAAGCTACACTAAACAGACCGTAATAATACGGGCCGTCCCCCGTTGAGGGTCACCGTAAGGCCGGTTCGAACGTGAAAGATAAATAGTCAAATATGTATAAATAATAATATGTAATATAACATACTTAATATGTAAAACCATAATGTGTATATATATATTAATATGTAACTGTATTGATATCCTTTTTTTTCTTTTCGCTAAAAAAATGGGGTTACAATGTGTTTGCGGCTTTTTGGCATTTAAAAATATATTCCGTGGGGTTTTAAAAAAACCATATTTTATATAAAAAAATGAAGTCGCCCCCGGCCATTAAGGTGGGCCGGACACCGTAAAACCAGAGATTTGAAAATTGTTGGGTTCGTGAGTCGGTTACGGATGGGGAAGGATTAGCACCCCCACACCGCCCAAAATTGGTACTTTAATAATTACCGCTTTATTAATATTGAACTTTCCGGATTAAAGTGATGATTAAATTAAAATTTGGTTATAAATGCAAGTAAATTTTAAGGGCCCCGTTATTCGAGAGTAAACTGATAGACCACCATCACTGCACTTGATACTGGCCACATTTACTCTCGAATAAAAGGGCACCGCATTGACAAATATATATTTCCAAAATGCAACTTAAAACATGGTGAATATAAATAAATACAATGCGATAAAAATATAAATAAATACTAACATAATAAAACAATAAGCTAACATAAATAAAATACTAATCTAAAATATTCATAAACATATAAACTAAAAAATAAGAATACAATTTTAAATTAACTAATACTCATTAAATCATAAAAATGACTACACAAATAAAAAGGGAAGAAAATATACCTAACTAGGAGCTCGAATGACGAACCCCGACTGAACCCCACCGAGATCTACCACGACCTCTTCAAAAATTAACTAGATTAGATCCAAAATAGGACTCCGATCGAATGTTGGATCGAACTAAGTGGGGCCGAGGGTACTGCCCCTGACCCCAGCCGGCCTAACTCCCAACTGGGGAGCCGATTTGTTTGCCAATTTCATGGCATTTGTGTGCGTCAATTGCCAGCCCCCCAAGCCTTTATATAGGCTAAAGGGTGGGTGGGTTGAGACGTAGAGCTCTAGGCTCCACGCAATTTTCCTTTTTTTTGTTTTTTTAATTAATTTTTTATATTATATATACATATTATTTTATTATTTTTGTTTATTTTTATATCAATAATAGTACCAATAAAATTATACTACAACCCGGACAAAAATGAGTGATGACAGCTGCCCATCTTTGCTTATTCTTGTGAAACGAGAACAAAGCAAAGATCAAAAGCACTCATTTTTGTCATTCTTCTTTGTCATTAGCTTCGGAATCACAGGTTCTTCTGGAACTTTCCGCTCTTCCTCGACCAACTCTTCAAGCTTGTAAGTTCTTCCTATATAGAACTTTTTCGCCTTCTGATCTTGGAGCTACATGTCCTTCCTATATAGAACCTTTCGCTTTCTTAGGTGGATCTTTCGGAATAAAAGTTCTTCCAATGTAGAACTTTTTACCTTGAAATTCTGGAGTTAGGGCTCTTCTTATATAGAACCTTTCACTCTAAAGCCTCGAGTTATGAGTCCCTCCTATATAGAAATTTTCACTTTGAGACAATAAAGCTTGGAGTCATTCCTATATAGGACTCTTCGCCTTTAACGCTGTGGGTTTTCTTATATAAAACCTTCTACGTCACGAACGGATTTTTTCAGCTGAGAGTTCCTACTATATAGAACTGCTAGTCTTCAAACCCTGGAGCTGCAAGTCTTTCCTATATAGAACTTTTAGCTTATGAAATCTCAGAGTTACGAGTTCTTCCTATATAGAACCTTTCACTGCGAGAGCTCGAAAATATAGGTCATTCCTATATAGAACTTTTATCTTCGAATTAGGGGTTCACGCCAAACTGGCTATCGATCTTTCTGGACTCACACTGCTAAGGTTGTTGATCATTCTGGACTCACGCTACTAAGGCTGTCGATCTTTTTGGACTCACGCTACTAAGGCTACTGATCTTTCTGGACTCACACTACTAAGGCTGCCGATCTTTCTAGACTCACTCTACTAAGGTTGTCGATCTTTCTGGACTCGCGCTACTAAGGCTGTTAATCTTCCTAGACTCATGCTACTAAGGCTACCAATCTTTCTGGACTCACGCTACTAAGGCTGCCGATCTTCTGGCCTCACGCTACTAAAGTTGTCGATCTTCTGGCCTCGCGCTACTATGGCTACCGCATCATGCCCGAAGGACTTATTGATGGCCCGAATGACTTATCACCATGCTCGAAAGACTTACTGGTGGCCCGAAAGACTTATCATCATGCCCAGAGGACTTACTGATGGCCCGAATAACTTAATATCTGGTTTTATGCTACTATAGCTACCGTTATCTAGCCTCACGCTACTATGGCTACCGAAAACTTTCTTCAAATTTAATGAAATCTACTTCTTCAGACTTCTTGACAATTCTTTAAATACCTGTCTAAAACAAGCAAAATTTACATGCCTCTATCTATATGATGCATGCAATGTAATGTTTATTTTTCTTCTTCTTTTCTTCTTTTTTTTCTTTCTCTCTTTTCTCTCTTTTTTTCTCTTCTCGTTTTTTTTCAATCTTTTTTCTGTTCTAAAGTCTTACACCCTAAAAGGTCGTTCCTCAGATTTCTTCATCTCTTTACTTCTTCATTGTATGCTATTAAATCTTCATTTGATCAATCACTTCAAATCTGAATTAACATGCTTTCAAATCTTTCGTGCAGAAGGCTTTCTTGTCTTCAGGGTCATCACATGTCTTCATAAATGATCTTTTGGTCCTTATATTATTCTTATAAGAACCCTTTTCATCTTCTTCGCTTGGCTTTGCCCCATTCAACCACGGGCTCCACTGCTTCAAATTTCCTGACCCATCATACAGAGCCTTGATCTATTTCTAATTACTAGGGTGAGCAAAAATGCTTCCATCCCCTGAGCTCATCCTTGATCTTCTCGTAGCATTTCGACAGGAACTAACTCTCGGTCCCTACGCTTTAAATCTCATCATCATTCATTTTTAAAGTAATGCAAAAGGCAATTTACTTGTGTATATTTCAATACAACAAAAAATAATGATTGTTTAAAAAGATAACAGCCATTTTGAAAATCACAACTTGGAGAGAATACTAAACATTTTAAAAACATTGTTTGGAACAAATGGTAAACATCTTTTTTTTCTCTCTTTCTTTTTAAAGCCAAACATTTTTGAAAACTAAGGTTTGGAGAATGGTAAACAAAATTTGAAGTATATTGCCACACATTTTAAAAACTAATGTTTAGGGGGAAATAGTAAACTTTAAAACTTTAGGAGAAAATGTCAAACCTTTTAAAACGTATTTGCCCCCAAAATATCAAACACCACAATACATCTACTTCAAATTGCCAGAGATCAACTCTAATAAAGTGCATATTTAGAAGATCTTGACTATTGTGGAGATATACGCAAATGTATAGTTTCTTCTATTCCATTAGGCATTCAAGAGGCACAATTCCATACCTAATTTCTAACCCATTTAGGTGGCTCTCTTAATCTCACTAACTCACATTGCCTCATTCATCCCTCATTTGGGTGTCGATCAAGCACTTCGAAGTTTGACGTTCCTTGAAGCAAGGTTAATCTCTATAGGCAGAATGAAATCTGAAGACATTCTCACTCCACTTGGATATCTGTGGATGATCAGAATGGTATTTGGAGGCTTGTAATGTAGGCATTTGGTTCATGGTTAGACGAAGCCGTATCTCCGTGCTCGTATGATCTGGATATGCTCACATGGAGTATTTTTTCTTTTTCAAGATCACTTTAGACTACCTATTTTCGGGTTTTCACCCTAGAGTTCATTTTCGTGCTCTCTTTTTTTTTGGCCCGCCTTGCATTCTGGCTGTGTATTGATGTTTGTTTTTCGTAAAAAAATGATTAATCCTCCAAAGTTCCTTGAATGAAGGATTCTGTACATTTTTGGGAATTCTTGTGATTGGTATGCCCAAATGAAATGCTATTATTTCTTTCTTCTTTTCTTTCTCTTTCTTTTTTTCTTTTTTATTTCTTTCTTTTTTTATCGCTCTAGACTGCCCCTTTTTGGGTTTTCACTCTATAGGTCACTTCTTTCTTTTGTCTTTAGATTGACGTATCTTGGTTGGATAGTGATGTCAACATGCTCTGGCAGACTACTATTTTCTCTTTATTTTTAGGATCACTCTAGGCTGCCCGTTTTTGGTTTTCACCCTAGATGTCATTTTCTTTTTCAAAATTGGCAGTCTTCGGGTCAACATCTCTTGGTTTGGCCTCAATTCGAGCTTCTATACAAATCTTTAAAACTGATATTTACTTGAAATATGGATTCCTTGTGTCTCTTGCTCATAGTTGAAGTCTCATTCTTGTATTTTTTGATCTGTGTGTGAAGTATATATAGTATTTTATTTTTATTCATTTGTCTTTTTCTTTTTTCTCCATTTCTTTTCCTTTTTTCTCCTTTTCTCTTTTTTTCTCTCCTAAGGGAATTCAACCCATCACAATCCTCTGTCTCGAGGATAATGATGGAGCATACAATAGAACCACGAGTTACTCGGCATAGTCATGATTTGAATATATCACTCATGTAGCTTCTCCACTTTTGACTTAAAAGGTGGATAGAGCATACAACCACCTTTTGAGCTTTTCACTACAATGGAGTGCCCCAGAAAATTCTACATATTTCTCTCTTTTAAACACTCTTATCTAGGAATACCTTTTAGTAAACTCAAACAGTGGAGTGTAATCTCTCTTTTTTCTTTCTCTTTTTTGTCTCTTTCTTTCTTCTTTTTTTCTCTTTTCTCTCTCTTTTTTTAGACTGCTCATTTTGGGTTTTCAGCCTAGAGCCTCTTTCCTCTTGTTCGAGTCTGTGGATGTATTCTCGAATCAAACTGTATCTATACTGGAAATTGTCGCTTGTTCCCGCTTGAACGTAATCAATTCTACCCAGCTCTTCTAAATTGGTGCCTATCGTACGGTAGATTCTTCATGTATCTTCTTCTTACACTATTTAACTTAGTGTACTCGCTCTTGATTACTTCGGCCTTCTGATTGCCATTTCTTATGTTGCTTGGTTTATTTTCTGAGCATAAACTTGTCTTCATCCATTTTTCTCAGGTAGTTCTATGGCATTCATGTCCAATCTGTCTGGTTTCATCTATTTCTCTTAGTAAAGTGAAAGAATACCATTCTTCATTCCATTCATAGATGTCATGAGAAAGCCTTTAGGGGGTAAAGGTTTAGGGTCAACTCTCGATTCAATGATCTTAAACGGCAAGTGACTGAGAAGGAAAATTCCTAAAATGGGAACTGCCCATTGTCTAAACACTCGCTTTGTTCCTCTGTTAGCCTAAGTGGATTAACGGATACTCACATTTGCAATATCCTCACAACTTTCAATTTCTTCTAAATATAAGCAACTTAGAGTTGATTTTCGAATTTGAACCACATGTATTCTTGCATTTGAGATTCAATGACCTGATGTAGAAATGATATATACATATGTCCATTCAAAAAATGTGTATATGTGTATGGAAAATCAAAAACTACCTCATAACAATGAAATGTTTAAAGAATCAAAGAATGCAAAAATGTTTTCTAAATGGAAATGTGAAAAAAAATATTTGTTTGAGAGTTTTTTTCTTCAAAACATTGAGAATTTCTTTGTGAACTGATGGGAAAACCATAGGGACCTTCGGACTACCTCCCGAGTACTAACTCATTTCGACCCTTTCAATGTAGTGTAGGCTTGCCATTTCTCTTGTTTTTCCTTGCTGGATCAATTCTTGCGTTAGGACTCCCTTACCAACCAGCTTCTGGATTTCTCAGTGCCATGCTCCAATGCCCTCACATAAAACTCATATGCACTGTTCAGGTCAAAGTTGTGGGCAAATGTGTCAGGTGTAATATTCATCGGCCTAGGGGTGAGCTGCTAACCTTCGACTAAATGAGTACCCCAAATATTTTCAGATTTGTTCGATGAACTTCCCTCGATGATTTGGAGGGATTATCAGACCTCATTCTCTTACTGTTATGAGAATCTTGAAAGTGGTACCCATTTATCTTTTTCTTTTCGTCTACTCCTAGGTAGGTCCGGTCTTTAAACTTAGGTCTTGGAGTGCATGTTCGATTCTCTCTCCGACTGTCATGAAGTCCTCAAAGCTGACCTTCATTTTCTCGAGCATCTTATCAAAAAAGAAATAAGAAATGTGGCATAAAACATGGAAGTCACTTTCCTCTTCGTCTACGGGAGGCTGCACCTGGGTCGCTAAACACAACCACCTCAAAACACATTCCTTGAAGCTTTCATCAGGTTTCATCTTCGTACCATGGAGATATTGACGACTTGGTGCTAAGTCCAAAGCATATTTATATTTGCCCAAAAAGGCATCGGCTAAGTCTCCCCACGACTGAACTTGGTCTCTACTCAAACAGTTATACCATATCACGGTGGGCCCTGCTAGACTGTCGTGGAAGGAGTGGAACAATAATTTTTCATTCTCAATGCAGCCCTCCATCTTTTTACAGAGCACGGTCAGGTGAATCTTGGGGCATCTTGTTCCGTCATCATGCGCAAATATGGGAATCTTTGGAATCTGGAGGAATGACCAAATTAGGGTTCAAACAGAGTTTTCTTGCATCGAAGGCATCAAATTTCTTCTTTTTTTCTTTTTCGATCCCATCTTCTAACTGCACGAATCATGATTTTTGAGCGTGTTCAATTATTTTATTCACGATAAAGCTTTAATTGGTCTTTGGATTGCCCCTAAAACTTTTATGCGAGGTAATGATAATGTTATGTAAAATATGCCATGACTGTACAATGTGATGCAATGCAATGTGGTGTTGATTCTCGAACAGTCCTTAAAAAACTTTCGTTTAATAGAAAAATGTCTGGTTGCAAAAAACTAATAATGAATTACAGGTAATAGTTAGCTTCCTTTTAGAGATCTTGACTTCGGGAAGCAAAGCTCGTGTTCTACGTCTCGTCGTCGTCTTCAGGATGATGGGTGACCTCGTCTTCTCCTCTTATGCTACTCCATAGACTTGTGACATCATGATCTTCATGCTTTGGCTTCTAAAAACATTGACAAGTGTAGGCATAATGCAGGCAAGAGTTTATTCTTCGGTTGATCTGGGTGCAAACAAACCGATCTTCGAATAATGCGTCTAAGTAGGGTTGGATCCTAGTGGTCCAAAGGGGGTCTACTTAAAGTCTTTAAAACTTTTGGGTTTACATTAAAATTCTCAAAGATCATTTGGTTTAAAGATTTCCCATTTTATTATAAAAAAGTTTTAACTTACTTAAAAAAATGAAACTTTTAGGTTTTTTTTTAGTTTTAGGAGAGAAAAGAATTCAAAACACAATAATAATATTTTTTAAATTTTTTTTGAAGGAGTTAAATTAAAATCTTTGAGATTTTTACAAAGGTTTAAATGTGAAGATTTTAAAATTAGGGTTCTGTAGTCCCCACTGGATCATCTGCGCCGCACGTGCCTTACTATCGGACCGTCTTCTTTCTCGATTGGTCTTTGCTCGGCCTAACTTGATAATGTAATATTATCGTTTTCGGCAAATCAAACTTTTTCCTATTTTGAAAGCCTTTTAAATGAGCCGTTCTCAAATCAACACCATGTCATGAAATACAAAATGAATGAAAATAAAGGCATTGATTATGCTGGTAATCACCATTTCGAACGACTTTCATAGGAATTAAAGGGTCCAGATTCTGGAGCCAGAAAAGAAGAATTATACAGATATGCCCCTCTACATGTTTTTGGGTCGCACTTAAGGAAATGAAAGTATCGGTTAAAATCACTGGTACCAGGTTTGCCTTCCGCTTCATGTGTTCAAACAGATCCAAGATGGCTACGTCGATGTTTCCAAGAACCGTCGAGAAAATGATCAAACCCTATATCCCTAAAGAGAACATGTCCATCTTCATCGCCTCATCTGGGTGTACGGGTATGATGTCTCGGATACACTCCCATGTACAGGCTAGGCTGTCTCCTCGACTCTGAATCAGGCCGTTGACCCAATCGTCACTCATCCTGGCAAAGGTTTTGAACTTCAATAGATAATTCTAGTTCCTTTTGTATAGATCCAATCTTTTTGAATATTCTTCTTGTTGAGCAAGGCTGTGTACTCTTCTACCATGGGTATCATGTTATGTTCGTTGAAAGTGAAGCAGCAAAAACCAAGGTTCTAGGACTGAAAAATGGCTCGACGCAAAGGCTGATTAACCTGGACATACATTAAATGTGCCATGTCGCCATAACTATCAGAATATAGGTCTTGTAGTCGTTGATCCCATCCTTCCCAAATATTTTTAAGCTCTCATAGGTCATTTTGTTGTAGGCTCTTGTATGTATATCCTGGCATTATGCTCTCACTCGGCAAACTGTTACCTTAGGCCCACTAGTTGACTTCTGACCAATGTCTGACGGCTATTCTTGAGATACATTTTATCCATGATGAAAGATTTCTGATCAGGCAAACCACTTGAACCAACACCTTTATGTCATGCAATGCTAATGCAACAAAAGTATGTGTAAAGTAAAAAATAAAATAAAACAAAAAAAAATGAGTTAGTACCGAATAAAATCAATAGATACATAAATAAAAAGCGAAGTAGATAAGGCAACAAGCAGAGCAATCCTATTTATCCATTCTAAAACACCTAAGTTATCTGCATGGCTCTAGAGGGGTGGGCTTTCTATATCCTCTACATGCAGTTTTGGTGCTAAGAGGTACCCGAATTGTCCTTGTTGTCCCATACTAAGAGTAGCAAGGTCCCCGACCATCACTCATTATAGGCTCCTTTCAACCGGGTTTAACTCAGGGGGACCCATTCGCTTATACCCATACGAAGGAATGATATCCTCACGAAAACATAAGGTACTCGAGCCACGAAGGTACTTGCTAAGCCCATACGGAGGAACGATATCCACACGAAAGCACTAGCGTTTTCCCGCACTTAAAAGGACAGGTTTATATGCCAAATTTTAAATGCGTTAAAATAAACGCCCAATTATAACCAAATGTTAATTTAATAGTCACTTTAATCAAGAATTTCCAATATTAGTAAAGCGATAATTATTTGAAAAGCTTGACTCTCTTTTATTTTTGAAAACCAAAAAAAATGTCCCCAGCAGAGTCGTCATCTGTAGCGATATTCTTTTTTTCTTTTCGCTAAAAGAACGGGGTTACAATGTGTTTGTGGTTTTTTCGGACATTTAAAAATATATTCTGTGGGGTTTTAGAAAAACCGTATTTTATAATAAAAAAAAATGGAGTCGCCACCGGCCATTAAGGTAGGCCAGACACTGTAAAACTAGAGATTTGAAAACTGTTGGGTTCGGGAGTCGGTTACGGATGAGGAAGGATTAGCACCCCACACCGCCCAAAATTGGTACTTTAATAATTACCGCTTTATTAATATTGAACTTTTCGGATTAAAGTGACGATTAAATTAAAATTTGGTTATAAATGCGAGTAAATTTTAAGGGCCCCGTTATTTGAGAGTAAATTGATAGACCACAATCACTGCGCTTGATACTGGCCACGTTTACGCTCGAATAAAAGGGCACCACATTGACAAAATATATATTTCCAAAATGCAACTTAAAACATGGCGAATATAAATAAATACAATGCGATAAAAATATAAATAAATATTAACATAATAAAACACTAAGCTAACATAAATAAAATACTAATCTAAAATATTCATAAACATATAAACTAAAAAATAAGAATATAATTTTAAATTAACTAATACTTCATTAAATCATAACAATTACAACACAAATAAAAAGGGAAGAAAATATAGCTAACTAGGAGCTCGAATGACGAACCCCGACTGAACTCCACCGAGATCTACCACGACCTCTTCAAAAATTAACTAGATCAGATCCAAAATAGGACCCTGATCGAATGTTGGATCGAACTAACTGGGGCTGAGGGCACTGCCCCCGACCCCCGCCAGCCTTGCGGCCGGCCTAGCTCCCAACTAGGGAGCTTATTTGCTTGCCAAATTCATGGCATTTGTGTGCGTCAATTGCAAGCCCCCAAGCCTTTATATAGGCTAAGGGGTGGGTGGGGTGGAGACGTGGAGCTCTAGGCTCCACGCAATTTTCTTTTTTTTGCTTTTTTAATTATTTTTTATATTATATATACATATTATTTTATTATTTTTGTTGATTTTTATATTAATAATAGTACTAATAAATAATACTACAACCCGAACAAAAATGAATGATGACAGTAACATTATATATGATATATAATAATAAATATTATATATAACAAATAAAATATGGGTACCTATCACATAAAACATATAATGTATACTATAATATAAATAATGTTATAATATATAATAATAACATATAATATAATATTATAATGTATAATATGTATAATAATATATAATGTAACGTACTCTATTAGTATAATACTATAGTATACATATAACTTACTATGTATAATAAATATATAGTATATATAATATAATGTAATATTAACAATGGAATTGAAATAGAAGAAAAACCGAATAGGGGGCCAAAATTAAAACAAAACAAAACTTAAAAAAGGCTGAAATAGGTTCTACAATGTAATCTCCTATTTTCGTCGGTTAATGGTAATGAATTTTTCAAATTTAGTTCGATTAACTGATTTTAAACTGAATTAACTGAAATTATTAAATATTTAAATATATTCAATTAAGATTCAACTAATTTTTAATCGAATACGAGATGCTATATATTACCGGTTCAAAATTTTAGATATATAATTTTTCAGATCGCATTAGACTCATATCCAAAATGCACACATCTAATTGTTAGTGTAGTTTATTTATTTTTCTTTCTTTTATCAGAGTAATTTATTTACTTTTCAATAAAAAGAAAGAGATTAAAAAATTAACGGGTTGGTCCAAGTGTAAGCAGTTTGGTATCGTTTACGCAGATATTGAGTTCAAAACATTGTATATGTAGAAAATCTCCATTAAAAGACTCACCCACTAAAATTAAGTATACGACGCAGATCGATCCAGATTAATCAGTGCAAAATCTTAAAAATCGAAAGGACAACCAAAAAAATTAACCTGGAATATATTATTATTATTTTTGATTTTTAACATTATTAAATATAAAAATAATTTAAAATAGATAATAAAATTATATTTTATTATTAAATTTAAAAATAAAAAATTACCACCACTGTACCGTTGGTCTCAGAATCGGCGACCTTTTGATCCCAAATTGCATCAGTTGACTCGTTTTGACACGTTGAGTCCGAATTTAATGTTTATTTTACAGAAAAATTTCTCAAAACTCACAATCTCATTTGAAAATTTTTGGTTTTTTTTTCATTTTGATCTCTTTTTTGCAAACTTCGGAGCACTTTTCGACGAAATGGAGGTCGAACTCCGCTCAGGGGCCAAGATGAAATGATCTGTGAAATCTGAAATTGAACGACCACCATCTACGACCGTCGACGGTAGAGTCCGACGACGACGAATGGTGACCGCCGAACTGTTGGATTTAATTTTATATTTTAAATTTTAAATTATTTTTATATTAAATAATAATAAAAATGCCAAATTTTTTAATAATAATAAAATAATCGAGAGTGACCAAAACAAGAGCAACCCGAAAGTTCAGTTAATAAATTAAAAGTTTGAAAATTTATTAACCAAAATAAAAGTGAGAAGATAGTTTAGTGATAATCTGTGTATTTTACCCTTTCTAAAATCATGGAAAAAATGAAATCGGTAGACAGCATTGCGACTTTCACTTCACATCGTCATCTCTTACTTTCGCTTGCACAATAGAGGAAGAGAATTTTTTTTTCTTTTTTTTGCAGATCTCCAAAATCTCCATTTCTCAAACCCTAAATTCATCGATCTTTATAATTAAAAAAAAAACCCAAATTTTATTTTTTTCCGTTTTGGTGAAAACAGATATACATATAGCCGATGATTCTAGAACCGTCATGAATAATCTTCACCAAGTTGCCTTCCTTCATGGATTTTGTAATCCGTACGATGCCTGAGCTGCGTAGCCACGCTCGCAGAAATCGAGCATCCGTTAACCGTGACCTGAATCTAAATCCGATTGATATTGTTCCGCAACCCGATTCCGATATCAACAAGGTAACCGTACGAACTCGCCGGAGGAGAACCGGACAGAAAAGGAAACAGGAGGACGAGATTTTCGCTGCCGTTGGTAATAGCGAAGTTAACAACAACGTTAACGGATACAGTAATATTGCGATCGGTGCCGGTTTTGAAACGACGCCGTTGGGAAGAAAGGAGGACGGGGATATTGAAGAGCTTAGGGTTTTGACAGAACAGGTTGCCGAAAAGAAGATGAACGAGTTCGATAGTGGTGGCCGTAGCGGTGATAAGGGCCCCGGCGCTGAAGATGAAGGAAAAACAGCTCCGCTTCCTGAAAAGGTTTTTTTTTATTATTAATTTTCTTGTCTTTAATTTGTGAGTTTTGGGGTTCTTTAGACTGTTGGTTTGGTTACCATGGCATTGGCATTTTGAAGGTTGGTCCTAGTTGTAGCTTCATAATTTCATTGAACACAAGTAACGATATGAAGCACAATCAGATAATGTTGGGAATAAAAAAAAACCCAGTTTAGAAAGTCATATTAGTCTTAAGAATGTATTTTTATTCTTTGTTTTCAATGCAACAGGTTTCGGTAGGCGGTTCCCCGATGTATAGAATTGAAAAGAAACTGGGGACTTTGGACAAGTCTTTGTTTGTCAACGAATTAGCGCTGCTGGTCCGGGAGCTCTAGAGGTGCTTAATAATATTATAGAAGATTCCATTCCTTACTGAGTAGTTCATATCTCAAATCTGCTAACCCTTTTATGTTTGAATTTTTAGGTAGCTTTAAAATTTGAGCATAGAAGCAGCAAAGGATGCAATTATGGGCCACCATATGAGTGGCAAGTTTACAAGTGAGATTCCTATCATCTCATTTTTTAATGGTTGTTATATTTGCATCATAGTCTTGTTAATCGGGGTTGTATTTCATTTGTGATTTAACCATGGGTTTTTGTTATTGTGCAATGCGCTTGGTGGCAGCCATGGTGTCCCTCGAGTTCATTACAAGGGTCGGCAAGGTGACTACTATGTTATGGTATGTGTTTGCTTTAGTGAAATCTCTTTAAGTTTCGATATACACATATGTGTCTATGTTTCTGGTTTCCGAGTATGATTTGAGGTGTTGCAGTGTTTTTAACAGGTTATGGATATGCTTGGACCTAGCTTATGGGATGTTTGGAACAACAACTCGCACACGTATGTTCCTTGTGAAGTTACATGTTAGATTTTGCTTTATATATTCACAGTGGAACCATCTATTGATAGCTTATCTTTTCAATTCCAGGATGTCTATCGAAATGGTAGCATGTATTGCCATTGAAGCCATATCAATCTTAGAGAAGATGCACTCCAGAGGGTGATACATTTTTATTCTTTGCTTATGACTTTTTTCCTTTTTGGTTTCAGATATGGCAAGAGTGTTTGTGTTAAGGAGTTTATATGCTTGAATTGATAAATGTTGATAATCAGTCCACTTAATTGAGGCCTCTATTATTAGTTTTGGGTAGCAATGATCAGTGTTTAAAAAGGCGCTTCTGAGGCGCTAAGGCGAGGCGAGGGTAAAATGCCTAATTGGGTCTAGGCGAGGCGACTTCAATGAGGCACGTTATTTTTTTGGTTTTTTTTTTATCTTTTTTTATTGTGTTTTACATACTAACTTGGGTCAAAGGTAGAGACCACACAAAAATAACATTAATCAAATGAAATTAAAATTAATTTAGTCGAGCTATTGTGTAATTTGAACTTAAAGCATAACACATGATATATAAAAATATTAATTAAATTGGATCGAATTTAAATTAAAATTAATTTGGTTGAGTTTTAAAACTTGAACTAAATTTAATTGTTTTGATACAATATTGTGTATTTAAGTTTAAAATCTTGAATTAACTTATTTCTATCATGATTTTATTTATGGATAATTATTTGATACACTGTTAGTTTCCACTAGCGTCTTAGTTTTAGGGCTTAGGGACTCGATTTAGGGTGTAGGGTTTAGGTTTAGTAGTTTAGAGTTTAGTCATTGTGAATAGAATTTTGGGTTTAAGGTTAAAATTTAGTGTTTATAGGTTAAAACCTAAATCCTCAATATATTACTCTAAACCTTAATCTCTAAATTTAAATCTTAACTCTAGCTCCTATATTCTAACTATTAAACACTACACCCTAAATTGAGTCCATAAACCCTAAAACTAATTTAGTTTTCACCGCTAGTGTATTGGATATAAATCCTTAATTTAAATCATATTATCATATATCCTTTTGAGAGTATTATATATCTAGCTTTGTCTATTTACAGTATAAAAATTTTAGGTTTTATTTTGATACACAACCTGTGTAAAAATTTTTTACACAACCCTTCTATAAAATCTAAAATTTAAAACCCTAACACCCTAACCCCTAAACCTTAAATTATAACCCCTAAACCTTAAACTTTAACTATAAACCTTAAATTCCAAACCCTACAACTTAAAACCCTAAACTTTAAACCCTAAACTAAACCCCTAACCCCTAAATTTGAAAAGCACGTGTAAACTTTAATTTACGCGGACTATGTATCAAACTTTTTCTCAAAATTTTTTATATTGCATGATAAAATGCAATATGCTTTTTGATTGGAAAGTTAAAAGTAAATGAAATTAAGAGCTTTGTTGAACTTATAGTCCTTTTTAAAGTATTAAATTTTCTTTCTTGCTTGGTACTCTGCTTCATGTGCATTTATACATTATCCTTGATTGGTTCATGTTGAAGTTGAACATTCAAAGAATCTCATTATTCGTATCACCCAAAATTTTATTGAATGTAAAGAACTTTGAAGTTATGCTTAATGTATAAAATGCTGATGATGAATACTCTTTGGTGTTTACAATGTATGAATTGTTCTTTTTGCTCTACTCTACAACGGGAAAACATGTATATCTCTTATTTTTAAAAAATGCGCCTTACTTCAATAAGGCGTGCGCCTCTCGCCTCGCGCCTCGGTTATAAAACCCCTATCGCCTTAGTGCGCCTTTCGTCCTTTTTAACACTGGCAATGATTATGATTCTTCCTGCTGTATAGTTATTTATTTATTTTGTGTGTGTGAAATAAACACATTTGGTGCTATAATTCTGTTGCTTCTGCACTTTTTAGATATGTGCATGGGGATGTGAAACCCGAGAATTTCTTGCTTGGTACTCCTGGAACTCCAGATGAGAAGAAACTTTTTCTTGTTGACCTTGGATTGGGTAAGCTGCAGAAATTTATTTTTAGATCTATTTCTATTCTGATCCAAATGATTTTTTGACTGTTCTGTTTCTCTTTTGACTTAACAGCTACCAAATGGCGAGATGGTTCGAGTGGTCAACATGTGGAGTATGACCAACGTCCTGATGTTTTCAGGTAAAGTCAAAAAAATTGTTATCCATTACCTTTGCACGCCTTTATTCTCCTTTTGTGTGTATAATTTTCTTTGCTAATTTATCCTAAGCCTTGAACTTCATTTTCCTTTTCTATTTTTGAGGTTATGGTCAACTGCTATTGATTATTTTCTTTACCACAGGGGAACTGTACGATATGCTAGTGTGCATTCTCATCTTGGTAGAACTGGTAGTAGGAGAGATGACCTAGAGTCTCTGGCTTACACACTCATATTTCTCCTCTGTGGTCGGTTACCTTGGCAAGGATATCAGGTTTGCATTTTTGTAACATAACTTTCTGCATGTATATATTTATTGTCTCTTGCCTTTCTGATTCAAGTCGTTATTTTAGGGTGAAAATAAAGGTTTTCTTGTTTGTAAGAAGAAGATGGCCACTTCTCCAGAAACTTTGTGTTGCTTTTGTCCTGCACCTTTCAGACAATTTGTTGAGTACATTGTGAATTTGAAGTTTGACGAGGAACCAAATTATGCAAAATATATCTCTCTTTTTGATGGGATTGTTGGTCCAAATCCAGATATTAGGCCAATAAATACTGATGGTGCTCAGAAGGTACTTCTTGAGTTCTTGTGTCTACGTTATTTGGTTAACTTGTCATTGAGAAGAAGTATATCTAAGTTGTTGGAATTTATTGAACATATATATATATATATATATATTTCTTGAAGCTTATTTATCAAGTAGGACAAAAGAGGGGACGGTTAACAATGGAGGAGGAAGAGGATGAACAGCCAAAGAAGAAGGTTCGAATGGGTATGCCTGCAACTCAGTGGATTAGTGTGTATAATGCTCGTAAGCCTATGAAACAAAGGTATGTAAGAATCATCATCATCATCAAGCTTTTCCGGTTGTTAATAAGAATAGTTGTTCATAACATCTATCTCCTGTTATAGATATCATTATAATGTAGCAGATGTGAGGCTTCCCCAGCATATTGAGAAAGGAAATGAAGATGGGTTATTTATCAGCTGTGTGGCTTCTCGTTCTAATCTGCGGGCTCTTATTATGGATGCTGGCACTGGCTTCACTGCTCAAGTTTATGAACTCTCTCCATACTTCCTTCACAAGGTCAGTTATGTTCATTTGATTCTTAGACTTGTCTATTGCAATTCTGCTATATTATTACATATCATTTGTATGCTATTTTGATATTTGCCCATGGTAATATATGTCAAACATAGTTGTGAATAGCTCTTACTGGTTTAGCACAAGTGTTCATCGATCAATTTTATTACCCTCTGAAGGAATGGATTATGGAGCAATGGGAGAAGAATTACTACATCAGTGCAATCGCAGGAGCTAATAATGGGAGTTCTTTAGTTGTGATGTCTAAAGGTTGGTTTAGCTATCCCTTGAGTAACTAAAAAGAAGTTTCTATTTTTATGTTTATACATCTATTTTATTTCTATGGCTTTATTGAATGTAGGGACCCAGTATTTGCAGCAATCTGACAAAGTTAGTGATTCATTTCCTTTCAAATGGATCAACAAAAAATGGAGAGAGGGTTTTTATGTGACTGCCATGGCCACTGCTGGAAGCAAATGGGCAATTGTTATGTCACGTGGTGCTCCATTTTCTGACCAGGTTTATTAAATTTTTAGATCATCTGTTCAGTGCCATTCCATTTTGTGTTAAATGAAAAGTTTACAGCATTACAATATCTTGTTCTGTTTCACTTTCAGGTTGTAGAATTAGATTTTCTATATCCTAGTGAAGGTATTCATCGGAGGTGGGATAGTGGCTATCGCATCACTTCAACTGCTGCAACTTGGGATCAAGCGGCTTTAGTTCTTAGTGTTCCAAGAAGAAAACCAGCAGATGAAACTCAGGAGACCCTTAGAACATCTGCTTTCCCAAGCACTCATGTAAAGGTATTTATACTTCCAACTGTATAGGTATTTCATCCTTTTTCCTGAAAGTGTAAATGCTCACGTAGGGCTTTTTTTCCAGGAGAAATGGGCAAAGAATCTCTATATTGCATCAGTTTGTTATGGTCGAACTGTTTCATGAACTGCCAAAGTTTTGTTCAGATGCCACTCATTTTGTTTGATCTTTCACTTTTATGGCGAGGGACGACTATACTGCTTCATTTTCAAGGACCTAAGCTCTTTAGCTAGATTGACCGATCACTGCATTATGGAGTTGATGTATGCAAATTTCTACTTTATTGTCACCATCTTGTAGCATCAAATCAAACACCTGTGCACTGTTATTCAATCAAGTCAAATTCTTTGAGCTAAATTCTTATATTTTCTCCTTTTAAATGGGGATGTTCTTGCCTTGTATAGTTTTGAAGTTGTAATTTCTTGGTTGAAGGCAAGTGCACAGGTTAAGTTTAATTGTCGATGTGTGAGGAACATGCAATGATGATTTTATGCTGTACTCTAGATGCTTTCAGTCATTCAATCTATGTACTATGCCTAGCTTTGTTTCTGGAGTAGAAGATCATAATGATCTTCCACCCTTTCACTTCTGGGATGTCTGATTTGACCCTAAAGAGAAAATTACTTATTTTGTATGTTTTTAAGCCACAGTATTATTAATTTTGGGCTATGGTAGATGTTAGTATTCCCATTTCCATTATCCATCCGAATATCTTGTAGATGGTTGTTAGTAGTGCAAGCACATCTACAGAGAGTCCATGCTCTTTTGTGTTGACTTGGTGCATGCTGAAGATTGATATATCTAATTAAGCATTCAAATATTTGAAGTTGTGATATTTCAGTGTTCCATTTTTTTGGGTATTGTGCTAGCTTTTGAATGCCATTGTGGCTAATTTGTATATTTGCTTATGTAGTCTGATAGTTATGTATCTTAACGCTTTGCTTTGGAGTTCGGACTTTAGAATGGTGCTTTGCGGTGATTATCTATCAAGGCTCCCAACATGTGAGCCTAAAAGATTCTGCGAGCAGACCAACCGATATTTAATTTGGTAAGGTACTTTCCATGGTTAACTTGATTATAGTCGTGAGCCTAATTTCATGCATTGCTGGTGCAGTTCTTGTGCATGTGTTGACCATTCAATTCATTTCCAGGTACAACGTCAAGTTCATCTGTCGTACAAAGTATCAACTCTCTGTTTTTCTTGTCTCTGAAGTGGTAAGCACATCATGGTTTTTTCAGCAATTCATATAATTATCTTTAATGGGGCGCCCCCGATATATTCTTGGGCATAACTGATATTGCCTTGTATGATTATGACTGATGTCACACCGAAATAAAAGCATACACCCCTTCTGACGTATGCCGCACTACCACAGGTTTTACCCCAGTGCATTCAATTATTTCTGGCATAAGATAACTAAGCACCTTTTGTAAGTAACATGCTAAAATAATCTAGAAAATCGGTTTGAAGGGGAGGTTAAGGGAGTTGGAGAATGGAGAGTTTACTTTCTTGTTCAGTGTCTTGTCATATAATAAAGCAACGTGGTGTGCTAGCTGTGTTTGTGTTCACTTGCTTTCCATTCGTTTGGAAACCTCTAATATAGTGGGGTGTTTGTTTGAGACGATCTGTGGCAACCTATGTTACTCGGAGTTTGGTGCAAGTGTTTGATGTAGGTATATTCTTGAATCTGGTATGTTCAATTTTTCAAGTTCTTATATGTATTTGGAGGACTTGTGTTTAGATGTGTCGGTTACGGGTACTTAAAGCAAAAGAAAGAGTTGGAGCAGGTAACTGTCTCAATTATGTTGCATAGGTGCCCTCTTGTTCTGGACAAGAAGTCTGAAGCAACAAGCAAGCATGTATTACTATAAGTCACTTTGTCTATGCATTGTAGTTGTTAAATGGTGAACCAGCTGGCTTATCACTTTTTCTTTTATTGTCACCCACCCTATCGAGATTCGCAATGACCTCAACACCAGAATTAGTTTGAGAATTGTTGAACCACACCGGTGATGTCTTTACTTTTCCACGACTAAATAAATGTTAAGGTAATTGATTAGTGATTGTGGTGTTTATTGCAGTTTTTCCGGGGACGGGGATTTGAACACTGCTTTTGTGACGTTATTTTCTTTGGCTTATTGTGGTGTGGATTTTAATTGACCGGTCGGATTTGAGAATTGATAGATTCTAGCATCCTGGTGTTTGCCAATGGATGCATCCGAGGTTGAATCCCATAGATCTTAATAGTACTAAAGAACAAAGGTTTTATGTGAACTTTGCCTCCATTCCCTGGGTGATCTGGAAACACGGACACAACAAAAATGAAAAAAAAAAAAAGTGGCGTACACTTTAAAATCAAAGGGACCAAGGCCAAAAACAAAAGAGAGGATGGAGGGAGGGTGGGTAAAGCTGTGTTTTTTTTTTGGAGAAATTATTAGATGGGTTTAGTTTACTATGTGATTTTAGTCAATAAAATTCATCTATTTCGTTATTTTTAAATAACTATTTATTTTTTCTTTATATATAGGAAAGAGGATATTCACCTTAAATGGACTTTATTGGTTGGGACTATTGTTGATGTGGTAAGTCGAATTCATCTAATAATTTTTCGTGTTTTTGGTATAATGGCAAGATAGCCCTTTAATGTTTGTCACTTTTTTCCATTTCACCTTTAAAGTCTTTTCAAAAATTAAATCATAACGTCTTTTTTTTTATTTCTTCAAATAAGTCATTTTGTGGTTAATTAAATAAACAAAGTTTTTGTTTGGTAAATAGCGATTTGAGTCAAAATTAGATGTTTGATTGATCAAATTCGTTAATTTGAATGTTTGGTAAATAGTAGATTTGGTGAAACTTTTATTTTTTTTAAAAAATACTAATATGAGCTTTTTAAAATTGAAAATTTTGATACAAAAGTTACAAAGATCATTTTATTCTTAGTAATTATAAAAAAATCTTCAAATTATTTAAATTTAATTTTTTTATTTTAATTCTTCACCCTCATGTATATTGTATTAAAATTAATTTACATTGTGACATTTGTAAATTAATATTTTTTTATTATCACATATTTATATTTATATTTAAGAATTAATTAAATTGTATTAAAATTAATTATATAAATAATAAATTAATATATAGATCTTTTAAATATGCTTAGTAATGTTATATTAAAAAATTATTTTTATAATGAAATTAATATTAATACATATATAAAATTTTAATAATTAATAAACTATTTGAACAAGTATCGAATATAATCATGTACTTATATGTTATTTTGCTTGTTTAAATAATCAAACATCTATCAGCTATCAATTAATTTTACCAAACACTTTTATACTATCAACTATCAGTTAATTTTATTAAACACTTTTATACAATCAACTAATACAATCCGCTAGTCAAATCAGCTAATGCAATTAGCTATCAACTAATGTAATCCGCTATTAATTATCAGCTATCCGCTAATTGTCAAACAAGGTCAAAGAATTTTTTTTGTTGTTTTGTCTTTTTTAACTATTGATTTGTAATGTTGGCCATGTTTAACAATTAGCAGATAGCTTATAGCTAGTAGCGAATTACATTAGTTGATAATTGATAGCTGATTCTCAAACAGTTGTTTAAAAACAGGGTCGTGTCTTTTTTTATTTGCACAAAACTTGTCTTAAAGCTAGTTTAGCGGATAACTTTATTTTTTTTTTGAAAATAGTTGAGTTTATAAAATTCGAGTCAAGTTTTTGAGCTTTTGTACAATTTAATTGTAATTATTTATAATGTTATATGATACATATTAATTTAAATTTAAACGGTTTTCTATATTCATTTATGACACACATATATCTTCATATTTTCGCATGTGATATATATAATACATCGAGAAAAATTGAGAGACTTGACTCGAACTTGAAAATGATAAATTAATTACTAAAATTTTTGAGTTATTCAAATTTTTATTTTATAACTCAAACTTTATTTAAAATTTTTTTATAGTCAAGTCGAGTTTATACAATTAAAAATTAAATCAAAATAAATTAAGTTTTTTTTGCGCCGAATCCAGTCAAATAATTTAATTTTTTGATTCAAGTTGAATTTTGCCCATTCCTAAGTCTAGATCTTCTTGATGCATCACTCTGAAAAATCATAAATTCTCTCCCCCAATCGGCTCTTATGACTTAACGGCTTCCAAAACATCAATAATTTTGTTTTGAATCCGTCTTATTCGTCGTGGTTGCACCTCCCAATCTTATTTCCACTTTACTTTTGATCACCTATTAAATAATTTTCTATTAATATATAAATTCTATTTTAATACACAAGTTTGTATAAAAAATATTATATAATTATTCTTTAAATTTTAAATTCTTAAACTTATATCTCTAAATCCTAAACTTAAGCCTAAACCCTAAACTCTAACCTTAAATCTAAACTATAAACTTAAAGTTAGGGGTTAGGTTTTACATTTTATAGTTAAATGTGAACGGTTCTGTATTTTTTTTATACACAACTTGGGTATCAAAATATAACTCATATATTATTATGCAAATTTTTTTATTATTTTGAGTGCAATAAAATTTAGTGTTTATTAACTTTAAATTCGTGTAGCACAGTATAAAAATAAGAATATTTATTATCAAAATAAATAAAATTAAAAGAATTTTAAATCTTATAAAATGATCTTGTACGTATAAAATAAATTATGTATCATGAATGACGCTTTAATTTTATAACCATAATAATTTAATTTTTTAAATAAATAATTATCAAACAATAAAAGAATTTATTAACACAACATAACAACGTTAAAAACGTAATTAAAAGCGTTTAAATTTGATACACAGGCTGTGTAAGCCTGCCTATTTCTACTATAAATCAAAATTAAACCTAAATCCTAAAAAATTAAACTCTAAACCTTAAATTCTAAACATTAACCTTAAATTTTAAATCCTACAACCCAAACCCCTAAACTAAATCCCTAATCCTTAAAATTAAAAGGTCTGTGTAAACCTGTGTATTGTAATTTTTCTCTAATTAAAAATAGAGAAAAACTACAGTCTGTGTAAACTTAAAAATAGAGAAAATCTTCAATACACAGTCTGTGTAAACTAGTTTACACAGACCTTTTAGTTTTAGGGGTAAGGGGTTTAGTTTAGGGTTTAGAGTTTAGGGGTTTGGGTTGTAGGGTTTAGAATTTAAGGTTAGTGTTTAGAATTTAGGGTTTAATTTTTTAAGGTTTAGGTTTAATTTTGATTTATAGTAGAAATAGGCAGGCTTGTGTGAAATAAATTTTACACAGCCTGTGTATCAAATTTAAACCTTTAAAAATATAATAGATATTAAGCTGTTTTTGTTAGGGTAAACTATTATAATGGTCATTTATGTTTAGTATGTGTACGGTTGGACACCGATTTTGATAATTGACTGTTGTGGTCAGTTATGTTTTCATTTTTTAAACATTTGGTCACTCGGGTATTAATTGCCGTTAGACATCGATAACATACTGACTTGGCACAATAAAAAAAAGGATAAATTACTTATATGAAGCACTTACCTACTTACATCGGTTTCCATGGTGTAGGAATACGCTGAACTTCTTCACGAGTTCATGTCTGCAGTTAAGCAGATTTATGGACAGAAAGTACTAATACAGGTAATAGTCGGCTCACGTTCGTTTAGCCTTTTAGTTTTGGAATGTTACATACTCAATTCAGATACCGTTTTCAGTTTGAAGATTTTGCAAATCAAAATGCATTTGAGCTGTTGGCAAGATATAGTTCTAGTCATCTCGTTTTCTTATTCGGAAACACTTTCGTAATGGCAGGGTACCGCGTCTGTGGTGCTGTCTGGTCTTATTGCAGCATTTAAGTTACTCGGCGGAACTCTCACTGACCATAGGTTTTTATTCCTCGGTGCCGGAGAGGTAAGGCTCAATTAACACAAGTTCGTCAAGGAAACTGCACTTTTATGAACAATACTTTCATCAATTCTTAGCAGCATTTCTCTTTATGTCACTTGACCTTTGTCCCATCTTTAATCTGTAAACCTATTACATATGTTCGTGGTCTAAATAGTCGCTTCTTTATCGGTGTTGATAGGCTGGAGCTAATAGCTCTTGAGATGTCAAAGCAGGTAAGAAATAACAGTCGGATAAGGATTCGTTTCCTCGGGTTCATGGCTCACCATGTATTGTTTCTTGACAGACTGGAAATCCGATAGAAAGAATCGCAAGAAGATTTGGCTTGTAGACTCAAAGGTACTGCAAAATCTCATCCGAACATCATGCATATAAGATTCTTAGATCTTTCCTAGATTGGCTTGTTTGTGTCCTTCCCTTTCTCACCATGATGAGTTTGAATTGTGTGGCGGGGGTTGATTGTCGAGTCTCGTAAGCAGTCACTTCAAGAAACCTTGGGCTCATGAGCATGAACCCGTCACGAAAAACGTAGATGCTGTCAAGGCGAGCAACATGTCTTGAATTTTTCACAATTCGAGAACTGTTTCATATACATATACATATTCATATACATATACATATACATACATATCTCTTCTTACCTATCTCTTGATTAATCAGGCAATCAGACCAACGGTCTTGATTGGAACATCTGGAGTGGGAAAACAATTCACAAAGGAGGTTGTTGAGGCAATGGCATCCATCAATGAGGTTTTATTTCTCTCTAACTAACTAACTAACTAATTCACAAAGTAGCAGCATGAAACCTGATCTTTTCATTTAGCAAGACAAGGCTACATTCCAAGTTGTACAATTTACACAAGTAACATAATTCAAGGCTCCTGTAGTTGCAAATTAGTTTGAGAAAATTTTAGGACGTACTCGTGAACATACGGATTCTATGCGTATCTGAACAACTCCCCAAAACGATTTAGGCTTCAACTTCTCGTTCCACCCCATCTGGGTTTCACATGTCGCGCAGTTTAGGATTGTCCCTGTGGAACACAGCAATTAAGTGAAATATGTCCGAAACACATTCTTCGTATTGATTGATCAGGGCCTAATTTATTGGTTTAAAGCGTCCCTTCTAAGTTCCAATAACTACTATATACTATAGCGACTAAAAATTAAATCCGTTAGTTCCCTCGCTTTAAAAATTTTGATTTCGGGGAATTAAAAAAAATTGTATTTTAAAATAAAATTAGAGGAGTTGTCACCGGTCACTTGGATAAGATAGACCGGACAGCAAAAAAGAAATCAGAGAAAATTAGATCCGTGAATCAATTACGAGTGGGGAAGGATTCGTACCACCACCACGCCAGAAAATCGATACCTAAAGGGTTCGTATCATATTTATCAAGAAAAATATAAATCCGAATCTAATTTAATATCTAATCCCTAAAATGCTTGCATGCATGGCCATATTATTTGAAAATGTAAATCTTCGCAATTTACGGTACCAAAAGGAGATGACACCTGAAGACATGAGATGCCACTCTTAGTAGAATACCGAAATCTTAAAATCTAAACTAATGGGATAAAATATACTATGCATGAATAAGATATGATGCCAAAATAAATACAAGGCAAGAAATAAATAAAAAAATGCAAAGAAAAACCACAAATAAATGATTTTAAACAATAGGAGCAAAATAAGGCTATCGGATAAATAAAAACAACCAATAAAAACTATATATATATATATTAAATCATTTATTTGTATTGGTTGTCAACAGATTAAGAATATTTATGAATAAAAATTATATATGTATATGAATAGATACTACCTTGTAACAATAGGAGCAAAATTGTATTGGTTAAAAAACCCTGCATTCCATATGTAGATATATTATAATAAATACTTTATATAATTACACAAATTAAAATGATAAAGACCAATATGATAAAATGAATATGTAAACAATTAATTTAAATTTAAACAAGAATTTAATATAAAACTTGCCATATAACTCTAATCTAAATAAATAATTAAAGCATAAACAAGGATTGAAATGAAATAATTTACAAGCAGAACACAAATTAAAAAAAGCAGAAGCTGAAATGAATATTAAATTAAATAAACGCAAAGGGGCAGGGATCAAAAGACCAAAATGAAAATAAAGCAAAATCAAAATCAAAATCAAAATCAAAAATAAAAAAAGGATGAAATTGAAAGATTAAAAAAAAACAAAGGGATTATGAAAACGATTTTGAAAGGGCAAAGGTCCTTAAAATGCGATAAAATCACTTTTAAAAAGGACCAACCATATAAGTCAAAAATTAAAACAAACAACTCATGGTTTTATTTCAAAATTTCAGATCAAAACACCCATTATCAATTTTCTCTGAAATGTTCTTGAGTTCTTCAAGAACTCAACAGAGCCGTCTCGGAAAATTTCGGGGCCCTAAGCGAAAACTAAGATTGGACCCTTATATAAATAAAATATATCTCATTACAAATAAAAATTTTCTATCCATATTTAGGCCCCCAATAGTAAAAAATTAGGTTTAGAGTTACAGTTTAAGGATATAATTTAAGACTGAGGTTTAAGGTATTGGGTGCATAGTTTAGGATTTAGTATTTAAAAGTTAGAGTTAAGGCTTAAAATTTATTTTTTTAATGTTGGGCATAAAAGTGGGCACCGAAAAGGGACAATTTTTTTTTATTAATCTCATTATTTTGAATAATTAATTTAATATTTCAAACACATTATTTTTATTGTTAGATTAAATAATTTATTTATTTAAGAAAAGAATTAATTTTTATTATTAAATTAATGTATTTATTTAATGAATTAAAAAAATTAAAAAATACGGATAATAAAATTTTAGAGGCCCTAGACTAATTAGGGGCCCTAGGCTAGTGGAGGTCCTGAGCGGTCGCTCAGGGTGCTCCCCCTTATAGCCGGCCCTGGAACTCAAACAAGAACCTAGATTTCGGCGGCCTTTCGTCGTGCCTACCATCGCCCAACGTCACCTTCTGCCGCCTTGAATGGGATTTCATTGAAGAGACTCTGGTTGATATTGAGCTTCCGGGTAGGTTTATTTCTTTGATTATGCATTGTGTTAGAACTGTATCAACTCAGGTGTTGTGGAATGGTGAGATATCACCTGAATTTAGACCATCCCGAGGTATTCATTAGGGTGATCCCTTATTATCGTATCACTTTGTTCTTTGTATGGAAAAGCTTGGCCAAATTATTGAGGTGCATGTAAGTGATGGTCGTTGGAAATGCATCCACCTCGCTCGTAACGGTCCGAGACTATCACACTTCTTTTTTGCAGATGATCTAGTTCTTTTTGCTGAGGCCTCCCTGATGCAAGTGAATGTTGTGAAGAATATTCTTGATAATTTCTGTTCTTGCTCAAGACACAGGATAAACGTTGCCAAGACACAAATATTTTTCTCCAAGAACTGTAATCCTGTCTTATCTTCGGATATCGCGTCCAACTTTGGCTTTGAGCATGTGTATGACTTAGGGAAGTACCTTGTAGTTCCACTCCTTCACAACCGGGTCAATAAGGCAACATAAACTTATCTCCTTGATCAGATTAAACAGCGTCTTTCTGGATGGGCGGCATGTTCTCTCTCGCTGACAGGTCGTATTACTCACGCCAAGGTTGTGTTACAGGCTGTGCCTATTTACTCCAGGCAATCATCCTGGCTCCCAAAAGGTATTTGCTCGGATATTGAAAAGCTCATTCGGCAATTTGTTTGGGGCAAGAGTAATGGTCATTCGGGGATTTCTCTTATTAATTCGGATATGGTGCGACGTTCGTTGGATTGTGGTGATTTGGGGCTGCGGAATTTGGAGAAACAAAACCAAGCTTTTTTGATGAAGCTTGGTCATCAATTGATCACAGATAATGATCGCCTCTGGGTCTGAATTCTAAAATCCAAGTACAATTGGGAGGGTCCTCTACCTTGCTCTATTCGAAAAAATAAGTGCTCGTCTTTGGAGAGGCCTTAGCGCTTTATGGGAGGAGATTTATAATAGTGTCTGTTGGAACATTCAGGATGACGGTTCTACGAATTTTTGGTATGACACGTGGATAGCGAGTGATGGACCCCTTGCAAATTACTATCTTGATGATGGTGCACCAATGTTTTCCAACGTTGCTTCTATAGTGATTGTAACCGAACAATGGGATTTATCGCACTTAACTGTTCTCCTCCCGAAAAACATCATTTATTGTCACAATTCAACCACTTCATCCTTCTTTGGGTAGTAATGTCCCTAGTTGGCATTGGTCTGACAATCAAGTTTTTTCGTCCAAGACAGTATATGATAATCTCACAAGGAATGCGGATTGGGTGCAGAGTAATGACTGGAATATGATTTGAAAAAAAGTAGGTTTCGCAACGCGTCCGTACCTTTATTTGGCTAGCTATGAGTAATCGCCTCCTCACCAACATGGAGAGGGATCTGAGACATCTAGCGAGCTCACCTCGTTGCCTACTATGAGCCAAGGGAATTAGGAGACTGTCGAGCATGTTTTGAAATTCTGCCCGGAAGCTGCCTCCATTTGGAGCCGTGTTGTTCGTCCGTCTAAGCTATCAGAGTTCATGTGTCTACCTTTTGATGCATGGCTCAAGGTCAACCTTCGCACTCAAGGGCAATTCGTAGAGGATATTACCGTCTGGGATTGCTTGTTTCCCACTTTTTACTGGTTGTTATGGAAAAAAGCTGTAGTTTTGTTATGAATGCGGACTACGTTGACTCAGGAGACTTGATCTCACAGTGTAGACGAATGGCTTTAGAATTCTCTGTGTGCAGCCGCTCGGCTAGACGTCAGGAATGTTACCCACCATGAAAACGGATCAATAGACCGGAAATGGATTAAACCAAGATAGGGTTGGGTCAAGGCTACTGCAGATGGTGCTTGCAACATTGGTAACAATAAGGCAGCCGCGAGAGGGGTCATCCGAGATGAACCTGGTAATTGGCTTTTTGGTTTTGCAGGGAACGTTGGGGTTTGCTCGAGTCTTTTAGCGAAAATATGGGTTATGCATAATGTTCTTTTGCACGCTTGAAGACTTGGTTTTCATTCTATTAAGTTAGAGATGGATAACCTAAAGGTGGAGCGTATCCTGCAAGGTATCTCAAACGCTTTACTGGGCAACGCCCTTGTGGATGATACTCGTGATTTGTTGTCAAGAGAGTGGGACATTGTTATACATAAAATTCCTAGGGAAATGAATAAGTTGGCAGATGCGTTGGAGTATTGTTGTTCGATACCCCTCCAAATGTAGTCATGCATCTTGTTATTAAGGAAAAACAGGGTGAGGATGGTGTTTTGGCCGTTGGGCGATCTTTGGATCGTTGATTGTACTTGTTTCACTTTAATCGTGATTTACCACTTGTAATTTCTACCATGTGTACTCTTTTCCCCATCTAGGTGTAGGGTTATTTTAATGACGCACATGGTGGAATTCCTCTTTCTCATAAAAAGAAAACAATAAAGAAAAAATAGGTTCGATTGGGTTCTGACCGACGGCTAGAGGGTGAAGATATCAAACGGTGAGGTACACGACGCTTGGACAATGAACGATGAAATACCGATGTTTGGGTGATGTCGGACAGTTATGGAGATGTGATTTGAGGGATTGCTTGAAAGAAATTAAAACTTTGGAATTTTTAAAAAAATTCATAAATAAAAAAATAAAAAAGCAAGTAATGTGTCATGTTCTGATTGTATGATAGAATTTTTTAACGTCTGTTGACTGATAAACCTTATTTGAGTAACGGAATAAAACATTTGGCACCTACTTGACCCGAAAATTAGTTTAGACAGCTAATTAAAAATTAGTACATTTTGTATATTTTTTTTAAAAAAAAAATTGACTGATGTGTGATTATATCAAGTCAGCACATGTATCTATATAGCACTACTATGTCACTGTGCACTGCCATATAAGTTTGACACGTTATTTCAAGCAATTTATCATTGGTTTATGAACGAATTTTATCCATGGATGGTAATTTTAGTCTAAGATGAAACGTTGAGGGTTAAAGTGCTTCAAAAAAAATATGAGCCAAAGTGATTATCTTGTCAAACGTTTGGGAATTTTTGGCATTACGACAATTTTTGGTCAGTTAGAATTTGATTTGAAAACTGAAAATCTCTACTTAAACTCATGTTTAGTAATGTTTCATCCGATTTAGATTTGATTCAATTTTTGGGATAAAAATTTGTCTTCAACCTGACTTAATCGACACAAATAAAAATTTATATTTATTTCGTAAAATAGGAAGATAGTTGAAAAATATAGAGAGATACATTATAGCAATTATCCTTGAATATAGCGAGAGAAATTCTAATATTATCCCGGGTCGAGCCAGGGATTTTTCACCCTAAGACAGATTTGGTTTTATTTTGGGTAAAATTCACAAACGATCACTAAACTATCTCAACATGTTTATTTGGTTATCCAACTTTCAAATATTACAAAATGATCATTATTTTTTGGTTTTTGTTACAAAACAGTCATTGAGTTGCTAATGTCGTTAAGGGGTGATGTGAAAGTTAAGAAATTTAATATAATAGCACATCTAGTCCTCGTATTTATACATACAATCAATTTAAAATGTGTAAATAATTATGGCTAAATTTATTGATTTCTTAATAATGAATAAATTGATTGAATCTATAAATATGGAGGACTAAATATGTTATTATACATATTTTTTTAACTCCCACGTCACCCCATTAATGACAGTTAATGGCTCAGTGACCATTTTGTAACAAAAATCAAAGTTTAATGACTATTTTTTAACATTTGAAAGTTAGATGAATAAAATGAACATTTTAAAATAATTTAGTGACCATTTATAAATATTACTCGTTTTATTTTTACAAAATCCAACCTAACCCGAACTTATTTTTTTTATTAAAAAGGACCATATAAATTCATCCCGCTTCAAAAAATCATCGAATTTGAGTAATTTGATCATTCCTACTTGTATCCAATAATTAATTGAACATTCACTTTCAATTATCAACCATGAATCAAATAAATTCTTATTTGAAAAATTACAATAAAATTTTTGATTTCTCTCTAATAAGTCCCAAGGCTCCTGGCTTAGAATTTCCCATTCACTGTACTATTATGATTGTGAATTATATTTTTCAAATATTGAAATTTCAATTTGATCAAAATAGTGGTCGTTAAATTTGTTAAATTAAATCATGTTTTTAGTGTTTGTACCATAGAATTGTTGTAGATTTAACTATTATTATTCAATTTGATCATTTTAAGTCCATATAATTTAATCATATTGTCCCTATATTGTTTGGATCGTGGTCTAAATTATAAAATTCAAAAATTACAAAACTAAAATTGACGATATTATAAGGACTAAATCCACTACTTATACATAGTATAGGGACTAAAGTCAAAGTTTGA
Organism: Hibiscus mutabilis; assembly: GCA_019671005.1. NCBI lineage: Eukaryota > Viridiplantae > Streptophyta > Magnoliopsida > Malvales > Malvaceae > Hibiscus > Hibiscus mutabilis. The sequence continues at coordinate 49,328,438 of CM033748.1, read as the reverse complement.
CCTTGGTTAGACAACTTAGAAAATACCCTGCGGAGTTTCTCGGTAGCCTCGTTCTGATTAAAATCAAAACTATTATTGTATGCTGTGTATGTACGGATCGATTGAGCGAAGCCAGTCGCACCTCAAAATTTTAAATTCACACATAATTTAAGTATTATTTTTATATTTTATTGATTATTTAGTTTTTTATTTTTAAAATTTTATAATTTCACATCCACTAAACTTTTAATATGATTTCTTAAAATTTCACACTCGTAACATAAAATTATACGTCCCTCATGGGGTTATCATGTCCTTCATTGGGGTTATCTATACAGGAAATTTTTATCTTATACCCGCCCGCCCTGATTCAATACTTTCCAAAACTCTCCCCAAACCCAAAATTCAAGAAAAAAAAATCTCGAACAGGTCAAATTTAGGTACATCAAGTCGGGTAATTTTAACATCCTTATTCATTTTCCTACCCACATTATAAATTTCTTCTGAATTTTTCCCATTAGCCAAACAGCGCCCCCCCCCCTGCTTTATTGACTATTTGTTTATTGCCAACCGCAGGTTGATAGGTTCGGTTTGATAAAGTAACTTTTAGTCTCTTACCTTTATAATCTTTTTCAGTTTACCCCTAAATATTTTTGTTCATCCACATTAATCCTTGAACTTGATTTTTTAGTTTTTTTTATCTTTTTATGACATGGCACATTGAGAGTATGTCATATGATATAATCTCATATTGCTGTACCATCAAAAAGACAAAAAAAATATCAAATTCAGAATTAAAACATGCCAAAACAAAGTTCAAGGACTAAATAGATAAAAAAAAGTTGAATGATATGAAATTAAAGCATTAAACTGTTATTTATCATTTGGTCTAGTGGGATGAGATATTAGACCATTAAGCAAGGTTAGGAATTTGAACCTGACATTATAAATAAAGCAAACTGAGTTGGGGTCGCCCCATAAGTAAGCAAGGTTAGGAGTTTGAACCTAACATTGTGAATAAAGTAAATTGGGTTGAGATCGCCCCCATAATTAAGCAAGGTTAAGAGTTTGAATCTAACATTGTAAATAAAATAAATTGGGTTGAAGTCACCCCATAATTAAACTTCTACTCGATTCAAATTAATTAGCCAATAAATTAAATAACGGTCAAACCAAAAAAACTTTTATTTATCATCCACAACAAAATATGAAGAGAAACTCAAATTTGGTCACGTTAATTAAGGTATACTTTTGGGAATTTGAGATCAAATAGCAAAGGGAAATTCATTTTTCAACCCCAGGATGCATGCATGTGCTATTAGATAGGTAGCAAAGATGACTACGACTTCCTTTACCCCAGATAAAAATAATATATAAAAAATGTGCAATGATAAATTTGATCCTTAATGTTCATACATTTTATTAATTTAGTTCTTATTTTTAAGTTAAATTTGACCATCGACCTTTAATTTTTAATTTAATTATTTGATTTTAATATAAATAATAATTAAATCGCTAATTTTTCATTAACCATGATATTAATGTGATAACTTACATGATAGTCCACATGTACTTTATTGTTATCGTTACCGCCTGCATCACGTTGTACTATTTTGTGATAAAATAATTTTTAAGATATTTTTTAAACAATTAAGTATCAAAATTTAACCACATTAAACAATTAAGTAGACCTTGTGACACGTGAACAATTAAGTAGACATGAGTTGTTACTTTGGTAACAACATTAAACAATTTAACCTAAAAAAACAATTGCAGGTAAATTTTATTTCAGAAAATAAGGATCAAAATTACAAAGTATAAACATTAAAGGTCAAATTTATCATTATTCCATAAATAAATAAAGCTACGTGTCTTTATCAAAGATCATGGTAGAAGGTTCTAACTGTTAAAGAATGAGAAAATTCCATTTGAAGAAAAATGTTTCAAATGTGGAAAAGAGATATAGTTTTTTCCCCCTCCAAAGTCGATAATAACAATAAGACTTGTATAAATAAATAGTAATATAGACCAAACTAAACAGATAATGACAATGTGTGTATGAGTATTAACTTTAGTCATTCAAAGAAAAACGAGTTTAAAATTATAAATTTATTTTAATTTTCTATTCAAGTATAAAATAGTATTTATATTTGATTTTAAATTTAGATAAATTCACACACACCTACAAATTAAATTACTTGAACTCGTGTCACCTAGGAGAAACACACCACTATTTCTTTGGTATAGTACATGTCCATTTTATGATCCATGTTCGGGACCCGTGACTCTCCTTGTAACCTCTCAGATCAATAGGGTACCCTGATCCGATCTAAGATGTCACATTAGGGTCACAAGAGCGACCCACAATAAAAATTTAAATAAACAAATTGTTAAACATTTAAAATCATAAAACAAATTTTGAATTAAACATAAGTTCCGCAAATCATTCGAACAATAACAAAAACCATGGTTTAAGTTACAATACCAGTTTTAGACTCTAATATAAAAACAAGACGTGTCCTACATGCCCCTTAATTACACGAGTACCGTCCTCCGCAAGCAGTGCTAAAAGAACTCTCATACTGATGTCGATAATTGACCATGTTCAAACCTTTAGAACCTGCGATGGTAAAAACAACGTGGGCTTGAAAAAGCTCGGTAATACAGAACTACCAAAAGATTCTATAAGCACAACCAAGCATATGGGTAAACATAAAACTATGATGTTGAACTTGGCTACAACAGATTCCATATATGATATGAAAGTAACAAAATCATCCTGAATTTGAATACTCAAATACCAGACCAAATGTTTATGATCTGGAAAAACAAAAAGGAGTTAGATTACATGAATTGAACTAGAGAGTTTATCGTGTTCTATCAATTTCAGATTGGGAATGACGGTATTTTTCAGACAACATAAGAATTTCAACAGTGGCAGAGGGAGAGAGAGAGAGATGAGAAATTTATTACCAAACGACCCTCCAACCTAACACCAATATGCAATTTCCCTATAACTGGAGGATGGTCCTACGCCCGAAAGCGTAAGAGGTCTATGTGGAGGTTGGTCATAAGCTCGAAGGCGTAAGAGCCTAACAGAAGGAATTACCCTAGGCCCGATAGGGCGTAGGAGCCTAACAAAAGGTAAAAAGCCTAACATAAGGCACAAAGCCTAACAGAAGGTTAGCTTGACCAGGGCTGCCTACAAGACTTCAAATCATATTCCCAATAACACCCCAGAAAAATATCAGTTGGCCAGTAAGTAGAAAAGTTGTCAGGAATCAGATATACTTTTAGATCAGAGGACAGAAACTAGAAATTAGACTTTCATTTATAAAATAATCTTACTTTTGAATCAGAGTAGATAGTCACGGTTTCATATCAGAGAGAACATTTTACCGATTTTGAGCAGTTTTCAGAAAGAGATCCTTGTACAAGGGGTATGGTGAAAACTGACGCCATTACGACATTGAAAACTTAGTTCATCAGAACCATTCAGAATTTTAGAATATAATGTGATCATGCAGTAGTTCAGATATACCAAGATGAATTTAGGAGTTCAGATATACCAGGATGAATTTAGGAGTTCAAATAGTTCAGGATCATTCAGGAATCTGGATATATCAAGAGGGTTCTATACAGTTTAGCTTATAAGGGCATATTGGTCATTTAAACCTTCAAGGTCAATTCAGTAATTTAATTCGATAGAGATAAATCGGTGATTTGCAGAATTCATAATTTTTAATTACACATTGAGTAACCAAGCTTCACTGACTATTTGGAACATATCGTTACGGTACTAACTGATAACCAGACATATAAATTTATATCGATTTTCCTTGTTATAACGGACTACGTTATATAACAAAATAGATCACCTTCACCAGCCATCTGAATCTACTACGAGCAGTAAAAAATGTATTCGTGCTGACTGATTTGTTGTACAGAAGTTTGCTAATGTTTTTCCAAGCTTCCAAATCCATTCAAAATAAACGCATTCCACAAGGCATTACTGACCAAGCATTCGAACAGGCTTACAACCTCATATGTGTTCAATTCAATATACTGGCAGCACTATAAGGCTGAACATGTCACGGTCACAACTTATCATTAACGAATCCCGAATGATTGAACAAGCATTTCTGCGATACTCTCTCATCAATACAACAGTATTAGGAACGATTGGCGTGTCATCGTCAGCCTCAAACCCATAGGGGCATTACTATTATTTAACTTAATTGGTACCTCATCAATTCTCAAAGTTTACTTATTTTCAGGCATGAGGATGTTAAAGTCATTTTGTTCCTTTCGATCTTTCCAAACAATTCATTCATTTTGGAACCCGAGGGTATGTCTGTCAGTTTGATTTCTTAAGAAATCTTAGTGTCCAAGGATAGACTAGTCATTACAATCATTCTAAACTAGTCAGTCTTTTTTCGTCTTTTTGATAATTTCAGACGAACAATGAACTTCCCGAAAATTTATTTTCAGTGTCTTATTTAGGATTCAAGAGAATCCAAGTATTTTTCATCATCAGGGAATTGAATCTTATTACCAAAATTTTATCAGGTAGTTTAGAAATTTCGGGTGAATCCACAGTTCGACTAAAATCTCAAGTGTTCTCTATGTCATTCCATTTCATTTCAGGGGTAATATAGTCATTTTACTCATCAAAGATATTTTTTTGTCATTTCAGGGATAATATAGTCATTTTATTTTTTGTCATTTCAGGGATAATAATTATTTTTTTCATCAATTAGAAATTAGTTACTCGAATATCTATACGTATTTAATTTTTAATTTATTTGATAACTAAAATTTAATTAATAATTGTATTAAAACACTTTTAATTTTAGTTAATATTTTATAATAGCAAACAATAACACAATTAATCGTATTCTGTATATTATACGTAAATTCATATCCAACAATGGAATGATAAATAATTTATATACAAATATACTCATTTCCTGTTCAATTCTTAAGTAATATTTTTCGTTATTTTATTTAAAAATATATAAAAATATGAGAATATAAAAATATTGTCATACATATTATTATCATCTAAAAAAATAGTAATTTTTTCAATAAAATTAATGCTCGCGAACTTGTTAAGTCAACAAATATGTGAGTGTGAATCGAACTTTTGAACCTCCGGTGTACAATGTCTATACTACCCATATCCATCTCCACTCATAAATCGAAAGATATTGAGCGCTTAAACTTACTTGAACCTATGTTCTCTTGTATACTGTACCAACGACAATGTCAATCAAGCTATACTTAATTAGTTATGTGAATCAAACTTTTAAAAAGAAAGTAAAATAAAAATGAAATGTGAAAACATGAAAATAGGTAGATTCAACAATTTGACCAAAAATAAAATAATAAAAGTCAAGAATTCAGACATTGATTTTGTTTTTCACGAAAGTAACATTCAAACGAACTACATAAAAGTGTAAGAAACAATACTAATATAAATCGATCAAATTTATGATAGTACTTGTACTAAACATAAATAGTAGATTTAATCCATGTACTGTGATTTAATTATTTTTAGTCACGAACTTTTTAGATTTTGAAGTTTTGATCATGATCCAGACGATAGCTATGAAATCCATTAAATTAAATTATGTCATTATTTTTTACATTATACGCTAGTTATAGATTTAGTTCTTGTTCTTTAATTTGATAATTTTAAGTCATGTAACTTAGTTATGTTGTCTCTATATTGTTTGAGTAATGATTCGATTTTTAAATTTTAAAAAGTACAATAGCTAAAATTTATACATAGTAAAGTATAGGGACTAAATTCATAATTTATATATAGTACAAGTACTGACCATAGAATTTAACCAATATGAATTAAAAGCATGGGAAGCGAAACATCTCTTCAATTGCCAACTGTGCCCGGTCTACGGCTCTTTTGCATGGGAAACGTATTATGACTGTCTTATTTGACCTACTGTTTCTAGCCGTTGACTGACTACCCAAGTCATCTAGAATGTTTTCCGTTGACTTATATGGATTTTTTTAATTTTTTTAGGATTGATTTAATTTTTTTAGGCATAAAGTATTTTAACTTTTGACTGAATAGTCATTTTATTCTCTATTCTTTTTTTTTGGAGCAATTTAAGTCTCAAGATTTCATTTTCGATCAAAATGGTCTCTTTACAGATAAAAACTGTCAGTCAACTGACGGTAAATAGCTTGAATGACGTGACAAATATATATATGCCAATGCACACTGACATGACAGTATCATATAGACAAATGTGTTGACTTGAAAAAATAGTTATATCAGTCAAAAAAATAATTTTATAAAATTATATAAAAATATAAAATATTTTTTCTGTTGACTTATCATTCTTTCAAGTCATTTCAAAATGTTTACCATCAGTTTTCTAACAATTTTTATCCTAGAGGGGCCATTTTGACCCAAATAAAACGTTGAGTGTTGATTGCTCTTAAAAAAAGAATATGGGCCAAAATGACTATTCTGTCAACGATGGGGGTATTTTAACTTTATACCTTTTTTAAATAAAGGTTTAATTGTATTTTTTAATAATTTTGAGAAGCTTAACGAGAATTTTTGAAAGTTATGGGTGAGAATTTGATTGAAAATATTTAAAAAATAACTTAATAAGAATTTTTAAAAGTTTTGAGCGAAATTAAAATTTTTAAAAACTTAGTTGAACCAAATTTATTTTTTCAAATTTTTGTAGGGGTTCATGAACACAATAGTCTCCATTACCTTTCGTCACTGATAGGTACCTATACTATGCTTATGTTAGAGATTTAATTTCTATATTTTAATTTAGTTATTTTTAGTCCAAAAATTTGTGATCCTAACCCAACTAATAATCGTTAAATCTATTAACTCAACTGCTCTTATTGGCACTTGTTCTATGTGTAAGTAAAAGATTTAGTTTTTGTTCTTTAATTTGATTATTTGAAGTCAAGACAATTTAGTCATATTACCCCTTTACTTTTTTTAGGATTGAAATTTAAAATTAAAAAAATAATAAATCAATAAAATTGGAATATTGAAACTAAATCTGTAACTTAGAGATAGATTAATGATAAATTAAGCCAATATACTATCTTAAAAAATATTACATTTAATAATTCTTTTACGCTGAACCCAACAAATGATCTTAATAGAAAAAAAGAATAATTTTCATTCTAATGAAGTCGATTTTAAATCACTTTATCTATAAAATATTTGTGCCTTAACAAAAAATTAAAAATATATATAAATAAAAATTATCTTATAATCATTTTAAAACTGTTCAAAAAATAATCATTTTCGAAATAGGAAGCAATCTACCTCAAAGCTCAATATCTAATGGCTAATGGCTATAGCTAACAAAGCCAAGTTGGGGCTTCGGCTCAAGTCAAGCAAGCTGCCCATCTTAGTTGACTATTAATAAAACCATGAGTTTCCCAAAAAGGCCTTGTTTTTGCAACCAATTAACGGAGATGCCATTACCTACAATTGCAGGCTTCCCCACACACCGCGTTGTTCAAAAGTGGACAGAACAGTCAAAGTTTACGGAGGACAAAAGCCCCATAGTCAAACCCTAAATCCATGTACTCTATACGTATGACAGAGAAAATAAAAAACGTACGGAATAATACGATTATCAGAATGTAAAAATATTCTTAACTAAAAGATTATGGAAATGTAAGAATATCCTTAACAATACGATTATCGGAATATAAGAATACCCTTAATATTAGAGGCAAAGATAATGGGGTTGAGAGGGTCTTGGTCCCCTTCATAGTAAATTTTCTTTTTAGTCCCTTAAGTTTTAAAGCTAAACAAATGGTAAAATTGTCTTTAATCCTATTAAATTCATATAATTTTAGCCCAAAATAATGATAAAATTATATTTTGACCTTTAAAAAAATTATAATTTAACTTTGACCCTTATTTTTTACTTCACGCTTACTTTGTATATATATGATCGAGTTTTTTTCTAAATAATAATATCAGCTAAATTTATTGAATAAATAAAAAAGAAAAAAATCAAAATCTTGAGAAAAAAAGTCTACGATCACCAAAGAGCAAAAACTAACAACTGAATAATGAAAATATAACTATACAACGAAAGAGTAAAAAAAAAACTCATTCAAATAACTTTAAAAAATAAAAGATACAAATAAGCATCACTGACGATAATAAAAGATAAGTACCACCAACACTAACATAATATTAGAAATGACAACATATTGATAATTGATTTTATCACGATTCAAGCATGATATATTTAAGGTGATTGTAAGCACCTATCGAAATGAGTCTAAGGATCCAAAACAAAGATGAATCGGTGAGATAACCAAACAAACAATAACCGGTGAGAAAACGACAAATTCAACTCTAATAAAACTTACAAAAGCAAGACAACAACGTAATTATTCAAATACAAACTTTATGTTTGTGCTACTAAAACTTTATATTTAGGTGACTTAGAATCTGCTTTTATATATGAAATAAAACCTTTAATTTTGTTCAGATGTATGCCTAAACTTTTATTATTAACAAACTAATTTATGTTAATTTTATTAAGTAATTATTATGGAATAATTTATTTAAAATGTAATGCGACTTAATAAAAAATTCTAAAAATTGTTTTTCTAATAAGTAATAAATGTACATTTTAAGGTATTTTTTGACAAATTTTAAATCTAATCCTAATCCAGCCTAGAGGGGGAGGGGAAGGAGGACTCTAGGGGAAGGAAAGAAAGTGTTCTTAGTGGGTCTATAACCCATGACCGAAGGAAATACAAGGGAATAAAGATGAGCAGCTTGGCCAACCGGCCAAATACACTTGCAACCTTTTTAAAGCTGATATTAAATTCAAAACCATATAATTTATATTGATCAATAACTTATGTTTATACTATTTAAAAAACTTATGTTTATAACATTGTATCATAGAATCATTCATTTATGTTAAAGATTTGATTAAATATAAATTAAATATCATTAGTTTATTGAGTGAAATAAGAACCCTACTCGCCGCCTCCTTTTTTTCTCTAGCTTCAACAACCTTTTTCTGACTGGCGGCGACACCGGCTTTAGTGTTGGCTGTCGACTGTCAGTAATTTTTTTCTTTTTTCTTTTTTCTTTTATTTTTTATTTTATTATTTTTAAAATTAATAACTATGTCCTTGTGACACGATTTTCTCTATATTTTGGTACGTTTTTCTTCTCTTAATCGGTCGCTTAGTCGTTTCTTTTTTTGTTTATTTTTTATTAGGGTGATTTGACGTCGTCACGACTGATCAAGATGGTGCTCTTTTAATTGTCCTGTTGATCTCTCTATTTTGGACCCTTGAACTAGATTTGGATACGAGCTCCCCATAACCGCTCTTGTTCACGATTGAGTTGTGCTAATGATCGTGTTGTCAACGTGCCTTATTATTGTAATATGCATTTTTTTAATGTTGTTTGTTGTTGATTGTTACCTTTCACCGTCGAGCTTTGGTGATGTTGTATCTACTTTGTTTTTGAGCATTTGAGTTAGGGTTTTTACCTTTTCTTTCTATGGTCATGTTTATGATCTAGAGGCCTTAATTTTCATGCTTTTAGGAATATGCCCGGATCAAGTTTGTTTACTTGAGTTGTAAACTCTCATTGTATTTTTGGAGTTTTCCTATTTTAATAAAATCGACATACCTATTGTAACAACCCAAATTTCTGAGTCAACATTTGGGCATTGACCCGGGTTATGAACCTTCGTGTTGGATTGGGTAATTGGACTCACTAGGACAAGTTTGGGCCTTTTGGATGAGAATTGAGCTATATGGGCTTGGGTGGTGACCAAATTGTAGCAAGGATAGAAGTTGAGGGTTTATGGGGTGAATATACCACTTTTTGAATTAAGTAGGCTGATCTCCCATTTATTTCCTTGTCTTTCACGTGGGGGGAAAGCAATACCACCTTTTTCTTTTCATCTTTATTCTCTCACACATGTAACGACCCGAACTCTGGGTTAGTGAATCGGGTCCTAGACCCGGGTATTGGGCCTTTTTGTTGGGAGCCCAATTAAGAAAATTAAATATGGGCTTTGTGGCAAAGAAAAAGAAGAAGCATGTGAGTATTTATTAAATGGCTTTATCCAAGTTGGAAGAATGGATTTTGTTGGTGGTGTTTGAAATTTAAAAATGTGTGGGTGATTGAAAAGTGGAGAAAGATAATGTTGAGGATATCGAAAAAGGAAAAAGTGGGAGAAAATGGTGGAGAGATTTTTAGAGAAAGCTCAACTCATTTTTTCCGCCATCCGATGGTCCATTTTTACCACCTCTATCACCGTTGGAAAGGTCTTACCGAGACGAGTCAGTCAATGATCACCAAGTTGTCGTTACCATCATCGTTCGCTAGGATAAGACGAGGCAAGTTTTGGGCTGTTTAAAAAGAGTTGTTCATCGACGTCAAGACAACGAGACTGGAGCTCGCCGTTATCGTCCGACCATATGAGCACTCCTCACGCGCCCCTACTCGTAGGCTAAGTTTAGATTCATGGGCAGCTATAACCGACTTAGGCTGAGCTGTTTGGGCCAGCTGCTGGGCTGAGCCAAGCCAGCCTACTGAGTCGACCCAAGCCAAGGAACCGAGCTGGTCCATCAAGCCAACCCTTTGAGCCAAGTCGAGCCAGCCGTCTTTGTTGACTGGTATTGACTATTGATTGACGTTTTAAGTTCGTTGGCGCAGTTTGTTTCACGAAATTCAAACTCGGTAAGCTATTTTTACGTGTTTGACCTTGTGGATTAGTTAGCGAATGAAGTTAAGTAATAGTTGTGGTATTTGTATATTTATGAGGATTGTTTGGGCTTGAATACCAGATCAAGATGAGTGCTTGAGGAACTCAAGTAAGGATTTATCGTTAATCGCTTAAGGTTAGTACACCTTAAACTTTTATTGCTTCATAAGCATCATAAATGTGATTGTTGCATGTTAGTACCTGCAAAATAGGTAGTTGATGAATATGCATGTTGTGGTGACCAATAGTATAATATTGATATATGTGTGAGGCATGATGATACTGTGAACATGAATTGACTAGTATAGACTTGAAGATCGTATAGAGTTGTTCAGTTATTCATATATCTATGTGATACCTGTTTGAATTGTGTGTTGTGTTGATTGGGTGTTAGAGTATGAATATTAATGTATTCGATAGAAATTGTGCGTAAGGGATAAATAATGGTAATATTCGAATAAATGGTCATGAAGCCGATAATTAATATTGATTGATTGAATATGTTAGTAAACAAATCCTAATGACTTTTATAAGCTTTAGGGATAGAGTAAGCGTTGTAAAACTGTAATTCAAGGAAATACTGCAAAGCCCTGTATAGGGTATTGGTATGAGCTTTGGCTGTATTGATACGTGATTGGGGTTGTATCGGTACAGGTTGACCCGTACCAGTACTTGTAGAAATCTAGGATATGTGTGAGAGTACAGATATACAAGGGTACCGTATCGATACTCGTGTTTAAGTATCGGTACCCACAGAACGAGATAATCTATAATGCTAATAACAAGATGAGAAACTGGCTTGGAATGCAAATGGGATGATATGGTGAAACGATCATGAGAAGGGTTAAAATAATCATCTTGGAAAAGAAGTTGAAACTATTTTTAAAGTTAAAAACGTCAGTCAACTTGCAATGTATTTTTGGATAGGATATAGGCATTTATGGGTCGATATTTCTTTTTAAAACTTTTCCGACTATCAATTAGCTTTCCAACGCATCTTGAAACACCTCAATCAGACATCTAAAACTTAATATACGTCTATTTTAGAGAAGGCAACGCATGCAAAAATTCTTATACGTGATTAATACAGGATTTTTGGATAATTACCAAATGATAGAGTAGCGCAAATCTAAATAAAGAGAAAAAAACTAACCAAAATAAAGATCAAATCTGAAAATTCAAATTTGCTTATGGTTGTGGCGTTAGTGGAGGAAGCTTGAATATATGGAGTTGGCATGATGAATTGATAGTTGTCCTCAGCACCCTCTTAGACGCAATTATCTAAGCAAGCAACCTCAAGCGGCTCTAACCCACCCTTCCAAACACGATTGTATGGACAAGCAGAAGTGTGAAGATCCTCAACAACAAATCACAAGAACTTGAAGATTGATATGCTTCTAAAAAATAAAATTCTTACAAGTATAACCTCAAAGAGAACTTTATTTTAATCAATGAAATCTGAATTACAATGTGGGTGAAGCCTCCTTTACATAGGCATTGGGAAAGTTATAATCCTACTAAACTTAAGGAATTAAATACATTAAATAAATGTTGAAATCTAATCTCCTAATTAGATAAGTAACTTCTAATAATAAATAAATGCTAAAAATAAAATTCTAATTAAATAAATATGATCATAATAGATATTGCAGAATCCTGTATTGATTTAAATTCCAAATAATCAAATAAAATCTTGAAAACTTGTAATTATCCAAAAATCTCGTATTAATCTCGTATAAGAATTTCTGCATGCATTGCCTTCGCTAAAATAGATGTATCTTGAGTTCCAGATGTCTGATTAAAGCATTTCAAGATGTGTTGGAAAGCTAATTGATAGTCGGACAAGTTTTAAAAAGACGTGTCGACCCATAAATGACTAGATCCCATCGAAAAATGTGTCGTAATTTGACTGACGTTTCTAAATTGCAAAACAATTTCAACTTCTTTTCCAAGATGATTATTTTCACCTCTCTCATGATCGTATCATTCCTCCACTCTTCAAAAGGTTTCATCCTCAAATCGGGATTCCATTCAAAGAGACTTTGCAAGTTTGTAAGTTGTCGAGCGTTCGTAGGGGGTTTGAGTGTTCGTATATGCCTTTCTAGACATGTATCATCCCTTCCTTCCTCAAAGGGATTCGTCCTCGAATCCAAGCCAATAAAGGAATGACGTGCAATAATGGAAAACACAAAGGAATCTTTGTTATAAGTGGAGTGATCTAATTGACCACCTTGCAATTGTTCAACAAAGTCCTGAAAAAATAACTCAAAACCGCTCGAAACAATGATATTATGGTTAGGTTGAAAAAATATCTCTTTATATTTTTCTCGTCTTTTTTTAGACATGGATCGAATTTTACCTCTTATTTCTTTTCACTCACCATAACTGAGCCATTAATTGGACTTTTATTGCTCTCGGCCTCTTAACTCTCAGTTTCTTCAAATAAAATAACTCGCGTGCCCAATTCCTCTCACAAAAAATATCATCAAAATACAATTTCTGTAGAGGAGGAAGTGTTTCTAACATAATGATAGAAAAATAATTAAATGAAGGGTTAGAATCACACTTACTTTTGTAACATGCAAGTACTTTATTTTCCGATTTTGCATCATCTTGTTCTCATTCGTCCTCGTACAGAATATCTTATGGAGTCGTGGTAAGAATGGATGGTTCGACTTGTGGGACTATCATCGTCTCTGGTGTGGTGTTCACCTCTTTTTCTACACAACACACCGATGGTGGTTTATTAATCTGCTATACCGACGATGATTAGACTACAATAAAAGAGGATTCTTGTTATTGATAATGGATGGGAACGATGAATTTTTTGAGTTTTGCCCAATATCTTATATCGGCTTCTCTATTAAGACGTCTATTTTGTAGCAATGATTTCCACCAAAGTGAGGCGTAATCTGTGAATTTTAGGGCTAATAGTGAAGCTTGATCCTCCTTGGGATATTTGTAACAATCAAACAACAAGTTAATTCTATTTTCCCATTAACAATAACCATCAAGATCATACTTACTTCGAAAAGAAGGTATTCTAAAGTTGGGGATAGCCAAAGTATGTGTGGTTTGCTTCGGATTGGTTCGCCTTTCTTCACCCAAAAAAAACTGCATGAGGTTTATCTTTTCAAAATATTCTTATCGCTCAAAGAATCGAACTGAAGCTCTGATACCAAATGATAGAGTATGTGAAAATTCAAATTTTCTATAGGAATTTCTGCATGTGTTGCCTTTATTAAAATAGACGTATCTTGAGTTCCAGGTATCTGATTGAGGTGTTTCAAGATGCGTTGGAAAGCTAATTGACAGCCAGACAAGTTTCAAGAAGACATGTCAACCCATAAATGCCTAGATCCCATCTAAAAATATGTTACAAGTTGACTGACGTTTTTGACTTGAAAAATAGTTTCAACTTCTTTTCCAAGATGATTATTTTGACCCCTTTCATGATCGTAACATTTCCCTACTCTTCAAAAAGATTCATCCTCAAATCAGGATTCCATTCAAAGAGTCTTCGTAAGTCTACAGGTTGTCGAGCATTTGTAGGAGGTTTGAGTGTTCGCATATACCTTGCCAGACACGTATCACATGGTTTAATAAGATAATTGATGTGGATGATTAATGTACTCTTCCATAATGTACTAACAAGTTGGTAAACTTAATTGGGTTACTTGTTGTAATAGCAACCATAGGAGATCCTTGATGGATTGAGTTAGACTGTGTGTAGTTTGGCAATCGTGTTGATTTCGTGTGTGGTTTGAACACTTGGTTGGTTGAGTCACCTTTGATTGATGAGATTCGAATACCCAAAGAAAGAGTGTTACAACACCATAGTTTGAGATATCGAACTCTATATGACGTCGGGTCTCATTTGATGATACTCGAGGAGAGATGCCAAGTATGGGTGTACGTTCTCGAGGCTGTGTGACACTGGGTCTCACCTAGAGAGAGTGTATGTTCCCAAGGCTATGTGATACTGGGCCTCACTTAGAGTGTACGTTCTCGAGGATGTATGATATTGGGCCTCACTCGAGGTTTATGGTATGACTTTAGGTGCTTTTGCTCGGATGATCTGGTGAGATCCCGAGCATGATTGGGCCTTGTATGCCATGTATGATGTTTTGCTATGATAAGAGCATGTGTTTAGGCGATTAGTGGTAGTGTCACATGTTTATTTATCCCTCCTTATTGCTCGTACTAGCTTGCACGCTTATGTTTATGATTACCATCAAGTATAGTAGAGTAGCTGTGTACCACTAAGCTTTGTAAGCTCGGCGCTCGAAATTGTTGTCTCTGTGCTTAAGTTAATCATCGGATCGAGGAGCACTATCATTATGGGCTTTTAGCATATGTGATTTCCAGAGTACGATACTTGTGTTTAGTGGGTTGTGTATTCATATGACCTTACGTGGTGGAGTCTTTAATTCTTATTTTTAAAATTGTATAATCAAATCGTATGTTCAACTATTTTAAATTTAAATTGGATCTCCTTTGTGCCAATTTGATTATTTATTTATATTTTTAATTATTGGCTTTAAATGTTTTTAAGAAATACCTTATTGGCTAAACCCATTTAAGAAATTTAATGGATTTGGGTTTGGTCTTGAGGCCCAAAAATGACATCTGGGTCGAGGGTTTTACAACACACCTCCATTTTCAATTTGGTTTCAAGAAACTAAAAATCCTATCTTTATACATCATTTCTTCCATCCATGTTTTAAGATTCAAGTATGTTAATATCCATCCCTCAAGCTTCAAGAAAAGGTCATTCAAGAGGTAAAAAGGTAAGGTTTTCAATAATGGGTTTTTTTGGGTTCAAAGCTTAATATAGTATTTCATTTGATTTTTAAGGTTGGCAATTCGTTGTAAATCCATCATAAACCTTTGGTTCAAGTGTTGATGATATTTCCATGTTTTTATTTCAAGAATGGGTGATTTGAGGGTTTTATTCAAGCTTGAAGCAATGATAAAGCTTGAGAAAAATAAATGGGTGGGTTTATTTAGAGATTTTTTGAGAAAGGTCAGTACATCTCTGACTCATTTGGTTCTTAAATATCATAAATTGATGCTTAGCTTGAAATTATAGTGTTGGTCGGTGTTGTGTTGGTGAAGCATGTCTTGGGAAATCAAAGTAAGGATTTTGATCATAAAAATGTTGTTAAATTACTCTAATATGCTTATAATTAACCTAGTAAACTTTAATTAACCTTTTGGGGTAGGTTAGGTATGTTTAGAGACAAGTTAAAGTAATTTTTGAGCTTTAAGAAAATAGTTATGGGCTCGAGTATTGGTACTGGATGAACTAGTATTTGTACATGGTATTTTTGTCACGAACAAGGAAATTTGTGCTTGCGTACCGGTACTATATTCAAGCAGTACAAATACGGGACCCCAAGTACTGGTATGATCGATCCAGTACCTGTAATGACTAACCGTCTTAAAATTCTAGTAGCAAATTTTGGTACCAATACGCATAGAAGAGTACCAATATCGAGGCTTGAGTACCGGTACAGTCAATCTAGTATTGGTATACTTCTTCATACCGGTACGCGCATAAGAGTATTGGTACCCAAAGGTATTGATCAGTATGCATGGTCTAATACCAGTACCCACTAGGCAATCTCCCTGAAAAATATGATTTTGAGTTTGAGATGCTGATAAAATATAGATGATGGTTTAAAAAAACTCCCACTGTGGTTAAATGACTTATAGAACTGAGATGTCACGCCCTATATGTGAGCAGGATGAGATAGAGGCTTGCTTGATTATTCTTGAAAACTCTAATAAACTGAGATAAAGATTAATACTTCTCATAATGTACCATAAGCTTGAAAATGATAAATCAAGAGGTGAACCATGTTGGTTAGTGCGACACTTAACTAAGGATATGTGTACTTAGGGCTATGTGAGCAAGTACATCCGATGTAATCAAGGGCTATGTGATCTGATTATGGTTATATAAGGGGATGTATACTTAGGGCTATGTGAATTAGTACATTCAACGTACTCATGGGTTATGTGATTTGGGAGTGGTTAGTAACCTATTCGTGGCTATGGTGATTTGGATACGATATTTAACTCGACGGCTATGTGAGCTTGAGTAACCATGATGTCTTAGTGACCTCAGGTAAGGACGACTTGTGGCTAATATGATCCAAATACGTTCAGGACATGTTCATGGTTATAATGATCCAGATATAGTCTATTCAACCTGACGGTTATGTGAGCATGAGTAACCTGATGGTTATGTGAGGACGGGTATAGTAGGGCTTCATTAGCCATTATATAGCAATGTATTTGATTTATTTATGTATGTTGTTATGGATGCTATAGATAATAGCTTATTGATGTTTTAATCTCTATAGGCTGAGTGATCTCGAGCATTGTGGAACATGTAAGGCTTCTTGTAGATTAAGGATGCCTTTAGATAGGTGACCTAAGAGCTCTAGCAGGCTAGATGATGGCTCATAGATAGTGAAGCCTTATCTATGCTCTCTAGACTATATTTATCTCGCGTGCTTATTTTATGATAATCACGAATTATGGTTTAGTAGAAATATACCACTGAGCTTTGTAAGCTCAGTGTTTAGAATCATTGTTTCCATTTACTGGTTAATAGGTTGATCGTGATTGAGGAGTACATCATAGAGGGATTTCCCAGCAGCATATCACTTTAGAGTACAATACTTAGTGTTTAATCTTGGGCTTATGTATTTATAGGACCTTACAAGTGTAGTGTCTGTAACTCTATTTTGAATATTATTTTGATATTCTGTGTTTCAAACTTAGAGCTCATGTTTTGTAAATGAATTTATATTGCTTATTAAATTAAAATTGATTTAATGTTTTTAAATGATGGCTAAACTTAAGGTTTTTAAATAGAAATCTATTGGGATGGATTTTGGGTGACCCGAATGTAATACTTTGGATCCAGATTGGGATTATGGTGTTATATTTAGTGGTATCAGATCCTAGGTTTAGCCGGTTTTAGGAAATACATGAGTGGTATAGTGGTCGTGGTAAGGTGTCTAGTGAATACAAGCACCTAAATTTAAGTTGTACTCTTCCAAGACTGGGAATCCTAATGGTTTTTCCTTTTTTCTTTATAATTTCATATTCGATGGCGGGTGATGTCAGTTATGACCAAAAAAGTTATGAGGAGAGCCTTGTCTCTCAAGTAAAAGACTTCGGTAAGAAGTATATCCTGGATGTTAGGGACACGAGCCTTTCAGGAGATACCAAAAGTAGAGGGGCGAGCCACCTCTATGACCTTACCTCTGTTCTCTTGCATGTTATGTAAGCTATTCTGAGGACTTTTGACACACCTCGTAAGACCCTTGTAGAGAGACTTTATCGGTATAGACCTAAAGACTTTGAGGGTTTGGGTGAGAATGACTTGATCAAAGCTGACCAGTAGTTGAGAGACGTCTAGAAGATTTTAAAACATATGAGTGGTAGTCCATAAGATAACCTCGATTGTATTGTCACCCTCCTTAAGGGCAATGCCCATGAGTGGTGTAAGACTATTGAGTTGGGACTGCAGCCTTCACTTTCAACTTGGGATCTCTTCTTGGATGAGTTCAAGAAGAAGTACATCAGTGAGGTTAACATGGATGAGATGAGAGACCAGTTCATGTATCTAGTCCAAGAAGACCGATCGGTATTTAAATATGAACAAGATTTTCTACAGCTGAGCAGATATGCCCCGGAGTTGGTTACCACCGAAGAGTTGAGGTGTAAGAGATTTAGACAAGGTTTAAATATTGACCTTCAGATGTATGTGACAGCTGGTCTACTTGGGACATTCTCAAAGTTAACTAATAGTGTTAAGGCACTTGAACGAATCTGACGTATGACACAAAGTCAGAATGAGTACTCTCTAAGCTATATTGAGACCCAAGGCATCATAGGTCCTTCTCAGTCCCTATCAAGGAGGTTTCGTACCTCAATGGGTTTAAAAAGAGTTACTTTAGATCAACTATCGATAGTCAGTCAGGGATCTAGACCAAGGTTTCGTAGGGGTTCTTTGATTTTTACTCCTGTAGAGAGTAATGATGGTTCAACTAGAGCATCACTTCTACTAGTTTGTGAGCATTGCAGCCAAAAGCATTTTAGAGTGTGCTTCTTGTTACAGAGGGTTTGCTATAGGTATCAGGCACCAGGTCATATGGTGAAAGATCGTCCGATCTTGGATGATGCTATTCTAGTTCAATCTCAGGGGTTTACTCATTCTCATAATGGTCAGAGTTTTGCTAAAGGTGGTGCTAACGCATCGTCTAGATGCCATGGTAGAGGTACCATGAGATCTACCACTAGAGTCGACACCCGAGCTATTGTTGAACAGTCAGCCGTTCAAGCCAGAGATGACACTTTGCCTCTAATGATTTGTCGGGTATTTTTATTTCATTTTAGTTTAGTTGTTACGTTGATAGAAATCTAATTTCTCGTTCATACAATGGTATTCTGATTCATCAAAATATAAGTGCTAGTATAAGTTTGTACCATGAATTTTGTTTGGGGAAAATTAAGAGTAATTGTCATCGTAGACTTGTTGGATTTACTCTCTCTCCTTTGTGGATGTTACCTTGTGCTTGAATTGGTGTTTGAGCATGATGTATGTTTTAGTTTCGGGTGAGAGTCTTGGAGGTCATGGTTCTGAATGAACCAAGTTGGTAGTGGACGTGAGGAACCATTACCTCCTTATTGTACATCCAAGTGACGGTGATATTAATCAATGATGGTTTGGTAATTTCTGAATCATCCTTAACCCATGTAGTAGATATGAGGGTTAAAAGTCTAAAGCTTTAGAACGTGCAGACAATTAAGAGGTTGTTGATGTATTTTTTGAGGAATAATTGGGCTTACCTTTTGATTATGGGATAGAACCCACGATGAAGGTAATGTCAGGTTTGGTTTTGGTGTCCATCACCTTATAGTATGGCATCGACTAAACTTTTAGAGTGAGAACTCATATGTAAAAATAGATCGAATATGAGTGTCGTCCCTGAGTGTTTCACTTGGGTCTTGCCTTTGTTATTGTCAATAGTGGCAAATCAAAGAGATTGTATGTTGAATGATATTGGCTAGTGGGTAACGGCAAATTATTGCTACCCATTTCTTGAAGTAGATGACCATGTAACCAGTTGATAAGTTTCAAGATTTTTGTATAAAAGTTTGGAATCTGAGTATCGTAAGTTAAAGGTTAAAGAGAATTCACGATGAAGATGGTGTTTGATTTGGATATCAGTGCTACCGAATCCTATGATGGTTGTTCTCACGTATGGTAAGCCAGTGTGAATATTATCAGAGTAGCGCAGTGAAAGCGTGGTTTATTGACTACGATTATATAGGCATTCGTAATCATGTTGATAGTTTAAAGGAAAGTGTTCAAAATCTTTAAGGGTAGTTGGATAAACTTTCACCGTTAATGAAGTTCGTTAATATAATAGTTAGAATCGAAATGACTTAATCGTGGCGTTGTGTGATCGGGAGGTTGAATTTCATTTGAGTTGGGCTGAATTTAAGTAAAGTATAATGCTAAGTTTCGTCTTGGTTAGCCAAGCTTGAGAAAGTTGTTGATAATCCAAGATAAATTGATGTTAGCATTCGATCGTCAAAGGTCGCGTGTGCTTGAAGTTTTTGGACATCAAGTTAGTAGTGGAGAATGGAGTTTTTCCTAGTGGTACAACCTTGAGAGACCTGTTTCGAATGCATGTGAACGTTGATTTGATTGTTGGGAATAAATCGTTAAAGGTTCATGAAAGAGGTGTTGAGAAATTTGGCATTACGAACTTTGGTTTGGGTAGATTTGTCGAGGAACTTCAGATTTAAGGTTATTGTGTGTGAGATGGAAGAATGGTCTGATCTGCGATAATTGTATCTCATTTGTTCCTTTAATTTCATGGACAAAATTTCTTTTTAAGAGGGAAGAGTTGTAACAACCTAAATTTTTGAGTCAACGTTTGGGCGTTAACCCGAGTTATAGACCTTCGCGTTGGATTTGGACCCATTGGGACAAGCTTGGGCCTTTTTGGATGAGAATTGAGCTATATGGGCTTGGATGGTGACCAAATTGTAGCAAGGATAGAAGTTGAGGGTTTATATAGTGAATATACCACTTTTTGAATAAAGTGGGTTGATCTCTCCTTTAGTTCCTTGTCTTTCACGTGAGAAAAGGGGAAAAGCAAGATCATCTTTTTTCTTCATCTTTCTTCTCCCACACACCTCTATTTTCAACCTTGGTTTCAAGAAACTAAAAATCATATCTTTATACATTATTTCTTTCATCTAAGATTTAAGATTCAAATATGTTAATCTCTATCTCTCAAACTTTAAGAAAAGGTTATTCATGAGGTGAATAGGTTTTTTGGGTTCAAAGCTTGAGATAGTGTTTCATTTGACTTTTAAGGTTGTAAATTTGTTGTAAATCCATCCTAAACCTTTGGTTTAAGTGTTGATGAGATTTCCATGTTTTTATTTCAAGAATGGATGATTTTGGGGTTTTGTTCAAGCTTGAAGCAATGAGAAAGCTTGAGAAAAAAAGTGAGTGAGTTTATTTCAGGATTTCTTGAGAAAGGTCAATACATCTCTGACTACTTTGGTTTTTGAATATTATAAATTGATGTTTTGCTTGAAATTACAGTGTTGGTGGGTGTTGTGTTGGTGAAGCATGTATTGGGAAATCAAAGTAAGGATTTTGATGATAAAAACGTTGTTAGATGACTCTAATATGCTTATAATTAACCTAGTAACCTTTAAATAACCTTTTAGGGTAGATTAGATATGTTTAGAGACAAGTTAAAGTGATTTTCGAGCCTCAAGAAAATAGTTCTAGGCTCGAGTATCGGTATCGGATGAACTGGTACCGGTATGAGGTGTTTCTGTCAAGAACAAGGAAAATTATGCTTGTGTACCGGTATTGCATTCAAGCAATACTGATACGGGACCCTGAGTATCGATACGGTCGATCTAGTACCAGTAATGACTAACCTTCTTGAAATTTCAGTAGCAATTTTTGGTTCCGGTACGCATGTGAAAGTACCAATACCTGAGGCTTTAGTACCGATACGGTAGATCCAGTACCGGTACCAATGAACCTTGCTGAATTCTAATAGTACTTCTTCATACTGGTACATGTATGGGAGTACCGATACCCAAGGGTACCGTATCGATATGCGTTGTCTAGTACTAGTACCCACTAGACAATCTACCCAAAAAATATGATTTTGAGTTTGAGATGCTGATAAAATGTGGATGATGGTTTAATGACTACTAGTGAGGTTAATTGACTTATAGAATTGAGATTTCACACCCTATATGCGAGCAAGACGAGATAGAGGCTTGCTTGATTATTCTCGATAGCTCTAATGAATTGAGATAAAGATTAATACTTCCCATAATGTACTATAGGCTTGATAATGATAAATCGAAAGGTGAACTATGTTGGTTAGTGTCATGTCTTGGGGCATTTGCTTGATAGCTTGGCTTGGAGCCACCTACCTATTGGTGAAGTGTATTAATGCTCGATGAGCATATCTCTTTTATGATGGTTGCATAGAAATTCGGATGTCCTAGAGTTAGTACTATTGTACTTAATTAAGGGGATATGTACTTAGGGCTATGTGAGCAAGTACATTTGGCTTACTCAAGGGCTATATGATCTGGTGTGGTTATATAAAGGGATGTGTACTTAAGGCTATGTGAACAAGTACATCTGACGTACTTGCAGGCTATGTGATATGGGTTCGATTAGTAACCTATCTATGGCTATGGTGATCCGAATATGATATTTAACTTGACAGTTATGTGAGCTTGAGTAACCCTGATTGCTTGGTGACCTTAAGTAAGGACGACTTGTGGCTAATATTATCCAAGTACGTTCAGGACATATACGTGGCTATGGTCTCGATGGCAATGCGAGCATGGGTATAGTAGGCTTCGTTGGCCATTATATAGCGATGTATGGCTTTATTTATGTATGATGTTATGGATGTTATAGATGATACCTTATGAATGTTTTTATCTCGATAGGTGTGTGATCTCGAGCATTGTGGAACATGTAAAACTTCTTATAGATTAAGGATGTCTTGAGATAGGTGACCTAAGAACTCTAGCTTAGGTAGGCTAGATGATGATTCATAGATAGTGAAGTCATATCTATGCTCTCAAGGCTGTATTTATCTTGCATGCTTATTTTATGATAATCACGAATTATGGTTGAGTAGAAATGTACCACTGAGGTTTGTAAACTCAGCGTTCAGAATCAATATTTCTGTTCGCAAGTTAGTAGGTTGATCATGATCGATGAGCACATCGTGGAGGGATTTCCCAACATCATATCTCTTCATAGTACAATACTTAGTATTTAGTCTTGGGCTTATGTATTCATAGGACCTTATACGTGTTTTAAACTCGGAGCTCCTGTTTGTAAATGAATTTATATTGCTTATTAAATTAAGAATGATTTAATGTTTTTAAATGATGGCTAAACTTGAGGTTTTCAAATGGAAATTTGATGGGTCAGATTTTGGGTGACCCGAATGTAATACTTTGGATCCGGATTGGGATCATGGTATTACACTCACATTAAAAAATATCATTAGCTTATTCAAATAAAAACAAAATATTAAAAATCTAATCAAATACAAACAAGATTCTAAACAAAAGATAATCAAAATTCAAAGGTTTAAGGGTGTCTGGTGTCACTGAACTTTTGAAAAGTAATTAATTAAGTTCTTGAATTTGTTTTACACCCAATTGAGCCATCGAATTGATGAATTGAATTATTTAAGCCCTCAAACAAATATATTGAATCAATTAAGTATTTTGACTAATTTTAACAGTTACGTCTTAATGTTTTTATGTTAATGACACGTGACACACTGTATTTATCCTGTGGTATTTGCAGATTTTATAAAAATCATTTTTATATAATTTTAAAAATAATTTTTAGAAATATTTAAATTCAAAATGGACGCCGTGTGACAACCATGACATCAACCTATCTCCAAAAAATCATTTAAATTTAACGATTAATATTGGTCAAACAAGTGAATCGATAAAAGTACGAAATATAAAAACTTGATTCAATGAAAATTTTCAGAAGTTTAATTGATTTTTTTCAAAAATATAAAAACTTCTAAAACCTTTAAACAAATATAAAAGTTTATAAAATTATTTAAGGGAAAATTGAATATTGAGAATAAAATATTTCTTTATTATTTTAATCAAAACTACTACTGGAATCAAACTACATGCCACATTTGAAAAGGAAAGGAAAAAGCAATCCAAGTGAATAACGTGTTTTGACTTTCTTTGTTTTTTTCTAGCTTGATTCTTTTTAATACAATTTTTAGATTTATTCTTTAACACACATGAAAATGTATTCTATTATAAATTTACTTTAGTGAGAAGTTCATAGTCGATTATATTATCGGTTGTTGTCGTTAAATTGATGATATACTTATTGTAAAATGTTTAATATAAAAATTTTAAAAAAAATTTACAACGCTCGACGAACACCGCTGAGCACCGCTGAACACCATTAAATTGATTAATAAAGATTAAAAATCTTAAGGACTCAACATATAATTATAAATTTTATTTTAAATAAAATTTTAATTAAATTATTTCCATATATATAATATTTTTTTAATTTTTTTAAAATAATTAGATCAAATATCAACCTTAGTTAATTTAAAAAATAAAAACCTTAAATCTGAAACCCAAAACCTTAAACCATAAACCTAAAATCCAAAACTCAAAACCATAAACCCAAAACTTAGAACCCAAAACCATAAATTCGATATATCCCCCCCCCCCAAATCGATTCCCTTGAGTAATAAAACTTCAAACCAATAGATATTTTTTGGTTGATCGGATGTAAGTTAATAACTTTCAAATTCATTTTGGTCGAATTGTTTGATTGTTTCGAGTTTAGAGTTTATGATTTATGGTGTAGGGTTTAGAGTTTAGAGTTTTATGTTTATGATTTAAGGTTTAGGGTTTAGGTTTTTTTGTTTTTTTAAATTGACTAAGGTTGGTATTTGATCCAATTATTTAAAAAAATTAAAAATAGATATAATATATATAGAAAATAATTTAATTGGAATTTTATTTTAAATAATTTATAATTATATGTTGAGTCATTGAGATTTTTAATCATTTTTAATCAATTTAATGGTGTTCAATATTAGTGGTGTCAACGATGTTCGTCGAGCGTGGTAGACTCATCCAAAATCTTATTATTAATTGAATATAATTAATTTTACTTTTTATGTGATTTTAGTTATGTGATCAAATAACAATAGAAAAAATCAACAAGGGTTTAGTGCAATGGTAAGGTACATTGCTCTTATAAAGAGAGAACCTGAGTTCAAATCTTGAAGAAGGCATCGTTGGGAGGGAGAGCCACAAATCCTGAACATAAATAATAAAATGGACATGTAATTTATCAAAAAAATAACAAGAAAAACTCACATCAACACATTTCAGCGTAATAGAGAAGAGAAAAAGCTAAATAAGGGTGACTATTCACAAAGTCCCTAAACTTTTGAAAAAAAATGAATTAAAGTATTGGATTATTTTACACTTAATTAAATCTTTATACTTTAAAAATCAAATCAATTAAATTATTAGAACAATATATTGAATCAATTAAGTCATTTGACTAATTTTAATCATTAAATCTTAATTGTTTTCTCCTTTAGATATTTCAACATAATAGAAAAGAAGAAGAAAAAAGAAGAAGAAGAAGAAGAAGAAGAAGAAGAAGAAAAAAGGTTTAAGGTGTCTTGAGCCCTAAACTTTTGAGAAAAAAATTAATTAATCCACTGAATTTTTTTACACCTAAATAAGTCTTTTTACTCTAAAAATTGAATCAATTAAGTTCTTTAATCAATTTTAACTATTAATATTAACAATTTTTCTTTATATATTACTGCAACATGAAACACTACAATTTTTCTATGTGGAATTTACATTAGAAAACACTTTCAGTTTTTTTTTATTAGCAAGGTATGAATTTATTAGAGAAAAAAGTCATATGTGTAAGATATTATTATGTACTTCATTAAAAATATCTCTAAACCTATGATAGAAAAAAAAAATACAACATAATAATATTATGAGATCAAATACAAAAACTAACCAAACCCGAAAAAAAAACCCACAAATTACAAAACTAAAGAACGGTGCAGCACCAGCTAAGACTAAAAAAGGCCATGAAACGCAGAGCACATCAGTAGCCAATTCCATGCAAATCGCTCCCCAAAACGAAACCAGTAACACCTCCACGCTCCACTTTTAATAATTTTTCTGCTTAATACTAAAGTAAGTGCTTAAATTATTTCAATTTTTAGGTGTTTAAATTACTATTTTGTTCTTTTTAACTGCCTAAACTATCTCATTTTTTTTCTTTTAAGTACCTAAATATTTTTCTGCACCTTTTAGGTGACTAAATTATCATTTTTTGATCAAAGTATATACATTAATTTATTCTTAAAAGAGACAAAAATGATAGTTTGGGCACCTAAAATGGCAAAAAAGTTTAGACACAGAAAAGAGAAAATCGAGATAGTTTGGGCACCTAAAATGGGCAAAATAAGTTTAGGCACATAAAAGGGAAAAACATGATAGTTTGGACACTTATTTTTGACATTAACCCCAATTTTTCAAAGTTTAGATTTTTTTAAATAAAAAAATCTTAAAAGTGTCAATGTCAAGTGACAACATCGTAACACGACATGATACTAACTTATAAAAAATAATATTATTTAACACCAACATTGGTTAAATAGGTGAGTTGATGAAAATTTTAAAGTATATGATTTAATAGAAACAAAAAAATTTATGAACTTAATTGATTTTTATTTTCAAAATATTAGGGATAAAGACACCGTTAAATCAAAAACTATAAAAGTCTTAATATATCTATTGATTCTTAAATTTGATAATTTTTATAAACTTACACCTTAATTTTTTTGGACCACTTTGATACAGAATTTAGAAAATTTTCTTAAATTAATATTTTGTATAATATGTAAT
Source organism: Hibiscus mutabilis (assembly GCA_019671005.1). Classification (NCBI taxonomy): domain Eukaryota; kingdom Viridiplantae; phylum Streptophyta; class Magnoliopsida; order Malvales; family Malvaceae; genus Hibiscus; species Hibiscus mutabilis. The sequence continues at coordinate 49,301,640 of CM033748.1, read as the reverse complement.
TTCAATAATCAATTATGTTCTAACACGTACTACTTAATATACCATCAATATTTTTTTGACATATCAGTCAGACAATTTTATTGATAAACAAAAGTATAGCCAAAACATAACATAATATAGATTGTAAAACATCCAAAAAAACCTAAAAAGAAAAGATAAGTGCTCCGCCGGTCAAATCAGACATTTCCTCTTTGCACCAAAATAAATCTCTATGGTCCATTGTAAGAAGGGTCCCTGGGAGTTGTCAAATCACGAACAAGATGAAATTGGCAACCATCTTTCACGCATATTCTCAAAAGTGACAATCCACTATAGATTATATCGGCAAACAACCCAAAAGGGAATCAAACTCTACGTGACCACCTACAAACACGAATAAAAAATAAACGTTGTGAGGATTACCGTACGAACACCAAAAACCTACAAAAGTAACCATAGAAACGTGCCATAAGGCATAGACGTGTCATAAAGACAGAAAAAACGTGCCACGGAGGCAGAGGAAAGCACAACAAAATGTACGAAGAAAAAAATAAAATAACTAGAAAAAAATGATAAAAAATATGAATCGCCAGCGATCGGCAACAACCACCAAGCTGATATTGTCGCCAATTAGGCAAAGAAAAATTATAACGACCTAATTTTTGGCTTAACCTTGCGGACCTTAGATTCGGGTTTTCAGATATTAAATTGGGTTTTTTAATAGTCTTGCTTTGAGAGCTAAATTTGAGGAATTAGGGCTTGAAGTCCAATTTTAGTGGTTCTGGTGACCAAGGTATGAAATGAGTGAATTTTAGATACCATTGTGTAAAGTTTTGAAAATATTGATGGCTCTTGTGTAGTTTACCCATGGGTTGTTGATGGGCATTAAATGGGATCAGAATTAGCTTGATGAAGGAGAGAAGAAATCAAATTTGAAATTTAGAAGAGAGAAAATGATTTTAAAGAGATGAATGAGCTTTCAACTCATTCCCATCGCTAGTCGATCGTCTGTGGCTGACACTATTGCCGTCATCAGCTCCGACTCACCAGGATAAGCCCGACCATGATTTCCCTATCGTCGTAGTCGCTGTCGTTTATCGAGGTGAGAGAAAAGAATGAATGGCCTAGCTTGAAACACCAGGAACCATCGTCTACCGTCGCGAGCCGAGGGCACCATTGGATTCCCTCGTCGAAGAAGAGTGGATCTGAAGCTCGTCGACCGTTTATCATTGTTGGAGGCCACCGTACGTGCCATACACTTCGTCGTCTACGCGTGGGCGTGCGGCAGTTGCGGAGGGCAGGTACATGCAGGCTTCAATGTATCGCACCGTACTGGATCCAACTCTTTGAGGTGCACCACAGCCTTTGTGCACATGCGCGCACTAGATCCCACTCCTAAGGTGCACCAAAGCTCTCGTGCACCTGTGCCGCACCAGATCGCCAGGGCTATTGTCTTTTTCCAAGGACTCTACCCGGGGGTTTTTGACGTTATGAGTTAGTTGGCGTATTTCGTTATGCTAAATTTGAACCCGATAAGCTATTTTTACGTGGTCCACCTTTCGAATTAATTAAAGTATGTGATTAATTAATATACCGTGTACTCGTATTTATGTGAGAATTGTTTGAGCTCGAATATCGGATCAAGAGGAGCATTTGAGGAGCTTAATTAAGGAATTGTTGGTAACATTTGAGGTTAGTACACCTCGAACTCCGAAATTCTTCATGAGCATCATAAGTATAATTGCTTTACACGTTAGTGTCTGCAAAATAGGTAGACGAGAAATAAGCATGTTTAGAGATTGATATTTATGAGATGCGTGATAATGTTATGAATATGTTGAGACTCGCGAAGACTTTGGAGACCGTGTAGGGTCGTCTGAATATTCGTATAATTATTTGACTGGTTGATTTATACGTTGCGTTACTTGGGTGCTAGTGATATGAAAATTGACGTGTTTGATGGAAATTATGCTTAAGAGATAAATATTGGAAATTACTCGATTAAATGATCATGAACTCGGTAACTAATAGTAAATGATTAAATGCGTTAGCAAACAAAACCTAATGACTTTCATAAGCTTTAGGGATCAAAAAGTCTTATACTATTGTAATTTGCTAATATGGTACGAACTCGTGAGTAGGGTATCGGTACGAGATTCGGCTGTACCGATACATGATTGGAGGTCGTATCAGTACGAGTCAACCCATACTAATACTTGAAAATTTTAAGATTTCCAGTGAGTAGTTTGGGTATCAGTACGAGTAAGAGTATCGGTACTCGAGGGTATCATATCGATATATGTGGACCAGTACCGGTACGTACTAAACATTCAGCCCAAAATACCGATTTAGGTTAGAGAGACCGAAAAATTATAAGATATGGTCTGATGGGTTTCTAATGAGGTCAAATGGTGTATAATTTGATAAATCAAGTTTTCACTATTAAATGTGTGCATAAAATGTAAGAACTTGGTAACTGTAAATTGATGATAGAATATGGATTAATGGGGCTAATTTATAAGAATAATAAGTACTCCTCCATAATGAATTAATAACTCGGTAATGTAAAAGTAATGATGTGATGACTATTAGCAACAATAGAGAGATCTTTGGGATCACGTTGCTTGTATGTCGGGCAGGTATTTGATTAGTTGAGTCGATGATTGATGGGATTTGGATACCCAGTGAGAGAGTGTTGCAACACCATGGTCAGAGATGCTGAATGCACGCTCTCGAGGTTGTGTGACACCGGGCATCATTCAATGATACTCGATGAGAGATTCTGAGTATGAGTGTACGTTCCCGGGGTTGTGTGACACTGGACCTCACCCAAAAAGTGTACGTTCTTGGGCTATGTGACACCGGGCCTCACTCAAAGTGTATGTTCCCAAGGCTGTGTGACACCGGGGGCCTCACTTCAGGTTTGTGATTATGACTTTGTGTGTTTTTTCCCGGATGATCTGGTGAGATCTCGGATATGGTTAGGCCTTGTATGTCATGTATGATGAGAGCTTGTGTTTAGGCGACTAGTGGTAGCATCGCGTGTTTATTTCTCTCTCTTTATTATTCGTACTAGCTTGCATGCTTATGTTTATGATTAGCATGGAGTATACTAGAGTAGATGTGTACCACTGAGCTTTGTAAGCTCAGTGCTAGGAATCATTGTTTCCGTGCGTAGGTTGGTAGATTGATCGGGAGCTCGAGGAGCAGTGTGAGTTCGGGATTCCAGCAAGCGGTGGTACCCAGAGTACAATACTTATATTTAGCGGGCTAAGTATTCATAGGATCTTACGAGGCCTAGTGTGTAACTTTATTTTAAAATATTATTTTGATATACAATGTATAACTTGGAGCTCCTATTTTGTAAAGTGATTTATGTTGTTTATTTAAATATATGAAGTATTCTATGATATAATATTTTGAATAAAGGCTAAATCTATGGTTTTTAATTGAAACTTTTTGGATCGAATTTTTGGGTGACCCGAATATAGTACTTCGAATCTAAATCGGGATCGGTGTATTACAAAAATACCATCAACATTTTAACTTATTAAAATCATATTAGCAGTCTAATTAATTGTTGAAATTTTATGTCAACACAAATACTAATATGAGAAATTATCTAAGTTCAAGTACTAAAGTGGTTTGAAAATTTTTCAAGTACCGGATAAAGAAAATTAAGAAGTTCAAGGACCAATTCATATATAAAGCGAACAATGACAAAACGTAACTTTACATATAAAATTTATAAATAAATAAACCTCTCATAAAACCGGTGACTCAGTCCCCAATTAGCCATTACTGAGTCTAAACTCAGAAATAAAAATTCAAAAAACCCAGCCACCCAACCATTTTTCCCGGCAAAACAGAACCAAACCGGAGCAAAAAAAAAAGCCAACAAACTTTCAGAAGAAAAAACCCAATGTCGGAAACCCGGTTCACGCCTCTCTTCTTCTTCTTCCTCTTCATCTCCATACCCATCACAGTGATTCATTCACAAACCATAAACGACGAACGAACCGTTCTTCTCAACCTTAAACAACAACTGGGAAATCCACCGTCCATTTCTTCCTGGAACTCATCATCCTCGCCGTGCGATTGGCCGGAGATCCACTGCACCGCCGGCTCAGTGACGGAGCTTCACCTCGATGAAAAAGACATTAACTCAACGATCCCGCCGTCGATTTGTGACCTCAAAAACCTCACTTTCCTTGACCTCACCTTGAATTTCATCCCCGGGGAATTCCCGATTACGCTTTACAATTGTTCAAAGCTTCAATTTTTATACCTTTCTCAAAACTATTTCGTCGGTCAAATTCCTTCCGATATCGACCGATTATCGTCTTTGATCTCTCTTGATATTAGTGCCAATAATTTTTCCGGGAATATCCCGCCGAGCATCGGAAAATTCCCAGTATTGCGAAGCCTGTACATGCACCAAAACCTTTTCAACGGCACATTTCCTAAGGAAATTGGTAATTTGTCGAATCTTGAAGAACTGGGTATGGCGTATAATCCTTTCGTCCCCATGGAAATACCTTTGGAGTTGGGGTTTTTGAAGAAATTGTTGTATTTATGGATGAAGGGAATCAATCTGATCGGAGAAATCCCGGAAAGTTTCAATAATCTTTCGAGTTTGCAACAGTTTGATTTGTCTATGAACAATTTGGAAGGTCTGATTCCAAATGGTTTGTTTTCGTTTGAGAATTTAACGATTGTTTATCTCTTCAAAAATCATCTTTCAAATGAAATACCCAGAGAAGTTAATGCTTTGAATTTGGTTGAAGTTGATCTTTCCCAGAATAATTTGACCGGTTCAATTCCAGAAGGGTTCGGGAAGTTACAGTCTTTGCGTTTTCTCAACTTGTTTTCGAATCAGTTGACCGGCGAGTTGCCCGCGGGGATCGGTTCACTACCTTTGCTGAGAGATTTCAAGGTTTTTCAGAACAGGTTGAGTGGAGTTTTGCCGCCGGAGTTCGGGGTTTATTCGAAGCTCGAAGCGTTCGAGGTGTCGGAGAATCAATTCCGAGGCGAATTGCCGCGGAATTTGTGCGCCGGCGGTGTTTTACAAGGACTGGTCGCTCATACTAACAAACTCGGAGGTGAAATACCGAGATCGCTCGGGGATTGTCGGAGTTTGCTCACTTTTCAACTTCAGAACAACAAATTTTCCGGCGAGATTCCTTCGGGTTTATGGAGAAGTTTCAATTTGTCGTCTTTGATGTTAAGCAACAACTCGTTTTCCGGCGAATTACCGAGCGAAGTTTCGTGGAACATGTCGAGGGTCGAAATCAACGACAACAAATTTTCCGGTGAAATCCCCACCGGAATCTCTTCATGGTCGAATCTAGTCGTCTTTAAAGCCAGCAACAATCTGTTCTCCGGCGAAATCCCGAAGGAGATAACAAATCTTTCTAAACTCATCACTTTACTTCTCGACGGCAATGAATTTTCCGGCGAACTGCCATCGGAAATCATCTCGTGGGAATCGTTGAATACATTGAATGTCTCCAAGAACAATCTCTCGGGTCAAATCCCAGCTGCAATCGGATCTTTACCCGATCTGATCAACTTGGATTTATCCGAAAACCGATTCACCGGAGAAATTCCTTACGGCATCGGCAATTTGAGGCCAACTTCACTCAATTTATCAGCGAATCAACTTTCCGGGAAAATCCCAGAACAGTTTGATAATCTTGCATATGAAAACAGCTTCTTAAACAATGCCGATCTATGCGCCGATGATCCGAAAGTAAAGCTTCGAGACTGCAATTCTGTCTCAAAATTCGATCGACCGAAGAAATCGTCATCGAAATATGTTGCAGTGATCATATCACTTGCAATTTCTGTTTCCTTGATTATGTTTCTAACAGTTTTCTTCATTGTTAGAGACTATAAGAAGAAGAAGAAGAGTTCACAATACTTAGAGACATGGAAATTGACCTCGTTCCAGAGATTGAATTTCAGTGAATGGAACATATTGTCCAACTTGGTAGACGATAATCTCGTCGGAGTTGGCGGCTCGGGGAAGGTTTATCGGATCAAACTTGACAGTTCGGGTGAATCGGTTGCGGTGAAGAAAATCGGGAACTGTAAGAAACTGGATCACAAGCTTGAGCAAGAGTTCTTGGCGGAAGTCGAAATACTGGGAAGCATTCGGCATCGCAACATAGTGAAGCTGTTGTGTTGTATTTCGAGTGAGGATTCGAAGCTTTTGGTGTACGAGTATATGGAGAATCAGAGCCTCGATAAATGGCTTCACGGGAATAAAGGGTCATTTTCGAGTCACCGTGCTGTTCTAAGTTGGCCGATGAGGTTGAAAATTGTGGTCGGAGCTGCACAAGGACTATGTTACATGCACCATGAATGTCCGACACCGATCATCCACCGCGACGTGAAATCGAGCAATATTTTGTTGGACAGTGAATTCAAGGCCAAAATTGCAGATTTCGGACTTGCAAAGATGTTAGCCAGGCATTCAAGTTCTCACACAATGTCTACAGTTGCAGGATCTTTTGGCTACCTTGCCCCGGGTAAAGTCAGAGGTTGGGGAAAAAATATAAATATTTGAAAGTGAGAGGACAAATTTATAAATAATTTATTTTTTAAAAATATATATATATAAGTGAAAAAAAAATTGGGAGTGTAGTTCCGTCACTGCCTTAAACCCTATTGAAAAACTAAAACATTCCTTTCTAACGCCAAATTGCCATTTGTGTAACAGAGTATGCCTATACGACGAAAGTCAATACGAAGGTCGACGTCTACAGCTTTGGAGTTGTGCTTCTCGAATTGGTGACCGGAAGAGAAGCCAACAGCGCGAACGAGAGTATGAGCCTAGTGGAATGTGCGCGTCAACACTCGTTTGAGGACGAATCCATTGTCGAAATACTCGATCCGGAAGTGAAAGAATCGTCTTGCTTGGAGGAGATGGTAATGGTATACAAGGTAGGGATTGTTTGTACACGTCCATCGCCTTCGACAAGGCCTTCGATTAAGGAAGTTTTGCATGTGCTCCGAAGTTGGTGTCCGGAGGATGGTCAGGCGGCCAAAAAAGTGGGAAGCGAATTCAACGTTGCACCGCTCCTCGGTGGTGCCGGTGGCACTTACTTTTCCGGCTACAGATCTGAGGAAGGTGACAACAATGTTTACAACGTGTGATATGTGCAGTCCCCGGGGGAGCAAAAGACCGGTGCTACACTGCTATGTGCATGGAAATGATTCTCAAATGACTCAAATGGTGGGGAGCCAGCTTTGCTGGTTATATCCAGATGGACATGGGATCTCTCCCAGCTAAATGTACACGAGATGTTATGTGCTAACCGAACATATTTGTATTTTTGAGTATTCGATCAAGTCGAGTAAAATAATTTTGAGTTAGTAGAGTTGACGAGTCTTATTTTATCATTCAATGTTAAGTTTATGAAATTCAAGTCGAGTCGTTTGAGTTTCTTTTCAAATTTAATAGTAAATATTTATAATGTTATGATATTGAACGTCGTTTTGTAACTGTATATGCCATACATATATATATATTCATATTTATTATATTTAAGTCGAGTCGTTTGAGTTTTTGTTCAAATTTAATTGTAAATATTTATAATATTATGATATTGATTGATTTGATTTTTATAATCATATACAATATATATATATATTCACAATTTTGAGTAATATTTATATTTTTTAATAAATTAAATATCATCTAAAATTATATAATATATTTATATTAATTTTTCTATGAAAGAATTTTGAGAAGAAAAATATTGATGAGAATATGAAAGTTGATGAAAAGAAATAATTTGCAAAAAAACTTATAGTTAAGACTAAATTGAATAAAATATAAAATTAAGAGAATAAATTAAAAAATACTTTAAAATGAAATTAAATAGGTATTCCACGGTAGAATATTAGATAATAATAATAATAATAATAATAATAATAATGTAAGCACTATGACTTTTCTTGTTAGAGTGGAAAGGAACATTAGATAATAATAATAATAATAATAATAATAATAATAATAATAATAATAATAATAATAATAATAATAATAATAATGTAAGCACTATGACCTTTCTTGTTAGAGTGGAAAGGAAATTGAAATAATGGAAAATTAAAGGGTAGAAATGTGAAAATATGAAAATTGATATTTTTTTCATTGGTGTACTAGAAAGGATGAAAATTCCATGAATTGATTGGTATAATTAAAAAGAAAAAAGAAAAAAATGCTTTAGAAAACATATTTCGAACTAGTATATATCATTTTTTTATTTTCATCTCAATTTTTCTTTTCAAATTAGAATAATTTATTTTTATACAGATAATAATCTTTTAGTTTCTTTCCTCGCTTTTATTTCCTACCAAAAAGGCAAAAACACTTGAATTAACTTGATTTACTCTGATTTTCTTTCGTTCACTTTTCCTCCTTTCACATACACTTATATTTTTTTTTCACTTTTCCTCCTCCCTCCTTCCCTCCATAATCTCCTTTCCAGAATTGGCGTTCCACGTATAGGCGTCACACACCGTTAAAATATATTTGTACCGTAACTAATAATTAAAATTAAATTTTAATTATAAAATAAGTGCCTAAAACTTTTTTTTTTGCAATAGCTGTCTAAATTTTTTTACTAAAATAAGCAATTTAAATTTTTTTTAACCAAAGTAAGTGCGTCAATTAACTTTAAAACAAGTCAAAAAATAAAACTTTAAGCACTTATTTTAGTCAAAAAATACTTTAAACACCTATTACAAAAAAAGACATAATTTGAACACTTATTTTATAGTTAAGCCTTAAATTAATGATAAATCTATTTTTTTTCTTGTATCTCAAGAACCTATTTTCACTTGTCCAACAATGAAAAAAAAGTCTTACGCTTTATACCATGTCTGGCTAGAAAGGAACTGGATCATAGGTATACACAAAAGATTACATAAGATTAAAAAGAAGTTGAAGAAAACAAAATCCAAATGTTACAAGCAACACTCCAGTTTGATTTACAATTTCTACATGGAAGAGTTGTTCATATTCTTCAATGGAGACAAGAAGCATGTACCAAAAACAAAAAAGAGACGGCAAGTAGAGCTTCTTGGCTCCCCCTCCTACCCTAACAACAACCAAACACCACCCCTACAAGTATAAAACGCAGCTCTCCACCTCGAATATGATGCTTTGCTAGTCCAGTCACACTCGGTATACCTGTAAAACCATAATGTGAAGCCCCGGGCTAATAATGTGACACTTACAGAGGTGTACTGGCCATATCCTCCTTCGGTAACAAAGATCTCTCTGAAACCCGTCATCTGCAACACACATTATGCCGTCGACTTCAAACTCAACCTGATATAAAATAATGAAAAAACAACAGAGCAGCATAAAGAGATCATAATTTGCATAAACAAAACGGAAGTTCCAAAAATAAAGACATGCCTCATCAGTGGCTTCTGCAAAGGATCTGACCTAGCGCCATCTTGTGAATTTACAACCTTTCCGCCTGATATACTCAGCTATATAACAAAATCAAGGTAAAGAAATGCTAGTTAGGCAAATGGGGTCCACAAAAGTTGTTCACAAGAATATAAGAAATAAGAATAGGGGGTCAGGTATCTGATTCTTAGACACAAAACAGAGTCAAGGTCTTAAGCACAGTGACTGGAAACATATAGCACGTATGATGGTGAAGCAGGACCTGCCACCACATATGCACCGGTTAGGAGATTGGCTGAGAATTAACATTATAGATGATTAGGGAATGAAAAACTAGACAATTGCAATGAGGTTTCCTAAAGAAAAAGATTAAGAGAGTAATAAGATTTGCTCAAAATCATCCGATACCAATATTTTGTTCCTGCGCCATTAACATCAAATCATGACCCTTTTTGTAATCAAAGCCTCGTTTCTTGAGAATAAAATACAAAAACTGGGATTGATGGCCAAAATAACCCTCCAACCAATACAGATTAAAAGAAAAGGAACAAAGAAGCTAACCTCTATAGAAGGCAAAACAGCAAGAGAATCAGCTATTGAGTAGAAGATAAAACTAATTCAAGTAATTTATGTCCAAGAGTTTGATTCAAAACCTTTTATTCTTCGGACAAGCGGCTCTGGAAAACGCCACTTGCATTCAGATGTCCATTTTCCAGAAGTGATTCCAAATCAGCACTGCATACGCTGCCCTGCAAAAGATCCCCAACTCTTACAAACTCCAGAACTTTCACTACTCTCACTGCCCTCGCCACAATCTTCAACCCAAATACCTCAAACAAATAAACTCACCTTGCAATTGAGGTTCTGCACGTTGGAACTTGACCCGAATACACTTTCAGCAATTTCTACTGCTGCCGTTTGAGTACATGGTTTGACCACCTCTTGATCGACCTCAACACCAACTCCTTTCCGGTTCAAAATTCTCCTAGAAGATCCAATATCTGTATCATTGATCAAAGCTGATGCCAAACCTGCAGTTTTCTCTTGATTCAATCCAGACATACATGTTTCCCTCATTTCAGAATCATGAACTTCACATGAAGAAAGCAACTCCTGCCTAACTGGTACGCTCATCTGCTCAGCTGATTCTACATTTCTAACTATCGATGAATTATCTACAAGTAAAGAAGTCTGCCCACAAACGGTGAAAGACCTGATCAAAAGTTCTAGCATGCTGAACTGTAATCTCCACATTTCTTTTTCACCATCTAACTGCCCACCAGAAAACCTATCAACAGATTTGTTATCAACATCCCCCGTTTGTGGACGGTCTACTTTAACTGCTTGAACATTACGAATACGAGATGTCCCACCAGACTCGCTTGTAAAAATATCTGGAGAAACCGACTTCATTCTCGGGGGGCTAATTGATGCTTGCTTCTCAGGCTTGTTCAATTTTTCGTCAACTGTCTCATCATCACGTTTTCTCTTAACTTGTCTTTCCGCAGAGCCTGAGTGGGACCTTGTGACATCTTCACAAATTTTTCCAGTATGGTGGCTTGGATAATTCAATGATCGAGGCCGCCTATATCCATCAGGGAAAACAAAGGCAGGGAGCTGCCTCCTACGAACATGAGAAACATAAATATCCATTCCTGGTTTCCAGTACATGTACATGCTTATATCTTGTCTGAACTCATCAACTGTTCCATGAATGTCAAATTGTTGACCTTCTAGACCACTCACTCCCTCTTTCCTTTGCAAGCCCGTGAAGAAAGCACAATGCGGGAACTGCTTGGACGCATCGACATACTCATTTGGGTCAGGGTGACACTGCAACATTCCATTTGTGTCCCGCTCTATCTGCAGAATGAAAAGGAAACATCATCTTCAAAGTCATATTAATGATTAAATAAAGCAAGCAGCTTAAAGCTCAATAGAGTACTCCTCCAACGGACAAGTTGATGTTTCACCTTCAAGGTAAGCTGTCTAAGTCGCGACTCCACCCAGCCTTTCCATGCCAACAAATCATCAGCATCTGCAGAAACTATGTCAACTTGTAGATAGTTTTTGTATGCCTCAAAGAAAAGATGAGGCTCAAACAAAGCACTCCATTGAGCTTTGTTTAGCTCAATCTCCTACAAGAAGATAAAACCACCAAGTCATCAATATATGTCAGCAACAGTTCAAACTTCAACATAGGCAGCTAGAACTTAACAAAAGTGCCATGTGTTATCTCACCTCACATATTCTATTACCAAATTGGAACTGTTCCATCATAATACGGAGAGTGCTTGCAGAGACATTGTAACTGGAATTCATGCAAGGGTATGCAAGAGTTATTATAGGCATTAGATGGAAGCGGTCCCGAGGATTCTTGCGAGGATCCCAGACAGGAAAGCCAAGTTCATCCTCTTCTATTGAACACAACATAACAGGGTTTGGCCACCTCCATTGAGTATATACTCTGAAAAACCGAGAAACCAGCATACTAGGAACTGCATTGGGATAAAGTTGGCACACGCGTGCAACTAGAAGTGCCCAATTTACACCTCCTAGGAATCCAGTAACCTATAAAAAAACAGAAAATTAGGAACATAATTTTTGGAAGAAAAAAATGAAGAAAATAAATACCAAACTTACATTGGAATAAACTCCACGCCTCTTAGCCCAGAACTTCAAACATCTAAGCGTCACGCTGAAAGTGCTACAATTTTGTGATAGATTAGAAGACCACAAAAATAGACAAATAAAGACAAATAAAAAAGTGTGGGTAGGCATATAGAATATTCACCTCGACATTTGGAACAAGTTTAAGTATTTGATCAGCAACCCTACACCCGTTAAGACTTCGAACAGTTTGCTCATCAACATTATGCAGCACAGATTCACATGAGATGTCAAGATCCTGTTGATTAGTTTAAAACAAAATAGATATCAAAGTAGACAGCAACTAATAATGCACTGCATTACTAGAGACATTACACTACAGGTTTTACATTTTCATCATACATTTATTTACATATCATAGGAACCATTTATTAGTTTGCAAATTTTACATATTGCAAATTCTACATTGGCCGGTCCCAACTCCTGGCCAAATTCATTTTGAACAAACAAAATCATCCAAATATGCCAGAAGTTGATTTGCTTTTTCAAACTATTTTGGAAAATACCAATTGAAAGGTCAGGGGTGAAAATGATTTTGACCATGAGTTATGAAGAATAATAAGATGTTTTAATCAAAAGAATATCATATTTGAATACCACCATACTTAAATAGGTTATTAATTATTAAAAAATGTTGTTATAAGATCTAGTTGACAACATAAAAAAACCAAGAAAATAAAAAAGGGAGGAAGAAAGAGTTCTTTGAAATAGAATTGCTTGCAACATGCAGCACTATGTACAGGTAATCATTCTTGACTTTCACTTGATTGAGATTCAGTAGATTTGACTAGGGTTGATCCAAAAAAGAATCAAAAGGATTGCAGACTTACATCTGAAACAACCAAAAGAGATATACTTGCATAAAGAAGATCAATAGATATCCCTTGGAACTTAAATTTCATTACTGGGACATGAGCATCCGGAACCGGTTGAAGTTCAGTGACCTCTTCCATCTCAGCCAAGATGTCATGCAAAATGATGAAGAAATCTTCCTGGAGAAATTAAACATAAAGAAAAATCAAATGACCTCCAACTAATTTCAAGGTAAACAACAGAATTGGTGAGATTAAAGATACCTCTCGGTTCACATAAGATGGCCCAACACACAAAGTGTCTATGTCGGCCCCAGGTCCATGCACCTATCAAAATAGTAAGTTTTTGCTTATCATCCAAATATAAAAGATGCATGTGACTTGCGCAGAAGAAAAATGAAAACAACAAACTAAAGAGAGTGAACATCAAAGGCAACTAGTACAAGCCCACCAAGAGAAGTTACTGATTTTCCAAAATTAAATAAGCACAATGAAACCAAAGTACCAATTGCTACATTTTCAACAATATGTCAATAACCAAATACCAGATGACATTTTATACATTTTAATCTATTGTAACCTTACCTTTATATCCTTGGGCTTTTTTCTGATCAAATTCATAAATCCTACCATAACAGGCTAAATGAGCATGCAAGATTTCAAGCCAATTTTCTATGACTGCATGTCAGTAAGATTAGAACAAAAGTTTATCAAATAACAGCTATGATAAAGGAATTAGGAATTTCTGCTTACCCCTAAACGGTATGATCCAAAAGTGAAAATGACTGCATTTGCTTCCTCCACCATCTGATCAGTGTAGCCTCTTTGACGAGTTAATTGCTTTACCCAACTTTTTACAATCTATAAGGAAAACAACTCACTTTCTCAAAACCACACCAAAAGTTTAGTTTATTCTTTTACGACATAAGAACATACTAAAGCCTTCTTGACTACATTATCTTTAATAATTAGGTTTTTTTTTTTTTTTTTTGGGGGCAAGTTTCTTAAAAAGTATACCACCAAATAGTAAATCAAATTCAATTTTAAAACATAACATGCAGGCCAACTAGGTGCTTACTTTATTCTTTTATTGGAATAGCAACATAATGAAGCCTTCTTAGTGCATTACTCTTTCAGCAAATTTCTCATAAAAGTATACCAAGTAATAAATAAAATTCAAAATTCAGATCAACATGCAAGTCATTTCACATTTTCTTTATTTCTGTAAATGAGAAGTCATCAAGCAAAACAATACAATTATTTGCTAATTACCTCAGAGATATGGCCAAGAACCTCCTCTCTTTTCGCAGCTTCCTCTTTGCTCTCGTAAAGCCCCGACTCTACAAGTAACTACAGAAATTAACAAAAAAAACTGAATTAAATAACAACAAAAATATACAAAAAAAAAACCCAAACAACAGACTAATATTGCCTTCTCCAATTCTGTATTCCGCTGAATATCAGCCTCAGTCGGCCCCGCGAGGGATATAGGTTTCGTAATCCCATAATTCTTCGGAGGCGGTGATTGTTGCGGCAGAGATCCGTTAGGGCTCTGAGTCTCCATCGGTTTCTGCACTAAACCAAACCCCCAAAAAAACACGCTAGCTTGGATTTAACCCCAAATCCGATATAAATCAAGCAAAAGCGATGAAGATCGAACCGATATAGCAACTCATAAGGCAATGAAATTCAGATTAGAACACAAATCTGAAGCAAAATCAAAAACAGAAAACAGGTCAGAACCCTAAATTCTTCAAATGTACGGAATCTGCTCGCTGGAATCGACGAAGAAAGGTCAAACACGTAATTTCAAGGAAGATGGAAACGGATCTAAACACGGAATTGAAGAACAGTGCCAAAAGGGGGCGAAACAGAGAGGAAAGGTGGAGAAAGCGAAGGGAAATTGAGAGGAAAAGAGAGGAGGTTTCGCCGTTACGGTGGGCAAAGGGGAGCGTTTGGTATATGATATTATAAAAGTAATCAGTTCCAATTTATGATATTTGTTTGGTTTAATATGCAAATATGTGTTTAAACTATGTTTTGTGCTCAAATTATTTTTTGGGCTAAATAGATGTCTAACGCTTCGTGCTTTCCGTTAATTCTTAACGTTAAAGGACATGTGTCATCTCTAAAAATTTTAAAATTATATTAAAAATAAATAAAATTAATAAAACAAAATAAAAATATATCCTAAAATTTTTAAATATTTCCAAAATAGTCTCTAAACCCCAAATCTGACCACTCCTGCCGGCATTAGCCGCATTGCCAACAACGAAATGAAGTGTCCTCTCCTCGTCAAACAACTCACACACCGCTCATCGTCCGTCCCGCCGTCGTGAATCGTTCAAGAAACTATTCGACAATTTTAACGTTTTTCGCACGAAGTCGATTCGATTTTTCGGCGACGGAATGATAGGAAAATGATCGTGATAGTCCAAAGACCGAAATGTTGGCGGCGACGTGGCAATCGATTGCGAGAATCAACCCAAATCATGATTTAGGTTTTGGGAGTTAGGGATTTTGAAATTTGGGGTTGTTTTGTGAAATTTGAAAATTTAGAGATTTTCTAAAAATTAAGTAATTTTTTCTTTTCAAATTAGAATAATTTATTTTTATACAGATAATAATCTTTTAGTTTCTTTCCTCGCTTTTATTTCCTACCAAAAAGGCAAAAACACTTGAATTAACTTGATTTACTCTGATTTTCTTTCGTTCACTTTTCCTCCTTTCACATACACTTATATTTTTTTTTCACTTTTCCTCCTCCCTCCTTCCCTCCATAATCTCCTTTCCAGAATTGGCGTTCCACGTATAGGCGTCACACACCGTTAAAATATATTTGTACTGTAACTAATAATTAAAATTAAATTTTAATTATAAAATAAGTGCCTAAAACTTTTTTTTTTGCAATAGCTGTCTAAATTTTTTTACTAAAATAAGCAATTTAAATTTTTTTTAACCAAAGTAAGTGCGTCAATTAACTTTAAAACAAGTCAAAAAATAAAACTTTAAGCACTTATTTTAGTCAAAAATACTTTAAACACCTATTTTACAAAAAAAGACATAATTTGAACACTTATTTTATAGTTAAGCCTTAAATTAATGATAAATCTATTTTTTTTCTTGTATCTCAAGAACCTATTTTCACTTGTCCAACAATGAAAAAAAAGTCTTACGCTTTATACCATGTCTGGCTAGAAAGGAACTGGATCATAGGTATACACAAAAGATTACATAAGATTAAAAAGAAGTTGAAGAAAACAAAATCCAAATGTTACAAGCAACACTCCAGTTTGATTTACAATTTCTACATGGAAGAGTTGTTCATATTCTTCAATGGAGACAAGAAGCATGTACCAAAAACAAAAAAGAGACGGCAAGTAGAGCTTCTTGGCTCCCCCTCCTACCCTAACAACAACCAAACACCACCCCTACAAGTATAAAACGCAGCTCTCCACCTCGAATATGATGCTTTGCTAGTCCAGTCACACTCGGTATACCTGTAAAACCATAATGTGAAGCCCCGGGCTAATAATGTGACACTTACAGAGGTGTACTGGCCATATCCTCCTTCGGTAACAAAGATCTCTGAAACCCGTCATCTGCAACACACATTATGCCGTCGACTTCAAACTCAACCTGATATAAAATAATGAAAAACAACAGAGCAGCATAAAGAGATCATAATTTGCATAAACAAAACGGAAGTTCCAAAAATAAAGACATGCCTCATCAGTGGCTTCTGCAAAGGATCTGACCTAGCGCCATCTTGTGAATTTACAACCTTTCCGCCTGATATACTCAGCTATATAACAAAATCAAGGTAAAGAAATGCTAGTTAGGCAAATGGGGTCCACAAAAGTTGTTCACAAGAATATAAGAAATAAGAATAGGGGGTCAGGTATCTGATTCTTAGACACAAAACAGAGTCAAGGTCTTAAGCACAGTGACTGGAAACATATAGCACGTATGATGGTGAAGCAGGACCTGCCACCACATATGCACCGGTTAGGAGATTGGCTGAGAATTAACATTATAGATGATTAGGGAATGAAAAACTAGACAATTGCAATGAGGTTTCCTAAAGAAAAAGATTAAGAGAGTAATAAGATTTGCTCAAAATCATCCGATACCAATATTTTGTTCCTGCGCCATTAACATCAAATCATGACCCTTTTTGTAATCAAAGCCTCGTTTCTTGAGAATAAAATACAAAAACTGGGATTGACGGCCAAAATAACCCTCCAACCAATACAGATTAAAAGAAAAGGAACAAAGAAGCTAACCTCTATAGAAGGCAAAACAGCAAGAGAATCAGCTATTGAGTAGAAGATAAAACTAATTCAAGTAATTTATGTCCAAGAGTTTGATTCAAAACCTTTTATTCTTCGGACAAGCGGCTCTGGAAAACGCCACTTGCATTCAGATGTCCATTTTCCAGAAGTGATTCCAAATCAGCACTGCATACGCTGCCCTGCAAAAGATCCCCAACTCTTACAAACTCCAGAACTTTCACTACTCTCACTGCCCTCGGCCACAATCTTCAACCCAAATACCTCAAACAAATAAACTCACCTTGCAATTGAGGTTCTGCACGTTGGAACTTGACCCGAATACACTTTCAGCAATTTCTACTGCTGCCGTTTGAGTACATGGTTTGACCACCTCTTGATCGACCTCAACACCAACTCCTTTCCGGTTCAAAATTCTCCTAGAAGATCCAATATCTGTATCATTGATCAAAGCTGATGCCAAACCTGCAGTTTTCTCTTGATTCAATCCAGACATACATGTTTCCCTCATTTCAGAATCATGAACTTCACATGAAGAAAGCAACTCCTGCCTAACTGGTACGCTCATCTGCTCAGCTGATTCTACATTTCTAACTATCGATGAATTATCTACAAGTAAAGAAGTCTGCCCACAAACGGTGAAAGACCCTGATCAAAAGTTCTAGCATGCTGAACTGTAATCTCCACATTTCTTTTTTCACCATCTAACTGCCCACCAGAAAACCTATCAACAGATTTGTTATCAACATCCCCCGTTTGTGGACGGTCTACTTTAACTGCTTGAACATTACGAATACGAGATGTCCCACCAGACTCGCTTGTAAAAATATCTGGAGAAACCGACTTCATTCTCGGGGGGCTAATTGATGCTTGCTTCTCAGGCTTGTTCAATTTTTCGTCAACTGTCTCATCATCACGTTTTCTCTTAACTTGTCTTTCCGCAGAGCCTGAGTGGGACCTTGTGACATCTTCACAAATTTTTCCAGTATGGTGGCTTGGATAATTCAATGATCGAGGCCGCCTATATCCATCAGGGAAAACAAAGGCAGGGAGCTGCCTCCTACGAACATGAGAAACATAAATATCCATTCCTGGTTTCCAGTACATGTACATGCTTATATCTTGTCTGAACTCATCAACTGTTCCGCGAATGTCAAATTGTTGACCTTCTAGACCACTCACTCCCTCTTTCCTTTGCAAGCCCGTGAAGAAAGCACAATGCGGGAACTGCTTGGACGCATCGACATACTCATTTGGGTCAGGGTGACACTGCAACATTCCATTTGTGTCCCGCTCTATCTGCAGAATGAAAAGGAAACATCATCTTCAAAGTCATATTAATGATTAAATAAAGCAAGCAGCTTAAAGCTCAATAGAGTACTCCTCCAACGGACAAGTTGATGTTTCACCTTCAAGGTAAGCTGTCTAAGTCGCGACTCCACCCAGCCTTTCCATGCCAACAAATCATCAGCATCTGCAGAAACTATGTCAACTTGTAGATAGTTTTTGTATGCCTCAAAGAAAAGATGAGGCTCAAACAAAGCACTCCATTGAGCTTTGTTTAGCTCAATCTCCTACAAGAAGATAAAACCACCAAGTCATCAATATATGTCAGCAACAGTTCAAACTTCAACATAGGCAGCTAGAACTTAACAAAAGTGCCATGTGTTATCTCACCTCACATATTCTATTACCAAATTGGAACTGTTCCATCATAATACGGAGAGTGCTTGCAGAGACATTGTAACTGGAATTCATGCAAGGGTATGCAAGAGTTATTATAGGCATTAGATGGAAGCGGTCCCGAGGATTCTTGCGAGGATCCCAGACAGGAAAGCCAAGTTCATCCTCTTCTATTGAACACAACATAACAGGGTTTGGCCACCTCCATTGAGTATATACTCTGAAAAACCGAGAAACCAGCATACTAGGAACTGCATTGGGATAAAGTTGGCACACGCGTGCAACTAGAAGTGCCCAATTTACACCTCCTAGGAATCCAGTAACCTATAAAAAAACAGAAAATTAGGAACATAATTTTTGGAAGAAAAAAAAATGAAGAAAATAAATACCAAACTTACATTGGAATAAACTCCACGCCTCTTAGCCCAGAACTTCAAACATCTAAGCGTCACGCGAAAGTGCTACAATTTTGTGATAGATTAGAAGACCACAAAAATAGACAAATAAAGACAAATAAAAAAAGTGTGGGTAGGCATATAGAATATTCACCTCGACATTTGGAACAAGTTTAAGTATTTGATCAGCAACCCTACACCCGTTAAGACTTCGAACAGTTTGCTCATCAACATTATGCAGCACAGATTCACATGAGATGTCAAGATCCTGTTGATTAGTTTAAAACAAAATAGATATCAAAGTAGACAGCAACTAATAATGCACTGCATTACTAGAGACATTACACTACAGGTTTTACATTTTCATCATACATTTATTTACATATCATAGGAACCATTTATTAGTTTGCAAATTTTACATATTGCAAATTCTACATTGGCCGGTCCCAACTCCTGGCCAAATTCATTTTGAACAAACAAAATCATCCAAATATGCCAGAAGTTGATTTGCTTTTTCAAACTATTTTGGAAAATACCAATTGAAAGGTCAGGGGTGAAAATGATTTTGACCATGAGTTATGAAGAATAATAAGATGTTTTAATCAAAAGAATATCATATTTGAATACCACCATACTTAAATAGGTTATTAATTATTAAAAAATGTTGTTATAAGATCTAGTTGACAACATAAAAAAACCAAGAAAATAAAAAAGGGAGGAAGAAAGAGTTCTTTGAAATAGAATTGCTTGCAACATGCAGCACTATGTACAGGTAATCATTCTTGACTTTCACTTGATTGAGATTCAGTAGATTTGACTAGGGTTGATCCAAAAAAGAATCAAAAGGATTGCAGACTTACATCTGAAACAACCAAAAGAGATATACTTGCATAAAGAAGATCAATAGATATCCCTTGGAACTTAAATTTCATTACTGGGACATGAGCATCCGGAACCGGTTGAAGTTCAGTGACCTCTTCCATCTCAGCCAAGATGTCATGCAAAATGATGAAGAAATCTTCCTGGAGAAATTAAACATAAAGAAAAATCAAATGACCTCCAACTAATTTCAAGGTAAACAACAGAATTGGTGAGATTAAAGATACCTCTCGGTTCACATAAGATGGCCCAACACACAAAGTGTCTATGTCGGCCCCAGGTCCATGCACCTATCAAAATAGTAAGTTTTTGCTTATCATCCAAATATAAAAGATGCATGTGACTTGCGCAGAAGAAAAATGAAAACAACAAACTAAAGAGAGTGAACATCAAAGGCAACTAGTACAAGCCCACCAAGAGAAGTTACTGATTTTCCAAAATTAAAAAGCACAATGAAACCAAAGTACCAATTGCTACATTTTCAACAATATGTCAATAACCAAATACCAGATGACATTTTATACATTTTAATCTATTGTAACCTTACCTTTATATCCTTGGGCTTTTTTCTGATCAAATTCATAAATCCTACCATAACAGGCTAAATGAGCATGCAAGATTTCAAGCCAATTTTCTATGACTGCATGTCAGTAAGATTAGAACAAAAGTTTATCAAATAACAGCTATGATAAAGGAATTAGGAATTTCTGCTTACCCCTAAACGGTATGATCCAAAAGTGAAAATGACTGCATTTGCTTCCTCCACCATCTGATCAGTGTAGCCTCTTTGACGAGTTAATTGCTTTACCCAACTTTTTACAATCTATAAGGAAAACAACTCACTTTCTCAAAACCACACCAAAAGTTTAGTTTATTCTTTTACGACATAAGAACATACTAAAGCCTTCTTGACTACATTATCTTTAATAATTAGGTTTTTTTTTTTTTTTTTTTTGGGGGCAAGTTTCTTATAAAGTATACCACCAAATAGTAAATCAAATTCAATTTTAAAACATAACATGCAGGCCAACTAGGTGCTTACTTTATTCTTTTATTGGAATAGCAACATAATGAAGCCTTCTTAGTGCATTACTCTTTCAGCAAATTTCTCATAAAAGTATACCAAGTAATAAATAAAATTCAAAATTCAGATCAACATGCAAGTCATTTCACATTTTCTTTATTTCTGTAAATGAGAAGTCATCAAGCAAAACAATACAATTATTTGCTAATTACCTCAGAGATATGGCCAAGAACCTCCTCTCTTTTCGCAGCTTCCTCTTTGCTCTCGTAAAGCCCCTGACTCTACAAGTAACTACAGAAATTAACAAAAAAACTGAATTAAATAACAACAAAAATATACAAAAAAAAAAACCCAAACAACAGACTAATATTGCCTTCTCCAATTCTGTATTCCGCTGAATATCAGCCTCAGTCGGCCCCATGAGGGATATAGGTTTCGTAATCCCATAATTCTTCGGAGGCGGTGATTGTTGCGGCAGAGATCCGTTAGGGCTCTGAGTCTCCATCGGTTTCTGCACTAAACCAAACCCCAAAAAACACGCTAGCTTGGATTTAACCCCAAATCCGATATAAATCAAGCAAAAGCGATGAAGATCGAACCGATATAGCAACTCATAAGGCAATGAAATTCAGATTAGAACACAAATCTGAAGCAAAATCAAAAACAGAAAACAGGTCAGAACCCTAAATTCTTCAAATGTACGGAATCTGCTCGCTGGAATCGACGAAGAAAGGTCAAACACGTAATTTCAAGGAAGATGGAAACGGATCTAAACACGGAATTGAAGAACAGTGCCAAAAGGGGGCGAAACAGAGAGGAAAGGTGGAGAAAGCGAAGGGAAATTGAGAGGAAAAGAGAGGAGGTTTCGCCGTTACGGTGGGCAAAGGGGAGCGTTTGGTATATGATATTATAAAAGTAATCAGTTCCAATTTATGATATTTGTTTGGTTTAATATGCAAATATGTGTTTAAACTATGTTTTGTGCTCAAATTATTTTTTGGGCTAAATA
The DNA here is from genome assembly GCA_019671005.1 of Hibiscus mutabilis. Taxonomy (NCBI): domain Eukaryota; kingdom Viridiplantae; phylum Streptophyta; class Magnoliopsida; order Malvales; family Malvaceae; genus Hibiscus; species Hibiscus mutabilis. Next base: position 49,279,467 of record CM033748.1, on the reverse strand, counting down.
GATGTCGAACGCTTCGTGCTTTCCGTTAATTCTTAACGTTAAAGGACATGTGTCATCTCCCGAAAATTTTAAAATTATATTAAAAATAAATAAAATTAATAAAACAAAATAAAAATATATCCTAAAATTTTTAAATATTTCCAAAATAGTCTCTAAACCCCAAATCTGACCACTCCTGCCGGCATTAGCCGCATTGCCAACAACGAAATGAAGTGTCCTCTCCTCGTCAAACAACTCACACACCGCTCATCGTCCGTCCTGCCGTCGTGAATCGTTCGAAGAAACTATTCGACAATTTTAACGTTTCGCACGAAGTCGGTCGATTTTCGGCGACGGAATGATAGGAAAATGATCGTGATAGTCCAAAGACCGAAATGTTGGGCGGCGACGTGGCAATCGATTGCAGAATCAACCCAAATCATGATTTAGGTTTTGGGGAGTTAGGGATTTTGAAATTTGGGGTTGTTTTGTGAAATTTGAAAATTTAGAGATTTTCTAAAAATTAAGTAATTTTATTAATTTTTAACATAATTTTAAAATTTTCTGGAAATGACATATAACACCCAAAACCCGGTGCCACATTGGGCCTCAAACCCATTTAACAAAACCTGTGAACGAGTTTAGCCCAAATCCATACTTCATAAAACATAATAATAATAATAAGAGTTATACAATTTCGCAAACGTTGCTTTGGAGCTCCGATTTTAAAACGTAATAATAAAGCATTCGATATGGAAATAAGTAAATAAGAGTCACAGTTACAAAATATAAGGGTCATATGAATACATTGCCCCTACAAATCTAGGTATTGTACTCTTCACATATCGATGAGCTGAAGTCTTGCTCCGATGGCTTCTTGTAAACCACGCAGCAACCAAATAACCTGCGTAAGGAAATGACAATTCCAAACGCTGAGCTCAAAAGCTCAGTGGATACATCTCTATTATACTATGCTTCATGCAGATCATAAACATAAGCATGTAGTCAATAATGATAGAACAAATGTGAATATCAATGGCGCTACTCTTATCGCATAAACACATGGGATCACATGGTCAAACATCAATTCAATTATCAATAAATAAGGGCTCACAAAGCCCGCATACCATACCATACCGTACATGAGTGAGGCCGGGTCACATAGCATCGATACAAACACTCCGGATGAGGTCGGGTTACGCAGCATCGGAACATACACCCTGGGTGAGGCCGGGTCACGCAACATCAGATCATACATCCCGTTCGAAATTATCCCTCGAGAATATATGGATGAGGTCTGGGTCATATAGCATCGGTAACCTCCATCCACTTAACTTACCATAGTGTTGCAATAGAATCTTGGGCATCCGGATTCCATCAACCAAGTGCACGTACGGCACAACTCATTATTATTATATTAACACATTAAAGACTTTAACCAACATAAGGTCTACTTACACATAAATCTTTTTTTATTCTTATTTATTTATATACGGGGTTGGACATCCAGTTCTCACTTTTAATACTCATTTCACACCCTTAGGGACCCTTTGGGACCTATAACTCGAATTATGGGACCCCTAAACTAAACCTCAAATTTCTTGGGCAGATTGCCCAGTGAGTACCGATACTCCTATATGGGAATCGCTACTCCCCTAATGATACTGGTACTCAACCTTGGGTACCGATACTCGATGTAGGTTCGAACAAATTGAATCCTCAAGCCGTACCAATACGCTTGGCTCCGTATCAGTACCGGGTAACGATACTTAAACCACTCGTATCGATCCTCATCTGTATCGATACCCTAACCTACCTGTACCGATACACGAAAGCCTCTTATAGGCAATGGAACAGTGGTACCGATACGTTTTATAGCGTATTGGTACGTGAACACGCTACTAGAATTCCTAGCAAGCAAGGGGTACCGATACTCGAGGACCCGTACCGATACGCCTCTCAGAACTTGACTCATTTTTTAGAGTGGGTACTAATACTGAAGCACTAGTACCAGTACGAGAACCAAGATTTCCAGGTCTAGAGTTCGAAAGTCAACTCTAACACACTCTAAACGACAAGGTAATCTCTAAAACTCGACCTACAGGTTATGAGGGAGTTTTAAGTTGATTTCTACCAGTTTTACAAGCTTTTAACAACAATTATGGATTTTGCCATTAACACCCCATCAAGACATTCAAACATGCTCAAATCATTAGAATGGCATACATGCAATTATCTCTATGATATGCAGGAAAACAAAAGAGCCGAAAGTGTACTAACCTTCTCAAAAGCACTAACAACTTGATCCTACCAGCTTCAAACCTTCCATTTTCCTTGAGCCTTAAAGTGCTTACCAAGCTCTCTAACTACAAAGATAGATGGTAATTGTGTCACAACACTAGTAGAGAGATTGGGAAGCTAAAAACACAACTAAATTAGAGAATGGAGCCCCCAACTCCCCAGTCCTATTCTTCTCCATCAACCCCCATTAAAACCCAATCTCCACCATTTTAAACCAAACTTACCTTGAATGGTAGATCCTTCCAAGCTGACTAAAACTCTCTTAACAAGAAAAAATAGATTCACACCTCGAAACCTTAAAGATCCTACCTTTAACACTCAACTTGGGTGAGAGATGGGGGTAGGGGAAAGAGAACAACAAAGCACAATGGTGACCTCACTCACCTTATACATCTAGAGAAATAAACATCCATCAGCCATCCCTCTAACATCCAACCATGATTTTACTAAAATGACCCTTCCAACAATATCTCAACTTTAGCCCAAAATACATAAAGCAAGCCTAAAATATGCTCAAAGCCTTATTTTCGACCCAACACTCGAGGCCTAACACTCAGGTTAACCCGACTCTCGGATCTTAAAATCCAGGTCGTGACAACTCTTTCCTCCTTTAAGAAAATTTATCTTTGGGAAACAGATGCGGTTAAAGTAGGTACATATCCTCTTCGACCTCCCAGGTGGCCTCTTTAACTCTATAGTTCTTCCATAACATCTTTACCAAGGGTATACATTTGTTACGAAGCTCTTTAACCCCTATGTCAAGGACTTTTATTGGTTCATCTTCATATGTCAGGTCAGGACTAGCCTCAATGTCTTTAAACGAAACCGCATGTGAAGGATCTGAATGGTAACGCCTTAACATTGATACGTGGAACACATTATGGATACGTGTCAACTCAAGGGGCAGGGCTAATCGGTAAACTACAGGTTCGACTCGCTTAATGATCTCGTAGGGTCAAATAAATCTTGGGCTCAACTTGCCCTTCCGCCCAAAGTAAATGACTCTTTTCTACAGCGACACCTTGAGGAAAACCCTATCACCAACCTCATACTCAACATGCTTGCATTTCTGGTCTGCGTAGGCCTTTTGACAATCAAAAGCCGCTTGAAATCTTTCCTTGATGATCTAAACTTTTTTTCATTTGTCTAATTAATTTCGACCCTACAATTCTTCTCTTGTTAAACTTTGTCCAACAAAGAGGGGTTCTACACTTACGCCCATACAACGCCTCGAATGGAGCCATTTTGATGCTTGACTAAAAACTATTATTGTAGACAAACTCAATCAGTGGTAACTGCTCCTCCCAACTCTTGTCAAAATCAATAACACAATACCGGAGCATATCCTCCAAGATCTGGATGACTCGCTCAGATTGGTCATCGATCTATGGATGAAATGCCGTACTAAACTGCAACTTGGTGTCCAAAGCCTCATTAATCTTCTTTCAAAGCCTAGCGGTAAAGCGAGGATCCCTATCCGATATAATCGATGATGGTATTCCATGTAATCTTACAATCTCCCTAATATAAAATCTGGCTAAACGCTTAAGGGTGAAATCCATACCCACAGGTATGAAGTGAGCAGACTTGGTCAAACGATCCACTATCACCCAAATTGCATCATGCTTCTTTTTTATCAACGATAAACCCGTAACAAAATCCATTGTCACCTTGTCCCACTTCCATTGAGGAACCTGAATGGGCTAGAGCAAGCCCGAAGAACCTGATGCTCCGCCTTTAATTGATGACATGCAAGACACTTGGTTACAAACTCAGATATATCCATCTTCATGTTTGGCCACCAATAGAAGGATCGAAGATCCTGATACATTTTGTTACTCATAGGATAAACCATATATGGACTACGGTGTGCCTCTCTAAGGATGCGATCTCAGAGGTCTTCCAAAGTTGGAACACATAATCGGCCCTTAAAAAACAAAAATCACTATCTCGTATCTCGAAATCAGATTCTTCACCTCTTTGAACTGATTCAATTTTGGCCATATGGTCTTCGTCCACAACTTGCATCTTTCTTATCTCTTGTATCAAGGTAGGTTCCACATGAAGTTCAGCTAGCAACCCTCCATCATCGGTCATCCTCAACCGTGTGAACATAGCTATCAAATCTGACATAGACTTCCAGCTCAAAGCATTAGCCACCACATTGGCCTTACCGGGATAATACTCTATGATGCAGTCATAGTCTTTTAACAACTTAATCCATCTTCTTTGCCTCAAATTCAACTCTTTTTGGGTGATGAGGTACTTCAAGCTTTTGTGGTCTGTATAAACGTAGCACTTTTCCCTGTACAGGTAGTGTCTCCAAATTTTCAAGGCGAAGATAACTACTGCTAATTCTAAATCATGTGTGGGGTAATTCTTTTCATGAGGCTTAAGCTGCCTTGAGGTGTAAGCCACAACCTTACCCTCTTGCATTAAAACACAACCTAACCCACATAATGAGGCATCAATGAAGACTACATAATATTTTCCCAGCTTGGGTTGCGTCAACATTGGGGCCTCCGTAAGATACGTCTTTAACTGTTTGAAACATTGTTTTCTTTTCTCAATCCACTCAAAGGGGACTCTTTTTTGTAAGAGTTTGGTCATAGGCCCCGCTATGATAGAGAAGCCTTTAACAAACCACATATAATACCCGACAAGTCCAAGGAAACTATAAACTTTCGAAATATTCCTAGGGTTTCCACTCAACTATTGCTTGGATCTTCTTGGGGTCAACACGAATTCCATATACGGAGACAATGTGACCCAAGAACGCCACTTCAAAAAGCCAGAACTCACACTTACTGTACTTGGCATAAAGCTTCCTCTCTCTCAAGGTCTGAAGGATGACTCACAGATGGTAGCCATGCTCATTTTCTGAGCGCAGTACACCATGATGTCATCTATGAAGACCACCACAAACTGGTCTAGGTAAGGATGAAAAATCCAGTTCATGAGATCCATAAAAGCTGCATGTGCATTGGTAAGCCCAAATGGCATCATCAAGAACTCATAATGTTCATACCGTATCCTAAAAGCGGTCTTTTAAACATCCTCTTCCACTACCCTCAACTGGTAGTAGCCCGGTCTTAAGTCAATCTTCGAGAACACACAAGCACCCATTAACTGGTCAAATAGACCATCGATCCTTGGAAGAGCATAACAGTTCTTCACAGTTACCTTATTAAGCTGTCGATAGTCAATACACATCCTCATTGACCCATCTTTTTTCCTAACAAACAAGACCGGTGCACCTCAAGGTGAGATACTCGGTCAAATAAAACCTCTTTCTAACAACTCTTAAATCTGACTTTTTAACTCCCTCAACTCGATGAGTGTCATACGATACGGTGCTATCAACACTGGCGTTGTTCCAGGTATTATATCAATTCTGAACTCTAACTCTCGATCGAGAAGTAACCCAGGTAGCTCCTCAAGGAAAACATCAACAAACTCTCTAACCGTCTGAAGATTCTCTAACACTGAACCCTCAACTCAGGTATCTATTACATGAGCTAAAAAGACCTCACAACCCTCTTGAATCAACTTCTGAGCTGCCAAAGCTGATACCACATTTGAAAGACACGGATTTTTTTCACCTTTAACCACAAGTCACGACCCATTCGAAACACGAAGTTTCAAACTCTTAATCCTACAACCCAAATGGGCATCGTGTTTGAAAAGCCAATCTATCCCTAAGATGGCATCAAACTCTTAGAATGTTAGTACCATTAAATCTGCAGGGAACACTGAACCTTGGACCTCTATAAGACACCTTATATAGACCTTATCAGCTAATACATCATACCCCAACGAGCTAGTCACACGAGCTCCAACCTCAAGATTTTCGGCAAGTATACCACACCGCTCCAATAACCCACTTTGGATGTAGGAATGTATAGACCCTGAATCCACAAGAGCAACAATAGGAACAAAAAATAAGGTGAATATACTTGAGATAACATCGGTGGCCTCGCAATCTTCCTGTGCCCTAATCGCATACTATCTCTCAAGAGCTCTCGCTGTTGACTGGAAGGTACTGCCACTCTGGGTTTCTGACACATGACTTTCCCCTTCTCTAGCGAAACCACGACCCCTCTGTACTACGAAGGAGTTCTTCTGATTTTAGACTGGGGTAGCATCCAAGGCCTCAGGACAGTCCCTCAAGAAATGGTCTGGTGATCCACACCTATATCATACTTTGGCAGTGTTATAGCACTCCCCATGGTGTTTATGCCCACACTGGGCACATACCAGTGCATAAGATCCTCTAGATGAACCCGAGCTCATAGCTGAAGAAGAGTTAGACCTTCTACGCCCCACAAAGGTCGATCTACAATCATACATTCTTGATTGGTTCGACGCTTCACCTTTCTGACGCTAGTTTCCTCTCCTCAATGAGGACTAGAACTGATTAGAGTGGGAAAGACCTCATCCAATTGCATTGGTATGGCTCTCAGGCTGACTATGCATCAATCAATGCACTTGCTCGAGGGACTTGGCACTAGCGCCAAATTTGAGAACACCTTAGGCGGGTCTGCTGTAAAAAATGTATGTATCTCTTTCCGTAAACCCTTCATGAACTGCTTACACTTCATCTTCTCGGTGGCAACAAGCTCTAAAGTATACTTACTCAGTTGTAGGAACTCTCGTTCATACTCATAAATCAGTTGATTCCCTTGTACCAGATGAGTAAATCGGTCTCGCAGACTATCCATGTGGGCCTCTCAAACATACTGCTTCTCAAACTCATCAAGAAAATTATCCCAAATGGGCTAGTTAGGATACCAACCTAACTCCACCGTCTCCAAACACTTATGAGTATTCTCCTTTAGGAGAGAAAGAATACACTTCAACTTGTCCCTTGGCTCCAAACCCATTTGACGCAAGATCTAACTCGTATCCCTCAACCATTGATTCGTCTTGATTGGATTATCTTGTCTTGACCCCAAGAAATCTATTGCACCATATCTACGAAGCCTCTCAATTGGGGCCTCTCGAGAGGTAGCGGGAGTTCTTGGGATAGCCTTCACTATCCGATCCAGTGCCCTATACAGATAGGAGAAGTAATTGGCTCCTCGGTTCCCTTCACTCTTTGACCTATCTTTGGTCTCTAGGATAAAATCATCATCAAAGCCCTTCTCCTTAGAGCCCCAAACTCTCATCCGGATCTTGAACTTTTCTAGGCATATTCAACTGTACAATTAACAAACAAGGTTACTCCATTGGATATTCAATCTTAATACGAGTACAACTTTGATTTACGGGCATGTATTTACTAGACACCCTTTTTTAGACTCTCTAATACCCCTGGGGTTCCTAGAACCGGCTAAACTTAGGCTCTGGTACCACTAAATATAACACCCAAAACCCGGTGTCACATTGGGCCTTAAACCCAAACCCATTTAACAAAATCTGTAAACAAGTTTAGCCCAAAATCCATACTTCATAAACCATAATAATAATAATAATAATAAGAGTTATACAATTTTGCAAACGTTGCTTTGGAGCTCCGATTTTAAAACGTAATAATAAAGCATTCGATGTGGAAATAAGTAAATAAGAGTTACAGTTACAAAATATAAGGGTCCTATGAATACATTGTCCTTACAAATCTAGGTACTGTACTCTTTACATATCGATAAGCTGAAGTCTTACACCGATGGCTCCTTGTAAAGCATGCAGCAACCTAATAACTTGCGTAAGGAAATGACAATTCCAAACGCTGAGCTCGAAAGCTCAGTGGATACACCTCTATTCTACTATACTTTATGCAGATCATAAACATGTAGTCAACAAAGATAGAACAAATGTGAATATCAATGGCGCTACTCTTATCGCCTAAACACATGGGATCACATAGTCAAACATCAATTCAATTATCAATAAATAAGGGCTCACAAAGCCCGCATACCATACCATACTGTACATGAGTGAGGTCGGGTCATATAACATCAGTACATACACTCCAGATGAGATTGGGTCACACAGCATCAGAATATACACCCTGGGTGAGGTCGGGTCACGCAGTATCAGATCATACACCCCACTCAAAATTATCTTTCGAGCATATATGGATGAGGTCTGGGTCACATAGCATCTGTAACCTCCATCCCCTTAACTTACCATAGTGTTGCAACACAAACTTGGGCATCCGGATTCCATCAACCAAGTGCACGTACGACACAACTCATTATTATTATATTAACACATTAAAGACTTTAACCAACATAAGGTCTACTCACACATAAATCTTCTTTTTATTCTTATTTATTCATATACGGGGTTGGACATCCAGTATTTGTCGTTATTAATCCTTAATAAAACTCACACATATCTTACAAATAAAATTATTCGAATCAAACTCTAAAACAAATAGCATTCTATTCTCCTTTGAACTATTCCATGAGTTCCTATAGAAGTTAATTTTTAAATTGTTGGTAATGGTGGTTGTGGTTGTTGATCCTTAATCATTAAATTTTTGTCCTAAAATATCACTCTCTTCTCCATTAATCCTCCATTAATTGTAGATTTTATCACCTAATTCAGCTGTCATATCTCATTACTTTAAGCAAGAGAAATATTTTCTTGTTATGTTATATATGGATAGTATCACAATCCTGGAAAACTTGACCCGAGACCGAAAACTAAATCGATTTACCCGAACCGAGACTCGAAATCGATCTGAACATGATGACCCAAATTTGATCCGAAACCCGAAATAAACCGAACCGAAACTAAAACCGAACCGAATTTTAGTTGAACCGAAAATGGACCCGAACCGATTTTCAACTGAACCGAATGGAACCAAACCGATTTCACCTGAACCGAAAGCAATCTAAACCGAAGGCAACCTGAAATAAAAAAATATATTAAAATAAATAAATAAATATGATATTTGAATTGTCGCATAACACACCAAAAAGCCAAATATACAGGCTATATAAAGTCATATAGGGTGGAATAACCTAACATGGCCTGAAAAACCGATTAAAACAATCAATCTCATATTAACCCGATATTGACCCGACCCGAAATTAACCGAACCGAAAATCAACCAAACCAAAGTCTTGACCCGATACCCAAACCGAAATCACCATAGACCCGAACTAAAACCGAACCAGACCCGAACCGAACCGAATTTAAACCGAATGTAGTCAGACCCGAAATAAACCGAACTGAATGACCCATTTGCCACCTCTTCACAAATGTCAAATGTTATATATACACTTTGATTCTAGGATGGAACTGGGGCTAGAGGAGCAGTTGTTCCTCTAAAAATTTGAATTTTATATATGATTTAAGAGTTTCTTTTAGAATTTTTATATATTTTTTATTGAAAATATATTTTCAACCCCTAAAATTTTATAAATTTATCCCTTAAAATTTTATAAATTCATTCCCTCAACATAAAATTTTGCTTTCATCCATGCTTTGATTTAATACTGAATATTTTAGTTTTAAAATTAATTTCATCAAGACACAGTGTAAATAGAAATTTAAATATTATTTAATAATTATTCTTATTTCATGAAAATATAATTCAAATATATAAATATAAAAGATTATAAAATTGAAAGTTTCTGAATCATCATATTGACTCTAGGCTTTTGGTGGCCCTGGACGAACTTAAAAATTAGGCCATAAATTAGTGATTTCAATTGCAATTGCAGTTGCTGTCGTATTTTTTGTCGTGTTGCGTTTATCGCGATTGCGGACATAACCAATGTTATTTTGGTCACTGCGAGTATCGCGGTTGTAAAATTTGTTAATAACATACATTATTGTGGACATAATTGTTGCAAATATCGCGTTTCTAGATGGTGCTATTATTTTCATATAATGGTCGTTGTTGTAGTTGCAAACCGCAATTTAAATCTATGTCCCTAATAGTAAGTAATAAAAAATAAATAAATTTTAAGAGCAGGTCCATAGTAACAAGTATTGAAAAATTTTGGGCCTAATAACAAGTATTAAAAAAATTGAATTATAAGACTATGCCCATAATAGCAAATGTTGAAAAAAAAGGCCTAATAACAATATTAAAAATGAATATTAAGAGTAGACCCCTTAATAATAAATATTAGAAGAAAAAAAAAACTTAACCCCTATTAATAAGTATTAAAAAATAGAGCTTACTAACAAATATTTGGAAAATTTTAAATTCTTAATAATAAGTATAATTAAAAATATATAAATAATATTTAATTTTCTGAATAATAAGCCTTAAACGAGTGCCCTCGTTACCCTTGCCCATGGTTGGACATGCGAATCATAATTGGAGGTACGTTGCATGTGTATGTACATGCTTAATTATTATTTAATAATTACTTTTACTCCATATAAAGATAACTTAAATGTATCAATATAAAATATTCGTAAAACTAAAAAAAATTCAAATCATAATTTTAGCGGTTGTATAGGGTTTCGTTAGATATATAAGCCAAATGAAAGTTAATATTTAGAATATAGAAAAGTTGTGAGATATTTGAGGATATTTAAAATATTAAAAAATACAAGTGGCGCTTTCTCCTTGCACTGTAAAAAATAGCATATATTCCCAAATATCCTCCAATATTTTATATATTCTAAATATTAACTTTCATTTGGATTATTTCCCAAATTTATCCGTTATATAGGTACTATAAATTTTTATTTCTCGATAATATCAATAACTAATAATTGATGATTAACACCATGGGATGGCTAAATCCAAACCGTTGGATGAATTTTGAGTTGATTCATTTCGTAATGAGTAGGTTTATTTTGGTAAATTAAAAACAAAAACATATCATTTTTCTTTTAAAGTAATAATTGAATCATTTAATTATAGGCTTAGAAATAAACAAGTCACTTTCATTCTAAAAATAATAATACAGTCACTTAATTATAGGTTTAGCCGTTTAAAAACAAACATGTTACTCAATTAAAATTTTATTACAAACAAGTCACTATGTTATTAAAATTGAAACCATGGGTTGATATAATAACAAATTTAGTTCCAAAACTTGTGCATTATGTTAATTTGGTTATAATTTAAAATAATTTAATAAACTTAACCCTCTATATTTAGAGATTAAGAGTTAAAATGATTTAAAAAACTGCAAACATAAACTTAACCCTTCATATTTAAACTTACATCAATACTATTACTAAATCTTATTGAGTTGATTCATTGTAACAGAGCACACCCAAGCACCAACTCAATTGAAAATTTATTCAGATATCAAAATTTATATAAATAATATATTAACAATTTTATTTCTCAATTTTATTTCTTTAAAATTATACATTTTGTTTTTAATTTTCTCACCATCCGCTACCACGGCTCGTTTAAATGCTCCTCTCCGGTTGACAAGAACATCAGAGTAGAGCAGAAGTCCAACGAGAATCGTTTCAACTTTAAGTAGAGAGTATAAGTGGCCGAGAAAACGATATAAGTTATAGTTGCGAATTGCGGATGGTTAGGGGTGTTCAAACTTCGGTTTTAATTGAATTAATTCCGAATCAAAATTTTTATCGGTTATTCGGTCGGTTAACGGTTAATGATTTTTTTTAATTTTGGTTATCGGTTAATTCGATTTGGAATCGGTTAATTAACTAAATTAATCAAAACTTTTATATATTATATATTATATATATAATATATATTTATTTTTAGTCATTGAACTTTTAAAAATTATAAAATGATCATTAATTTTTTTTAATATATTACAAAATGGTCATTAAACTTTAGAGTAAACTACTCAAATGACCACTTAACTATATGGTTGTTGTCAATATGACCGCTATATTTTCAATTTTGGCAATTTTACCGCTTAACTATTTAAGTGGTTTCAATTAAGCCACCAACCGTTAAAACCTAACAGAATGTGTGATGTGGCAGTTAACTAAAATTTGTATAATTACGCATTTGGGCCCCATTATTTACAAATTCTGTCAATTTGATCCTTATTTTAATTTAATAAAATCAATCCATTAGGTGGTGACACGTGTTACCACCTTATTGAAAGATTTTACTATTTATATTTAATTTAATAAATTTATTTTCTTTCTCCAATCAAGTGGCGACACGTGTCACTTGATTAGAATGCAAGCAAATTGACTTTAGAGGGAATTGAACCTAGGCATGCTTGGTGTAAGACTATAAGTGGCGTGGCTTTGTCACTGGGCCAAAAACAATTTTTTTTTGACAATGGTAACTGAAGTTTACTAAAAACCATGGAAGATATTACAAAAACAACGCTTCTATAAGGGAGAATAACGAGAAATAGTCTACCAAAATCTCATACAAAAATCTAAAAGTACAAAGACAAGTAAATACTTTCATAGAGATTAGCATACCGTCAAAATTCAGAAGCCTTCCTGAATCTCCTTGTCTCTGTCCAAACGAGACACATGACGGGATAAAAAATAAGTGGTGAGCGAACCAAACTATCAGGCAGATTGCTCCTCTACCCATGACTGATTACATCGGTAAACAACATCAACCGAGTGGGGATTTATCTTTCAATGACCACCAACAAAATCATAATCAGAAACTAGTGTCGTGAAGATCTCTGTGCGAGCACCAAACGACCACTAAGGTATGTTGAAATCTTGCCAACACGACAGATGAAACGAAACCACAAAAAAAGAAACTTGCCACAAAGGCAGAGGAAAAAGCGTGCCACAAGCGCATAGATTCTTATTAAAAGAAAAGAAAACTAAAAAATTGAAAACATAACAAATAAAAGCAAGAGAAATAATGAACACCGACGATTGACAACCAACATCTAGATAATTGCCGATCGCCAGCTAACTCAAAAAGGGCCAAGCACAATTTTAAGATATATAATACAAATATTTAATATATGTCTTAGTTGGTTGTTTATGCAAGAGAAAAGCAAATAAATGTGGATCAAGGGGATTCGAACGTGACACAATTAGAATGCATAAAAACATTTAAACCAATAAAATAAATCTAATGATTAAATTAAAATTAACAACATTTTGTATATATTTTAAATTATAGTTAGTGCACGATTTAAAATAAAAACAGTTTAATTTTTTTTTTGTATTTTTAAAATTTAACATATTTTTCTTTTCACATTTATTTTTATAATTTCACATATATAATTTTTGAATTAATTTTTTAATTTAACTAATAATTTAAATATTTATTAAAACTTTAATTAAATTAATATATATAAATTACATTAACAATTTAAAATTATATTAAATTCATTTAGCCAATCCAAACCCACAAACATAATTCAAATGAATTGATATTTTTAAAAATTTGAATTTTTTAATATATTTTCATTTGAATTATGTGAAATTATAATTTAAAACTATATCAATTCATTTGAATTATGTTCGTGAGTTTGGATTCGCTAAATGAATTTAATATAATCTTAAATTTTTAATTTTTAATATAATTTCATATATATATAATTAAATTTTTAATAAATATTGAAATTATTAATTAAGTTAAAAAATCAATTCGACGATTATATATGTAGAATTATAAAAATAAATGCGAAAAAGAAAATATATTAAATTTAGTTTAAAAATACAAAAATCTTAAAACTATTTGTATTTTAAATCGTGCACTAACTATAATTTAAAATATATACAAAATGTTGTTAATTTTAATTTAATTATTAAATTTATTTTATTGATCTAGATGTTTTTATGCATTCTAAGTGTGCCATATTCGATTCTACTTAATCCATATTTATTTCTTTTTTCCTGGCAGTAACAATTAACTAACACATATATTAAATTTTGTATTTCTTATCTTAAAATTGCTCTTGGCCCAGTGGCAAAGTCATGCTGCTTACATCAAGCATGCCTAGGTTTGACTTCCCCTATAGTTAAGTGGTCATTTGAGTAGTTTACAATAATATACAATATCTATCAAGAATTATTAAAAAATGATCATTAAACTTTTCAATATCTATCAATAATTTACAACGTGCAATGAAACAATAAGTGCCTAAAAAGATCATTTTTAGCATATTTTAATGACCATTTGTGTAATTTACCCAAAATTTTATAAAAAATTCCGGTTAGTTCGAAAATCGACCGAAAGGATAAAGTTTAGTGGCATTTATTATAGTTTACCCTTTTAATTATTTAGATACATTTAGTAATTATATCTTAACTTTTTATATCAAGTTTATTTGTATAAATTATAATTACAATTATGTAAATTTAAATTCTAAATAATATTAATTATTATAAATAATAACGTTAAATTTTAAAAATATCTTGTAAACAAACCCAACAAGTGGTTCCGGTGAAAAAGTATATGCTATTCATCTTAGGAGACTCGGGTTCAATCCCTTTGGTTTGTAAGACCTGTGCATTGTTAAAGGGTTAATAACTCTTTTGTCGTTGACAATTACAAAAAATTCTCTAAATAATATAAATTTGAATAACTAGTAAAATTAATATATAAATTAACGTATACATCTAAATTTAATAATTAATAAAATTATATTCAAAATTTAATTTTATAAATGAAAAATTAATATATACATATAAATTTAATAATTATTAAAATTATATTAAAAATAATTTTATAAATAATAAATTAATATATACATCCTTCATATATATGCTTAAAAAATTAATTTTCATAATATAATTAATATTAATATATGAAAAATATTAATAACTAATAAATTATTCAAAAAAGTATTGAATATAATCATGTCATTTTCCTTATTCAAATAATCAAACAGTCGTCAGCTATTAATTAGATTTATAAAACACTTTTATACAATCAGCTAATACAATTTGTTAGTCAAATCAACTAATACTATAAATTATCAATTTATGTAATCCACAATCTGATATCAGCTATTCACTAGTTACCAACAAAACTTTAGAGTTGAAAAAAAATGTATATCATAAAATCCTAGTATATTGCCATTATAATAATACTAAAATGTAAATTGACGTTATAAGAAAAAGAAGTGTGTATGTAAAGCTATTGTTATTGATTATAAAACTCTAATAATAGTAATAATAACGATAAAATAATAATAATATAAACCTTTGTGAAAAAATAATGATAATAATATCTATAAAAAATAAATATGTAGTTATATGCGTAATTATATTAATTCTATCTTTTTAAAAATAAATAGTATAACGAAAATCATAAATTACGATGATTGTCCAAACAAGTTACAGTTATATAATTACAATTAAATTTAATTACATATAGTTTATTCAAACACAACCTAATGAAAGTATATTGAGCCTTAGTTCATTTGGACTGTTATTGTCGTAACATACAATAGGATATAGTTTGAGTGTCTTTAAGTGTAATATCTTAAAAATGTACAAGTATGCTCAAATTCAAGTACTTAATGAGCCTTAATTCGTTTGATATTGTTACTATTGTAAGTTGTAACATAGAGGAGAGTGATTGTCCAAACACGCCCTAATAAAAGTATATTCGAGCATTAATTCGTTTGATTTGTTACTATTGTAACATAGAGGAAAATGATTGTTCAAACACACTCTAAAGATAAGTACATTGGGTCTTAATTCGTTTGATATGATTATTGTTATAAGATGTGAGTTTGAGTGTGCTTAAACCATAATATCTTAAAAAGCTAAAAAAAAAACTCTCAACGAAATCTTAGTTGTTGTTTGGTCTTATTGTAGTATTTGTCGTTATTAATCCTTAATAAAACTCACATATATCTTACAAATAAAATTACTCGAATCAAACTCTTTAAAAAAATAACATTCTATTCTCCTTTGAACTATTCCATGAGTTCCTGTAGAAGTTAATTTTTAAATTGTGGTAATGGTGGTTGTGGTTGTTGATCCTTAATCATTAAATTTTTGTACTAAAATATCACTCTCCTCCATTAATTGTAGATTCTATCACCTAATTCAAGTGTCATATCTCATTACTTTAAACAAGAGGATTATAACTTCATTTTATGACTAGAGAGCAGTTGTTCCCCTAAAAGTTTAAATTTTATATATGATTTAAGATTTTTTTAATTTTTTTCATGTATTTTCTATTGAAAATATATTTGCCCCCCCTAAAATTTTATAACTTCATTTCCCTAACATAAAATTTTGCTTTCGTCCCTGCTTTGATTTAATATTGAATATGATATTTTAGTTTTAAAACTAATTTCATCAACACACAGTGTAAATAGAAATTTAAATATTATTTAATAATTATTCTTATTTCATGAAATATAATTTTAATATATAAATATAAAAGATTATAAAATTGAAAGTTTTCGAATCACTAGATAGACTATAGGCTTTTGGTGGCCCTGGACGAACCTAAAAATTGGGTCATAAATTAGTCATTTAAATTGCAATTGCAATTGCAGTCCTATTTTCGGTTGTGTTGTGTTTATCGCAGTTGCAGACATAAGCGATGTTATTTTGGTCACTGCGAGTATTGCAGTTGTAAAATTTGTTAATAACATACGCTCTTATGGATATAATGATTATAGATATTGCGGTTTTAGATAGTGTCACTATTTTCATATAACGGTCGTTGTTGTGGTTGCATACCGCAATTAAAATCTATGTCTCTAATAGCAAGTAATGAAAAAATAAATAAATTTTAAGAGTAGGTCCATAGTAATAAATATTGAAAAATTTTGGGTCCTAATAACAAGTATTGAAAAATGAATATTAAGAGTATACCCCTGAATAATAAATATAATTTGAAAAAGTACAAATAATATTTAATTTTCAAAGTAATAAGTCCTAGACGAGTGCCCTTATTGCCCTTGCCCAGGGTTCGCATACGAATCATAATTGGAGGTATGTTGCATGTGTATGTACATGCTTAATTATTATTTAGTAATTACTTTTACTCCATTTAAACATAATTTAAATGTATCAATATAAAATATTCGTAAAACTAAAAAAATACAAATCATAATTTGAGCGGTTGTATAGGAGAAATTATATCATGAGTCATTTCCGTCATGTCATCTATGGGACCAACCAATAAAAACTATTCATCTTATTATTTTTTCCATATTATATTTTTATCAAGTGAATCTTCACTCATTATTTTAAAAACAATTTTTACCTGGTGAAGATTCACTGATAAAAATATGACATAAAAAAATAATGAGATGGATGGTTTTTATTGATTGATTTCATGAATGACGTGGCGAGAATGTCCCATAATATAATTTCTCGATAATATCAATAACTAATAATTGATGATTAACACCATGGGATGGCTAAATCCAAACCGTTTAATGAATTTTGAGTTGATTCATTTCGTAATGAGTAGGTTTATTTTGGTAAATTAAAAACAAAAACATATTAATTTTCTTTTAAAGTAATTATAGGTTTAAAAACATACAAGTCATTTTTATTCTAAAAGTAATAATACAATCACTTAATTATAGGTTTAGCCGTTTAAAAATAAATATGTTACTCAATTAAAATCTTGTTACAAATAAGTCACTATGTTATTAAAATTGAAACCATGGTTTGATATAATAACAAATTTAGTCCCAAAACTTATGCATTATATTAGTTTGCTTCTAATTTTAAATAATTTAATAAATTTAACCCTCCATATTTAAAGATTAAGAGTCAAAATGATTTAAAAACTGCAAACGTAATAAATTTAACGCTTCATATTTAAACCTACATCAATACTATTACTAAGGAGTTGATTTCATTGTAACAGAGCACATATGAGCACCAACTCGATTGAAAATTTATTCAGATACCAAAATTTATATAAATAATATATTTACAAAATTTATTTCTCAATTTTATTTTTTTATAATTATACATTGTTTTCAATTTTCTCACCATCCACTACCACAGCTCGTTTAAATGCTCCTCTCCGGTTGGCAAGAATATCGAAGAACAGCAGAAGTCCAACGAGAATCGTTTCAACTTTAAGTAGAGAGGATTAGTGGCCGAGAAAACGATATATGTTGTAGTTGCGAAGTGCCGATGGTTAGGGGTGTTTAAATTTCCGTTTTAATAGAATTAATTTCGAACCTAAATTTTTATCAGTTATTCGATCGGTTAAAGATTAATGATTTTTTTAAATTTTGGTTATCGGTTAATTCAGTTCGGAATCCGTTAATCAACTAAATTAACCGAAACTTTTATATATTATATATTACATATATTTATTTTTAATTATTGAACTTTTAAAAATTATAAAATGATCTTTAAATTTTTTATATATTGTAAAATGGTCATTAAACTTTAGGGTAAACTACTCAAATGACCATTTAACTATATGGTTGGTGTCGATATGACCACTATATTTTCAATTTTTGCAATTTTACCGCTTAACTATTTAAGTGGTTTCAATCAAGCCACCAACCGTTAAAACATAACGGAATGTGTGATATGATAATTAACTAAAATTTGTATAATTACACATTTGGTCCCCATTATTTGCAAATCCTATCAATTTGATCCTCATTTTAATTTAATAAAATAAATCAATTAGGTGATGACACATGTCACCACCTTATTGGAGGATTTTACTATTAATATTTAACTTAGTTTAATAAATTTATTTTCTTTCTCTAAGCAAGTACGTGTCACCTGATTATAATTCAAGCAAATTGACTTTAGAGGGAATTGAACCTAGGCATGCTTGGTGTAAGACTATAAGTGGAGTGGCTTTGTCACTGGGCCAAGCACAAGTTTTCTTTTATAATGGCAACTGAATTTTATTAAAAAGCTATGGAATATATTATAAATATAACGCTTCCAGAATGGAGAATAACAGGGACTGGTCTACCAAAATCTCATACAAAAATTTAAAAGTGCAAAGAAAAGTAAATACTTCCATAGATATTAGCATACCATCAAAATTCAGAAGCCTTCCTAAATCTTATTGTCTCTGTCTAAACAAGACGCATGACGAGATGAAAAAAAAGTGGTGAGCGAGCCAAACTATCAGGCAGATTGCTCTGCTACCCAGGACTGATTACATCGACAAGCAACCATCAACCGAGTGGGGATTTATCTTTCTATGACTACCGAAAGAATCATAATCAGAAACTAGTGTCGTGAAGATCTCTGTGCGAGCACCAAATGACCATTAAGATATGCTGAAATCATGACAACACGACAGATGAAATGAAACCACAAAAATAAAAAAAACGTACCACAAAGGTAGAGGAAAAGTGTGCCACAAAAGCCGAGATTCTTATTAAAATAAAATAAAATTAAAAAATTATAAACATAACAAATAAAAGCAAGAGAAATAATGAACATCGACGATCTACAACCGACATCTAGATGATTGCCGATCGTCGGCTAACTCAAAAAGGGCCAAATACAATTTTAAGATATAGAATACAAATATTTAATATATGTCTTAGTTGGTTGTTTATGCAAGATAAAAGTAAATAAATGTGGATCAAGGGGATTCGAACATGGCATAATTAGAATACATAAAAACATTTAAACTAATAAAATAAATCTAATGATTAAATTAAAGTTAACAACATTTTGTATATATTTTAAATTATAGTTAGTGCACTATTTAAAATAAAAACACTTTTAAGATTTTTGTATTTTTAATCTAAATTTAATATATTTTTCTTTTTATATTTATTTTTATAATTTCACATATATAATTGTTGAATTAATTTTTTTAATTTAATTAATAATTTCATATTTATTAAAACTTTAATTAAATTAAGATAGATATATATGAATTACATTAATAATTTAAAATTATATTAAATTCATTTAGCAAATCCAAATTCACGAACATAATTCAAATGAATTGATATTTTTAAAATTTTGAATTTTTAATATATTTTTATTTGAATTATGTGAAATTATAATTTAAAATTATATCAATTCATTTGAATTATGTTTGTGAGTTTGAATTTGTTAAATGAATTTAATATAATCTTAAAATTTTGAAATCTTAATATAATTTCATATATATATATATGTAGTAATTTAATTAAATTTTTAATAAATATTGAAATTATTAATTAAGTTAAAAAAATCAATTCAACGTGAAATTATAAAAATAAATTCGAAAAAAAATATATTAAATTTAGTTTAAAAATTTTAAAATCTTAAAACTATTTGTATTTTAAATCATGCACTAACTATAATTTAAAATATATACAAAATATTGTTAATTTTAATTTAATTATTATATTTATTTTATTGATTTAGATATTTTATAAATTCTAAGCGTGTTATGTTCGAGTCTCCTTAATCCACGTTTATTTCCTTTTTCCTGGCAGTAACAATTAACTAACACATATATTAAATTTTATATTTCTTATCTTAAAATTGCTCTTGGCCCATTGGCAAAGTTACGCCGCTTACATCAAGTAAGCCCAAGTTTGATTCCCCTATACAATTAAGTGGTCATTTGAGCAGTTTACAATAATATACAAAATATCTATCAATAATTTACAGCGTGCAATGAATCAATGAGTGCTAAAAAGATCATTTTAACATATTTTAGTGACCATTTGTGTAATTTATCAAAAATTTTATAAAAAATTTCGGTTAATTCGAAAATCGACCGAATTAACCGAACTTTTCCGGTTCGGTTAAAAATTTTCGAAAAAATTTCGGGACGTTTAACGGTTAATAGGAAACAAATTTCGGTTAGTAAATTTTTAGTAGTTTGGTTCGGTCGGTTAATCGAACCGACAGATTGAACACCCCTACCGATGGCAACACGGTTAGCTTTTGGCTGCTTAAATGATAAGTGTTATCTTCGTCGTCCGTACTCCTTCGCAACGACAAGTTCATTTGAAGACTAAATAAGGAGGGGAGAGACGAAGATGTTGGTTGCTCAGTTAATCATTTCACCACCTTTAATCTCCACAAAGAACATGCAATGAAACAATGTACACTCGAACGAAAAACTGCAGACAGCATAAATTCCAGAAGAGAAATCGGAACACAAAATTCGGGAAACAAATTGCAATGTGACAAAACAACAACATTACACTCTTAACACATGCTAAAGTTGCCCTCGGAACCTTTTGCATTACCTCCGGGTCCGGCATTCAAGCAGTTTTGTTGTCGAACTGAGCTCGGGAATTCCTCCTAGCGCTCTCCAACACGGTTTTATCAACAGTAATGAAGTATGAGGCAATCGATGCTGTTTAACCAATACAGATAAGCCATATTATGTATATAGGAATCATGCATTTCACAAGTTAAGACTAATAAATCTTAAAAGAGTACAGATTTCAGACATACCTCCACTTATGATGAGAGCTTGAGCAGTGTGGTTGAGGTTCGCCTTTGCCCAAGGAACCTTACGAACTGCAATCAACTGAAAACAAAAAGGAGGGTCGGCAATGGCAGCGATTCCGTAAACTGATTAGAGATCAATTATTAAATCATCCATGCATGGAAAAGAACTGAGCAGCAAAAGAGGTTTAGTAATGTAGATCATGAAACAGTAACACGTAGGTATTCCGATAACACCGCTGTGATATTACCATTTGTAACACCATATAACCAATAACCTCTGTTACCTAGAATTGGGATTTGAAGGATCATATTCATATCTCAATATCAAAGTTCGAATATATATGGGAATACGGGTATCGGATATGAATACTTAAAAAACACAAAGAGGCCAGGTAACATAGTAAATAACCGATACAAATTCAAAGCATTCGAGCTTTTAAATGACCACTCGATTGCTAATTCAGTTAAAGGAAAACCGTGAACCTGCATTAACACTATGGTCCTGAACATTTCGCAATTCGTAACAGTTATCCCAGCATGCAATTTCATTCAATGGTAAGGAATTGCAGGAAAACCGAAAGCATCAACCAGAGAAAAGCTATTTCTTTTATGTTTCGGAGGAAAACACAATACTTCTAAAATGAAAACTTAGGAATGAGCCATGGCGACGAGGTAAAAAAGAAAAAAACCATAAGAACAAGGTTAACTTACTGTAGGCACAGCGCTAACAACGGCGGCAACGGCGGCAGCCTTTAGACCGGCACGGATTCCCTCTGCAGTTTAAATCAGATATTAGCAATCAGATTGTTTGAAATTAAGTCTTGATTTAATTAAGTTCAAACTCACAGCGCATTAAATCTAAAGTGTCATCAACTGGAAAAAAAAAAGCAGTGGACTAAATCTCAAAGTTTGAAGAACACATGGATTAGAGGCATAATTAAACCTTCTCAAATAGAATTGAGACAGGAAAAAAGGGGAAATGCAACCTAATTGCACTGAAAGCCAGCTTTGATCAATGAAAGAAAATCAGATTAAACTTTACGAGAAATTTCAAATTCTATGAATCTTAATTTTACCCTTTTTTGTTAATTCCAAACGATTTTTTTCAGGTGAAACATTAAGGAGGCGAAAGATCAAAAGAAAAAAACCTTGAGAGTATCGTTCGGCTCTCGATTTCTTCTCGTCTTCGGCGGGAGAAGGAATCGGGAAGGAATTAGTTCTTCTCTGTACCCAAACATCCCTCATTTCTGACGGAATTCCCATCTTTCAAGCTCTGCACTTTCCACCAACAAAAGAGTTATTTCAAAAATATATATTAACGAAGCTTTGATTGAAGAATGTGGGGGGCGAAAGATGACGATCCAAGAGAATTTAAACGATAATAAAAGGGAGGGAAGCGTGATTTGATTGCCATCTAGCTCTAGCCGCCATTGACCTTATAAATATTCATCCCACATCGCTTAGCAGCCAGGCCGTACAGGTACATCTGAATCATTAGGCCTCAGCCCTTGCCTAGGCACAGAGGCATAATTTATGTTATTGAACTTATAAAATTTTAAAGAATAAAAATATATTTTTTATAAGAAATAATTTTTAAATTATATAAGAAATTTAATTTTTCAAAGATTCGAGCGCCACTTTAGGTCTATCCTTGCCCTTAGCCCTCATGCCTCAGCAAATAAATTATAAAACTAAGGTTTAAATAAAAAACAAATATTTAAACTATATATCTTTTGAATTTTAGGTACTTAAAATATTTGGATTTGAAAAATTTTAGAGATTTGTGGATTGTTTTATAAAAATTAAAAGATTTTCAAGATTTTCTAAAAAAATAAAAATTTTGATTTTTTCTTTTAAAAATTTAAAAAGTTCAAATTATTGTCACGTGTCAAGCATTGATTGATTAACGTTTTTTAACGGTAGTTAACCACCAAGCACTTAAAATTATAACGGTGTAAACTTTAAGCACATATTTTTAACAAAAAATACTTTAGACACCTAAAGTTCAAAAAGATTAATTTTAGCACTTATTTTCTATTTAAGCCTAGAACTAAAGAGTAAAGTATCAAATGACCATATGACTTTTAGTGCGCTATCAATTTAATCATCGTCATTAAAAAATTCTTTTAATTACATCATTGTACATAATTTTAAATAAAATGATAACACGTGTCGTTATATACTTGCTCGTAAAATGGAAGAAAAATAATTTCCCAACTATTGATTCAACTCCGGAGCAAAAGACCAATGTACAACTCTACCAACTTGATGGGTTTATTTCATAGTTTAAAATATATGATTTTAAGAATAATTATCGCTCTTAAATAATATCAATGGGCACTCTTTTTATCGATCGATATTAAGATTCTGTTTGCAATTGTTTTTGGGTGGAAAAGCCAGTTTGAGAAGTCAGAAACAACAAAAAACATGCAGCTTTTGAGAGTCAAAACCTTAGTTTGCCCATAAGCAACAAAAAACATGTAACTTTTGAGTGTCAAAACCTTAGTTTGCCTAAAAATAACTTCTCAAACATTGGTTTGCCAAAAGCTATAAAAACTAACTTTTGCAAAACTTGCAACCTCAAACGTAAACAAAGTCTAAGTTTCAATTTCAATGCGGATCATGAGACCTCTTTACTTTTTTTTAAAGAAAAGTTAATTAATATTGCACAATTTATATTTTTTATTCTCGTACTATCTGTTATAAATTATGTTTCAAAACTAAAAAACTAAATTATTATTAAAAAAAACTCAAACTTTAGTACAATATGATAAAGTTTTTGCAATTATATTATGTATGATAGTGTTTATCTTACCTTCTCAAAAATTGACGTATAATTTTATATAAAATATATAATTAGTTTATTAAAAATATTAATTAAAACTTTGAAAAACATTTAATTGCGCTTGATATTTTGAGAAGTATTTACAGGCTCGAACATTTTCAAGTTGATATTTTTAGCATTATTGTTAAGTTAATTATGTTTGTAATACTCGAATTCCACCCGGGCTAGTATATATAATAAAATTTCTTATAATTAATAAATAAATAAATAAATAAATAAAAGTTAAATAAATGAAATACAATCCAAAAATCGTTTTAAAATGTCCATTATACAGTCCCAAGTCCAAATATAATACAAAAGGCCCAAATCTATTACAGCTGTATCCGGTTAATAAACAACACAACAAACACAAAATCCCTCCCAATTTAATTCATGTGGCAGCCCCGGATTAGCTCAAATTGAATCACGAGGATTGTAGTTTTTCTCTTACTTAGTTGTCAGCAGCCGATACATGATGACATCACCATGACGTCATCTTTCACTATCCTTTATAAATAGGAAGTGAGAAAAATGATTCCATTATTAATTGAAATTAAAAGAGGAGAGAAGGAAATATCTTGAGAAGCTGAAAGGTCATCGGGAATTCGAAAGGTTGATCGGGGAAGATGACTGGCCACCAGAGAGGTCACAAATCATTGTTTCATCACTGCAAGGTATATTTTCTTTCGAACCTTTTTTTTATTTCTTGCAATGAAACATCAAAATAGTTAGATCGAAGGAAAAAATATAATTAAGAACATAAATAAAAGATAAAAAGAAAGTTGTCGGATTTATCTTTTTCGGTTGCCGAAGATATTTTCTTAGGTACGACGGAGTTAAAAATGAGCCAGTTATGAGTAGATCTAGGGGTGAAGTCGAGAGATTCTATTGAATCATGTAATTTTTAGGTTTTAGGCTCGAAGACATTTTTTTGGAAAATTAGAGTTTCGGTGTAGCAGCGAACGACAGCTGAAAACTACCCTAAGACGACGGCCGAGACTCGAGTCCCGAAGAACATATCAGAGCTGATAGGAAGGTGGCTGGTTGGATCAACATAGCAGAGACAACGACGGAATTAAATCTTGTTCTCGGTGTTCATCTCTAAAAAGGTGTTATTTGATAAAAAGAGGAAAATATGAGTTTTGAAATGTTTGTGGGCAGAGCGTTTTGAGGGAGAGAGAGGGTAGAGAAAGAGGTTTATCTGAAATAAGGGTTTTCGGATAAAAAAGGGCTTTTATAGCCCTACCAAAAAGGCACCATTTTGATACCAAGTTGGGATGACCCGCAAGGCCGAGTCGAGTTGGGCCTCAGGGTCCGCGTATTTATATTCGGGTCTTTTTAAATTTGTCATCTTATTTGTAATTGTATTCAGTTTCGTCCATTTTAATATAAATCAGAGATGAAGTTTTTAATTTATTCAATTTAGTCTTGTTTTAATTAATTTATTTAATTTAAATGCTTTAATTATTGTTTAATTGATGCATGCTTTAATTAATTCATGTAGTATAATTGTTAGATAATTATTACACATAGTTTAATTAGTACATTAGAGCCTTAGACTTTAGTTTCTTTAATTAGACTCAAATAATTTGAATTAAGTAGATAATTGTAGAAAATTAATGGGTATTAAATGGTAAACTTTGGAGTTCCAATTTGAATGGTGTCCTAAGACAATTTGATGTTGTTTAACATGAGCTCTTAAGTAGAATATTCAATATTCATTACAACACTAGAAAATTGATAAATAATTTAGATTAATTAATTAGAACTTTAATAAGATTAGAACTTTAAATAATTAGAATAATTAATTAATAGGGGAATATTATCTATAACTTTGGAGTTTAATATGGATGATGCTCTAAGGTAATTGAGTGTTACATCATGCAAGCTTTGGAGTTAAATAGTATTCATAGATTAAATAACACATAAATTTAATAAGAGCCTTTTTAGATTAGTACTTAAAATGAACAAGACCATAATTAATCATTCATAAAAACCTTTTATATGTGAAATATATTTTTTAGAATATGAATAGAGGTGCCATGAGCGTATAAAGGCATTTTCAATTTATATTCGAAGCAAAAATATATTTCCTTATAAAAGGAATATTTCCATTTGGAATATAAACCCAGTTAATAATTAATGATTAAATTAAATTTTAATTGTTACTCCAAAATGCCACACAAAATTAAAGATATTGATATCGGGCGTTTGTGGGTGCTAAATCTTCCCCATACATAATCGACTTCCGAACACTAATTTTTTTTAAAAGAACGATTCTCTGGTTGTTTTTATGGAGTCATGTCTACCAAGGTGATCGGTGGTGACTCCAAACCTTTTCAAAATCGAAATTAAACAAAAATCCCTAATTTCACAAATAAAATTGTCCAGCTATTTTCACCGGTTTAAAAAATGATTTCGACAATGTTAATGCTACACATTAGTTAATGGGTAATTTATTCCATGCAAAGTTTACACAAACACCTTAGTTTTAGGGATTGGTGATTTTGTTTAGGGTTTAATGTTTAAGGGTTTTAGTGGACGCGTTTTGAGTATATGGGGTATGATTAGAATTTAGAGTTTAGGGTTAAAATTCAGAGTTTATAGTTAAATCATAAATCCATAACTATATTACCCTAGAAAATTGATAGGTTAATCTTTTCATTTTAATTTACTAAGATTTAGGTTGCTAAACAGCTTTTTGAGTTAAAATTTAAGGTTTAGACTATTTTTAGAGGTTTGACTAATCAAATCCGTTAATTTCGATGTTTGATAAATAAATGATTGTAATAGCATATTTGAGTGAAACATCTCAATTTGAATAACTAATAAAATTAGAAAGATAATTTCATAAATAAGAAATGAATATATAAGTTAATATATACATCTAAATGTAATAATTAATGAAATTATATTCAAAAGTATAATTTTATAAATAAGAAATTAATATATATAATTAAATTTAATAATTATTAAAATTATATTAAAAATAATTTTAGAAATAAGAAATTAATATGTTATTCGTACATATTTTGTAATGATATTAAAAAATTGATTTTCATAATCTAATTAATATTAACAAATACAAAATAGTGATAACTAATAAAATATTCAAATAACTTTTGAATATAATAATGTCCTTATGTATCATTTTGCTTGTTCAAATAATCATGTCATTATGTATCATTTTGCAATTGCTATTTGGGCTATATGGAAGCGACGGTGCACGCATGTGTTTAGGGACGGCCGTGAGGGCTATAGAGATATTGTCGGTTATATTCGACAAATGTGGGATGACGTAAATGGAAACCAAGCCCACGATGTACAAAGTAACCAGTCAGCACAACCGAGGCAAGCTGTTGCGGGAGTGGCAGTGTCAATTTGGAGATCCCCGAGTGCTGGGTGGGTACGCGCCAATGTCGACGGTGCGATAGGCGGTCCGAGTAACAGGTCTGCTATCGGTGGGGTGATTCGAGATGATGCTGGTGCTTGGATCTTTGGTTTTTCCAGGAGTTTGGGCATTTGCTCGGTGCTTGTTGCGGAGTATGGGCGGCATATGATGTTCTTAGTCATGCATAGCGGCTTGGCTATCGCCGGGTGGTGTTGAAACTCGATAATGTGAATGTGGTCCAAATTCTAAAGGGTGAATCAGCCACGCGCGAGAGATGCGCTTGTTGCTAACTTGCTTGTGGTACTTCAGAGGGATTGAGAAGTCTGAATATTCCATATACGTCGGAGTGGCAATGCTGTGGCCGATGTGTTGGCTCGATCGGTTCGGGGGATGGATGTCAGTGAGATTGTGTATACGCAACCACCGCTGGGCATTCTCTCCCTGCTTATGGCGGATCAGAGTCTAGATTAGTCTTTTTATAGTTTTGATTTAAAGGATAGTATATGTTTGATGACTTGAACAATTATGTGATTTCTGTGTAATATCACTACAAGTACTCTTTTCTTCCAATCAGGTTTAAAGAGGTTTTTAACGAGGCTTGTAGTGATATCACTTTTCACATAAAAAAGATTCTTGTTAACTCCACTTTACTCTTAGATAGTTACTTCAGACACTTATTATTCTAATTTCTTCTTTGACGAGTTGCCTTCGTTGGCGACCTTAGTGTCACCGTTTACTTTATTTTTTATTGTTTTTATGTTTTTTTGTCTATTGTCTTTTGCATGTTATTCATATGCAACTTTGACACGTTTTTCATATGTCGTTTTGACACATTCTTTATCTTTTATTATGGCACGTCGATGATCAAGAAATTAAAATAAACAAATGGTAGTATGCCATGATTATAAATGGGTTTAATGAAGCCACGATCCAACTGGAACAAATATCAAAACTATTCTAAGTCGAAGAAGACGTTTCATCTCCTTCAATGTTTATAGATAATTATGTTTTTACAATGAGTATTCCCAAGATTATGTCATGATACATAATTTTATGGACGATAACAAAGATTTCAAGGGAAGAGATAACTTTAAATTCTCACTTTTTTACGCTTTTTGAATTTTTAGGTTCAATTTTAGTTTTCATTACTTTATTTCCAAGATTCTCTGTCAATTAGAGTATGTTATATTTATTTTCTTTTTCTATATTTAATAAAATTCGGTGTTTTGTTATAATTATTTATTATTTTTTAATAGTTTAAAGATAATTATAGGTTAATATCTGTTTATAAAAATTATTATTTATTATTAATCTCGCCTATAAATAATTAGTGAAATAGCAAATGTTTTTTTAATAATCGTAAATTTATAAATAATTAGTAAAATAACAAAAGTTTTTTTTGAATAATTGTGATTTTATTACCAAAGAAGCAGCAAGTTATTACGAATATAAAATCTGTAAAGTATAGACATTGAATAATGCACGAAGATTATATTCAAAGTTAGGTGGCTACATGTTAATACTTTTTTACGTATAATATATTGTTTTGCAACATGATTATATTCCGGCACATTTGTTCTGACTACTTAAGTTCTTGCTGGCAGATTTATTAAAAATTAATAAATAAACTTTAATAAAATTTAACATAAGTTCTTGTAGCAAACTACTGTGGTAGACCTTCCCCTCAAAAAATAAATTCAAGGCTTAAGGGTAAGATGCCCTTGAACTTTTGAAAAAAAATCAATGAAGCCTTTGAACTTTTGAAAAAAAATAATCAATGAAGCCCTTGAACCAAGAAATTGAACCAATTAAGCCCTTTGACCAATTTTGACCATTAAATATGAATAGTTTTTTTTTTCGATCCACTGTTGCAGTGCGTCGTCTCACAATGTTTCCTCTTGACTTTTTTCAAAATTTTTTATTTTATTTGAAAAATTCTTTAAATGTTCTAAAAATCAAAAAAGCTTATAAAATTTATAAAAAATACTTGTTAATTTTTTTTTTTGTAAATGCAACATGATAGAACTGTAGTGTATCATGTGCTGGTAATATCTGAAGAAAAAAACTGTCAAGATTTAATGGTCAAAATTGGTCAAAGGGCTTAATTGATTTAATTTTTTGGTTCAAGGGCTTAATTGATTAATTTTTTTTGGTTCAAGGGCTTAATTGGGTGCAAAAAAAGTTTAGGGGCTTAATTGATTTTTTTCAAAAGTTCAAGGGCTTCTTACACCCTTAAGCCTAAATTTAATATCATGTGAGCCAATAGCCCACGTATTAAATATTAAACTAATAAAAACAGATACTACGATTGATCTTAGACAAAAAGCCGAGAAAGGTATGATTTTAAAGGGTCAAGCCCGCATCTTTTATAAGCAGCTTCTCTGGATATCCGAATCCCATCAATCATCGACTCAACCAATCAAATGCTTATCCGACATACAAGCAGCACGATCCTAAGGATCCCCTATCGTTACTAATCATCAACACATCATTTATTTTGCATTACCGAGTTGTTAATACATTATGGAGAAGTATATAAGTAATCTCATTTATTGTCTCCATTAATCTACGTTGTCTCATTTATTAAAGCATAAATCAATTGTTAATATACACATCTATTTATATCTTTAATTTGCATTTATGGATTATTTAGTGTATTGGGTACCGGTACTCGAACGCGAGTACCGATGCAGTACCCTCAAGTACCGGTACTCACACATGTACAGATACTGAAATTGCTTATTAGAAATCTCCAATTTCACGAGAACCGATACGGTTCAACCCATACCGATACGGCATCGAATAGCGTATCGGTACAGTTGAAGCCCGTATCATTACCCTAATCACTAGCTCAAACCACATTGGTGAATTACGGTATTTACTATAATTTAATCGATTCCTAAAGCTTATGGAAGTCATTAGGGTTTGTTTGCTAGCGCATTTAATCATTTAAGATCAATTCTCGATTTTATGATCATTTATTCGAATATTACCAACTATCAGTCCATTAAGTGTAATTTCCCTCGAACATGCCAATTTTATATCTCAAGCAACACAACATGTAAATCAACCAATTAGATAATTATAAGAATATTCA
Organism: Hibiscus mutabilis; assembly: GCA_019671005.1. Taxonomy (NCBI): domain Eukaryota; kingdom Viridiplantae; phylum Streptophyta; class Magnoliopsida; order Malvales; family Malvaceae; genus Hibiscus; species Hibiscus mutabilis. The sequence continues at coordinate 49,248,654 of CM033748.1, read as the reverse complement.
GACAACTCTACGCGGTCTCTAAAGCCCTTACAAGTCTCGAATATTCTCAAACTCATCATGCATCTCATAATTACCAAGTCTCATAATACCAGTCTCAACGCATGTTTATTTTCATCTACCTATTTTGCTAACACTAACAAGCAAGTCAATTATAATTATGATGGTCATGAAGCATTTCAGAGTTCGAGGTGCACTAACCTCAAGCACTAGCGATAACACCTCATATAAGCTTCTCAGTTACTCCACTTGGTCTGATATTTGATCCCGAATAATCCTCATACAATAATTAATGCCATAATATCAAATAATCACATTGATTAATTTGCAAGGTCAAACGCGTAAAAATAGCTTTTTTAGGTTCAAATTTGGCAAAACAGACTGCTCCTACAGACTCAGAATGTCAAAAAATCCTCAAGTAGGGTTCTCTAGAAAAAGGCAACGGCCAGTCAACGCTGGTCAATGGTCTAGTGATCCGGTGCGGCGCAGGTGCACAAGAGCTTCAGTGCACCCGCGGGTGATATTCTAGTGTAGCGCGGTGCACTGAAGTAGTGTGCACCTACTTGCTGTTGCGCACTCTCACTCACAGAGGTAGCGCGTGAGGCCTTCTTCGGTCGTCAGACGACGTCGAAGAGCTTTAATCCTGCTATCTCAACCCCGTTAAACACGGCGGTGCCCTTCGATTCGCGATTTGGCCGCCAGAAATGCCTCCTTTCAAGCAACCCAAAACTTGCTTACTCTTAGCCCGACGAACGACGATGGTGAATACGACTTGGTGACCACCAGCTGACTCATCTTGGCGAGCTCTTTCTGACGGTTCACGAATGGATGCTTAGATGATGGTAGATCAGATTTCAAAACTCCCTATTTACTTTTTCTCCCACTTTTCTATTTTCTCTGTAATGCCCCAAAATTTACTAAGTTGATTAAGGGTCATTTAGTACTAAGATAATAGCTTAAAAGCTAACTTAGTGACTAAAATGACAAAAATGCAAAAGTTAGGATTTCTTTAATTATGGGTTTTGGAAAGGAAATTTCTAAGGTTTAAAGGTCTCATGTGATATATAGTTAATTGAATAAGGTATTCTTAAAGTTTGGTTGAATTCCAAGGAAAATTGGAATGGGAATTGAAGTTTAAAAATGTAGTGACCAAAATGTATATCTTGAAAATTTTATGGCTAAAGTATAAACCTTGGAAAAGTTTAGGGACTAAATTTGTAATTTCCCAAAAGTTAAGGGTTTTTATTTCATAAATAAATAGATCAACTAAGGGTGTGAATCGAATGCGGAGTTATTGGTTCGATTTGATACTTCGATTATTGGAAAAATCGTAGTTAAAGTTTAAGTGGATTTCGGATACCCGGATCGAACTGAAAAATTTTGAAATTTTGCCATATGATAGAGAAAGGTTATAAAAGTCATTTCCCAGTGTTGGAAACATTTTTAGTTTGATTCAAGATGAATCCTATAGCTTATTTCTGAGTAAAGGATTATTTATCGGTATATTGGATCGAATGAAAATTTTGGAGACTGGTCCAAAAGCAATGGAGAAGTCACAAAATGCTATTTTAAGAATATTTTATTATGGTTGGTTGAATTCTAACTAGATTTAGTTAGATTGTATTGGAATGGCAATTATGGAACAAACTAGTAAATAAAAACTAGTTTGAGGGCAAATTGGTCTTTTGGCAAGGATGCCAATTTTGAAATATTTGAAAGTTAAAAAGGGAAATTTTGGAAGAAGGGAATTGAAGATTAAATATTGGCCTTTGATTGATGATAAAATCAATCTCAATCGTTGGATAAAGGGGTAATTTGGTAATTTCACTATTTGAATGAATTTTAAATTCATTTTTAAGATACATGTGGCATTAATTGGAGGAAATAAAAGTAAATGGTAAAAAAGATGAATAAAATTCATGTTGAATTTCGAATTTGAAGGGAGGAAGAAAGAAAAAATGGAGAAAATTTTCCAAGTTCGATTCAAGCTCCGAAACTCTATTTTAGGTAATCTTTTCAACTACAAAGTTGTTCTTCTCTTCAAGCTCTATCTTTTGATGTCAATAATTCATGGAATACATGCTTGATTGATGAGAATTTACATGATCAATAAATTAGAATTTATAGATCAAATTGGGGCTTTTGAGATTTTATGATTCCATGATTGAATTCAAGTTGAAATCAAGCTAGTATGATGTTAAAATCATGATATTGAGTTGGGATTTAAGTTTTACATGTTTTGATTATTATGGAGATGATTATGTTTTATGGATTCAAGTTTAATTTAGGGTTTGTGATGTTGAAATAATGATCTAGTAAGCTTGAATTGTTGTTTGGAAGCAAAACCCTAAGTTAAATTGTGTAGGGACCATTTCAGCAACTTTAAAAGTTGAAGGACCAAATATAAATTTTTAGAATTTGGAGTGTATTTGTGTCATTAATGATGTTAGAGATAAGAAAATGAAGTTAGAATGCCAAATTGATGTTGAATTGAATTAGTGACCATTTTGACAATTTCTCAAAGTTAAGTGACCAAATTGAAATTGAAGTTTTGTATGGGGGTTAAATCTGATTTTTAGTTGTAATGATGAAATTAAGGTAGTAATGTTGAATTGATGACTAATTTGCAAAGTTAAGAAGCTTGAATCCTTATCTTTGCATTTTAGTGACTATTTCGGTAAATAAGGAAAATTAAGGAGAATTATTGTGAATAATTATTTGAAAAAGAAGGTCATAAGATGATGGTTTACAACATGTAATTGGACTAAATTGAAAGTAGAGAAGTAAGGACAAGTTAGTATAAAAGTTGAAGTTGTTTATGGAAGCTGTGTAGAAAAATTGGTTTATGGCAGTAACTTTGAAAATTCACCATAAATTCTAAAAAAATGGTTAGAAGGTGAATTTTATACTGATGTAAAGATTTTTTTCGTCTAGTTTCGTGTCTAACAAACGAAAACTAATTTCGAGTTCTTAGTAAAAAGATATGAATTTTTAAATGGTGAAAGGTCAGAAAATAGTATAGCTGGCTGTTCCAAAATTCAATACTGTCGTACAAGTTGAAATTGAGCAATTAATTTATATGGTTGAAAAGATTATTGAATCTAGTTTCTTTCAGAACAAACAGAATCGAATTCCGAGTTGTAGATTATTTTATAGAAATATTTCTTTGGAGGTACTGCAAACTGCCAGAAAATGAGAATTGATACACTTTGTATCTAAGGTTGATTAGTAAGCTTGAAAAGGGTTAATGGAAGTTCAATTTGGTCACTAAGGACCATAATGATTTTTTGAACAATACAAGGAAGAAAAGAAAATGTTTGGAGATTTTGTATTCAAATGATTATATTGGACAATATGTCTAAGATATTGTTAGATTGGGATCTAACAAATATTTTACTTATTTGAATTATGAAGTTAAGTTCAAATCAAGGGAGGTTCGAGGTACAATGAAGGAAAGGATCAAAGAGGACTTAATGAGGCATACTAATACATGAACCAGGTGAGTGCAATGCATACATAACATTATACATGGATGTTTTGTACATCACCGGTAAGACTTGCGATGAGTCTACCTGGTTTATATATTGTCATGATAATTATGTCATTGATCATATATTTGATATACTTTAAATATGTCAAATGTTGAAAATAAATGCATTGATCACTAGTTATTGATGATGGTTTACTATTAATGTTATTCGGTTATGAACGGCTTCATGTTAATATAAATTGATATACATTGCCATGAATGAAATATTTGATGATATAAAGCCCAAGTATGATATAGAGGTTCAAAGGTATAGTTGGCTAGCTATAGAGTCATAAACAGCTGTATAAAGATTTTAAGCATTTCAGGTAAGGTGCAAATTTTATAAATACTCATTGAGGAGTATACTCATGCATGGTTTGAGTATACGAACTTATTACGGGTGCTAAGCACTTCGGTGTAATTTCATAAAAACTCAATGAGGGATATATTGTATACTCCGGTAAGTATACAGAAGCACCTCGGTGCTAAGCACTCCCTGTAGAGTGCAAATAATACACATGCTCAAGAAAGGTTGGGTATGGGGATGACTCGTATACATAGAATCTCTTAATTCGATACCTTGAGCTAAATAAATTGAAAGGAATAAAAAGAAACAGGAAGATAAGCTTGAAAGCTTGTAGATAGAAATGGAAAAAGGTATTGGTAAGCATTGAAAGCTTACAGATGGAAATGGCAATGGTATTGGTAAGATATAACCTTATCACTTTGATATACATATTTATTTATGGTAACGAGCATGTAATGGTAAAATGATCATATGCATTGTTAATCATTAATATAGATATTATGACAATTGCACTTGAATTTGAATTATTGCATCACTAAGTAAATATTTAGCGTGTAACTGTTTTACACGTAGGAAAGAAGAAATGGTTGGAGTAAAGAGCATATACGGACATCATCAATCAATAACAGGTACATCAGTATCAGTAAGATATCTTTTAACACTGTTTGATATTTACTAGTTGGCATGTATATTAAAAGGATAAGCTTGCTCTGATAGAATTTGTATTTTATTTGGTATATGGATGAATTTTAAATCAGGCAGTTTTTAGGCATTTCTATTAATTATATAAAGACAAATTAAATTAATAAGTTGCTGCCTGAAATTAAACTCGATTTGAGGATGAAAATATTTTGTTTAAACTTTACGCGATTAACTAGATTTATAAAAAAGAAAAAAACTAAACAAATTGTAATATTTTTAAAGAAATAAAATTTTACCGAATTACAAATGTAGAGGGTTTTACAAATGTTTTGTGATACCTCTAACTCGTATTCAGTGATGGATACAAGAAATGGGTGTTACTTTTATTGGTATCAGAGCTACAGGTTTAACCGGTTCTCAGCCTAAATGGAAGTGGTTTTATGTTAAAAAGAGTATACATGCCACTAGGATATCAATATTACTGATCTGATGTTTTTATGATCCGATTGATGTCGCTCCTTACTAATGTAAATTGGGAGGAATTATAAGAAATATTTGAGCCAAGAAAGCGTGATGAACTAGTAAATTAGAAGCTTTGTAAGGAATCAAGAGTAGTAACAATAAGGTTAATGATAACCCTTCGGATAAATCGAAACAAGAAAAGGGCACTGGTACAACAAAAAGTGCCTGTGTCGGATTAAGGAACTGAAAAGTTCAGAAACACCTGAATTGAAAGGAAAAGCAGATTAAGGTCCAGTGATTGTTGATTTATAACTGAATAATCTAAGGATTATACTGTACGGATACCGAGAAATTGGATGGAGCTATCTTGTTGCTCCGAGATTTAAGCTAGATTAGAAAATCATCTGAATTTACTTCATAGCTAGGATTGCACATATCAGTCTGAGTTTATAACATCAGGATTGATAAAGATTGGGATGATTCAAAAATCATAGAAGGTACATCTCATCTTTTTGGATAAACCTATATTGATGTTGATGGGTCCTAGCTTTACACATTCGTATATAATTACGAAGTTGAGTGGTGAACGAGATATCCTTTTATAACCCATTTCAAGTAATATAGCGGTCATAAATTTGTTGGGTTGTAATGTAAGGGCGAGCTAAAGATTAGAATTGCTCGATAAAAACATAAGAAATAGAGTTCCCGATAAACTTAATGGAATTATCTTTCGAGGAGTTTAAGATGGTTATGGGCATGAATTGGTTACCTTCCTATCAGGTCATGATGAATTGTCGCATAAAGCTGTTAGTATTGAAAAACACGAAAGGTACAAAATAGTAGTAGTTGATAAAAGGGTAAATCCATTATCCAATGTAATTTCAGTTGTTTTATTAAGAAAATTGTTGTTATAAGGTTGTTAAGTTTTATTAGCAAATGTAGTGGATACTCAGGCTGTTGAAGTTAAATTGGAAAATAACTCGACTGCCCAAAAATATCTGAATGTATGCCCAGATGGGTTACTCAGAATTACCTCTAGATTGAGAGGTGAAATTCAAAATAAAGAGGTTACCAGGCATTATAATGGCCCCGTATAAAATGGCTTCGACCGAACTTCGAGATTTAAAGGTATAATTGCAAGGAATATTAGGTCGATGTTTTATAAAGCTAATGATGTTATCTTGGGGGCGCACCAGTGTTAATTGTGAAAGAGAAAGACTGATTTCCATCAGCTCGATAAGGTAATAGTAAAGAATAAATATATTTTTCCGAAGACTGATGATCTTTTGATCAGTTAAAAAAATATCAAGGAAGAAGAAATTTAAAGACAGTTTTTCAGACTCGGTATGAATACTATGAGTTTGTGATGATACCTACGACATTTATAAGCCTAATGAACCAAGTATTTTAATTTTGCTTGGACCAATTTTTGGTTGAGTTTATTGAGTATATTTTGGTCTATTCAAAGGAAAAAGGAAGAATAAGATGCCCATTTTTGCATTGTTCTTCAGACCTTTCGAGAAAAGAAGCTATATGCTAAATTGTTAAAGTATGAAATTGGTTGTCAAAAGCTGTTTTATTAGTTATGTGGATTGGGCAGTGGGAATAAGAGTAGACCCCAAGAAAGTACAAATTATAGTTGAATGGAAACCTTTGAAGAATATTTTAGAGGCTCAGAATTTCTTGATGATTGCCTCCTCATTGACCAAGCTATTGAGGAAAGAAATGCCATTCAGTTGAACAGATAAATGCCAAGAAAACTTTGAGACATTAAGGAAGATCTTAATAGAAGCCACATTACCATTAGAATCAGAATCAGGTAAAGACTATGTGGTGTGTAGCGATGCTTCTCATAACAGTTTGGGATGCGTACTTATGTAAGAAGGAAAAGTAATGCTCTATTCTTGAGACAACTTAAGATATATGAGAGAAATTATTTTACCAAGGATTTAGAGCTAGCAATGGTTGTATTTGTTTTAAAAGATATAGCATCATTATTTATACAGTGAACGATGCTATATTTATATAGGTTATAAAAGTTTAAAGTATATGCTTATTAAAGAAGAGTTGAACTTGACGCAAAGAAGTTGGATCGAGCTTCTTAAGAATTATGATATGGTCATTGACTATCATCCAGAAAAAACTAATGTGGTAGCTGACGCTCTCACACGAAAGACAATTGTTGTCTTAAGAGCTATGAATGCAAGATTTGCATTAAAAGAAGATAGTACTTTGATTACCATGTTAAGAAAATAATAATAAAGTATATTTCATTGGACCAAATAAAAGATCTTTAAGGAAATGATGAGAAATGTTATCAAGGTTCAAACAAGTGGAAAAGAGTGAAACTAAAAACTTGGAAGTTAGGTTTGATAGATATTTGTATTATCAATGAAGAATTTCTATCTCAATGATGGAAACTATATGTTGATCCTAAAAGAAAAGATATTTAATATAAAGTTAAGAGTGAAGTATTCTTTAAAAGTTTCACCTTGGAAGAAGGTGTTATGGTTTAGACAAAAAGAAAGTTAAGTATAAGATTTATTGGGCTATAAGAAATCGTGAAAGGAGTTAGTCTAATAGTTAAGCTTAATAGTTAGCTTTATCTTTGGAAATGAACAAGATTCACAATGTATCGATGCTCTGGAAATATTGATTAGACCTCTCACTTGTTGTTACTCCGGAGAAAATAGAGATTCAGCCAGATTTAAGCTATGAAAAAGAATTGGTAAAGATCCTAGCACATGGAGTCAAAGAACTAAGAAAACAATATAATCCCGTTTGTCAAAGTTCTTGGAAAAAATCATAAGATTAAAGAATGACTTGAGAGAAATAAGAAGAAAATATGAGAAAATAGTTTCCTCACCTTTTGGAACCAAGTACGTATTGAAAAATTCGAGGACGAATTTTCTTAAAGGGGAGAGAATTGAAATACCCCAAATTTTACTAAGTTGATTAAGGGTCATTTAGTACTAAGATAATATCTTAAAAGCTAACTTAGCAACTAAAATGACAAAAATGCAAAAGTTAGGATTTCTTTAATTATGGGGTTTGGAAAGGAAATTTCTAAGGTTTAAAGGTCTCATGTGATAGATAGTTAATTGAATAAGGTATTCTTAAAGTTTGGTTGAATTCCAAGGAAAATTGGAATGGGAATTGAAGTTTAAAAAGGTAGTGACCAAAATGTAAATCTTGAAAATTTTATGGCTAAAGTATAAACATTAGAAAAGTTTAGGGACTAAAGTTGTAATTTACCTAAAGTTAAGGGCTTTTATTTCATAAATAAACATATCACCTAAGGGTGTGAATCGAATGCGGAATTATTGGTTCGATCTGATACTTCGATTATTGAAAAAATCGTAGTTAAAGTTTAAGTGGAATTTGGATACCTGGATCGAACTGGAAAATTTTGAAATTTTGCCATATGATAAAGAAATGTTATAAAATTCATTTCCAAGTGCTGGAAATATTTTTAGTTATTCAAGATGAATCCTACAGTTTATTTCTGAGTAAATGATTATTTATCGGTATATTAGATCGAATGGAAATTTTAGAGACTGATCCAAAAGCTATGGAAAAGTCACAAAATGCTATTTTAAGAATATTTTATTATGATTGGTTGAATTCTAACTAGATTTAGTTAGATTGTATTGGAATGGCAATTTTGGAACAAACTAGTAAATAAAAACTAGTTGGAGGGCAAATTGGTCTTTTGGCAATGATAGCAATTTTAAAATATTTGAAAGTTAAAAAGGGCAATTTTGGAAGAAGGGAATTGAATATTAAATCTTGGCCCTTGATTGATGATAAAATCAATCTCAACCGTTGGATAAACGGGTAATTTGGTAATTTCACTATTTGAATGAATTTTAAATTCATTGTTAAGATACATGTGGCATTAATTGGAGGAAATAAAAGTGAATGGTAAAAAATATGAATAAAATTAATCTTGAATTTCTAATTTGAAGGGAGGAAGAAACAAAAAAATGGAGAAAAATTTCCAAGTTCGATTCAAGCCCCGAAACTCGATTTTCAGGTAATCTTTTCAAGTACAAAGTTGTTCTTCTCTTCAAGCTCTATCTTTTGATGTCAATAATTCATGGAATCCATGCTTGATTGATGAGATTTTACATGAGAAAGAAATTAGGGTTTATGGATCAAATTGGGGCTTTTGAGATTTTATGATTCCATGATTGAATTCAAGTTGAAATCAAGCTAGTATGATGTTAAAATCATGATATTGAGTTGGGATTTAAGTTTTAGATGTTTTGATTATTATGAAGATGATTAGGGTTTATGGATTCAAGTTTAATTTAGGGTTTGTGATGTTGAAATAATGATCTAGTAAGCTTGAATTGTTGTTTGGAAGCAAAACCCTAAGTTAAATTGTGTAGGGACCATTTCGACAACTTGAAAAGTTGAAGGACCAAATCTGAATTTTTAGAATTTGGAGTGTATTTGTGTTATTAATGATGTTAGAAATAAGAAAATGAAGTTAGAATGCCAAATTGATGTTGAATTGAATTAGTGACCATTTTGACAATTTGTCAAAGTTAAGTGCCCAAATTGAAATTGAAGTTTTGTATGGGGGTTAAATCTGATTTTTAATTGTAATGATGGAATTAAGGTAGTAATTTTGAATTGAGGACTAATTTGCAAAGTTAAGAAGCTTGAATCCTTATCTTTGCATTTTAGTGACTATTTTGGTAAATAAGGAAAATTAAGGAGAATTATTATGAATAATTATTTGATGAAGAAGGTCATAAGATGATGTTTTACAAAAAGTAATTGGACTAAATTGAAAAGTAGAGAAGTAAGGAGAAGTTAGTATAAAAGCTGAAGTTGTTTATGGAAGCTGTGTAGAAAAACTGGTTTATGGCAGTAACTTTGAAAATTCACCATAAATTCTAAAAAATGGTTAGAAGGTGAATTTTATACCGATGTAAAGATTTGTTTGTCTAGTTTCGTGTCCAACAAACCAAAACTGATTTCGAGTTATGAGTAAAAAGATATGAATTTTTAAATGGTGAAAGGTCGGAAAACAGTATAGTTGGCTATTCCAAAATTTAATATTGGAAATTGACTTTGAAAATTCGCCATAAATCATACAAATTGAATTCGGGCTATTAATTTATATGGTTGAAAATCTTATTGAATCCAGTTTCTTTTAGAAAAAACAGAATCGAGTTCTGAGTTGTAGATTATTTTATAGAAATATTTCTTTGGAGGAATTGCAAACTGCTAGAAAATGAGAATTGATACACTTTGTATCTAAGGTTGATTAGTAAGCTTGAAAAGGGTTAATGGAAGTTCAAGTTGGTCACTAAGGACCATAATGAGTTTTTGAACAATACAAGGAAGAAAAGAAAATGTTTGGAGTTTTTGTTTTCAAATGATTATATTGGACAATATGTCTAAGATATTGTTAGATTGGGATCTAACAAATATTTTACTTATTTGAATTATGAAGTTAAGTTCGAATCAAGGAAGGTTTGAGGTACAATGAAGGAAAGGATCAAAGAAGACTTAGTGAGGCATACTAATACATGGCCCAGGTGAGTGCAATGCATATATAACATTATACATGGATGTTTTATACATCACCGGTAAGACTTGCGATGAGTCTACCTGGTTTATATATTGTCATGATAATTATGTCATTGATCATATATTTGAATTACTTTAAATATGTCAAAGGTCGAAAATAAATGCATTGATCATTGGTTATTGATGATGGTTTACTGTTAATGTTATTCAGTTATGAACTGCTTTATGTTAATATAAATTGATATACATTGCCATGAATGAAATATTTGATGATATAAAGCCCAAGTATGATATAGAGGTTCAAAGGTATAGTTGGCTAGCCATAGAGTTATAAACAGTTGTATAAAGATTTTAAGCACTTCAGGTAAAGTGCAAATTTTATAAATATTCATTAAGGAGTATACCCATGCATGGTTTGAGTATACGGACTTATTATGGGTGTTAAGCACTTCGGTGTAATTTTATAAAAACTCAATGAGGGATATACTGTATACTCCGGTAAGTATACAGAAGTACCTCGGTGCTAAGCACTCCCGATAGAATGCAAATAATACACATACTCAAGAAAGGTTGGGTATGGAGGGATGAATCGTGTACATAGAATCTTTTAATTCGATACCTTGAGCTAAATAAATTGAAAAGAATAAAAAAGAAATAGGAAGATAAGCTTGAAAGCTTGTAGATGGAAATGGAAAAAGGTATTGGTAAGAATTGAAAGCTTACGGATGGAAATGGCAACGATATTGGTAAGATCTAATCTTATCACTTTGATATACATATTTATTTATGGTAACGAGCATGTAATGGTAAGGTGATCATATACATTGTTAATCATTAATATTGATATTATGACAATTGCACTTGAATTTGAATTATTGCCTCACTAAGTAAATACTTAGCGTGTAACTGTTTTACACGTAGGAAAGAAGAAATGGTTGGAATAAGGAGCATATACGGACATCTTCAATCAATAACAAGTGCATCAGTATCAGTAAGATATCTTTTAACACTGTTTGATATTTACTAGTTGGTATGTACATTAAAAGGATATGCTGCTCTGATAGAATTTGTATTTTATTTGGTATATGGATGAATTTTAAATTAGACAGTTTTAGGGAGTTCTATTAATTATATAAAGACAAATTAAATTAATAAGTTGCTACCTGAAATTAAACTCGATTTGAGGATGAAAATATTATGTTTAAACTTTATGCGATTAACTAGATTTATAAAAAAAGAAAAAAACTAAACAAATTGTAATATTTTTAAAGAAACAAAATTTGACCGAATTATAAATGTAGAGGGTTTTACAAATGTTTTGTGATACCTCTAACTCGTATTCAGTGATGGATACGGTAAATGGGTGTTACATTCTGTAGCGATATCCCTTTTCTGTGCTAAAAAACAAGTTTTAAGGTTTTTAGGGTCTTTTGGGTCTTTTAAATAATTTTTCATGGGGTTTTAGAAAAACCGTATTTTAATTCTAAAAAAGGAGTCGCCACCAGCCATTAAGGTAGGCCGGACACCATAAAAACCAGAGATTTTAAAAATGTCGGGTTCAGGAGTCGGTTACAGATGGGGAAGGATTAGTACCCCCACACCGCCCAAAATTGGTACTTTAATAATTACTGCTTTATTAATATTAGATTTTCCGGATTAAAGTGACGATTAAATTAAAATTTGGTTATAATTGCGAGTAGATTTTAAGGGCCTCGTTATTCGAGAGTAAACCGATAAACCACCATCACTGCGCTTGATACTGGCCACGTTTACGCTCGAATAAAAGGGCACCGCATTGACAAAGTATATCCGTTGTGCCAACTTAAAAAAACATTATAACACAAATATTCACGAAGATATGGAAACATAAAAACATAAATATCACAATATTGAGCAAAAATAATGATAAAAAGAGCATGAACATGAACAAAATGACATATCACGATAAAATCAGGGCATGAATAAAAAACATACTTTCAAGACTAAATTAATTAATCCTAACATGCTTGAACATATTAAAATAAACCACAACTAACATATGCATGGCATAAATAAAATGATGCTAAACTAATGAATCAAGGTAACATACTCGCATAAAACTTGGCACTTGACATATGACACCAATTACATGTACAATAAAACAACATGATATTAAATGCAACAAATATGTAGCCTAAGATGCAAAAAATATGAAATTCATACTAGACATATAAACGTGATAAAAACACAAAAACAACATGAACAACGAAATGAAGCAACATAATATAATAATATACATGAAAGAAAACATACATAAAAAAACAAGATGAAGAAGGTACATATATAGAAACATTTAAGAATAAAATGAACATGTTAATCATAGGTAGACATGACGCATAAATTAAACTAAAATACAACACTAAAAAAACACGTCTAGTACGAACAAATAAATGAAATAGCATAAAAAAGCATGATACAACCCTAAATAGGCAAATAAACATGATATTAAAACATATATGAACAAAATAAACATGCTGGCAACATGTAATAAAAATTAAGTGGCATAAATATTCAAACATGAAAAAGGTCTGAAATGAAACAAAGAGAAAATCATAGAGCAAAAATTAAATAAACAAGAAACACATTCAAGGGTTTAATTAAAAACTGAAATAGACTTGCAAGGATTGAATATGCAATATGACCAAGGGACAAGCCCAAAGTGCAAAGTTTGAAAACACGGAGTGGTCGATGGGGTAATTAAACCATTTGAAATCTAAATTCGGCTTATTTGGGGGCTGGATTGCAATGTTTTACAAAGAAAGGAGGACCCAGCCTGCAATTATACCCTATGGCACGCCCGAAATAAAAGAAACGAAAACGTGAAGGTCCTTATGAATTGATTTTACCATCTTTAGAGTAGAAATTGCCTATAATTAGACCTAACCAGAACCATTTCCAAACTTTTGCATTTTTAAAATTTTGATCTAAAAAAAAACAAATACTTCCCTTCTAGTTTTCTCTCAACAATCTATCCCGTCTGGGATAAGCCCTTAGCCCGGTGGTGGTTGGCCACTCCAGCCATCACGTACCGTCGCACCAACTGCCATAGACCTTCACCGACTGCCGCTCGCCGGCACCGATGACATCCCTAAACCCAGTAAAAACGTTTTGTTTTCCTCCTTTATCTTTTAAAAAAACAAACCAGAACAAAAGAATCCCAAACCCTCATCCTTTATGTCGACCCAAAAGCACCTCTTTGTACCGACTCACCCCTGTAAGGCTTATTTCCGGCTAAAAGGTCAACTTTCACGGCAAGGGTAAGAACCACCAGCCCCTCTCTTTCTTTTTTGTTGTGTTATTTTTTTGTTTTGATATGCATGCAAGAATAAAGAGTAAGAAAAAAGATTACCACTCGAAACTGGTTTTTTTTCAGACTGGTAAATGGAGACTGAGTCTTACATATTTTAGTTCGTTTACATATATTCTGCTATGATCTGAGTTTTGGTAGAAAAAAATACATGAATACATATGATTTGATTTGAGTACTGACAAGTCTAAATTTTTGGTGTTTTTCTGATGATTGAAGCGGTGGTTGGGCTGGTAGAGGAATGGTGGAGATGTTATCCAGTCAGATTTGTTCATGGTCATTAGATCATATCTGATCCAACGGCTGGGATGCTTCGCTACATGGAGGGCCCTGATTTGATCTTAGAGTGGGAGATCTCGCGAGATGATACCACGTGGTATCTGAGGAACCCTGAGAGCCTCGCACGTGCGACACACACGCGTGTAGGGAGCTGAATGGCTTGAGCATGGCCTTCACGTGGCAGCTGGACGGGTTACCTTCATTCGATCGTGGTCGTTGGATTGAGCCTTGATCCAACGGCTCCTAATGGGCTGCGCATAGAGACAAGGGTTAGGGTTAGTCATGTAATTAGGTTTTTTGGACATGGGTTAGGGTTTGGTTGGGTCTGCCAGTAATGGGCCTTGTATATTATTTTGTTTTTGGGTTTGTAATTTATGGACTATGGACTATTACAATACATCCAGGCTTTACATATATTCATGGGGTTCTATTTTATATTAGTCCAATAGTAATAATAATAATAATAATACGCATACGCACACGGACACACATACGTATACACATACATGCACACACAAGCATTAATATGATCATGCATATATAATATTAACACTCACATATAACACACATTCATACATACAAACAATTAAATAATACGTAACATGCAGACATACGTACGACAAATATCCCCTGATAATTACTAATACGTACACACACATAATACATAGTATTCATCCTTTCACACATTAATCGCATATATATATATATATATTACGTATACTAATCACATGTACATAATATGATATATGTATGCAGGCGATAATAGTAGACATTAATGATTACATAACATTTGCAGGTTAACACAAAATTTACACACTAGATAAAAATGAGTGATTACAGTTGCCCATTTTTGCTTGTTCTCGTGGAACGGGAACAAAGCAAAGATCACAAGCATTCATTTTTATCTGACTTCCCTGTTTGTAGCTTCAGAATCATGTGTTCTTCTGGAACTCTCCACTTTTCCTTAGCTGAATCTTCGGGCTCGTAAGTTTTTCCTATATACAACTTCTTCCCCTTCTGATCTTAGAACTGCAGGTCCCTCCTATATAGAACCTTTCATTCTGAAGTCTTGAGTTACGAGTTCCTCCTATATGGAACTTCTCACTTTGAGACGGTAAAGCTCAGAGTCCTTTCAATATAGAACTCTTCGCCTTCAACGCGACATGTTTTTCTTATATAAAACCTTATTCGTCACAGATGGATTCTTTCGACTGAGAGTTCTTCCTATATAGAACTATTAGTCTTCGAATCTTGGAGCCGCAAGTCCTTTCTATATAGAACTTTTAGCTTCTAAAATCTCGGAGCTACGGGTTCTTCCTATATAAAACATTTCGCTGCGAGTGCTCAAAAATATATGCCATTCCTATATAGAACCTTTATCTTCTCATTTGGGATTCATGCCAAAATGGCTACCGGTCTTTCTAGACTCACGCTACTAAGGCTTCCGATATTTCTAGACTCACGCTACTGAGGCTGCCGAAATCTTTTTTCAAATTTAAGATTCATGCCGAAAACAACCACTAAATTTTTTGGACTCACACTACTAAGGATGCCGATCTTTCTTCAAATGATCACTTCTTCACCACGAATTCGCGGATCACAAATCATTGGCAATCTACAAGTACCTGTTTAAAATGGACAATATGTTGTAGTAAATGAGTTAGTATGCTCCTAATCTTAGGGATGCCTAACTATACATGATGCATGAGTGTCAATATCTCGATGTGTCCGCTTTCGCAGTCAGTCAATCTCGACACTCTGCTTGTTTTCTCTTCCTTCTCTTCTTCAGGTGATAGCACCCCATCTCACTGTTAGGTCGAACCATTTCACTCTTTCTTTTTTGAGTTTCTAGTTTGAAGATCTAAAGTGCCCTTTCGAGTTTTTGCTTTGGAGTTTTTTTTAGGCGCCCTTACGGGTTTTCACCTATGAGATCTCTATTGTTGTCTCGAATGCTTTCTTAGACAAGTATGAATGGTATGTGACATTGGTTATCTTATCCCGATGCTCAAAGTTTTTGTCTCGTCACGCCTCGACATATGATATGCAGAAAGCTTGAGATCAAAATTAACTCTATTCTCTAATCACCTACATTTTTAGGGTTAGATCATAGTAATGCTCATAAATATTTTGCTTATCATAAGTCTATGTTAACCCGTTTGCACGATACTTATAATAAGAAGACAAGGAATGGAAGTTTCAAAAATGTGATTTTATTAACATTAAGGATTTGGAACAGTTTTGAGAAAGTCATGGAAAAAATGAGGAAAAGGGAAAGCAAAACATGAAATGCAAAACCCCAAGTATCCACAGTATGAATGATGCGTGATCCTGTCAACTGGAGTAGAATCTTTGCCTGGAGCTCCTTCTTCTGGTATCCGTGGAGATAATTCTACTTGCCGGAGGCCCAATCTCAAAATTTATCTAAGCTGCCCTTAATGGGTTTTCAACTCGGATCCTTCATTTGCTTCAAGACACCATCTTTCAGGTTTTCGCCTCGAGCTCTCCATTTTTTTTAGATGAAACGCTTTTTTAGGTTTTCGTTTTATTTTTCTTCTCTTTCTTCTTCTTTTTTTTCTTTTTCCTTTTCTCTCATTTTTTAAACATAATATTTCTTAACTGAATTGGAATTCATGGATTTTTCAATTCTTCCCCGTCCATTTCAGTTAAAATCAATGCTCCCCTAAAAAGACCTTCTTGACGACATATGGCCATTCCTAGTTAGACATCCACTTTCCACGAGAATCCTTCTGAATTGGGAGGATCTTCTTAAGCACCAGATCTCCTTCTCAGAATTCTCTCAGGCGTACCTTATTATCATATGCCCGCATCATTCGTTTTTGGTACATTTGACCATGGTAGATGGCTTTCAGCCTCTTTTCCTCAATGAGATTTAACTGGTCGAACCTGGTTTGTACCCATTCTGCTTCATCCAACTTCACTTCATTCAGAACCCGGAGTGACGGGATCTCAACCTCAACGGGGAGTACTGCCTCTGTACCATACACTAGAGAATAAGGCGTTGCTCATGTCGATGTACGAACAGATGTCCTGTAGGCGAACATAGCGAATGACAGCTTCTCATGCCAATCTTTGTATGTGTCCATCGTCTTTGCAATGCTTTTTTTATGTTCTTATTTGCTGCTTCTGCTGCCCCATTCATCTTAGGACAGTAGCCCGTGGAATTATAGTGTGTTATCTTGAATTGGTGGCACAACTCAGTCATCAATTTGTTATTCACATTGGAAGCATTGTCGGTGATGATCCTTTTCGGTAAACTGTATCGGTAAATGATCTCATTCTTTAGGAATTTGCACATCGTCATCCTTGTAATGTTGGCATAAGATGCTGCCTCCACCCATTTAGTGAAGTAATCGATGGCAACCAAAATAAAACGGTGCCCGTTAGAAGCCTTCAGATGAATCTTTCCAATGACATCCATGCCCCATGCTGCGAACGGCCATGGCGAGTTCATGGTGTGTAAAGGTAATGGAGGAGTATAGATCTTGTCAGCATATATTTGGCACTTATGGCATTTTCTGGTGTAATTGATGCAATCTCCTTCCATAGTCGACCAGAAATAGCTATATCTCATGATTTTCTAAGCTATTGACAGGCCATTGGCGTGTGGTCCACACAGACCATCGTGCACTTCTGTAAAATTTCTTTCGCCTCCCGGGCATCTATACATCTCAACAATGTCGGGTTATGGCTTCCTTTATATAGAATCTCCCCGTCTAGAATATATCCTGTTGCCATCTTTGTGAGTGTTTTTCGATCATTTTCATTTGCCCCTTTGGGATACTTTTGAAACTTGATATATTACAAGATGTCGCAATACCAAGGGTTGCCATCTATTTATTTTTGCACATAACAATAGTGAGCTGGCTTTTCAAAAGTTTGCATCTCAATGGGCTTCATCTTTGCTCCCGTATTTGCCTTGAACATGGAGGCCATGGTTGCCAAGGCGCCTGCCATCTGGTTTTTTTCTCTAGGAAAGTAAGTGAAGCTGGCCTTTTTAAATTCTTTAATGAGCTCCTGGATCAACTCGTAGTATTTGACTAGCTTCGGATCCCTGGTTTCCCATTCTCCTCGTAATCGATAAATCACAAGGGACGAATCTCCAAATACTCTAAGTTCTTTGATCTTTCTTTCAATGGCTGCATTCAGTCCCATGACACAAGCTTCGTACTCAGCTACGTTGTTTGTGCAGAAGAATTTCAGTCTGCTAGTGAAGGGATAGTATACATCTTCTAGGGAAATTAACACTGCTACTATTCCGTGGCCAAGGGCATTGAAGGCTCCATCGAAGTAAAGTTTCCATGAACTATCGTCTGAAACACCATCTTCCCCTGTTGTAATGCACATTAAATCCTCATCTGGGAAATTGAAGTTCAAATATTCATAATCATATGAAGCACGGCTAGCTAAGAAATCTTCTATGGCGCTTTATTTCACAGCTTTCTGGTTCACATATACAATGTCGAACTCAGATAACAGCATCTGTCAGCGGGCCATCCTCCCCGTCAATGCCGATGCTTCTATTAGAAACTTCAAGGGGTTCAATTTGGATATTAACCAGGTAGTATGGTATAACATGTACTGCCTAAGCCTTTTGGTAGCCCAAACCAAAGCACAACATAGCTTCTGAATTGGTGGGTACCGCATTTCACAATCATTGAACTTCTTGCTTAGGTAGTAGATGGCTCTTTCTTTCTTCCCAGACTCATCATGTTGCCCCAACACGCAACCCATCGAATTTTCAAAAATTGTCAAATAAAGGATCAAAGGTCTGCCTGGTATCGGTACGACTAAAATCGGAGTATTTGTCAAGTAATTCTTGATCTTCTCTAGAGCTTCTTGACATTCTTCATTCCAGACCCCTGGGTTATTTTTCCCGAGTAGTCTGAAGACAGGGTTGCACTTGTCTGTTAATTGAGAGATGAAACGGGAAATGTAGTTGAATATTCCCAGGAAACCTCAAATTTCTTTTTGAGTATGGGGAGGTGGTAGGTCCTGGATGGCCTTTACTTTTTCTGGATCAATCTCAGTCCCTCTTCTGCTCACTACAAACCCAAGAGTTTTCCAGATGTGATCGCGAAGGTGTATTTAGCCGAGTTAAGCTTCAGCTGGTACTTTCGTAGTTTTTGGAATAGTTTTCTTAGATTTTGAAGGTGTTCTCCCTCGGTTCGGGACTTAGCATCATATCATCCACGTATACCTCTATCTCTTTGTGCATCATATCGTGGAAAAGAGTCACCATCGCTCTTTGATAGGTCGCCCCCGTGTTCTTGAGTCTGAAGAGCATTATCTTGTAGTAAAATGTGCCCCACATGGTTACAAATGTGGTCTTCTCCATGTCTTCTGGGTCCATCTTTATCTGGTTGTATCCTAAAAAACCATTCATGAATAAGAACCATAAATGTCCCGCGGTATTGTCAACCAACGTGTCAATATGTGGCAGAGGGAAGTTGTCTTTAGGGCTTGCTCGGTTTAGATCCCTGTAATCTACGCACATATGGACCTTCCCATCCTTCTTTGGCACCGGTACGATATTTGCAACCCATTCAGGGTACCTGGAAACTTCTAAAAAACTAGCATCAAACTGTTTTTTCACCTCTTCTCTGATCTTTAACAATATGCCAGGCCTCATTCTTCTAAGCTTTTGCTGGATTAGTTTACATTCTGGCCTCGTTGGCAGCTTGTGTACCACTATGTCCGTATTCAACCCCGAAATATCTCGATAAGTCCAAGCAAAGATGTCTTTGAACTTTTGGAGCAGTGCTATCAGTTTATGCCTAGTTTCTGGGGAAAATGTAGTCCCGATCTTTACTTCTTTTCTCTCTTCATTGGTCCCCAAGTTCACAATTTCTGTTTCTTCTTGATGGGGCATGATTTGCCTTTCTTCGTTGACCATCATCCTTATCAACTCTTCAGGGACCTCGCATTCTACCTCGTCGTGTTCTTCAATTTCTGTCAAGATCTCGGGGCATTCGAAATCTACCTCGGGATTGGATTCGAAATCATTTATACAGTTAATTATGGGGACCCTGCATGAAATGAGAACGAATGTATTGGGAAGAGAATGATTTTGAATGAAGTAAATGAATATGAATAAAAAGTGAATGAAATAAATGAGATGTTTTCCATTTGATAAAATGAGGAAGATATTCTTTCATTGCAAACAAAAAGTTAACATAGGCGCCCTATACAAAAGATCCTCATTGCTTATGGGCGAAAACAAAAAGGTTAATTCAGAGCATTACTCTGATCTGGCCCTAAAAACTACAAGTAGATCAACGTAGCTCGAGTTATCGAGATTTTTCCAGGACGGTAAGGGCAGATGCTGGTCAACACGCTGCTGCCATTGTCATTTTCAGCTATCATGTTGATGGACATCCTTTCTAGTGATTCACTAAACATATCTTTCTCATTACGTGTGTCATTCTCTTGAATCATTTCCTCTACTTTCTGTCATGTACGCTCGAATCCTCTAGAGACAAAAATATTCTTTACATGGAAGAAAGACATCGGTCTCCATGAAATGTCTTCTCCCTTGAGTCTAGCTCTTATCTATTATTCTTTCCTCTTATATTCTTCTCTTCTCTGCTGAATGCTTGGTTTGTAGCCTAGCCCAAAATGATCTTTCTTGGTGATGACACTTCTGGCCCATAGGCTTTCTTGCAATCTCCTTCCTAGCCCTCTTTCGATTTTGGCTCATCGGCCCAAAGTTTCAGGCACGACCATCTTGGTGCAGTTAGATAACCTGGGGCAGGGGATCCGATTACCTTCTGCGATGAATGTAGCATTCACCAATTCCAGTGCTCGGAAAGAGTATTCTCTGGCATCTGATGTAGTCGAGGCGATAATTTTCTGATTGGCTTCTACAGTGACCAATTTACCTTCGATCACAAACTTTAATTTTTGATGAAGTGATGAAGGAACCGCTCCTGCAGAGTGAATCCATGGTCTTTCCAACAAGCAGCTGTAGGTTGGTTTTATGTCCATCACCACGAAGTCTATCGTGTACTCAGTCGACCTAATCAACAAAGGCATTTTAATTTTTCCAAGTATTCCCCTTTGTGTTCTGTCAAAGGCTCTCATGGAGTTGTGACAGGGTTTTATGTGGGAATCATCTATCGGTAGCTTTTGCAACGTCACCATCGGTAATACATTTAATGCCGACCCGTTGTCAATCAATACTCCAGGCAACACATACCCTTTGCAGTGAGTTGTGATGTTAATAGCTTTGGTAGACCCCATACCTCATTCTAGGATCTCGTCATCGCTGAATGTGATGTGGTTGTATGCAGTGATATGCCCCACTATACTGTCCAGCTTAGATACAGAAATATCAACTGGTATAAATGTTTGATTCAACACCTTTAACAATGCCTCACGATGCTTCTCCGAATTCAGAAGCAAATCTAATACTGTAATTCTTGTCGGTTGCTTCCGTAGCTGCTCTACTACATTGTATTCGCTGTGCCTTAAGAACTTCAGAAATTCCTTTTCCTGAGCTTCGGTTACTGGTTCATTCATCTTTGGAGGGGGTTCCTCGCCAAATATCTGGGCATGACCGGTTGATGTACCTTTTCCTTTATTTTTGGCTTCTTCAGCAGGTTTTAAGGCTTCTGAAGAGTAGCATCTGCCGCTCCTCGTAAAGTAGCCTACTTCACCAACACTTTCATCCTTCTTTGTTTGCTCCTCTTTCAGTACTGGCTCTTCTTTCATCATTTGTTCTTTCCCTTTATTAGGCTTTGATTTCTCTGGTATGATCACGTTAGCGACATAATTCCAAAGAGTTCACCGCATATCCTTGAACGGAAATGGGGCTGGTGCGGAGATAATGATTTTAGGGGCCACCTTTACATCTGCTCCTTGAGATGAGCTTGTTCCCTCTGATCTGGAGGAGATGCCAAAAGGCCTGTCCTTTCCATATTTGATGTTGGGGCTGTCTGACCCACATACATCTAGCCCCTGCCTTCCTACAGCCTCCTCAAAGAACTCTATTTTTCTGCTGTTCATCAGTTGTTGAATCAACCTTCTGAACTCTTCACATTGTTAGATATCATGTCCTTCATCCTGGTGGAACTCGCAATAAGCTTTGCATCCTTTCTGTACCACTACCATGCCCCTGTCAATCAAACAGACCATGCATAATTGCTGGAATACCCACCGTAAGGGAGACTTAATTTCAGACACATCGTCTTTAGCATGCCTGGCGGAGTACTCTTCATTAACGTTTACTCTGCGATTTCTATGGTTAGGTAACGAGTTAGCAGCCATGTTCGGTTCTTTAAATTTCAACACCCCAGAATTAATCAAACTCTGCACAAGCTTCTTAGATGCAAGGCAATTTTCTGTGGGGTGACTAGGGGCACCGCCATGATAATCACAATGCGCGTTCAGATTGTACCAGGATGGAAACGGAGGTTTGAACAGAGTAACATAGTATGGGCAGACTAAATCAGCTTTGTGCAATTGAGAGTAAAGCTCAGAGTACGAGACTGGCAGCGGAGTAAAGGTTGGTTTCTCGTGTTCCTTTCTTAGAGCTTTCCCTTCTCTTTGGTTTGAGTTTTGAGCCTTCCCCGTAGATGCTTGTGGCTGGGAGACCGTGAAGTTCTTCAGAGCAGTGTAGGTACTCGTGGTGTTTACCTCATTCTTCTTGTTGTACTTCTAAGAACGCTTCTCGCTGTCAATCCTGCCGCTCTTGATTGCTAATTCCAGAGACTCTTCAGTCCTGATCAAATCAGAAAAACTCTGAGTTGTATTATTAATGAGGCGATCGAACAATGTTCCCTTCAGAGTATTCACAAACAGGGGCGTAATCTCATGCTCGGGAATTGGTGGCTGGATCTGAGCGGCCACCTCTCGTCACCTCTGGGCATACTGTCGCAAACTCTTGTTAGATTTCCAACATGATCCTACTGGGGTCATGTCTATCACATGTTTGTACTGCTCGATAAATGCCTTTGAAAGATCCTTCCATGTTTTGATGCTTGCCCGGCTTAACTGGGCATACCACCAGATTGCTGCTCCAGTCAGACTATCCCAGAAACAATGGATCAAAAGCTTTTCATCCTTGAGATAGGCTGCCATCTTCCGAAAATACTTGGTTACATATGCAGAAGGATATGTGGTTCCATCGTACTTTTCAAACTCCGGAGTTTTGAATTTCAGTGGTAGAACAAGGTCAAATACCAGAATCAAATCACTAGCTTTATTTCCTAGCTCATATGTGGTTTGTAGTGCCCTGAATTTTTCTTCCATGAGGCGAAACCTTTCCTCCCACTTCTTCTCCACTTCTGTTCTATTTTTTTTCAATCAAATTCAGATCTGGCACCTCATCTTCGTAGAGTACCTATGTACTGATGGGTTGGTTTTCGGATGCCCCTACTTGGAGACTAGCAGATATCCCAACGGGGTCGAGTATACTCTTCTCGCCGAAATTGGCATCTTTGGTTGAACCTTACTATGAGATACGGTACCTTCTGGCTTATGGGCGACTTCGTCTTTAACCCTTTCTTTCCTAAGGCTTTTTGCCAGCAATGCAGTTATGTCAGATACTATTACAGCTTGTGATTGAGCGATCTGATCGCTGAGACTCTTCTTGGCTTCATCGAAACGAGCTTCTAAATCTTTCTGTCCCTTTTCCAGACTGACTATTCTATCTTCCATGAGTTTACTTTGAAATCGAGTGAAGTATGGATGCTGAATGGTTGCGGCTTAACTTTTAATTTCACTGCCACAATATTTACACTATTAATATAATTGCAAAAATGGATAAATGCATGTATAATGATGCAAATGCCATGATTCAATGCAAGGATGTATGCAAATAAATGTACTTATTCCGCTGGTAATCACCCTTTTAAACTACTTTCATGTGAATTAAAGGGTCCAAATTACAAAAGGGGACAGTTTACAAGAAAGGTCCATATTACAAAAGGGTCTTGATTACAAAATAGAGTTCTACACATAAGCCCTAGCTCTATCTCCTAACTTCTCGATAGCCCTGAGCAGCTTGATGAACCTAGGTGCTTCTTCCATGTCCGACGCTATGAAAGGTCGAAGAGCTTCAGCTTCGGCGACTAAGTCATTCACATGTCACGCAACTCATTGTATGTCCACCATTAGGGTCGCATAAAGCTGGTCTCTATCTTGGATCATCTGAGAGGCATCACGAAGTCTTCGCCGCCAATAATTATCTCCACCCGCTGCAGTTTTTTCGAATACCCTAATTCTCCTCCTATAGTCCTGAACAGTTGCTTCGAGTGACTCGATACGGGCTCGTAACATACCAGTTTCACGCTCCCTTTCCTCTAGTTCGATAAAACCATTCCTTTGACGATAAGTCTGAAAGGACTGCTCCAACTCTGCTAACCTCCCTTCTAACTCGGCATTCTGATTTTGGCTCTGATCCATGCTTTGGACAGTATCATTGTACAGGCTTTGCATGTCTAGCAGTCTATTCCTGCTCCCCATGGATTTTCTTTTACAAACGACAGTGTTTTCTCTTTCGTAGATGATTGCTCGTTTGCCTTTGTCAATCTCTTGCCTAGCTCTTTCTTTCTCCTAGTTAATGGCATCCCTACAAGATCATCTTTCACTCTCAATGGCTAACTTGCAACTTTCTACCTCTTTCTCAATTGCTCACTTGACTTTCTCTCGTTCTTCTTCGACTAGACGTATACTGTTCATCATTTCCTTCTCTACGGCTAGGAATTGGCTTTGGCCGGCGTTCTACACCTTGGCTTGAAGCTGAAGAGTATCTTTCTAGTAAAGGGCATTCTTCTCACTTAGATCTGCATTGAGCTTCTTTAGTTGCCTGATGGTCCCATCTCATTCATCGGCCTCTAAACTCGCTTTGTAGAGTTCATCTATATGTTGTGTCTGCAAAGCCTCCATCTTCTTCTTTACTTCTACGAGTTCACCTCGAAGAATGTCGGCTTCGGACGGTACTATCCTCATATGTTCCTCAAGCGACATGGTAGGTCCTTGGTCGGGTTCTAGAATCTTGTCGTTAACCCTCAAACGCCTCTAGAGATTGTAATACGGGGTGATCATGGGCTCGGTATCTCCTTCTACCTTGATCCAGTAACAGTGATCCCAAACTCTCATGATGGTTTGAACCTTTGCTCTGAACTCGCCCTTGAACGGGAATTTGCTTCTACTTAGCCCGGCAGTGAAGGGGACGAACTATCGCGTTCCAAACTGTAGGGATACTAAAAGCAAAACACAAGCACAACCAATCATAATCGCCGCAACTATATAAGAAATGACTAACCCTGTCGAGCCACGAAACTCTCCATACTATGTTTCCGTCTTGGATGTTCCTAAAGATATGGGACCATTTCTTCGTCTTCCAGTCTTCTCGCCATTTCTTCTCTAAATATTCCCGCAAAGGTGAAAAGCCTCGGAACAATATTCCCATCAAAACCCTCGTCGGTGTCTTCCACATGTGGCTCTGGATCCAAACCTGTAGTAGCTGCGCACACCCTCTGAAACTTCATTCTTTATGCTTTTGGCTCGCATTCAAAGAAATGAAGGTTTCAGTCAAAATGACTAGTACTGGATTTGCCTTCCGCTTTATTCGCTCAAATAGGTCTAGAATGGCTACATCGATGTTTCTAAGAACCCTCGGGAAGATGACCAAACCATATATTCCCAAAGCAAATAGGTCTATCTTCTTCCCCTAATTTGGGTGCACGGGTATGATGTCTCGGATACTCTCCCATGCAAAGACTAAGCTGTCTTCTCGAAGCCGACTCAGGCCATTAACCCAATCGTCACTCATCCCGGCAAAAGTTTTGAGCTTCGAAGTGTAATTCTGGTTCCTTGACGGTTTTACATAGATCCAATCTTTATGGACATTCTTCTGATTAACTAAAGCGGTGAATTGCTCTACCGTAGGCATCATGTCCTGCCCGTTGAACGTAAAGCAGCTAAAAGCGGGATTCTAGAACTGGAAGATGGTTCTGAATAAAGGCTGGTTGACTCAGACGTACATTAACTGTGCAATGTCACCATAATTATCACAAAATAAGTCTTGTAGTCTTCGATCCCATCCTTCCCAAATACTTTTAAGCTCTCATAAATCATTCTGTTGGAGACTCACATAGGTGTATCCTGCCACTATGCGCTCGCTCGGCAAACTGTTACATTGGGTCATCTGATTGACTTTTGACCAGTGTCTGACGACTGAGTTGAGGTCGTCCTTCTTAAGATACCTTTTTTCCATGATGAAAGATTTTCTGATCGGGCAAACCACTTGATCCAGTACCTTTATGTAATGCAAATGTAATGATGTATGCGAAAAAGCAAAACAAAAAAGAAAACGAGCCAGTACCGGATAAAATAAACAAATATATAAAGAAAATGGCTATTTAAACAATGTAAACAAACAAAACAACCCTATTTATATCCCGTCTAAAACACCTAGGTCATCCGCAAGGCTCTAAATGGTGGGTTTCTATATGTTCTCTACATGCAGTGTTGGTTCTAGGAGGTACTCGAATTATCCTTGCTGTCCTCTACTAAGAGTAGCAACGCCCCGATCATCACCCATTATAGGCTCTTTTCAACCGGGTTCAATTCAGAGGACCCATTCACTTATGCCTCTACGAACGAATGATATCCTTACGAAAGCATAAGGTACTCGAGCCCCGAAAGTACTTGCTAGGCCTACACGGAGGAACAATAGCCTCACGAAAGCATTAGCGTTTTCCCCCACTTAAAAATGATGGGTTTATATGTCAAATTTTAAATGCGTTAAAATAAACGCGCAATTATAACCGAATGTTAATTTAATAGTCACTTTAATCCGAAACTTCCGATATTAGTAAAGCGGTACTTATTTTTAAAAAAGCTTGACTCTCATTTGTTTTTGAAAAACAAAAATTGTCCCCAGCAGAGTCGCCATCTGTAGCGATATCCCTTTTCTGTGCAAAAAAATGGGTTTTAAGGGGTTTTGGGTATTTTAAAATTTTTTCCATGGGGTTTTAGAAAAACCGTATTTTAATTCTAAAAATGGAGTCGCCACCGGCCACTAAGGTAGACCGGACACCATAAAAACCAGAGATTTTAAAAAAGTCGGGTTCGGGTGTCGGTTACGGATGGGGAAGGATTAGCACCCCCACGCCGCCCAAAATTAGTACTTTAATAATTACTGTTTTATTAATATTATATTTTTTGGATTAAAGTGACGATTAATTTAAAATTCGGTTATAATTACGAGTAGATTTTAAGGGCCATGTTATTTGAGAGTAAACCGATAAACCACCATCACTGCGCTTGATACTGGCCACGTTTACGCTCGAATAAAAGGGCACCACATTGACAAAGTATATCCGTTGTGCCAACTTAAAAAACATTATAACACAAATGTTCACGAAGATATGGAACTAAGAAAAATAAAAACATAAATATCACAATATTGAGCAAAAATAATGATAAAAAGATCATGGAAATGAACAAAATGACATATCACGATAAAAACAGGGCATGAATAAAAAAACATACTTTCAAGACTAAATTAATTAATCCTAACATGCTTGAACATATTAAAATAAACCACAACTAACATATGCATGGCATAAATAAAATGATGCTAAACTAATGAATCAAGGTAACATATTCGCATAAAAACTTGACACTTGACATATGACACCAATTACATGTACAATAAAACAACATGATATTAAATGCAACAAATATGTAGCCTAAGATGCAAAAATATGAAATTCATACTAGACATATAAACGTGATAAAAAACACAAAAAAACATGAACAACGAAATGAAGCAACATAATATAATAATATACATGAAAGAAAACATACATAAAAAGCAAGATGAAGATGGTACATATATAGAAACATTTAAGAATAAAATGAACATGTTAATCATAGGTAGACATGACGCATAAATTAAACTAAAATCCGACACTAAAAAAACACGTCTAGTACGAACAAATAAATGAAATAGCGTAAAAAAGCATGATACAACCCTAAAAACGCAAATAAACATGATATTAAAACATATATGAACAAAATAAACATGCTGGCAACATGTAATAAAAATTAAGTGGCATAAATATTCAAACATGAAAAAGGTCTGAAATGAAACAAAGAGAAAATCATAGAGCAAAAATTAAATAAACAAGAAACACATTCAAGGGTTTAATTAAAAACTGAAATAGACTTGCAAGGATTGAATATGCAATATGACCAAGGGGCAAGCCCAAAGTGCAAAGTTTGAAAACGCGGAGTGGTCAATGGGGTAATTAAACCATTTGAAATCTAAATTTAGCCCATTTGGGGGCTGGATTGCAATGTTTTACAAAGAAAGGAGGACCAAGTCTGCAATTATACCATGCAGCACGCCCGAAATGAAAGAAACGAAAACGCGGAGGTCCTTATGAATTGATTTTACCATCTTTAGAATAGAAATTGCCTATCATTAGACCTAACTAGAACCATTTCCAAACTTTTGCATTTTTAAAATTTTGATCTAAAAAAACAAATACTTCCCCTCTAGTTTTCTCTCAACAATCTATCCCGTTTGGGATAAGCCCTTAGTCCGGCGGTGGTTGGCCACTCCAGCCACCGCGTACCATCGCACCAACTGCCATAGACCGTCACCGGGCGTCGGTGACATCCCTAAACCCAGAAAAAATATTTTGTTTTCCTCCTTTATCTTTTAATAAAACAAACCGAAACAAAAGAAGCCCAAACCCTCCTCCTTTATGTCGACCCAAAAGCACCTCTTTGTACCGACTCACCCTGTGAGGCTTATTGCCGGCTAAAAGGTCGACTTTCACGGCAAGGGTAAGAACCACCAGACCCTCTCTTTCTTTTTTGTTGTGTTATTTTTTCTTTTGATATGCACGCAAGAAGAAAGGGTAAGAAAGAATATTACCACTCGAAACTGGTTTTTTTCTTCAGACTGGTAAATGGAGATCGAGTCTTACATATTTTAGTTCGTTTAGATATATTCTGCTCTTATCTGAGTTTTGGTAGAAAAAAATACATGAAAATACATCTGATTTGATTTGAGTACTGACAAGTCTAAATTTTTGGTGTTTTTCTAATGATTGACGCGGTGGTTGGGCTGGTGGAGGCATGGTGGAGATTTCATCCAGTCAGATTTGTTCCTGGCCGTTGGATCAGATCTGATCCAACTACTGGGATGCTTCGCTGCATGGAGGGTCATGATCTGATCTTGGAGTGGGAGATCTCGCGAGATAACGCCACGTAGTATCTGAGGAACCCTAGGAGCCTCGCGCGTGCGACACACTCGCGCGTGGGAAGCTGAATGGCTCTAGCGTGGCCTTCACGCGGTAACTGGACGAGTTACCTTCTTTCGATCGTGCCTTGATCCAACGGCTCCTGGTGGCCTACGTATAGAGATAAGGGTTAGGGTCAATCATGTATTAGGGTTTTTGGACATGGGTTAGGGTTTGGTTTGGTCTGCCCGAAATGGGCCTTGTACATTATTTTGTTTTTGGGTTTGTAATATATGGACTATGGACTGTTACAATACATCCGGGCTTTACATATATTCTTGGGTTCTATTTTATATTAGTCCAATAGTAATAATATTGATATTAGTAATAATAATAATAATACGCATACACGTACGCACACGGACACACATACGTATACATATACATGCACACACAAGCATTAATACGATCATGCATATATAATATTAACACTCATTTATAACACACATTCATACATACAAACAATTAAATCATACGTAACATGCAGACATACGTACGACAAACATCCCATGATAATTACTAATACGTACACATACATAACACATAGTATTCATGCATTCATACATTAATCACACATATATATATTACGTATACTAATCACACGTATGTAGGCGATAATATGATACATGTATGTAGGCGATAATAGTAGATATTAATGATTATATAACATTTGCAAGTTAACACAAAATTTACACACCAGATAAAAATGAGTGATTACACATTCTCTCTCTCTATTCACTTTTTCCATCTCTCAAACATATCATCTTCCACTTTTTCCACTGCCCACTCTTATTTTAAATTTCAAACCTTACTATCCTCCAATAAAAATAATAAACACATATCCCCCCTTTTATTTCCACTTTAGACTTAACTTTAAGCCCATATTCAATCTAGTCCAATAATCCATTTAATGGCCTTCCAAATTGGATTCTCCCAAATTAAATCTAAACTCTTGGAAGATTCAAATCTGAATCCAAGGCCCAAATTATTAACCCAAAATCCAATCATTACAACTCTCTCATCCTTAAAAAAAATTGTCCTCGAAATTTATACCCATTAATTAGAAGATGCTGAACTTGAATAACTTTTGTAAGTCATCAAACATTTTCCGTTGTGCCACTCTGATCTTTCATGAAATTTAGCAATTATAGCTCATGTTGTCTAACGGTACGACCAAATCTCATATGGTTCTTTCTTTTAAAGGAAATCATTATCACTCGATGTATTATTGAAGGCATGAAATAAATCAACGGTACTTCATCAAATTTGTCACACAGATTCGTCATCAAAGCAATCCAACTCATATGGTAAGACCCAAAAGGTGAATGTACAACAAGATTCTTCGACAACCTCGTATGATAATGAGAAACATATGAGTCTCGCAGTTGTTACTACCAAAACAAAATGATTCATCTCATGGTGATTTCCCGAAGAAGACTAACTCTGATGATAACATTTATCAATATCCTTGCTTGCTTGACGCAAAACTTATAAAAGCAAAAAATGTCTCAACTCGTCTCGTGTACAAGCCTTAACCCTCGGCATGTTATCAACTTGTGCAACTAACATAGTT
Organism: Hibiscus mutabilis; assembly: GCA_019671005.1. Lineage (NCBI taxonomy): Eukaryota > Viridiplantae > Streptophyta > Magnoliopsida > Malvales > Malvaceae > Hibiscus > Hibiscus mutabilis. Next base: position 49,217,688 of record CM033748.1, on the reverse strand, counting down.
CTTACAAACCCCACTCTACGCAATAAGGTTCATGCTCACAACTATATCGTATCTTGGAAGGTATTATCCAAACACTCACCGAAATCTGTAATCACATGAAATCCCACCAAATGAGAGTTTCACAAAGAACTCGAATCTCGTATCAAAAGATAGAGGTGTACACACTGTAGTGTCATACGACCCAAACTATGCTCAGTCCAAGTAGACCCTCCACTCACTTTCTGTTCTTACCAAAGATACACGTGTGATGCTCTCCAAGAAGGTTATCATTATTCAAAATGTGATCCCATCAAAGCTGCGTACTTGAAAATCTTTTACAAGAATCCATGATCATCCTTTCTACTTCAACTGAAGGAATCTCGAAGCATCTCAAACAATTCTGAAGAACTCAATTGTTAACTTTCAACTGCTATCGGTTAAACACTCATCCATAAACTCACTTACATTTTTTACCGTCTCCCAAAACCTACGACGAGAGTTGGTACAAACTGTCGTCCCTAGAAAAAATATCGTATACTGACCACTGTATTATACACGAAGGATCTCTTACCTTGATATATCATTCCTCTGAAACATACGCAATAAGATCTCAAGGTCACCTAAAGCCATCAAACCTACAATCAACCACAACACTGCACCCGCTTAATTACAATTAAATGTTACATCTCATGGCTTCTAAAGTTAACCAATCCTTAACTCGGAGCTTAACTAATGAACATACAGATACTGGTATTGATCGATCAATACTGACATTGGATGAATCAAGAACCGGTACTACATGATGCTAGTATCAGTACTCCCTCACACGACCATTACTTGCGATCCTTGATCGCCCCACATCGACATTATTATACTCTAACCTGAACTAACTCTATACAATCGATCACTTTACTTAGTTGGTGATCAATCACATGATCAATAGTTCCCAACCTGGTGGTCAAGTTTTCAAAATTTCTCAATGTTGGGGTAGATACGACATCCCACATTCTCACACAAAATACACCATTTTCAAAAAAAATAAAACATTATCAATGATCTTAAATTCCTACTTGACTCTAATCGAGTCAACACCACTATCACAACAAAATGGTCTTGAGCAACTCGAATCTCTACTAGTGTTCATCGGCTCATTCTAGGGAAATTGTGATATCAATCATAAGCATTTACGAAGTCTCAACACCTTGTCTCTTAAACTAATCGTACGGTAACTAATCTCTTCCACATATAAGGGCATTACGATAATTATCTTATTAACTCTTATATCTCTAAAACCCCCATACATTCACATTTGTCACACAAAGTATCAAATTGATATTTGAGAGACAATCTGGTGGCCCCTAATCTAACATTGCTGAAACATCTCGTACGTCAATGTAGACATCAAACATTACCGCGACACGTCTTAGAGAAAGAAATTTCATTTTGAAAATTATTTCAAAATTACTAGACTCCAACACTTTAACCATAAGTATCTCATTCTCGAACCAATCTTTGAAAAACACACATGCACTTCATAATTGGTTAAACAAGTTATCTACCTTAGAAGATAGGTAACGGTCTTTCACTGACACTTAGCAAGCTATCAACGGTTTAAGCATCGCCTCAACGAACCAACTTCTTACCAGCGAACAAGCCTAGTTCTCCATTGGGTGAAATACTCAGACAAAAGAAACTTCATTCGAGTTGCGTCTTCGCAACTGAATCTTTGATCTCTTAACTGGGTCGGTGTCTTCTGACAAAGCGATAGACACCGACGTCTAACTTGGCCTTACCTTAACATCTACTCACATTTTTGATAGGGAAAAAGTCCCTACGACTCCTCTAGAAAGCACAAATGAAAATACTATCAGTCCAAAAGCTCTCAAGCATTGAACTATCTACACTGACATCTATCCAACGGTTGAATGGCAACGGTTCAACACTCTCATTACCAAGGATTGGTTCCCTCAAGGTCTCGAAGCTTCGAGCACATCCCTAGACATCACGGGCTAGCATCACGCTTGATTAACCAAATCACTTTCCAAGGTGCAACAACCCTCAAGAATGTAGCTCTATCAAACCTGTAGAACGCATAACTTCGATTACACTCAAGCGAACCAATGGATCTTGAGTCCACTATCTTAAAGAAATACCCTTAAGAAGGGCGATGATACTCCCCAAGTATCAACGAGACTTATTTTTAGGTGAACATGGAGTCCTCTAACAAATGTGCATCCCACTAGTCGACTTCGAGTGTGGTTTATCCATACCTGTATCACTAATATTATTTATGCATAAAAATGAGAATTCTCTGTCACAACTCTCATAACGTATCTGAAGGCTTCAGAACGACTACTACAAAAAATGAAGACCATTCAAATAGCGGGAGGAAGACGCATCCTTAACTCTAGCATTATTCAACTAACTCGTATTTCAACAGTCCAAGGTGACATCACCCCTAGAATTACTCCTATGAGCGGCTCAACAATTAACTCAGCCTTTTCGGCCATGATCGTAACCAACTTAGTGTCGTAATATTGGATACGCCATCAAGATTCCAGTATTAAGGAGTACAGACTTAATTTAAAGGCTTGTATTCACTAAACACCGTATTACAACACTTATACCACCCCCAAGGTTTCCTAAAATCGGCTAAACCTAAGCTCTGACACCACTAAATGTAACATTGTAAACCTGAATGTCACATTTAGGCCTTCATCCTAACCTGTTTCTATAAAAATTTCTCAACTCGGTATAGCCCAACCAAGATATTTTCCAAAAATATTAAATCCAACAGTTGAAAATATAGATAAATAATTCAAATCGTTACAAATGAGATGTTTTAATTTAAAACATTTAAACATTCGACTTGATCGATACAATTCAAAAATAAGTGGTACAGACTCGATCATATAAGGTCCTCTGAATACTCAACCCACTAAATACAAGTACAGTACTCTGACAACCACCACTTGCTGGAATCCCATACTGATAGTGCTCATCAATCCTGTGATCCAACGATCAACCTACGCACGGAAACAATGATTTTGAACATTGAGCTTAAAAGGTTAGAAGTATACATCTACTATACTATACTTCATGCTAATCATAAACATAAGCATGTAAGCTAGTGCGAGCAATAAGGAGAGATAAGTAAACATGTAGCGCTACCACTAGTCGCCTAAACACGTGCTCAAATCATAGCAATCATCATACATGGAACACAAGGCCTAACCATGCCCGAGATCTCATCAGATCATCTAGGCAAAAGTACAAATATCAACAACAACTCTGGAGTGAGGCTCGGGTCACATAGTATCGAGAACATACATTCTTTAGGTAAGGCTGGGTCACACAGCATCAAAATATACACTCTGGGTGAGGCCGAGTCATATAGCATCAGAACATACACCCATACTCGAAATCTTCCCTCGAGTATCTTCGAATGAGGCCCAGGTCACATAGTATCAGTAACCTTCATTCGGTAACTCTAACCATGGTGTTACAACACTCTTTCTCTGGGTGTCATGATCCCATCAATTATCGACTTAGACAATCAAATACCTATCCGGCATATAAGCAACGCGATCCTAAGGATCCTCTATTATTGTTAATCATCAACACATCAATTATTTTATATTACCGAGTTGTTAATACATTATGGAAAAGTATATAATTAATCTCATTTATTGTCTCCATTAATCTACATTGTCTCATTTATTAAAGCCTAAATCAATTGTTAATATACACATCAATTTTTATCTTTAATTTGCATTTATGGATTATTTAGCGTATCGGGTACCGATACTCGAATGCGAGTATCGATGCAGTACCCTCGAGTATCGATACTTATACATGTACCAATTTTAAAATTGCTTAATAGAAATCTCTAATTTCTCGATTAATAATACGGATTGACCTGTACCGATATGGCATCAAATAGCATATCGGTACAGTAAAAGCCTATATCGATACCCTAATCACGAGCTCAAACCACATTGGCGAATTACGGTATTTACTATACTTTAATCATTCAATATCAATTCCCAACTTTATGATCATTTATTCGAATATTACCAACTATCAGTCCATTAAGTGTAATTTCCATCGAACATGCCAATTTCATATCTCAAACAACACAACATGTAAATCAACTGATCAAATAATTATACAAATATTCAGACGACCCTACGCGGTCTCTAAAGCCCTTGCAAGTCTCGAATATTCTCAAACTCATCATGCATCTTATAATTACCAAGTCTCATAATATTGGTCCCAATGCATGCTTATTTTTATCCACCTATTTTGGGAACACTAACAAGCAAGACAATTATACTTATGATGCTCATCAAGAATTTAGGAGTTCGAGGTGTACTAACCTCAAACACTAGCGATAACTCCTCATATAAGCTTCCCAGATACTCTACTTGGTCCAATATCTGATCCCGAATAATCCTCATACAACAATTAATACCATAATATCAAATAATCACATACTTTAATTGATTTACAACGTTAAATGCATAAAAATAGCTTTTGTGTTTGAATTTGGAGAAGCAAATGCGCCAACGGACTCGAAACATCGAAAAAATCTTGAGTAAGGTCCCCTAGAAAAAGGCAGCGATAGTCAACACTGGTCAAGGGTCTAGTGATCTGGTGCGGCGGTGGTGCACATGAGCTTCAGTGCACCCGCGGGTGATATTCTAGTGTGGTGTGGTACACTGAAGTACTGTGCACCTACTTGCTGCTGTGCACGCCCACTCGCGGTGGCAACTCGTTGGGGCTTGTGGGACCTCATTCAATCATTAAGCGGTAGCAGTAAGCTGCAATTCCACTATCTTGACACTATTGAACATAGTGGTGCCCTCTGTTTTATAATTTGGCCACTAAAAATACCTCTTTTCAAGCAACCTAAAACTTGTTTCCTCTCACTTCAGCGAACGGCGGCGGCGACGGTGACCACTGGCTGACTTGTCTTGGCGAGCTCTTTCCACCGGTGCCAGCGGTGTCACGAACGGATGCTTGGATGAATGTAGATCAGATTTCAAAACTCTCATTTCATTTTCTCTCCCATTTTTCTATTTTCTCTTTCCCTATTCACTTTTTCCCTATCTCAAACATGTCCTCTTCCACTTTTTCCACAACTCACTCTTATTTTAAATTTCAAGCCTCACTATCCTACAATAAAAATAATAAGCACATGGCATCCATTTTATTTCCACTTTAGACTTAACTTTAAGCCCTTATTCAATCTAGTCCAATAATCCATTTAATGGGCTTCCAAATTAGATTCTCCTAAATTAAATCTAAACTCTTAGAAGGTTCAAATCTGAATCCAAGGCCCAAATTATTAACCAAAAATATGGTCGTTACACTTCCTAAATGAAAATGGGACAACGAAAAAAAAAACCATCGGCCACGGCCCAAAGAAAGTAAAGTGAGAGAACAAGAAACATTCAGAAACAAGAAAAAACAAACAGGGAAAAAAACTGACACGAGACGTACAGTGAAATAATCCAACACTGAGTAGAAACCTTAAACCCTTTTGGGTCATATATAGATATCTTAGAGAGCTCCAAGTTCGGATAAAGTCTCCCTAATGGCAACCCATAAGGACCTAGCCATAAGCGCCACGTACGGGAAAGGTTTTGGCAGGATCTTGGAACACTATCACAAAGCATGGAGAGGGCGGGACACAGGCAAACAAGACACCAAAGAAAACAACGAGAGCTTAAAAAAACCAGTAGATCGAAAGCAAATCCCCAACATGAAACCTCAAAAACCCAAGAAGAATAAAGTCCAAGAACTCAACCACCAAATGAGTCTTCTTGTGCTCGACGTTGGTGCACCAAGGGTGAATTATTTGAAATGTGGATAACATTTCACGATGTTATCCATAAATAGAAAACTCTTTTCTTTCACTTTTTTTAGAATCGGGGTCATATCGTTAAGGCTTAACCTTGGAGAAACTTTAAATATAGAGGTTGAATGCAAATAGTTTCCGCATGGGTCTTTTTCGAATTCCAATCGTAAAGTTTCTTTATTCGTAATTCTACGACATTCCATAAAGTGATTATTCCTGTAAGTTTTCCTTATTTGGCTAAGTCTTTTTTCCTTGAGGGATCGAACCATATTTTCTAGTATAAAGGAGAACGCTAGGGAGCCTTAAGAGAATGTCAGGTTGAGGAAATAATTATTTGTCGTTATCTCAAAACCCGGGGTATTCTTTTCTCCTACTCAGACTCATGAATTACTTTGAAAATTTTGTTTTTGATGTCGTTTTTCTTGGTTGGATAAAAAGAATTTCCATCTTCAATTTCTCTGAATAGTTTTTTGGTTTGATACCTCCATATTGGAGAAGCATAATGTCACGGACCGCCAGTTTCGAGTCTGAGTCAAGTGCACACATGGTTTCCCAAGAGGTTTTTAAAAAGATTTTGGGCCTAAAGAGACCACCAGACTATGCTTGATCCATGGAAGATTCTAGAAGACAACCACTTTGACTTATACAAAGTTTTCATGTAAACATAAGATTTGTTTCCTTAGTTAGCAAGGAATATTCTTAAAACTGTACCATTCTGGTTTGTGGGATTTAATCGTAGCCATCGATGTAAATCAATGGGAAGCATCAGATGTATGGGGAATCAACTATAAATAAAGGCCTACCCAACCTCATTTGTATCATCTCATCTTTGAGTAATCAAGGCATTCTATCTAAAATCTTATGTGTTGTTCTTGAGTGTTCTTGGTGTTCTTTCTTTTGTTCTTGAGTGGCCATTCTCATAGTCTGCTTCCGCTTAGAACGATTCAGCATTTTTCAGTGCCAAGAAAGTTTGATTTTTCAGATTAAGAAAAAAGGCTGACTTAGTCGTTTGTCTAAGTTACATCGTTTAAGGTCGTGCGATTTGCTAGGTCAAGACGCTAGCCCCGTGATAAGTGGTATCAAAGCCAAGGTTTGAGTAAAGGCATTGTTCGAGATGACACCACCAAAGAAAGTTATTGCAGCGAAGAAGGGTGCAGAGAACCAGGCTAACAAATCTAAGAGGGTGAGTTTGAAGGATATCCTCGAGTCGTTAGAGAAAAAGGTAACCAGACTTGAGGAAATCGCTAAAGACTCGGGTGAGCGACTTGATGCGGTTGATACACGTTTCGAGAAGTAAGACAAAAAGAGGGGCCATCTCAAGGGAGAGATGGGGGAACTTCTAAATGATATGTTCGAGAAGTTGGGTAATAGAGGCGATGCGCTTGAGGCCGAGTTGAAGGATGTGAAGATGAATATGAGAGAGTCGAAAGCAAACTTATTTGTGTACAAGGTTGCCTTGAAGAATGGAGCAGGGCCAACTGTATCCAAGCCAAGGAAGAATATCCCAAAACCAAAAGAGTTTAAGGGAACCGATCGGCCCAAGATGTTGAGAACTTTGTGTGGGGCATGGAACAGTATTTTTGGGCTGTAGGCATCAAGAATAATGCAGAAAAGGTAAACATTACTTCGATGTATTTAACTGATGTCACTCTTTTGTGGTGGCGACGCAGATGCTATGAGGAGAAGAGCAAAGACATTCCTATTGAGACATGGAAAGAGTTTCAAGTTGAGCTCAAGAACCCATTCTACCCGATGATAGCTCAATGAGAGGCTCGGAAGAAGTTGCGGCAACTGAAATATGAGGGTTTCATCCCAGACTATGTCAGACAGTTAATCGAGATCAAGCTTTAGATTGTGGACTTGAGTGAAGCAGAGGGTTTCTCTTACTTCATATATGGACTTCAAAGATGGGCCCAAATGGAGCTAGAGTGAAGAGGGGTCGAGGGACTTTCCAAAGCATTGACCGCAGCCGAGGCCATAGCTCAATTTGAAGCTAGAAAGTCCAAGTCTTCTAAGCCCTATGACAAGGGCAATAGTGGGGGAGACTAGGATGATCACCGTTCCAACGATGGTAACGAAAAGCCCAACAAGTTAGTGAAACCATTGGAGAAGAAGGATCGAGGGCCCATAAAGTACACCGTTGTGATGGTACACACTTAGTGAAAGACTATCCCAAGAAGAGACGCCTCGATGCCACAGCTGATAGGGACAACGAGAAAGAAGAAGAGGAATGTATGCTTGGTGCGAATGCCAGTGTCAAAGCAATTAAGCCGGGGGTGAGAAAGCAATGTTATGAGTGCAAGGGGCCACACTTGTTATTTGATTGTCCAGATTGAGACAAGTAGTCCAAATAGGAGGACAAGCCTGAGTCGAGTGAGGCCTATATGCTTGGATCGATGATCTTGAGTTCTGCCAAGGCGAAGAAGGGCCAAAAGTAGAAAGGTTGATGTTTGTAGACATCAACATGGCTGGACGATCGAGGAGTGCTTTAGTGGACACCAGAGCAACTAATCTCTTTATGTCAAAGACGGCTGCTAAAAAGCTTGGTCTTAAAGTTGAAAGGCCAACCAACAAGATCAAGACTGTGAATGCCAAGGAAGTTTCAATTGTTGGAATGTTACAGAAGGTGGAACTGCAGATAAGTGAATGGAAGGCCAAGAAAGATTTTAAGGTAATCCATATGGATGACTTTGATTATGTTTTGGGGCTTAACTTCCTTGACCGTGTAGACGCTCTCATCTTTCTTGTGCCGATATTATCTATATTTTGGATCTGAAACAACATTGTGTTGTACCCGTGCATTAAGACAATAAATGGAAGACCGAGATGTTAACTTCCATTCAGCTTGCCAAGGATACTCCAAACAAAGGAGGCATCGCTTTGGGGGCTAGAGGAGAGACTACCTTGGAGGGGCAAGAGTCGCCCAAACCACTTGACATAGAGCCCGTAGAAGGTCCATCCATAAAGAAGGTGGACGAGGCATCGAGCTTCAATGATGATGGAGTGCATTAATCTTTGCGAGATAGGAAGAGTTGATACAAGTTAGAGTGAATACGGATAAGTTGATTGAGGTACATCTAGAACACAATGAATGTGTTTTACAATTTAATTTGCCTAGTTTATTGGGTGTAGGCCACCAAAAACCTAACCCATCAGATAGAGTTGCCAAGACTTGGCGATGACAGAAGCCATCTTTCAGAGTTTCAAGAGTTTGTTCGGTGTTCAATGTTGTGACGTCCAAGCCCTTGTACAAAGATCGAGAGTGTCCGAGTGATGGTAAATCACAACTGGTAGGAGAGAGCTCTTACGATCGAGACGTGCTTGGTGGGATGGTGACTGATGCTAGATGGTGGCGATTACCAAAGCAAGCAGCCTTTATGGGAAGACAACCTAGCCAAAGTTGATTGCTCTTTATGGGGAGAGCGCTAAGCCCAATTCAGAGATGAGAGCAAGCTGAGGTATCGAAGAGTTCCCAGGATCAGTTTTAGCTTCATTCTGAGGAGACGACGAGGGCGTCACCAAGTTTGGTGGGGGAGAATGTCACGGACCGCCAGTTTGAGTCAAGTGCACACATGGTTGCCCAAAAGGTTCTTAGAGAGATTTTGGGCCTAAAGAGACCACCAGACCGACCCTGATCCATGGAGGATTCTAGAAGACAACTACTTTGACTTATACAAAGTTTCTATGTAAACATAGGATTTATTTACTTAGTTAGTAGGGAATATTCTTAGAATTGTACCATTGTGGTTGGTGGGATTTAATCGTAGCCATCGATGTAAATCAGTGGGAAGTCGGATGTATGGGGAATCAACTATAAATAGAGGCCTCCCCAGCCTCATTTGTATCATCTCAGCATTGAGTAATCAAGGCATTCACTCTAAAATCCTTTGTATTGTTCTTGAGCGTTCTTGGTGTTGTTTCTTTTGTTCTTGGGTGGTCATTCTCATAGTTTGCTTCCACTTAGAACAATTCAGTGTTCTTCAGTGCCAAGGAAGTTTGATCTTCTAGAGTGAGGAAAAGTCTGACTTGGTCGTTTGTCTAAGCTACATCGTCTAAGGTCGGGCGGTTTGCTAGGTCAAAACGCTAGCCCTATGACAATAAGCTGAGGAGGTCATCTTTTATGGGCTTTGAATGAGTAATTGGGCCCTGAGAGAGGTTCATCACCTCTTTACTCGATTCCGTAAGGTTTCTACAAAGAGATTCTTTGATGTTAACCATTTCAGATGGAGCCCTTGAAGAATGAGGACCATCGTATATGACCACCTCATTTCGAGGTCCGCTAATTGTCATCTCCTACATAAGACAAAACGCAGTTAAAGATGAGTCAGCCTTACTCAAAAACAATTTCACTAGCGTCGACTGGTCAGACACCTCAGCTATCTCCTACAATCCCAGGGTTGTGCCTATTGTGTACAAGAAATGTGTATCTTAAGAAACCTCGAAAGAAACATTAGGATCTCTAAAAGCTTTGGATAATGTGCCAGCGTCTATTTTGGATTCAACCTTACGTTTGTCATCTTCCAGTTGAATAGGTTTTTCTAATGTGTTCACTTTGGATGAGCCTTCTATGCTGTTGAAATTCTTTTTTGTTGAGTCTGCTTTCAACCAAGGTCCATAGATACCCGTTTTCTTGGTCGCTTCAACTTTATGTGTAACACCCCGAACCCGTCCCAGATCCGAAGCGTCACTTACGAGTCACCCAAAACCAACCCATCAAAATTTCTTATTTAAAACCACAAGTTGACCATTCTCAAAATCATCCATTACCATAAAATCCACGTAGATAATAAGATTAAAAGGGTTTTCAAAATATATATTCTAATTAAAATACACCGTTTGACCAAATGACAGTAAATCAAAATAAAATACATACTCGACTGTGGTAAGGTCCTATGAATACAATCAGTCCAAACTAAATAACAAGTATTGTACTCTGAAACTGCCTCGGTGCTGGGAAATACTCCTCGATGTGCTCCTCCAAACGCAACCTGTCAACTTACGCACGGAAGAAACCACAATTCCGCACGCTAAGCTAACAAAGCTCAGTGGTACATTTCTACTCTACCATAATTCATGAATATCATAAAATAAGCATGCATGATAATATAATTAAGAGTGCACAGAAAGGCTTCTCAACGTCTAAGGATCATCTTATAGCTTATCCTAGCTAGAGCTTACAACTGTCTCAAGATACCACTATTGTAAGAAGACCATTATGCCATCCCAGGCTTACCATACGCAAGGTCCCATCGACCATTGAGTTACGTCCCATACCCTGATCACATAGCCCAGGGGTTATCTAGCCCATATTCAAGATCACACAGCCCATCGAGTTACTCGAGCTCACACAGCCCGTCGAGTAACAACCCTACCCTGATCACATAACCCAAGGGTAAAATAACCAACATCTAACATCCATACAACACCGTAAATAACATACATTCCCTAATGGCCAACGAAGCCCTACTATTTTTCCCGTGCTCACACAGCCGTCGGGTTACCCATGATCATATAGCATTCGGGTAAGGATCATATTCGAATCACTATAGCCACAGATACGTCCTAGACATACTTGGATCACAATAGCCACAAGCAGTCTTATCCTGCGATCACATAGTCGAACAGGATTACTCGAGATCACATAGCCCATCGAGTTACTTGAGATCACATAACCCTTCGAGTTGCATTTCCATATCCTAATCACATAGCCCAATGATAGGTTTCGGACCGCATCCAAATCACATAGCCCATGGACACGTCGGATGTACTCGATCATATAGCGCGGAGTACCCATCCCCTTATTTAAGTGCCCTTGCACTGACTCTAGGATATCCAAATTCCTAACCAAGACTCATACGATAACACATGCTCCCCCGAGCATCAACATATCTCACAGAGAGATAAAAGACATACAACCAACCATTACCAATGCCCCAAGGCTTGACTCATTTGTTACACTATTTAATATCTGTCTTTAGGATTCATTTACGCCTTTTCTCGTTAAGTTATCTCATTACTCACGGCAGCCAGCCTACATGGGCGTCCCTTCAGCACATAGCAAGGACCCCAAACTACCACGTAGCATAACTGATCCACCACGGATCCCTATGGATTACCAAACCAAGCAACTTATCCAACTATTACTAAGCCATTTATCCACATACGGGTTACTAACCTCGATTTTTCAGTTTTAGAGTTTATTTTATACCTTTAGGGACCCACCAGACCCTTTACCACGAATTAACAACCCCTCAAACTCATTTTCAACATTTACGAGCAGATTGCCCAGTGGGTACCGATACTAGAAGACGCGTACCGATACTGGAAGACGCGTACCGATACTGGAAGACATGGTTTACCTATGTTGGAAGACGCGTACCGATATTGGAAGACGCGTACCGATACTGGAAGACATGGTTTACCTATGCTGGAAGACGCGTACCGATACTGGAAGACGCGTACCGATACACCCTTCAAGAAAAAGCCCGAGTTCATCCTCGAAACATAGGGTATCGATACTCAATCCCGAGTATCGATACTGAAGGCCAGAAATGGCTTTCAAGGCTCGGGAAATCACTTCCCAAGCCCCCAAAACATATACTTTAACCCTTTAACTTAATCCTACATCTTATAGGAGTTGATTAAAGTGATTTGCTACCCTTATTATACCTTATTAACCATAAATTCAAGATTCACCATTAAAGGGATTCAAGCTTCTTAAAAACCAAACTTAACACCCATAAATCATAAAACCAAGCAAGACATTCATTTTATGATGTTCATGAAATGTAGGAGTCCGAATGTACTGACCTTAAACATGCAAACCTCGAAATAAAGCTCTCCTCAAGCTCTTGCCACCACTTTTCTTAACTCAAGCCTCTAAACTTTACTTCCACCGATTCTAGTGATGTTTATCTTGAAACGGAGATCCTTTGATACTTATAAAACTTCCCTTGAGACTCAATTCGAGATTCTCACTCCTCAACAACAAGTTTCCATCTTTAACATTTGGGTTTTGGGAAGAAAATTGAAAGAAGAAGAAGATAGAGAGATGAGAATAAGGGTGACTTCACTCTCTTCCAAAATGACAGCCCCTTAATTGATGCATCATCCTTTTTCCCATTTAAGGGTGAATTACCCAAATGCCCTCACACTAAAATCCTTCCCACAACTTAAGACCCAACACTTAAGCCGAACAACGCATGGAGGCCCATTATGGCCCAACATCTCGGCCCGACGTATTGGTCCAAGATCCGGGTCAACACCCATTGTTGACTCGAGAAATCCGGGTCGTTACATTATGGTTGCAATCCCGAGCGTGATGGCCTATTCTTGCATATGAGTAGCAGAATTTCGGGAGTCTTTCATATTTGAAAGCTATAGATAAAGGGTTGTTGTTGTGCCTCTTTAGGTTGAAACCGGGTTTTAGAGGATCTTCGACCATTACAACAACTTTCACCTTCAGCATACCATCCCATTTTACAACTTCAAACTCCTCAAATTTTTTAGTTCAGAAATATAAGAGAAATGTTTCCAATCTTTTCTGTATTATTTTTGTTGATCAGTGGAAGGGGGATATTGTAGACTTGGACCCAAAACTCCGATAAGGAGAAGTGGATTTCCTCCAGGGTAGCTTTAGGAGGCCAGTCTTTAAGGACAATATAATTGTTTTGTAAGGACCAAGGTCCTTGGCTTAAGACATTCCATTTGTCTCTTTTATTGAAAGACGAAAAGGAAGAAATTCCTACCCAAATCATGACACTCAAAATATTTGTCGTGAGGCCAAGCACGATTGAGGATAACACGCAAGGTTGATAATTTAATGTTTTTATCCGATATAACTTTACCTACCAGAGAAAGAGATTTTGATTGTAGCAATGCATTCAGCCACTTCCCAAATCCCAGTTAGATGCTTCAGAAAACTAACTACGAAATTGATAGAGAGGGGGTGGGAAAACGACGGCGTTTTATTGTATATGAGTTTCTTGTGTATGTAATAATTATCCGAAATAAATTTTATAGTTAAACCTTCCGGACGATAATGATAAACTTTGAACCGTATATACTTTGAAATAAGAGTTAATCGCATATTCTTAAACTATGACTCTAATTCTAAATTTATCCATAAACTTTTAATTGTTTCAATTTCATCCCTAAACTATTTATTTTCAAAAAATCCTAAAACTATCACTTTCATTCTAAATTAGTGCCCAAACTTTTGAATCTTCCATTTTCATCCCTAAACTATGACCCTAATTCTAAATTGGTCCCCAAACTTCTTAAATATTTCAATTTCACCCTCAAATTATTTTTTATATCACATCATATTATTACATGATACACATAAGTGTTTCGTGACACTTTATAATTTTTATAACGAATTTGTTAACATAAGATATGATTAGCATATACTGATAATTTGGGGATGAAATTAGAACGTTCAAAAAGTTTGAGGACCTATTTAAAATGAGAGTCATAGTTTGAAGATGAAACTGAAATGCTAAAAAGTTTGAGAACCGATTTAGAATAAAGATCATACTTTAGGGATGAATTTAAAATATTTAAAAGTTTAAGGACTAATTTAAAATAAATATCATAATTTAGAGACGTATAATGCAATTAACTCATGAAATAATGCAAACTTAGGTGCTGCATATTAATACTTTCCAGTATAACACATAGTTTTCTTTGCACGCAGATTATATTCCTGGACACTTGTTTGTTCGCAGGCCAAATTATTAAAATAATAATAATAATAATAATAATAATAATAATAATAAATAAATAAATAAATAAATAAAACAACCAAATTCAAATCCTTATCTGTTCAAAAAAGTTTAGGGTAAACTATGCAGATAATCTCTCAACTATACATTATTTTTTAGTTAGGTTATTCAAATATAAAATATTATAAATTAATCACTCGAGTTATCGAAAGTTACAAAATGATTATCGATATCAATTTTTATACAAAAAGTTGACATGAGAGTTAAAAACTTTGACATAATAACATATATAATCCTTAATCTTTACACCTTGTTGCAGTTTAGTCTTAATTTTAAAAAAATTAACCTTAACATTTAAACAATACACCAGTTCAATCGACTAACATGTTCTCATCTTTATCCCTTTACCATCATCTTCCATTGCTCAATCTTGTTATATTCATCTTTATCCCGAAAAAAAAAATTTCACCTTTGTTCCCTTATTTAATTTTTTTTAAAATTAGTTTATTAATGAAATTGTCCCTCACTTTAAAACATTTATAGTTTGCCCCCAACCCCAAATCCTGGCTCCGTCCCTAGTTATATTTCGATTTTTTTGGTTTTAGAAAATTATTCGAGATCGAAATCATGTATAAATAGTTTTTTGTGTGCATTTTTACGATTATAATTACGTGATCACACTTAGCTAGTTCTTAATGGTGTTAAAAAGGTACCGTGCAATACCTTTTATTAAGTCATTTGATTTTTCTTTTTAAATATACAAGGTTTGTAAATGAACAATTATTAATCCAGCATGTGGTTTAACCTTAATAAAGTTGGAGGGAAGAGCTTAATTCATGTTTTTACTTGTTTTCTTGTCGGGATAGAACCAGGATTGAACTATGAGGGGAAGATCGATTAAATTTAAAACAAATAAGATTTTAAAAAGTAATTAATTCATAAAATTATGAGATTTTAGGTTTAATTTATAAATTTTAAAATTAAAATGTCTTAAAAAATAATTAAACCAGAAAAATGAGGGGTCAATGCCAGGGTCATAAAAAATAATAAATCAAAACATTTTGGGAGGGACAAAGACTTAATTATAATGGTTTCAAAACTATTATGCCTAAAATATAATTAATCCAACACCTTATATGTAGGTATGTCTCTGTTTTCTTATAATCACTCATATTTAATTTATTGGTCAACTAATTTAGATCGGTTACCGTAAATGTTCATTATGAGGTGATTCATCCAACCCAATTTGTTCAACCTACAACGTCAGTATTTCAACCTCTAGAATTGCTTAAGGCATGGGTGTTTATTGTTCAGTTAAAATAGAAACAACTGATCGAATTGAACTTTAGTTCAGTTAATCAGTTGATCATTGAAGTGTTCAATCGGTGAACAATTAAAGATTTTTTTAAAAGTTAAATTATATGTCAATTCGTTTTGAAACTGATTAATTAACACAATTAATTAAATTACCCAAAAAATTAATGTATGATAATTATATTTAAATTTTAATCCCAAATTTTATCAATTACCTATAATATTCAAAGGGGAAATATTTCATGCACTGATGGTGAAAACGAAAAGTTTTCACAAGCGCTCTTAGTTTTAGGGTTTAGAGACCTAGTTAGAGTTCAACGATTTAGAATTTAGGGTTCATGGTTAAGATTTATGGTTTAGGGTTAAAAATTAGGTTTTAGATGTTAGGTTGTAAGGTAATATGGTTAGGGATTTGGGTTTTAACATATACACCCTAAAATTTAACCATAAACCTTAAATTCTATTCACACCCCTAAATTCAAAACTCCTATACTTAAAACCCTAAACGAAGTCCCTAAACCCTAAAATGAGACGCTTGTGAAAATTTTATTTCCACCGCATATACATAGAATAATTATTCTTATTTAAAACTTAATATTTATATTTTAATCTCATTTTTATGTCCAGCTTAAAAGCATAAATAAATATAAAAAAATCTAACAAAATAAACTCATTTTTAATTTATTACTAAGTAAAAATATTAAAATATTGATTAATTAGAAAACCAACTGTATTAACCAAATTAATTCTAAATCTAGATTAATTTAATTCATATAATGAAAAAAACCATTACAAAATAACCTCACAAGTCAAATTATTTCATTTTTTGTTTAAAGGTCAAATTGACCCTCAACGAAAAATAAAAAATTAATTAAGACATTATAAATTTTTTTTCACTCAATTTAGTTCTCATAATTCAAATTACGATCAATCAGGCCATTAAGATTCAAATTACCATCAATTTTACCCTTCCGTAGCATTGACGGTTAACTTACAAATAGTCATTAAGATAATGACACGTGGCACGCTCTAAAAGTATCACGTCATAAAAAAATGTAAAAATCTGTTAAATTTTTTTAAAAAAATATTTAAAATTATGTAATATATATATATTTAAAATTCAAAAAATATTACAAATATTTAAAATTAAAAAATATAAAAAAAAATTTAAAAATTCAAAAAAGATAAATTATTTGTAATTTAAATTTTAAAAGCTAAATTGAGTGCAATTTAAATTTTGAGAGTTAAATTATGTAAAAGAATTATAAATAATTTGTTCAAACCCGACTCTGAGATATCAACGTTCCACTGTATGGATTATTTCACATAATATTAATATTCAAAAACAAATTTGAATAACGGAGACGAAACCATCAATATGCGGGCGCCACCAGTTTTTGCCGCTACAGAACGAACCTCGGATAAGCGATCCACGTCTAAAGCGACGTTCCCCGAATGCTTGACGTGGGCGATCCCAATTCCCACCTGGTTTTCCATTTCCTTTCTCTGCTCAGCTCAGATGCTTACTCTCAAACACAATTTCCAAAGACAAATCCCCTATATATCTGCTTCTTTACCCTCGCAAAGCTTCGCCATTTCTTTTGGCAAAAACATACCAAAATCCAACATCTCCCGTTTTACTCTATCCATGGGAAATCCCACCGATACCCATTTGAAGTTAGTCCCTGGTGCTGCCGGTTTCGTGCTCGAAGATGTTCCTCACTTCACTGATTACCTTCATCATCTCCCAGTACTCTCTCTTGCTTTATGATAACAGTTTCTTTTATCAGCTTTGGGTTTCATTCATAGTACTAAATTGCGGTTGCGGTGTTACGGCGACCTTCAGAGCTGTTACGATGTGGCTGTTATGTTGTCTAGCGGCTGCAATTTAATACTATGGTCTCATTGCTTTGTTGAGTGTTAATAAACCCATTTTTTGTGTGTTTGTTTTTGTGACAGAGCTATCCCAACCCATTACAAGATCATCCGGCTTATTCAGTTGTCAAGTGAGTAAACTAAACCAAAGTTTTCATTGTAGTTTGCTTTTGTCTTGTTTGAAGATGGTGATTTGGGATTTTTTTCACAGGCAATACTTTGTTGATGAGGATGATACTGTCCCTCAGAAGGTGAATCCTTGTCTTAGTGGTCGGAATTTTAGTTTTATGGGGAGTTCATATGGTACACATATATATACAACGACGGACACAAGATTTTCTGCGAGGGGTGCAGTTGTTAGGGAGTTATATTAGAAATTGAGGGGTGCAGACTTAGATAATTGATAGAAATACATAAACTATATGAGAATTTGAAATTTTTAGGGGTGTGGCTGCCCCAGTACCTCCCTCGTCCATCCCTATAATATATATTTGATATAAACATAATCCTTGGTTTCCATTAGATAATCTGTTTTTTAACAACGAATGCACTGAATTTGATTCTTCTCATGTGATGGAATTGCAGTTATTAGATACTCTGGTTTAACTGATGCTGTAATTTTATCATAGGTTGTTGTTCACAAGGAAAGTCCGAGAGGGGTGCATTTCCGGCGTGCTGGACCTCACCAGAAGGTATAATTTTCATCTTGTCCCAATCGTTTTCGGTTGAAGTTACAAAATGATAAGCTATGGACATAGGTCACTGACTGGATGCTTCGCAGGTGTACTTTAAATCGGAAGACGTGAATGCGTGCATCGTCACATGTGGTGGTCTATGCCCCGGGCTCAACACGGTGATCAGGGAAATCGTGTGTGGCCTCTATCATATGTATGGCGTCCGAAAAGTTGTTGGAATCAACGTAAGCAATTTCGATATTTAGGCATATTCAAATCCATAATAACTTGGTTTATTATTAGTAAGGGGAACACCACCGCCATCTTGTAATCTCACTAGAATATATACATGATCCGTATTTAGGGAGGATATAGGGGTTTTTATGCCAGGAACACCGTCACCTTAACACCTAAGGTTGTCGATGATATCCATAAACGTGGCGGTACTATTCTTGGGACGTCGAAAGGGGCTCACGATTGCTCAAAAATCGTTGACCGCATTCAGGATCGTGGAATCAATCAGGTGCGTTAAGGCACGGGATTAGAGGTTTTTGTCCAAGTCTCCTCTCTTTTATCGGATTTATAACTACATATTTTTGGTTCTAATTGTATCCTTTATCGGTTCAGGTCTATATAATCGGAGGTGATGGGACACAAAAAGGAGCAGCAGTGATTTTTGAGGTATTTGCATTAGGAATTTTCTGTAATGTATTGTCTATAATCCTTTGATATTGTCCGTAGCATTAATTTGACAATTAAACCATGTAATAATCATTGTCATTATGTTTTAACTTAACTGGTTCTGCCATGGCAGGAAATTAGGCGACGTGGCCTCAAAGTAGCTGTTGCAGGAATTCCCAAAACCATTGACAATGACATTCCGGTACTTCTCATCTCTATAAACTGTCCTTGTTACTTGAAAGGCAAGTTAGTTAATCAATGAATGGCATTGTGCTGGATTGCTGGTTTTGTTTTAGGTTATTGACAAGTCATTTGGTTTCGATACTGCGGTTGAGGAGGCTCAACGTGCCATTAATGCAGCACATGTTGAATCTGAAAGTATCAGGAACGGCATCGGACTTGTAAAGCTAATGGGACGTTACAGTGGTATGGAACCCTGACAAATTGTTGTCAATACTACTAGGTGTACTTAGTTTCATTTGTCAATATAATTTTTGTTTTCGATCCTTCTTTATATAGCATGTTGAACTTCTGCTGCAGGTTTCATTGCGATGCATGCTACTCTTGCTAGTCGTGACGTCGATTGTTGCTTGATTCCGGAGTCACCATTCTATCTCGAAGGAAAAGGTGGACTTTATGAGTATATAGAAAAACGACTCAGAGAAAACGAGCATATGGTCATTGTAATAGCTGAAGGAGCTGGACAGGAGCTTCTTTCCAAGAGCTCGGAGTCCGTAGAACAGCAAGACGCTTCGGGTAACAAGGTTCTTCAAGATGTTGGGCCATGGATATCTCACAATATAAAGGTGTTACCTTGAATTGACTAACCTCTAGTTTCATTTGATATACGGCTACTGATTTGATGCCTGCGAAACATCTAGACTAAAACATTTAACTGTTTTTTGTCACTTCGTATAGGAGCATTTTGCAAAGAAGAAGACGCCCGTTAATCTTAAATATATAGGTTAATATTTTACTTTCTTACCGTAAAATTCAACCTTTTAGATAATGTGCAAAAATATTTGACTTGAGAAATTTGGCTTGCAGATCCTACATACATGATCCGAGCTATTCCTAGCATCGCTTCGGATAATGTCTACTGCACCCTACTTGCCCACGCTGCAGTTCATGGAGCAATGGCAGGGTACACAGGCTTCGCCGTAGGTCCGGTCAATGGAAGAAATGCTTACATTCCATTTAATGTATGTTCCATTGTACCACCTTTAATGATTTCTCTGTTTGCGAACATGGGTTGATGTTATAAATTATAGTCCAAATGTCCGCTAGAAACCGTTAATCCCAATTTGGTAGACAGTCTGATAATTTTTGTTTCCAGCTTTATTTAAGACAAAAATGAGCAAAACTAAACATAAAGAACTCTAGTAAGGTTGCATGGAATTGGCACATATATAGGTTTAGTCATCAACCCGTGTTCATCTAGTTTATTTAAGACAGGATGAGCAAAACGAAACAAGAACTCTAGTGAGGTTGCATGGAATTGGCACATATATAGGGTTTAGTTGTCAACCCTTGTTCATCGAGTTTATTTAAGAAAAGATGACCAAAACGAAACAGAAAGAATTTGTAAGGTTGCATGGAATTGACACATATTAGGTTTAGCCAGAATTTTCGTTCAGAATTACTTGAATTTGGATTACTTTCCCTTACCAAATTTGTTTGTCCGAATGATGTGTTCTTCTCGTGGTTTTCCTTACCGAATTTTTTTCACCAATAGCGTATCATAGAGAAACAGAACAAGGTTGTCATTACCGACAGGATGTGGGCAAGGCTGCTCTCTTCAACTAACCAGCCAAGCTTCTTGAACCCTAGAGATACTGCTGAAGCAAATAAAGAGAAACATCGTGCAGCAAATGGCTTGTTGAATGGGGAAAACTGTAAAGACAGAAAGTCGAAGACCGAAGACAATCCGAGCACGCCATGAAAGCTGTATCGCATAGTTTCATGTATGAACCATTCATGTAAATATTCGACTAGCAGTAATGTGGTTAGTCTCTGCTGTTGTATGTGTGTGTACATTGAGATGTTCGAGCTGGGATTTTGAGTTGCTATTTTATAGAAAAATGATTAACCCATTGTTCTGGTTTATATGAACTAGTAGTGGAGCCAAAAGAAAGACAAGAAACAGGGACACAAGCCACTGAGGACGATGAGATGGTTTCTGAAACAAATGTGAAAACAACAAATCATAGTAATTTAACAGTGGATTATACATGACTTACATTGGGATTCAACAAATAAATTGTTGTTAATCCTACAACAAAGCTTGGAGATGCAAGCAACGTAAGGATTCCGGAGTAAAGTAACAGAGCATTCAATATGAATCCATCATAAAATGAATTTAGAGGAACAAATATGTATCTTAAGCTCTATAGATACCGGATGGGTCAGCGTTTTGAACAATCCATGGGTGCTCAAGAAGCTTTATACGTATATCGGCAAGTAATAAAACCTGACTAATGAGGTCCTTTGCTGAAGATGAAACTATTGGTTTAGGAGGGAACTTCAAATCCACTTGCACAATCCTATGAATGGGGTAAAAAGGGGATAAGTTATGGCTGATCGAATTGAACCTTTCTGAAATGCAACTCTTAACTGATGTTCTCTAGTTTTCGCAGCTCGGATTTACCTTCTATAAGTGTCAGAGTGTTCCTTGGCCTCAAAAGGAGGGACTTCATAAAGAAACTCATAGCACAACACACCAAGGCTCCAGATATCGACACTAGCATCATGCTCTACGCTTTCAACTGTTGAGAACATAAAAATTAATGTGAAACTTAGTTGCAAACTGTTCCATAAAGAGCAAAAATATGAAACTTAGTTGTGAAACTGTTCCATAAAAATTAATGTGAAACTTAGTTGCAAACCGTAATAAAATGAATAACGGTGCAACATTAGAGCTAATCCTTTAGGTCTAAATGGCTTACAGCATACCCATTTCAGGAGGGAGATAATCAAGAGTACCGCACATAGTACGCCTGCCGTTAAATGTGTGCACTGACCATCCGAAATCTGCAATCTTTATTTCACCCTGACAACAACTCCGAATAGACTAAATAAGCATGATGAGACTTCAATTGAATAACCAAACAAGTATGGCCATAGGTTAGGAATCACCAGTGCACCAATTAACAGGTTCTCCGGTTTGATATCTCTGTGTACTACATGCTTTCCATGACAATAAATGAGTGTTCGTGCTAAAGAGGCAACATACTGCAACAAGCATAAAATCGAACATTCAATTTATTTGTTCTCTTTTGTTAATACGAATGCACATATAAACTATCACAAGAATCCAGTAGGGAAAAGAAAAAACTCACAGTAGCTGCGCGCGCCTTTCACTGAAGTATTTACATTTTTGCAGCTCTTTGTAAAGTTCACCTTTGGCTGCATATTCCACAGAATCAGATAAACACGTTTCTGCAGAGAGTTGTATTCAGGAAAACCAAATGTTAATCCATCCGTATAACACTTTCGATTCCGTGCATATATCATCTAAATCATCAATGTAGCCTGTACCTGATCATAGAAATACCCATAAAGCCTCAATATATTGGGATGGCGCAGATGACTCTGTATTTCCACTTCTCGACGTAGCTGATGTTCGACTTGAGACTGTTGTAGTTGGCTTTTAAAAAGAACTTTGAGTGCCACAATGTGATTGCTCTGTTTTGGTCACCAGCTGTTAAAAAACTAACGGCGATGCTGATGTAGATTTATTTTTTAGGTAAATTACACTGGTAGTCACCGAACTACTGTTTCTTTTATAAATTTAAATATTATAAATTTAATTTTTATAAAATTTATGATAGATTATAAATAAATTTTCTATCATAAATAAATATTATAAATTTAATTTTTAGAATTTGATAATCATTTCATAAAATATAGGTTAAGTATATTAGAATTTAATAATCATTTCATAAATCAATATTATAAATTTATTTTTTTAGAATTTAATATTTAATTTTGTTATGTTAAAATTATATTAAAATTTTAATTGAGTTCAGTGGTTAAGTATCTTAATCAGTCTTGACGTGGGTTCGAATCCATTTTTCACGTGTCAATCTCAGTTTATTTTATGTTAGTAAGTTAGTATAACTTAAATATAGGTTTTGTTGAAACTTAAACAAGAATGAAGCTTAGCTTAATGGTTAAGAGCCTGAACCTTTATGCTAGAACTTTAAATATCAAACCCTACCAAGTTTATTTGAGCTTTGTTATAATTTTTTGTTTTTCTTTGTTAAATAAGGTGGTGATGTGTGGCACCACGTACTGATTGAATAAATTTAAAGAAAAATAATATGTTGAGAGAGAAAAAATAATAAAAAATTATTCTATCTCAGCAGATGATTTTGTCAAAAAATAGTTCGTTGACCAAAACAAGAAAGAAACAATAGTTCGGTGACTATTGGTGTAGTTTACCCTAAAAAATAAATCCACATCAGCATTACCGTTAGTTTTTAACGGCCGGTGACCAACATAGGAAAAAATATAACGTTAGTGATGATTTTGCCAAAAAAATCGGTGACCAAAACATGAACGAAACAATAGCTCTGTGATTACTGGTGTAGTTTACCCTAAATATTTAATCGCACTATGATTGAACATCTATCTTTTAATAATTAAGAAATGACCCAAAACTTTTTTTTGTGTAAAAATTTTGGTTTCACATTCTCTTTGATTTCTCGATGATAGAATATCTTCTTTCAAATTCCAACGGTGGGGAGGTGGAGAATGAGGAGACGGATTATATATCATGATTCCACGTTGATTAGACAATAGGGATTGTAGGTATTATAGTGGTTTTGGGGTTTTATGAATTTTATTTTTTGGGTTGAGTTTCGTGAGTTTAAAGAGATTTTGGGAAAGTCTAAACTGATAGAATGGAAGAGGATGATGGAGCGGGTTTATTGGTGTCTTGAATGATTGGAGAAGACGTCGAAGATTGTCGATTATGATGCCGACGTGACACATGAATGAAGCTGTAAAAGTTTCGTCTTTTGGAGGAAGAAGATAAAATAAAAAGAAAAATGTGTGGATGACACTGGCTGCCACATCAACAAAATCATTCCACATCGCTATATGTGACATACACATCGCCCTCATGTGTCTGAATTTAACGCACGAGTGAATAAAACAGGAGTAATTTGAAAATTTAATGATCAAATTGAAATATTTTATAGTTTAACCAAAATAAGATTGAGAAGAAAGTTGGACGATGTTAGGCTCGAATCGATCAACCGAATACCGTCAAGAGAGGTGAATTGGCCTTTAAGTTATTGTGGTGAAAGCAATTGAAAATTAAAAATTTGCACAATGATTTATAGTGGTTCGACTTCTAAACCAAGTCTACCTCCACCACCTTAGCTAACCACAGTAAGGATTTTCCACAAATTCACTAATTTGTCTTTCCTTTTTCTAGATTCAAGGAGATAACCTTTACACAACCTCAAAGCTTATACCCCAAAACTTTGAGAACACTCTCACAAAGAGAATACAAATTAGCAAACAATAAAAACCCTCACAAGACAAAAGTATTTGCACAATTTAGCTCTCACCCAATATCCTAACACTTGAGCAAATGTGAGAATTTGGTTCACTAGTGTTTTTTACTAGGAATTTGACAATTTAAGCACTAAAATAATTTATTTATACAAAGAATGTTGGCAATATGTTTCTTGTTCTTTCATGGTTGCTTGAAGCTTGCTTTTAAATCCTCTAAGGAGTTTTTGACCGTTACTAACCGTTAAGGGTTGATTAGAGCCGTTGGAGACTTTAATTTCAGCCATAAATGTAGTTTTGGGCTCGTTGGGCATTTATTACATAGGGTACCGGTACTCGTACATATGTATCGGTACGGTGAATGGCTGCTGGAATTTTGAAATCTTTGGGGATTAAAAGGGAGTATCAATACACGTGTGATCGTACCGGTACTGGCTATTGGGTATCGATACAAGGAAGACTGTATCGGTACTCAAAGCTTGTGTTTGACGTTTTTGCTATTTTGAAAGTGTTTAATTGTGTTAAAAACCCTTTTGAAAGCCTTTCAAACATATTTTTCAAGTTAATGGACTTTTGAAATATTGATGCAAATTAGTTTAAATCCAAAAATATTTTTCATTTAAGTTATATCAAACTCAATATCTCAACCATCTCCCAATTTTTGATATAACAAAACCACTTGGAAAAGTGTTTATGAAATTTCTCCCCTTTAAAAAATAATTTTAGAAAAAAGAATATTTTAGAAAAAAAATAAAGCTCACCTTTTTCTTTTTGAAAATAAAATTTTCAAATTAAAATTCTCAAACCTATCTCTCCCCCTTTTGTTATATCAAAAATAATTCAAAACTAAGTTTGAAATCACTTGTTGGTACAAGATAACAATGAGGAAAATACCAAAAATAAGATTTATCATGAAAGATTTTTAGAAATGGCTCCCCCTTAATCAAGCAACAAAAGAATGTTAATCCAAACATTCAAGAGAAATATATTGAATTTCAAATAAATAAATAAATTAAACACAAGAAATTCAATAGACATGCCATATAAAAATAATATCATTAAACACACGAAGGCATGACAAAAAGGAGATAAAAACTATCCTTTTTTGGCTTGCGTACCGGTACGAAATCGATCGTATTGGTACTGGTTGAATGTTGTTTCAGTACGGTATAGACTATACCAGTACCGAAAGTACGAACTAATAAAATTGTACAACAAAATTAACCCAAAAAGCCTTACAACTTAGTCTTAAGTTCATACAAAGGCTTTAGGAGATCCTAGGTATACATTTTGATTATTTTTGTCACAAATAAACAATATGCTTCTAAAAAATACAACATTTAAAATATAGAAAGCATAGTTTCACCAAGATTC
Organism: Hibiscus mutabilis; assembly: GCA_019671005.1. Taxonomy (NCBI): domain Eukaryota; kingdom Viridiplantae; phylum Streptophyta; class Magnoliopsida; order Malvales; family Malvaceae; genus Hibiscus; species Hibiscus mutabilis. The sequence goes on along the minus strand of CM033748.1, from coordinate 49,191,679 downwards.
AACCAAACATTACAAGTTTAAGGCAAAAAACATAAATAGACATAGTAGACCATAAACAAGTAACTCATGCAATTGAGATTCACCCTAACTATATACAATTATGCTCAACATGGAGTTATACAAAAATGCTTAGATCATTGAAAATTAGACATGAAAAAACATGATCGAGAAAAATGCTTAGATCATTGAAAATTAGACATGAAAAAACATGATCGAGCAATTGCATGAAATTAAATTTACCACTTGAACCAAGGTAGGATGTTAAGCCTCTCATTCTTCAAGTGTCTTTCTCCCTTGTGTGTCAAGAGCTTCCAAAATTTGACTTTGCTCATCAATGCTCAAGCACACCTACAAAAGACAATCAAGCATATTTTAGTATCCAAATTGCTTTGGATCCATTGGCATTAGTCTCAAAAATTTTAGTTCCATTTGGAATTCATTTTTTATTTCTTTTTTTCTTTGAAGAAATAAGTCCCTTAGTGACCCAAATATTTTTAATCAATTTTCTTTTGAAAACTCTAGGGGAACTAGATTGTCTTTGATCAAAATTTGTTTTAAAAAAATTTGTTTTGGAGCTAACTCCATTTTCATTTCTTTGAAAATCTTTGTTAAACAAATTCTTTTTAAGATCATCGATTTCTCTTTGATGATCTTCTTGAACTTTTTGAAGCAAAATTTTTAAATCAAAATTCTTTTTCTCAAACTCATTGAGTTTTGCTTCAAGCTCATCTTTGATTTTAGAAATCAAATCATTTTGAAATTTCAATTTTGAAATCATTTTCTTGTTTTTCAAAATATGGTTTTCAAACTCTAAAACCAAATCACCATAGGCATCTTGTAATTCATCAAATGTATATGAAATTGAAGGTGATGAATTAGAAGTTACCCTTGAATCTTTTTCGATGGCCATGAGACAAAGGTTGGCTATTTCATCCTATGTGGAGTCCTCTTCATCACTCCAGTAGCCACAAATACCTTTTTCTTATGGCTTGATCCTTTCTTCTTCATCTTTAGATAACCGTACTTGACGTGTCTTGGCTTCTTGTATTCGAAGCAAATGATGGGATCTTTCCTCTTCATTCTTGATTCATGTCTTGATTCTTCCTTTACGTACTTTATGAATCTCTTTAGCTTTTTGAAAAGCTTGACCATCTTTTCATCTTCATCTTCATCTTCCTCTACACTTAAATCTTCTTATCGGCTTGTGAAAGATTTAAGAGCGACATTCATCTCTTTAATGTCCTCTTCTTTCTTCTTCCCCTTTGACATCATCATTTAATGGGTTAGCAAAGATCCCATAAGCTTGTTAAGCTTGAGCTCCTTCAATTTTTTTTGCTTTAATAATTGTGCTCTTCTTGGAATCCCATGAATCGAGAAGTGAATAGATCAACTTCCTCACAAACTTGTTTTCCCGAATCATCTCTTTGAATCCTTTAAGCTCAATTACTATAACGGATAACCGATCGAGCATAGCTTTGATGTCCTCATCCGGTTTCATCTTGAAGTTCTCACAGCTTAGATTTAAAAGCCCAATCTTGGTCTCTTTCACTTTATTTGTACCTTCATGAGTAACTTCTAGCTTGTCCCAATTCTCCTTGGCACTTGAGAAAAAAGATGTCTTGTCATACTCGTCATCCAAGAGCACAAAACAAGATTTGCATAGCTTTGTCATTGAGTTGAAACTTTTTTTGACCTTCATCGGTCTATTCTTGTCTTTCTTTCTCAAAGAGTCGGTCTTCTACTCTATTTATCGGAATAGATGGTTCATCCATTACTACATCCCAAAGAAGGTAGTCATTTGATTTGATGAATAAGTACATCTTATTCTTCCAATAAGAATAATGAGCACCATTGAAGTAAGAAGGCTTGGTGATGGATTGCGCCATAAGCTCTGGTTGATGTAGAAAGGTAGAACACTTCAAGGATTCACTCTAGGATATTAATCCAATGTAGAGATGAGGCTTTGATACCAATTGTTGGGCTCGAATCGATCAATCGAATATCATCAAGAGGGGGTGAATTAGCCTTTGAGCTATTGTGGTAGAAACAATCGGAAATTAAAAATTTGCATAATGATTTATAGTGGTTCAACTTCTAAACCAAGTCCACATCCACTACCTTAGCTATCCACACTAAGGATTTTCCACAAATTCACTAATTTATCTTGGCATAAAGTCAAAAGTAGCCCCTAACGTTTGACCTTTTCGTCATTTTAGCCTCTCCTCTTTTTTGGGTGCAAACAACTACCTAATGTTTCATTTTCGTTCAAAATTCACCATCGTTGGATGAAAACCGTCAGTCAACTAACGGTCAATGCCTGAGGCTGACATGGCATGTCTGTATGGCATGGGGAGATGACGTGGCGATGTCACGTGGCACTTTGCTAACGTGGCATCACATTTAAGAAAATAATTATTTTTTATATATTTTAACCAATCAAATGATGCTACGTGGCACTTTGCTGATGTGGCATCATCTAATTGGTTTAAAATATATATTTTAAAAAAATATTTATAAAAAATAGACCATCACGATCATTTACCCCACCATCTCGTCGCTGAAAATTAACCAACGTCGTGCGAAATGCTGAACGAAGGTGAAATCGCCGAATGGTTCATTTGAACAATTTGCAACGAACGACGAACAGTATGTGGTTCGTTCATCGAGGGGAGAATGCTTCATTTCGTCGCCGGCAATGCGGCTAACGTCGATGAGAGTGGTTGAATTTAGGGGTTTAGGGATTTGAGGACTATTTTAGAAATATTTAAAAATTTTAGGATATTTTATTTTTTAATATATATAAAACAATTATTTTATAAAAAATATTTTTAACCAATCAGATGATGCCATGTGGCACTTTACTGACGTGGCATCATCCGATTGGTTAAAAATATTAAAAATAATTAATTATTTAATTTTTTAAAATGCCATATTAGCAAAATGCCACGTGACATCGCCACATCATCTCCCCATGCCATGCAGACATGCCACGTCAACCTCAAGCGTTGACCATTAGTTGACTAACGGTTTCCATCCAACAAGGGTGAAATTTGAACGAAAATAAAAAGTTAGGTGGTTGTTTGCACCCCAAAAACAAATAGGGGCTAAAGTGACCAAAATGTCAAACGTTGGGGCAACTTTTGACCTTTTGCCATTTATCTTTCATTTTTTTAGGCTCAAGGAGATAACCTTTACACAACCTCAAAGTTTATAACACAAAGCTTTGAGAACACTCTCACAAAGAGAATACAAATTAGCAAACAATGAAAAACCTCACAAGACAAAGTGTTTGCACAGTTTAGCTCTCACCCAAAATCCCAACACTTGAGCAAATGTGACAATTTGGCTCACTAGTGTTTTCTACAAGGAATTTGACAATTTAAGCACTAAAACAATTTCTCTATACAAAGAATGTTGGCAATATGTTTCTTATTCTTTTATGGCTACTTGAAGTTTGCTTTTAAACCCTCTAAGGAGTTATTGACCGTTAATAGCCGTTACGGGTTGATGAGAGCCGTTGGAGACTTTAATTCCAGCCATAAATGTAGTTTTGGGCTCGTTGGTATCGGTATGCGACCTTCGGTATTGGTACTAGCTTTAAATAGAAAGAGTCGTTGGATATTTATTACATAGGGTACCGATACTCGATACATGTGTATCAGTACGGTACCTTGCGTATCGATATGGCCAAGCTTGTACCGGTACGGTGAATGGCTACTGAAATTCTGAAATCTTTGGGGATTAAAAGGGTGTATCGGTACACGTGTGACTACTGGTACGGGCTATTGGATCTCGGTACAAGGAAGACTGTAACGGTACTCAAAGCCTATTTTTGACATTTTAGCTATTTTGAAAGTGTTTAATTATGTCAAAAGCCCTTTGAAAACCTTTCAAACATATTTTTCAAGTTAATGAACTTTTGAAATATTTTTGCAAATTAGTTTAAGTTCAAAAATATTTTTCATTTAAGTTATATGAAAATCAATATCCTAAAAGATGATAAATTTTATAATTTACCCTAAAAATAATCTATATTTGGTTGATAGATATTCAAATCTAAATTTAATATCCGTAAACAGTATCAAGGTTTCTTTTATGAAAATTGAGCTCCAGATCAGTTCAGGTTTGGAGAGAACTTGCCTTAACCCAATATAATTACAAAATGCTTTTTATATATATTTTTTGGTTTGAACCAAGGTATCCACCGCCGATAGCAGTGACTAATCCCCTCGCCGCGGGTGCTCTCACTAAGAGGTAAACGGCTGGCCATGAAATGTACTCCATTCCCATTGGCAGGAATCGAACTCCTGATGCGGGTGACTAATCCCCTCGCCGCGGGTGCTTTTTATATATTTTAGTTGGGCTTTGATAGAAATATACGTAAAAAATAGCATATTAAGTATTAAAATTAGGATAATTATTTGATACACTGACGGTAGAAATTAAAAATTTCTACAAGCGCTTTAATTTTAGGGTTTAGGGGCTCAATTTAGGGTGTATGATTTAGGAGTTTAGGTTTAATAGTTTAGAATTTAAGGTTTAGGGTTAGAATTTAAAATTTATAGGTTAAAACCTAAATCCTCAACATATTACACTAAAACTTAAATCCTAACCTCTAAACAATAAACCCTAAATGCTTACCCTAACTCCTAAATTCTTACAATTACCCCTAAATTCTAAACCCTAAACCCTACACTAAATCCCCAAACCCTAAAATTAATGCGCTTGTAGAAAATAAGTTTTCACCACCAATGTATTGGATATAAATCCTTAAAATTATAGATTAAATTAAAATCTACTTTAATTTTATGTTATTAAATTAATATTTGTATTAAAATATTTTTCTATTTTGATAAAAAAATGCAAAAAATATATTAATTGGGCCAGGTTGAGTTAGAGGTGAGTAAAATTATATTTAAGTTTGGATCGAGTAGGATTTTATCATGATTGGAATATTTGAATCCAAATATTATTAAAATCCCCATAAAGCAAATGGAATATCTTAAAATATCTAAATCCATACTATCTAAACCAGTCAATTGAGCTAGTAAAAAATGTTTGACATGTCCAAAATTTTTACAAAACGCCTCTCCTTACATGACAATTAACAAATGCTACATTGTGAGAAAAATGGTCTGTATCTTAAACGACAATGTCTCAAGATTGCTTGGCGACGTTCCGATCACGTAGCAAGTACAATGGAAGATATCTGGGAATAATCAATGCCGATACTAAACACAGTACGACAAACACTACGACCCACCAAGCTTGGTAAGGGATGCCCAGCAACAGTTCATCACAAACTGAAAAGTAAAAAAAAGGTCTATTAGCATACCAGATGATAAAACCGGTGCCTCTGAATATGAAAGTGGTATTCAAATGGTCGAACAAGCAAAGATCACAACAGATTTCATTTGATGATGCAGATGACTTTTCCGTAGACATTGCAAATCAGTTAATCAAAACAATATGGACAGTGATAAATTAGATTGAAGCAGAATCCAAAAAAAAAAAAAAGACGACGACAAGTGATGGTGAAAACTGAAAAGGCATAAAAGATATCATGAGAATGGCTGAATATATATATATATAGGGATAGGATCCGTTTACACAGTATAATTTTTTTTAAGTTTTACACGCTTTTTGGATATTGGATGGGTGAAATGAATGGCTAAAATTAACAATAGATAATGTAAAGATTATCACTTAAGAAAAAAATGTATATATATATATATATAGGGTTAGGATTCACTTACATAGAATGTAAAACTTATAATTTTACTCGTTTTTTGGATCGTTAGATGGAAAAAATAGATGGCTGAGATTAACTCTTTACTTTTTTTTTCCAAGTGATAACCTTCACATAACCTACTGTTAATCTCAGCCATCCTTTTCACCCATCCAACTTTTTTTTTTCAAGTGATAATCTTCACATAACCTACTGTTAATCTCAGCTATCCGTTTCTCTGATCCAACGACCCAAAAAGCGTGTAAAACTTAAAAACTCTTATATTGTGTAAACGGATCCTATCTTATATATATATATATATACACACTACATGAAAAAAGTTGCCATGCACATTGGTATCCATTGTGAATAAATTGCAATGTGTTCTAGCTTCTGGGTGTGTGATATTTCAGCACATGGTATTTTGCATCGGCCTGCAGATCTTTAATATACAACTCAAGCAGCGTATGATATTGACATATTATAGTAACATAGCTAGCAACTAGCAAGGCATGTCGTTACATGAAAAGCTACAGTAATCTCGAAAGGAGGAGCGAGGAAATAGTTGGTTTACCTATGTTGAAGATGATGAACTCTCTTTCCTTTGTGTTGGGTATCGCAACAAACCCTTCAGGCTCCACAGTCACCAACACGTACAGTCCACCCTGAGCAAAACCGAGCTTCTTTATCAATACTATATGTGTATAAATATTTTATAGAGAGAGGAGGGTGAGTATTCGATTGAATTGAGTCTAATTAAAAAAAATCAAATTAGTTGAGCTGACAAATCAAGTCGAATGAAAAGAAATTCAAGTTGAATAAATCTAATTGAGTTAGCATAATCTTTCAGCTATCTTAATGCTTACTCTACTTCTATAGCTACCAACAAGTGACTTGAAAGACAATAAGAAAAATACACAAAAAAGATAAGACCTTTGTTTCGGCCATCAACGAAAAAAGCTATACTGGTTAGATAACTAATCCGATCACTCAAAATCTGCATCTACGAGTCCTTCAGCCAGTCTGATCCGACCATGAATGACCTTCTGACCATTGACTGGAATTATTTGAGTTATTCGAATAACTTAGGTGCACAATTTATATCCGGGCTAAACTATCTAACTCTAACTATATATTCAAGTTAACCCAAAATTCAAATAACTCGAATGATTTTATTTGAAATTTGAAAATTTAATCCATCTATCCAAATCAAATCGATTTTTTCGAACATGGTAAGATAGCATTGCAGTAAAAACACTCATCAGCAAAAACCAAAACCTGATCATTAATGATGTTCAGATCATCAGTCTTGAATACCAACTTCTCTGTATTCAACAATCTTCTGTTCCTGCTTAACCCATAATCCGACTCGCCTTTCTTCAGTTGCAAAGAAAAACTTGCCGGAATCTTTCGATAAAAAAACAAAGATCAGTTTGTTTCGAAATGAAATGCCACAAAGAGGCAAAATCACAGTAAAGAAAATTACATACAGAAGCTGGATACGAGATCTTCACTTCGTACCAAGTTAATGATTTGAGCCCTTGAAGCTTATAGGCTCGAGAACCCGTTTTAAGCGGTAAAGTTTCCGCCTTTAGCTCCTCCCCGACGTTCAAAACGCCGCCGTCTGGCCTGAAAAAAAGTGGGAAACAGCGACATTCTTACGAAGAGGGAAAATCAAGGAAGAAAATGAAAAAAATCCATCGTTTTGAGGTTACTTGCATTTTTCCATGACTGAAGATTGAGCTGCTAACAATGAAAATCAAAATATAGATTGGGATGAACGAATTGAATTCATTTGAATGAAGCATCGTGCATAAGATGAAAGTTCGCTTCCGCAAGCTCTTGAATCTGGCGCACTAAATTCACATAATCCCTATATGAAGTAAGAATTTAAAATTGAACAACTATAATTGGATTTATGTGATGAAGCAAAAGCTTTAAACTTTCATTCATGCCCACCAAGTATTCGTCAAAATGCGTTAATTAAAAGAGCACGCTTTGATTCACCATTCGAACTGAATTGAAAGAACTCCCCAAACCCAATATTTTATGTAAAATTTTCACTAAGAAATTTATAACTTTCACAGTACTTACCAGAATCCGACGCTCTGATCAGTTTCAGTTTGAATCTCTCTGCTTTCCGTCACCGCAGTGAAAAAAAAAAAACTCTATTTGATATTTCGGGGAAAGTCGTATTGGTCTAGCGTTTGGGCTTCTTTAAACGTCACCGTTTTCTCCTTATGGGTTGGATAGTTGGGCTTAGAGGCGACGGCTCATTCGGTTCATGTTTGGTTCATGTCATTTTAAGTCTTATTAGATTCGGTTCAGGTTTAGATTATGTCTGATTCAATTTTAGTTTGAGTCTATAGTGATTCAATTCAGGTATCGAGTCGGGTCAAATCATAGCGGGTCTGTTAATATCGGTTTGGGTTAACATCAGTTCAGTAGGAGGTCGTTCGAGTCAGTTTTTTACACCATATATATATAGTTTTATAAAATTAATATATTTAACCTTTTTGTAAATTGTGCGATAATTCACATCTTATATTTTTATTTTTTTAATATCTTTTTTCATTTTCGAGTTACCTTCAATTCATGTTATTTTTGGTTGGAGTAAAATAAACTTGGATCTATTTCGATTCAATTAAAATTTAGATATTTTGGTTTGATTTATTTTAAGATTCAGATCAAATTGAGATAATCATGATTGGGTGGATATTAGGTCTCGAATGGCGTATATGGCTTCGGGTCAATTTTGTCATTGGGCTTCTTATACCCGCATTATTCAATTGCTAATGAGAAAGTGAAAATCTTACAACCTGGAAATCCCCGAAAAACAAATAAGGATGCTAAGAAACTAAGAATGGAACCCGCCTAAATCTGAAGCAAGCAAAAAAACCCTGAACAGCAACTACTCGAGGCAGCTTTCGTACGAGAAACTTCAACAATGGTACCGTAATTGTTTGATTCTGTTTTCTTTGATTGTTTTCCAGAAGAGTGAAAGTTTCGTTTTTTGTTTTTTTAAATTTCGTTGTGTGTGTGTGTGTGTTCAGTTCTCAATCGCAGCTATTAACGACACAGATTCCGGAGGCCAGTGGGAACCCTTAGCGCCTACTAAAGAAGCCCAGGCATGCTCCTTCTATCTCTTTTGAATAAATGTTTCATTGAATGTAATTAATTAGAGTGAATCTTTTGTTTCAAAAAGATTTTCTTTTTAAATTTGTTGTCTCGGTTTTGAATCTTATTTATGTTCATCATATCAATCTCAATGCCAAGGTACAAAAGAAGAAGTTGTTTTGGTTTTGTGATTCTGTGAACTTTTTTGGGTTGATTGAACAATTTGAGGCATCCCCCTACCCTAAAGACTGAAATTTGGGATAGCAGAAGTAGAACCCTATGTTTTGTCTTTTGTGTTTTTTTAGGAATAAATTTCATTACTTTAATGATTTGTTGCAGGAATTCCATCTTACACAAGCTTACCATGATGGGCTTCTCAAGTTGCAAGCTAAAGACTACGAAAAGGCTCGCGAACTATTAGAATCTGTTTTGAAAGATCCTCTTATTTCAAATGCTCAAGTATATGTTTGTTCCATGAAGAATATTTCAGTGGCAACTGCTTTAATATCTTTTTTCTCAGAAGTAATTTTTCCCCATTTTTTTTTCAGGTGGATAACAATAGTACTGACAGTCATCTGTTACAACTCAAGTTAAGATCCATCTTGTTGTCTATATCTCACTCTTTTTAAGTAATTTCCTTGCATAGTTTAGATTTTTGACTCTGCTAATGCATGACCACTTTCATTTTATTACATCTTAGGATGCAAAGAGACAACACCTAAATTCATTGGTTTGTAGTTTATGTGAATTGTGTCTTCCGTGTAAATTTCTATTAAGGTTCCATTTCATAGATGTGTCCGTAAATTCATGTTGTGCTCTGGTTTGATTAAATACTTTTTCTGTGATTTTGATTTATCTGCTAATTGTACGAAATAAATGTTTTTGATTATGACAACTGAATCTTGTAAGCATGTATGTTAATGTATTTCATCTAGTTCTCTGCAGATTTTTGGCATTGAAGAACCTTGCCGCTGTTTTTCTTCAACAAGGTTCAAGTCATTATGAGAGTGCTTTGCGTTGTTATCTTCAAGCTGTAGAGATTGATAACAAAGATTCGGTTGTCTGGAACCAGCTGGGAACTCTATCATGCTCAATGGGTTCATTGAGTATTTCACGTTGGGCTTTTGAGCAGGGACTTCTGTGCAGTCCTAATAATTGTGAGTATGCATCTGATTCAGTTGTTTCCCATGTTTACTTCTCTTTTTGTGCTCTGTGTTCCCTATTTACATGATGCGTACATGTGGCAGGGAATTGCATGGAGAAACTGTTGGAAGTTCTCATTGCCATTGGTGATGAAGTTGCATGCCTTTCTGTTGCAGAGTTGATTTTAAGGCATTGGCCATCGCATGCTCGTGCCTTGCATGTCAAAAATACTATTGAGGAGTCAGAATCAGCTCCTTTTGCTCCTAGAGGTATAGATAAGTTGGAACCTAAACATGTTCGTCTTAAATTCCATGACAAAAGGAAAGCACCTGATGAGAATATAGATGAAGGTTCTGCACTAAAAAAGTTGAACCAGAACGTAGAACTGCAACTTGCAGAAGCTTCCTGGGCAGCTCTCGTTGATGGACTCCTGGGAATTTTACTTCCGCTTAATGGTTGTGGCTCTGAGTTCGGGACTGGAAAATCATACAGATCTGGGGATGTTAGGTTAAGCATACTGTTCCCTCCTAGTGCCGAAATTGTGATGGAGCCTGTGGCGAAGGAAGAGCCTACACTAGATTCAAGTGGTGAAAGCATTCCTCCTGGTGATTCTGACTCTCAAAGGGCTAGTAACTTGAAGGAAAAAGAATCAAATTTTTCAGAAGAACAACCACAGGAGAGGCGGAGTACTCGTCTTGAAAGTCTTAGGAGCCGTAAACCTGGCAAAGAAGAATTAGATTTTACTGCTGGTAAGGATTTGGCCAAGATTGTGCTTCGATTACTTGAACCTTTTGTCATTAGTAAACCGGAAGTCAAAGATTCTGATGATATTGACAATTGTTCCATCTCCTGTTCTGATCAAGCTAATTCCTTGGATATGGAATGTCAAGATGTTGCTAATTTTGTAAGAGAAACTTCAAAAAATTATGGTGCTTACCATATGGGTCATTTGCTTTTGGAACATGCCGCAAGTAGATGCCTTGTGCATCGAGATGCGCATGTCAAACTCCTTGAGTTGGAGAAGCTTATAAGGAATTGGGGGCAGGATAGGACTCCTGAGTGTAGTCTTTTTCTCGCTGAATTGTATTATGACATCGGGTCTTCTCCTTCAAATTCATCCAATCTAGCTGAATTCTTATCAGAGGCATCCTACCATATTTGTAAAATAATTGAATCAGTAGCTTTAGATCATCCATTTCAATCGACTTTTGGAAAGGATAATTGCTCTTCATTTAGCAGTTTGCATGGGACTGATGCAATATCTCTTGATAGCCCCGGTTTTGAAAGTTCACATTTAAATAATTTCTTGCTATCCAACAAAAGTCCCTTTTGGGCTCGCTACTTCTGGTTGAGTGGACAGTTATCTGTTCGGGACGGGAACAAGGCAAAAGCTTATGACGAGTTCTGTATGTCCTTGTCACTTTTGGAAAAGAAGGAAAATGTAAAGAATTCTTCTATGGTGCAGTTGCCACATTGTAAGAATTCTAAAGAGTTAACTGTTGAGAGGATTCTTCATGAAATAAATTTGTTAAAGGTTGATTTCTTGCTGGGGAAGAATCTAGGTGAGATGATTGAGAAAGAGATGTATCTGGAATGTTTAGCTTCACTTGCTCCTCTTCTGTTCTCTTCTGATTCTTTATCACCTTTACTGGCTGCTGACCCAAAGGGTGACGGTTTTACATCTGTGGAACTATCAGCGTTGGATATGTTAATTAAAGCTTGTCAGAAGATAAAGCCAATGGATATGGAGGTGTATTTGAATAGTCACACACGAAAGCTTCAAATACTCATGGCATTAGCTGGAATGGGTGAATGTGTTGCTTTTGGTAAAGGCTTTCGTCAGAAGTCAGGGTCAAAAATGCATTATGGCCCTGAGATGGTATCGAGTGACGGTTCAAGCAAGAACTGGAATCACTTGGTTGCAGAGGAAGTGAAGGCGATTTTACAATGTGTCTCACAAGTAAAAAACTTCATTGATCAATCTGGAGACTCTGTAAGTAATTTTTCCCCTGCAGAAATGCACCCTTCTGTAACTGACTCCTGATTAATATTCAAAGTAGAATATACCGCATCTTGACTTCATGTTAACTGTGGCTGCAGAGTGGCACTAGTTTAATTAGCATCTTTAGTGACATTCAATCACTGCTTTTGGCAGTCATGTACAGCATTGCAAACGATGTCCTTTGTAAGAAATCTTCTATGCCAGTAACTGTTGATCAACTCGAACAAAAGCAAAGTAATTGCTTCATTGATGCGGCCATTGCTTTTTGCAAGCTTCAACATCTTGACCCTTCCGTAACTGTTAAAACCCAGGTGAACTTTATCGTAGCTTTTACGAAGAGGAAATTAGCAATTCACTCATTGATCTATTGAATATTCTTTTTTCTCATGGCATTTGTTTGCATGTCTATATATATATATATATATATTAAAATTCTGTTTCACTGACTTCCCTTCTCAGGTCGAATTAATTGTGGCAATTCATGACTTGCTCGCTGAATATGGGCTTTGCTGTGCGGGCGAGGGCAGTGAAGGGGAGGAAGCGGCATTTCTTAAATTTGCAATAAAGCATCTCTTGGCCTTGGACATGAAGCTAAAATCCAGTTTTAACTCTTCAAACGGGGAGATGAGTCCAGATGGCAGGCTGCTGACCTGTGATGATTATTCCAAAGCAACAGAAAATGAAATAAGTTCAGATAAGCAAGGTGCAGAAATGTGTGGAACTCAAAATTCTGAATCCATTACTCCAATGAAGGATGACATTGAAGGGATTACTTCTAAAGGATCTCCATCTTCTTCTGGCCAAGAGAGAGACAATGCAATAGCACCTCAAAAGCAATGTAGTAATGTTGACAAAATCAACCTTGGAGAAAATGATCATCAGCTTGATGAATGTGCCGATGAGCTTACCGAAGATGAAAAGGAGGAACTTGAGTTAATGTTAGATAATGCTTTGGATCAGTGCTTTTTCTGCTTATATGGTCTTAATCTTAGATCTGACTCATCATATGATGATGAACTGGCTGTGCACAAAAATACTAGTCGCGGTGATTATCAGACCAAGGAACAATGTGCTGATGTTTTTCAATACCTTCTTCCTTCTGCCAAGGCTTCTTCTGTGAGTAGCTTTTTTCTTCGCAAACCCATTCACACTAACAGAACATGAATGCACAAGGACATATGCATGTGTATGCAAGACAGTTTTTATATATGTGTGTGTGTGTATAAGCTATTATCTAATTGTGCTGAATGCAACATAGCTCAATTACATTATTTTATGTTTCAGAGAACTGGATTAGTCAAACTTCGTAGAGTGCTAAGAACCATACGCAAACACTTTCCTCAACCACCTGAAGAAATTTTGGCTGGAAATATAATAGATAAGTTTTTTGATGCTGATTTATGTGAGGAAAATCTGTCAGAGATGGCTGGATCTGAAGGTTATCTGGAGACTGTAACAAAGATGCTTTTTCCTGATGGAGGAAACTTCAAACAGTACAAAGCATCTGTATTACGGAGGTATGTATTTGTATTGTTCTGCTAGTATGTTTATTTCTTTTGTTATCAATGGTTAAATGTGTAAGTTTTTACTCCTCTACTTATATGCTATCTTTGCATGTAATCATGAGTTGCAGCTCTGAGCCATATTTGGATATCTATAGCAATCTGTATTATTTCCTAGCACAGTCGGAAGAAACTAATGCAACTGATAAATGGCCTGGCTTTGTGCTCACCAATGAAGGGGAAGAATTTGTTCAGCAAAATGCAAACCTGTTCAAATATGACCTACTCTATAACCCTCTACGCTTTGAGAGTTGGCAACGTCTTGGAAATATTTATGACGAGGCAAGATTTACTTTTGGGTCATCAATTTATTAGTCCATGATGCACGGACCGTAAAACCTTATTCTAATGTGGTTTTCTACATTTTCCTAGCAAGGGATCAAATTGTTTACAAAATTCTCTTTGGCTTCTGTTAAGTAGGAGGTGGATTTGCTGCTAAATGATGGGAGTAAGCACGTAAATGTATCAGGATGGAGGAAGAGTACCGATTTGCCTCAGAGAGTAGAGACAAGTCGAAGGAGGAGCAGGCGATGCCTATTAATAAGTTTGGCTTTGGCTAAGACATCAGAACAGCAGGTAACCCTTTGTCATTGATTTATATGCATTTTGGACACTGGTTTGGAATTTAGTGGTAATTCCTGGAAATTGTCATTTACATCCCTTATGTTGGTGATCAAATGTTGTTTCTCAAACCTGTACACCACAACAGATCTTAACATGTGGGTCATTGAAAGCATATGCCCGTGCTATCACTTGTTTTGGTTTTTAGAGTATTTTAAGAACTAATTTGTTGGGAGGTTCCTTGATACAAATTAAATGCTGTGGACATTCTTCTGATATGAGGCTTGAAATAGTTCAACAGTCATAAAGAGAATCTGTGAATTTATGCTCGGTTTATATTTATATTGTTTGCTTTATTGTTAAATTAGAAGCAATTTGTAGCTAATTATTGTGTAACTTTGCATTACCCTAGGGTGAGATACACGAACTATTGGCATTAGTATACTACGACAGCCTTCAGAATGTTGTCCCCTTCTTTGATCAGCGATCAGTTGTGCCCTCAAGGGATGCAGTTTGGAGGATGTACTGTGAAAATTCTATGAGGCATTTTAAAAAAGCCTTCATGCTCAAGTAATTCTGTTTTTTTTACTGTTTCACTTTCTCACTCTTGATCTTTAAGATCATAAGATGTATAACTTCAGCTTACTCCATTATGTTATAGGCCGGACTGGTCACATGCATTCTACATAGGAAAACTCTGTGAGAAGCTTGAATACTCGTATGAGACCTCGTTGTCCTATTATGATAAGGCCATTTCTTTGAATCCATCAGCTGTCGATCCTTTCTACAGGATGCATGCTTCACGCTTGAAGTTACTCTGGAACTGCAGAAAACAAAAACTTGAAGTTTTAAAGGTTTCTTTCATCCCCCTCCCTCCTTCCCTCTTCCAAGAGAGTAAAGTTAACATTATTTGCTTTCCTTCCCGTTTTAACTTCTTTATTATTTATCATTCATGATTTAATAGTTCACAGTTTCTTCATTCTTGTTTCTGGACTTATATATAGCAATTCTCGAGCCTCAACTCTCATTGATTGTGTTCCAGGTTCTTTCAACGTATTCTTTCAGTCAATCTTTAAAAGATGCTGTAATGGAGATTATCCGGGGATTAACTCCTGAAAGTTCGCTTATGGAAGAAGATACGGAAGAAAGCTGTAAATTAGAGGAAGAACACCATGACATATCAGAGAAAATGGAAGAGGCGTGGAACATGCTTTACAATGACTGTCTTTCTGCGCTGGAAATTTGTATTGGAGGAGATCTGAAACATTTTCATAAGGCCAGATTTATGCTCGCTCAAGGATTATATAGAAAGGGGGGAGAAGGTGGTTTGCAGAAGGCTAAAGATGAACTTTCTTTTTGCTTCAAATCATCTCGGTCGAGCTTTACAATAAACATGTGGGAGATTGATGGCATGGTGAAAAAGGGAAAGTATGGCTGCAACCCTATATATTTCATGTTCCAAGCAATTAGATTGTCATAACCTGGATATTACACCAGTTTTCTGCTTTAATGTTCCAGTCAAGTTTCATTAGTTGCCATTTTCATTTTGGTGTGAGACAGGGATAAGAAAGGGGATTTTGGACGGTTCAATATGGTGTCCTTATTTCCCTTTCTGAGATGTTCATGTCTTTGACGTTGTTGATAATACACTTAATGTTAGTGAGTCATTGACTCTTATTATATGGATCTAATATATTTTATTTTCTTTTTGGGACAAAATCAGGCGCAAAACACCAGGTTTAGCTGGGAACAAGAAGGCCCTTGAAGTCAACTTACCAGAGAGTTCTCGAAAGTTTATAACTTGCATCCGAAAATACTTGCTGTTTTATCTGAAATTGTTGGAAGAAACTGGAGACATCTGTACTCTCGACCGGGCTTATTTCTCCCTTAAGTCTGATAAGCGGGTAACCATTCAATCCTTGAGAAAGTAGCTGTGATTTTTTGCATTTTGTTCAGACTCTAAATATGCATCTATGGTTAATAAGAGTTGGGAGATAAACAGTTTCTAGTATTTTTTTCCTATTGGAATTAGAAGAGAAGAAAGATTCACTCATGATTACTATATTTGCAGCTATGTTATATTAGTTAGACTGTAATCAATGCAAAAGTCATATGCTCGGTTAATACTATTTGTAATCTGATTTTTTTGCACTCAGTTCTCCTTGTGCATTGAAGATATTGTGCCGGCGGCACTTGGGAGGCACATCAAGGCTCTGGTTTTATCCATGAATCAAGTTGAGACTGCTGCTGCTACTGATCAACTAGAGAAGATATTTGGTTTGTTTATGGAACATGGTACCTTATGGCCCGAGATCTGCTGTTTGCCTGAGACTAAGAGCCCAGAAATGTCCGAGAGCAGTTTATATGGGTAATACATATTTCCAAAATTCATGGAATCTTAGTATGTGATGGACATAGTTATGCTGTATTATAACCAGTGTCTTTCCTTTTGATAAAATCCTAATAGTTGACCTTGGCTCAGGTATCTTCACCAGCATATTGTGTCCCTGGAAAGAAATGGCAAACTAGAAACTCTTGAAGCAATAAATGAGAAGATCCGGAAACGGTTCAAGAACCCGAAATTGTCAAATAGTAATTGCGCCAAAGTTTGCAGGCATGCCTCGATTGCTTGGTATCGATCTATAATAATTGGCTTGGCATCAATCACTCCATTGCAATTTGGATTCTCAAACGAGGTTCAAACTCTTAATCAACCAGTAGATGGTGTTGTGGAAAGCAGCCCGCAGCTTTGTGTTGATCTGCAAACAACTGAACTATGGAATTCATCGTTTGAGGATTCGGCTCATTTGGAAAGTCTTAAAACAAAATGGAACCCGACTTTGGCAAAAATTAATAATATCGTGGTAAAGAAAGCTTCCGGTGGAGATTTGGAGAATGCCAACTCTTTGCTTAGGACTTCGTATAATTTCTATCGGGAGAGCTCCTGTGTAATGCTCCCATCTGTTGTCAACCTTTCTTTGGTGCCATCTCGACTATTAAAAGAAAAGCAGTTCCCATCAAGCATCGAAGGGGTTGAACCTCTTGACCTAAGCATTCCAAGGAAGCTTTTGTTGTGGGCTTATATGTTGTTGAACGGCCGCTATGCGAGCATCTCAGCTGTTGTAAAATACTGTGAAGAAAATGCTAAGGTATGAAAGAAATGTTTTTAGATCGCTCGAACACACGAGACTTCTACATAAGATGTTACTTCTAAAATGAGAGGATTTTATGGTGCCGTGACGTTGAATTTAAGTGAGTTGTACCTTAGTTCTTCATCTTGAACGAAAATAGTATAGGTTAAATGGTTTTCACTTCCGTATATATCCACTGAAATACGAAACAATTGTCTGTGCAAGTAAACTTACTCATTGGATTCCTTTGTTCCGCAGTTGAAGATGAAAAGGGGCGCTGCAACTTCATCAGCGCTGCAAAATACAAACACCAGCATTGCTGTGTCCAACCATACAGGTTAATTTTGCTTCTCAAGCAATGGGTTACTTTATTTAGTCTCTTGTCGAAACTCGGCGGCTACTTTCCTTGACTCTCAATATAACATTTGCTAAACTTTCCAGCTGCTGGTACTGGCAAAGAAGCAGCAATTCACGGCGTAGGCAGCGAAGCTGAGGCTGCTGTGGTGACATCAGGGCCACCTGTTGCTGTGTCCGAAAGTGATAACAGGTATTCCACCAGTCTGCTTCCATCGTCGAGCGAGGTTCAGAGGAACCTACTTATGGCTCCACAGCTTAATCCTTGTAACAACAATGAAGGGGAAAGGAGCAGTGTTGCGCATGAAGGAGGTGATCCTAACAAAGGCTGATTTTGTAGAATTTGACTGATTGTTGTAAAGATATCACGCACTTGATGCCGACGTTTTTTTAGGTGAAAATGGAAATTAAAGTCGATACTACCAGGGCCTCGTTAAAAATCTTCATAAACCTAAATAGAGGAAAATATTACCCATGATAGTACCATATAACATCAACAAAATTCAAAGAATAAACTTAACAAAATAAACTAACTGGCCTATAAAGCTAAACAAACAAAAACTGCCCCAGACAATCTTAGGCATTATCAACACACCCGTCCATCTGCAGTACTCCCATGATCGACGCAGGAGGCGTCTCAAATTGACACACATTCAGATTCTCATAGGCCTGTAAACGAATCGAACGAACACGAACGAGTGTATGTTCATGTTCGTTTGTTTAATTTTAACCGAACAAATGAACGAACAACTAAATGAACATAAACAAACGCGAACAAACATTGAGTGTTGTTTAATTTTTTTTAAGAAATCTCGTACATTGAGTGTTTGTTTAATTTTTTTATTTCATATTTTTAATATATGTTTTTAATTTTTTAAAGATAATACTTTTTGTTATAAAAAATAATAAATATAAATGGACACATGTAAATAAATTTAAAGGAACGGATTACCAAACGTTCACGAACATAAACGAACGAACAAGCCTCTTATTCGTGTTCGTTCATTTAATTAAACGAACAGAAAATCTTGTTTGTGTTCGTTCGTTTAATAAATAAACGAACATAAACGAACTTCCCGTTGAACGGTTCACTAACGGTTCGTTGAATGTTTGGTTCGTTTACATCCCTAGATTCTCAAACCGTGCAAGCTTTACTAAGCTATCCGCCGCTTGATTTTTTTTTTTACGTGAGACATGCTGAACGTCTACTTCCCAATCACGCTTCATCATAGTCAAAATGTGTACTAATTAGAGGTGGCAAACGGGTCATTCGGTTTGGGTTATTTCGGGTCTTATTACAATCGGTTTAAGTTCAGTTCGGGTCTGGTTCGGTTTTAGTTCGTGTCTATGGTGATTTCGGTTCGGGTATCGAGTCAGGGCGTCAGGTCGATTGATTTTCAGTTCGGTTGATTTCGGATCGGGTCAATATCGAGTCAATAGGAGATTGATCGGTTTTAGTCGGGTTTTCAGGCCGAGTTAGGTTTTTCCACCCTATATATGACTTTATATAACATGTATATTCGACTTTTTGGTGAGTATTGCGACAGTTCACATCTCTTCTTTATTTATATATTTTAATATATTTTCTTTATTTCGGGTTGCCTTCGGTTCATGTTACTTTTGGTGATGGTGAAACCGGTTCGGTTTCATTCGATTCGGTTGAAAATCGGTTCGAGTCCATTCGATTCGGTTGAAAATCGGTTCGGGTCCATTTTCGGTTCAACTGAAGTTCGATTTCAGTTCTGTTTATTTTGGGTTCCGGATCAAATTCGTGTCATCATGTTCGGTTTAATTTCGGGTTTTGGTTTGAATAAATCGATTCGGTTCTCAAGTCTCGGGTCAAGTTTGTCAGGTCGGGTACTAATAGTGTTATTTTTGGGGAATTGTCATAGCGACGTCGGATAAGGCACACCACATCCATACAATCAACCCCCACTATAATTGTTCGATATCCCTTATGCCATGCCACCTCTAGCCCTACGAAGAAGCCCCACATCTCGGCTTCTAGCGTGGAACATACTCCTATGAATTTTGCATAACCCAAAATCCACGTACTATACTCGTCCCAAATCACACCGCCACATGATGCGTATCCAGTGCTTCCACTCCTAGCTCCATCTGAATTCAATTTTACCCAACCCAACTGTGGTCACTGCCAGCTATTATGATGAATAGCTCCAGCAGATACTGCCTCTACTACAGCGTGATGCCTACCCGCCATAGCCAAAGCTCTTATGGTGTACATCTTCTGCACACGACATCGAACCAGGATGGGTCGCGTGTCCTCCAGTGGTGCATCAAAAGCAACCGAGTTTCGTGCGAGCCATAGATTCTAAATAATGGCTCCAAATAAAATATCCCAGTCCTCATCCTCTCGTACAAAGTTTCTGGCATTGGTTAGATTCATATGTATCCAACCTTTAAAATACATTGAAAGAAATTCATGTAACCTTTCCGGCTTAACAAGTGACTTCCAAGTTCCCAAAGTCACTGGACAAAGCCTTAAATGTTTTGGAATGCCATGAACAACTCGGACATTTACTATCGTTCGTAAAATGGCGACGCATTCTTTCGGCGTTGGTCATCACTCGATCACAACATAACAACCACAAGAATAAATTGATTCTTTGAGGACCACGGAACTTGTGGATTGATTTTCATACTGGAGTCGAACTCAACTCGCTATCTCCCTCCTCAGTTAATGCTTTGTATGCTGATCGAACAGTAAACCTCAAATCTGGATTCAATTTCCAACCCAAGGTGTCACTATTTTGCTGAAAGCTTGGTCCCTTAACAGCCGCGATACGAAGCGAGATATCTATGGACAAAATTCTATCAAATATATTCCAACGCCACTCTCCATTTTGATCCACCATATCCGCAACCTTCACACTCATCATACCCACTGCACCCGCAGCAAGCACATGGTTAATAAGCGGACCTACATCCCCCAGCCAGGAGTCAAACCAGAAATCAATCCCGGTACCACTCCCGACACACCATAGCACCTTGTCTTTAACATTTGACCATATGCGCGCAATCCTTTTCCATAAGTGCGAGCAATTGGTTCTAGAGAGTGAATCCAGTATACCCGAATCATATCTATACTTAGTCCGAATAAATCGAACCCACAGCTGACTTGGCTTAGTTACCAACTGAAATGCGATCTTCATTAGGAAGGCCTGATTTTATTTCTCAATGTCCCTAAACGACCCCCCCGACTTCTATAGGTTTACGGACGTCAGTCCATTTAACCTTGTGCACACCCCATTATTATCCGTAATACCCTATATAAATCTCCTAATGAGTCTCTCTATTTCCAAACATATGCGCTTTGATATCATCGTTGATTGCATTGTGTATATCGAGATTGCGGGCTTTAGCAAAAGTAACCCTTCCAGCAAACGATAACGCTTTGGCTTTCTATCCTGTCAATCGATCCTGAATCATTGTGATCAAGTACTGGTAGGTGTTCAAATCCACCCTTGTGTGTAACAATGGCACCCTAAGTATTTTCCCAAATTTTCAACTTCCAGGTAACCAAAGATGTTACAAATATTTCCCCTAACCTCCATCGATATGTTTTTAGAAAAGAAGATTATCGTTTTTGAGACGCTAATTTTCTGTCTGAAAACGTCACAAAATCGATTGAGGATGGCTTGAAAAATATTTGCTTGTTCAACGGAAGCCTCAGCAAAAAAACAACATATCATCGGCAAAAAGATGCGAAACTCCAGGGCCCGCGCTCAATATACTAAAAGGAATTCATGTATTTTCCTCAACGTTTTGCTTGATGGCGTGCGCCAATCTTTCTATGTAAAGCATAAAGAGATAAGGAGATAATAGGTCACCTTGTCGAATACCTCAAGTCAGTCTCAACGAACCATTCCACAAAATTTTTGCCCTCACTGACTTGACACATCGCAGGTTATCCGAAAAATGGGTCACCATTTTATAACTTACCAGAGAGTTCTTGAAAGTTTATAACTTGCATTTTAATTGATCTATCCTCGTATCATAATTCTAGAGACGGAGTCAAGATTTAACTATGAGGGATCAAGTAGATTAATTTTAAAACAAATAGGGTCTTAAAAAGTAATTAAACTATAGAAAATAAATGTTAAGTTTTAATTTCATTAATTTCAAAATTGAAAGGTCTTAAAAAATTATTAAATCAGAAAAAAAAATATCAATGCTTAATTTCATTTTAAAAAGGGCAAACGTTTAATTGCAATAATTTTAAAAATATTAATGGATTAAAATATAATTAAATCATCAAATTTTGGGAAGTAATCGTTCGTTCCGCTCACTATGTAGGTTCGTCTATGTGCATATCCTTTGTATTTTTATCCCAAAAATCCATTTAATTTGTACAATTAAATTTATTCAAGAGTTGGATTATTTAACTCATCCCGTAGACATGGCTCACTGTTTTTATTTTTAATTTTAAAAACTAAATTAAGTACAACTACAATTTAAAAAAAAAAAAACTTCAATACACAGTTTAAACTTTAGTTTACACAGACCTTTTAGTTTTAGGGGTTATGATTTTAGTTTAGGGTTTAGAGTTTAGGGGTTTGGGTTAGAGGGTTTAGAATTTAAGGTTAGTGTTTAAAATTTAAATTTTGGGGTTTAATTTTTTAGGGTTTAGGTTTAATTTTAATTTATAGTAGAAATAGACATGCTTGTGTAAAATTTATTTTACATAGCCTGTGTATCAAATTTAAACTCTTTTAAAAATATATAAATTCTGAAGATTTGATTTAGGGTTGGGCTGAATATTTGAATTTGGGCTAGGGTTTTATGTTTTGCTTGAAACCCAAATTAACAAAAGCATTTTCATCATTCATGGCGATAACAATTGCTGATAAGAAAGAATTTGCAATCCGATAACCCAAAGGCATCGCAATGGGGAGCGGCAGAGCTTTGCTGATGCTCAGCAACCTCAAATTCAAACCCAGTGTTTCCTTTGCTTCTTATTCTTTAAAACCATTTCCCCCAATTGTTAGGAATAATCTCAGAACCCGAAATTTCTCCGCCAAAACAAGGTCGTCTATGCAGCCACAGGATTTGCCTCGGTTGGCTGAAACAGCTCGGATTTCATTCGCTCCAAACGAGGTTTTTCTTCTCTATTTCCCTTCATTTAATTCGCACTCTCGATTGTTTGGGCTGAATTTGATATCTTCAACTCTTGTTTTCTTTGGTTTCAGGTTGAAGAATTTTCTCCCAAAATTCGCCAAGTGGTAGGGTGGTAATTTTTTTCAAATCCAATCAAAATTGATATTTGATGAATGATTTGGGGATTTCTCGACAAACTAGGTGTTGGGTCTTGGGTTTTTATTAGTGATTTTAGCTGTTATTGTTTATCAGGTTATCCCCATGATTCTTTATAAAGTTAAAGCATTTAGAAATGTTGTATGGTTATGATGCTCGAAGTATTTTGAGGAATGTACATATATTCAACGATTATAATCGCCATTGTTACAGCTTGTAAAATGGCAAAATAATATATGAACTTTTCGTTTCGTTCTTGGGTTTTTTTTTATTGCAGGTTTGGGCAACTTCAAGCTGTTGATCTCGACAATGTGAAGCCGGCTATTAGAGCAGGTCCTTGAAAACTTAGAACTCATTTTTATAAATTCGTATTTCCTTCTTGTTCGTTGGTGTTGCGATTGCACTGTACTTTTGTGATATTTTTTTGATTGAAAACGAACTGAAATGTGGTGTTGCATCAAAACCTGATCTTAATTTAATATATCAGTGAAAAGTGGTTTCTATACAGTTGCTTGATTCAATGCTGTCAAAGGTAAACTACTCTCACTCGAGCAAAATAAGGCACATATGTGCACGCATGCGCGCCTTCATACACCATGAAAAGAGTTTTTATTCATTTGATTTATTTTTGATTTGAATTGTGATGCAGTATTCTTTATTGTGCTAAACACCCCAAATGGCTGATATTGCTTCAATGAAAAACGAAGCAGTAGCTGTAGTTGCATATCCGAACAAAGCTACGAGGACTACCTTTCGAATGTATAACAAATGTGGCATAATAATCCTAATATTAATATCTCATTTTGTTCCTAATATTAAGCTGTAACAAGCTTTTTTGCCATTTCTTTATTAACAGGCACGGAAGGCGATAATTTGCACAAAGATGTTCCGGAAACATTTGAGAACAAGTGAGTAGCTGCAATGTAGTTTTTGTGGTGAACAACTTTTCTTCAGATATTTTGACTTCTAATGTGTTCTAAACAGGGAAGGACTGATAGCCTCTGTTCCAAGTTATGAGGAGCCATATATCAAAGTTCCGAAAGTACTGAACAAGGAGTGACACTGTTTAGGTATTACGTTATACTTCAACATCATAAATATGACCTTGGATTATCTATTAGATTTGCTTCGGAAGAGCATAATTTCACTGCACAATATTCATGCACTGGTACCACCTGTTTGTGCAGAACTTAGGAGAGCCATTCACACACTTAGAAAAGTAAGCATCTTGATTTGTAAGGGAATATTGAGTAATACGAGAAGGAAAGGAAGGAAGCTTTCTCTTGTAACATATGTGTTTCGGGTTTTCCTGGAGGTCTCGATATAGGAGACTAGGAGAGTAAGTGTTTTACTTTGTAAGCAAAATGTTGAAATCAGTCATCTTAGGGAAGGTAATTTTGATGGCATGTTTCCTCCATGAGGATTTAATGAAACTAATGGTGTAATCATAGGGTTCACTTTACGAATCTCGAATTTCATTGTTAGACTGGTTGGCTAGACGCTTGAGCTTTGGCTGAATTTACCCTCCTAGTGGTTTATGTAGTAGAAAATTTTCAATAAGACTAGGTAACCACATAATTATTCAGGCACAATTGTGTAGAAATAGTGACGCTTTTACCCGGTTAAACTACGTGGCATGTCCTTGGTACATATAAGCTTAGGAGCAAATTATTTGTCTATTATAAAAAGGTTTATTATACAAATTGGTATCCGAACTTGACAACTTTTTCTCAAATAGGTACCTGGACTTGATGATATTTCTCAAACTGGTACCTGTGTTGACTTGGCATCTCAATACCCAATCAAGTTGTTGACGTGTAATTGACCGGTCAAAATGATGATGTCATCAGCTGTATGTGTCACGACCTGATTGGTTGTTAAAATGCCACCTTAAATACCAATTTGAGTTTTTTTCCTTCCAAGTTTAGGTGCCAATATGGAAATTCTTTTCAAGTCCAGGTAACAACTTTGTATAAATTTGAGAAAAGTTACTAAATTCAGGTACGGATTTGTAGAAATTTATACTCGAGGTTAGACACATTGCACTCACACGGAGAGAATTCTGTTTGAACCTCGGAAATGACTTTATTAAAAGGAGCAGTTATGAATTCCTAACACCCGGACATGGAATATACAAAGAAAAAACATACTCATGTGTTCTCACCAAACTATATTGCAATGGGTGAAGTTTAGAAATTTTATGATAGGGGAGACACAATTGAGTTATATTTAGATAAAATACAAAATTGAATATGAATAATAAATAAATTTATATTTTAAATTAGTTCAAGTGGATATAAATAGGATAATTATTTTGTCAAATCTTAATAAAAGAAAATAAAAAAATCACAAACAAGTTTAAGATATTGCTGTATTTCTTTTTAATACATTAAAAAAGTTTTAAATTTGATACACAAGTTGTGCAAAATAAATTTTACACAAACCTGTCTATTTCTACTATAAATTAAAATTAAACTTAAATTCTAAAAAAATAAACCCTAAACCCTAAATTCTAAATACTAATATTAAATTTTAAACCCTACAGCTCAAACCCCTAAACTCTAAACTTTAAAGTAAACTCCTAACTCTTAAAATTAAAAAGTCTTGTGTAAGTTTTTCTCTTAAAAAAACATGTTAGCATCTTAAATTTATTTGTGGATTTTTTTGTCATTAATATAGTTTATATATATGACACATTACTGTTTTTAATCTTGTGTATATTAAAAAAAACTATTATCAATGTATCAAATAATAATGAAGTGTGAATTTGTGAAGAAAAAATATATAATCATGAAGTGCGACACGATGGTTTGAGTTTTAATCCCACCTATTGGTCTTCACTTGTATATACTTTAAATTAAATTAAAAAAATAATAAAATTGATAATTTTTATTGGTTGAGACCGTACAAGCCGGGCTTATAATATGATTTTTCAACCTATTGATAATGGAACACATTTTGTGATCATTTGTTTACTTCCTTGAAAAAATACTCTCTGTACTATTAAAATTGTCACATGTTGGTATTTTTCTGGTAAATTTTGTTTAATTTTAACTATAATTTATTTAAACATTTTGTGATCATTTGCTTAGATTTTTTATTTATTTTTGTTTAATTTTACATCTTCTAAACTTTATATTTTTGCAACTCATTGAATTTTTAATATAATTTCTTAAAGGTCATATCTAATATAAAATTATGTGTCTGAGTTTGAATTTCTTTAAAGGCAATGCATTGAATTGAAATCCACCTAACTTCATCATTTTCCACTTAAAATGAAAAAACAAAAGAAAGTGAACATAAATAAATCCAGCAGGGTTAAGCTTTAATTATGTATATATACATATGGTAGGAGCTGCAGTTTCAAACAACTTTATAATTTAACAACTCATTAAATTTCTAATCTAACTTCTATTGGTTCATGTTTTCTTATCCCTAGTTGCCTAAAAACAAATCAATTAATGGTAAAAAGTTGAAAAATACTTCCCTAAACCCACAATTATTAACCCAAAACCAACAATTTGCTCATTTTGTTCAATAAAACCACTAAAATCAAAATCAAAACGAAAGGAACTTGTTCAAGCAATTTCCTTCTCTCTTTTGGTTTTATATGTGTGCAATTTTGGGTTCATGTTGGGAGTCTAAAGAACGACAACCTAATTTAAGGTTAAAATTGTAAGTTTCGAAACATGTCAGTAACTTAAAATGCTACACTTTTGATAACATTTTAGATTGATTTTTTTCTAACAAGTTTCAAGACTCGGATATTTTAAGATTTTTTTTAGGTTGGTGGTTTTTTCGACAAATTTTAAAACTTGAGAAAAATCACGAAAAAGTCAACCTAAAAATGTTATAAAAAGTATAATATTTTAGATTGCTTGGACAAATCTTAAAACTTGTCCTTTTTAGCCTTAAATTAGGATGTTGTAAGGTTATCTCTTTTGCCTTAAAAGAAATAAATTCAATAGTTAATTTGGGAAAATCCTTAGCGGGAGTTAAGATAGAAGATGTATATTTTGGTTAGAAAGTCAAACCCCTATAAATCTTTG
This sequence comes from Hibiscus mutabilis, assembly GCA_019671005.1. Taxonomy (NCBI): domain Eukaryota; kingdom Viridiplantae; phylum Streptophyta; class Magnoliopsida; order Malvales; family Malvaceae; genus Hibiscus; species Hibiscus mutabilis. The sequence continues at coordinate 49,164,758 of CM033748.1, read as the reverse complement.
TGTCTAAAGTTTTATTTTATGTTGCTTCCACTACTTTTATTACAAAACCAATTTACCCCTCTTGGCAATTCGGTTGAAGATATTCGAGCTTAAAAACTGTCTATTCGCCGACATAATTAAATAGAAAAACCTCGCGTTTTTGTCTCCCTCCCAAATCCTTGATTTCTGTCGGTAAACACAACAGTCTGGATCACAGAACTCTTATTTCATCTCGTAGATCCGATTTCGAAGGGTCATTGTGAAGTTGATTCTCTAGCAGGCTAATTTTTTGCTCTGCAGCATCAACTAAATCTTTCGTGCTCACGTTTCTTTTCTTAGCCACCCATCTCTTAATAGCAGCCTTCAGTCCCCTTAAAATAAACCCAATTATGGACCCTTTTAGATCTTTGAAGGTGGGCAATAGCATATTGTTAAAGTTTCGATCATCCATCCAGTGATTAAAAAATTTGAAAGGTCTTGGTCCAGTCTCGCAGCCTTCGATTAAAGCCAAGATGAGATTGTGATATGAAATTGACTTAGGTAATGTAACACCCTTACCAGTATTTATTATCTAATACTAATACAGAGTGTCACATCTGATTAACCGCATTTTTATGCTACTTAAATATATCAAAAATAACAATTTTCAAAAATTTCACTTTATGCGTAAAACCAATTTCAAATTTTAAATCCGTCAAATAACTTTCATTTTCAGGCAACAACTTGACAGTTTATAACTACGTATTTTAATTAAATAAATTTCCTAAAAACTGCCTAAATTAAAAATAATCTTGGTTACTCTAAAAATCAAATTTATAATTTTACCCGATTTCCATTACTAGGAATTTCTTTAAACTAATATAATCCATATTATAAAGTAACCACTTATCTAAATGTTAATATTATAAACCATGTCTAGGCTAGTTAAAGTGAACTACTAATAATTTTATACATGCCAACTAGAGATAAACAAAATACATCAAAGATGTATATTACTGATATGACTATTATCCTACTAGATGATGCCGATTCTCCTTACTCATGCCCAAAATTTCTACCTACGCGTGAAAAACCATCACACGCTAAGTATACACTTAGTGAGGCATTATAATTATTTAACATAAATCAACATGCTTGAATTATAACAATAGTATAATAAACCTGCAGTCTGATCACTAATCCTTTATTTCCCTTATGTTAATCAAATATTAACATAATATAATCTGGATTCATATATCCTATTAAAACCATTGCCATTATCCGAGAGTTCACATACTCTCTAATTTATTAATCATTTATTATCAAATAAATTATTGCCCAACATAATTTGAGGACTTGAGTACACGAGTCAAAACTGCACCGAAGTGTTGATAAACCGCACCGAAGTGCTAAAAGGCCGCACATAAGTGCTAGAAAACCACACCTAAGTGTTTATAATCCGCACCGAGGTGCTAAACCGCTGGACTCTATAGCATGCCAACTATACTCTATACCTTAATTACTTATTTGGGCATACTTTCCAATTTTCCACATTCGATTCATCCATGGCAATAGAATTAAATATTGGGCAGTTCATACCCTAAATATAACATAAATATACATACGTGATATATCTAGTTATCAAATGCATCATAGTTCTACCTTTGACAATTCTCAATATGTCAAATATAAGTTTATGATATAAACATATAACTATCAAGCAATTATTAATAGGATAGACTTATCACAAGTCTTCCAAAAATAGTCCTAATATTATCCATGCATAAAAATGCACTCACCTTGACACTTTTTACTTTGTCAATATCAAACTAGCCTCACTAAGTTCAACTTTGTTCTCGTTATTTTCCTTGAGTGCTAATTCGATCTCGATTTTGTTCACAGTAACTGTATAAAAATACCATAAGTACATTCCAAATTATATGATAGTATCTTACTAACACATAAACAATATAGGAAAAAATTTCCTATAAACACCCTAATATTTTCCAAATATTAGTTTCATGACATAAGTCATTTCATCCTCAATACTTTGTATTTCTTCCAACCTTTATTCAAAGAATGATTTATAACCCATTCTATCCTTAATTCCAGAATAATGCTTCCATAAAAATAATTTTTCACATTAGTCCTTAAATTATTCCAAATTGATGAATTAGTCCACAATCTTTTCAAAATTTCCAAATTGGTCCCTATGTCTTTTGCAAACTTCTAAAATGGTCCAAATGATATTTTAAAGCTTGTAAAATCATAATTTCAACATTTCCAAATTTATGGAAATTTTTCCATAATTTCCCCTAATTCTTACAAATTGCCGAAATCATCCTTATAACTTTTCAAGTTTCCAAATGGGTCCAATTAACACTTAAACATCATTTCCAAGCTTTCACAATCATTCCCAAATCAAAATCAATTCAAAATCAACTTTTCTACTAAAACCCTAACTTTGAACAACTTAGGGTTTGGCTATTTCCATGTAGTTTCAATCATCACATAAGCTTTAATATGATTCTACAACATCATATTCATCAAAAACTAACATTAGTTCAACCTAATTCAACATCCCCTTCATCCATCAATTCCTCAAAACTAAGGTTTTAAGTAAGGAAAGCCTGAACAAATGCTACCAAGAGATAGAGAATTTCATGTAGATCAATTCTTTGTTTCATGCTTTCATCCAAAATCCAAAGAAATAAGCTTGAAAAATCAAAATAAAAATTTTCTTCCTTACCTCAAGAAGTGTTCGAACAATGGCTGATATTGGGAGAAAAATCTTGAATTTTCTTTTAGTTCAATTTTGGCCATTTGTCCTTAATATAATTAAAATGAATTTAAAATTTATTTTAATGTTTAATGACCTTTTTACCCTTGAAATCCAAAGCTCCATATCAAGCCACATGTCTACCTACCAATCCAAGGGCTCAAAACAATCCAAGGAGTTAGTGATTACCAACTTTGCCCTTGCCATCTTCAAAAATTACCATCTTGCCATTTTTCATCCAATGGCTAAGATTAAACATAGAAAAGTAGCCTTTAATCCAATGGTACATATTAATTTCCATTAAAATAAGACATAGAAATGACCTTTTTACCCTTTCCTTATTTTAATAAAATATCTCCTAAAATATATCATAAAAGATTTCTCATTTATTCGATTAAATCTGATTATCCGGATTTTTCCGAACTTTAAAGCTTTATAGCTCTTAATACAAACTCCGTATCAAAAATCCGTGTATCACGAAAATGCCACTCTCGGGGGTGAACTATTCATTTAAGGGACTAAATTACATAACTTTTGAAAATTACAACTTAGTTCCTAAACTTTTCAAAATTTACACTTTGACACCAAACTTTTCAAATTTTACATTTTGGTCACCAAACTTTTTAAGTTTTACATTTTGGTCACTAACTAAAATTTCAAGGTATTACATGTAAGGCATGGAAGCTTAGGCCCGGTACCAAATGGGGAAGTTTCGGCAACACCAAAACCCTATCCAATATGCATATTGTCAGATTTTCCCTAAGATTACTCTAAGTGAATCTGCTACCTACCAAAGACAGATCAACCAAACCATTGTTGTCAATAAAAGATCTTAAGGCGCCTCCATTGAGGCATGGTTAACTGACATCTCGATTTTTTTCTTCGATATTTTTCACGGTGTTAAAATCCCCACCAATTATCCATGGTATGTTGGATGTAGATAGGACATTGCCTAATTCAGAGAACACTAACTTCCTTTCTGATGTATCGTTAGGGGCATAGAGATTAATGAACCCAATCCTACTATTCCACTTAGGCATTGTTCCAATCGTGACAATAAAGTTCGGTTGGATCAGTTTACTTTCTACCTGTAGAAAGTTAGAGTCTCAAACGCAAGCCACCCCTCCTGGTGTTCCAATTACGGGCGCGAACAGGAAATTGTCAACACGGGAACCTCACCACGCCGATATCTTTCTGGAGTCCAGAACCTCTGACTTTGTTTCTTGAAGGAATAGGACATTTACTCTGTGCTTCTTCACCAAGTTCTTAACAGCCCTACACTTTTCAGCTATCTCAAGGTCACGGATGTTCCATGATAATAATTTAAAGGAAAACATAAAAGAGAAAGAACACACCTTGGGGAAGGATAAAGACACTACTCTAGGGCGTTGATCTTGCTACGTCTTCAATTCGAGTGAGATGTTGAATGATGGTCTCTCTATCTTCTCGAAATCTAAGACCCACTGCTTCGCCTACCTCTAGGATAGAAGTTGCTTCATTAACTGCTTTCATACTCCAAGAAGTTAATAACCGGGACTTCTTCCAAAACTAACCAGGTTTTAACTCTTTGGTTTGTCTCTAAAATTGCTAAAGGTTTAACATCCTCAAACCAGACATCCAGAATCTCGCTCTTCCTTTTCCACGCCTCATCAACCAGGTTTTCTGCATTAAAACATACAATTACCAGGGATCCATGCCATAGACTAATCCTGCAGCTAAAACCATCAACCTCCAGAGCTTGTTGAACTATCTCCAAATTATACATATTTTTTTATTTTCCCATCAAGCAATTCTTTACCCGGGATATGTCTTCCATTGAGATATCAACTTGGGAAGTCAGGCCACATTCGTCTTGGACGGACAGGTTTAGCTGTGATTCTTTAGGGATCAATGTAATCTTGACATCAGCATCCAGTGGGATACCCCCGACGAGGGCGTCCTTATATTCTAGACATGGACTAATTGACCCCCATCATCTTCTCTGACTGCTTTTGTTACCTTGTCTCTTTTAGTGTCCACACTTGTACTCACACTACGGTTCTTGTATTTTGCCTCCGAAACGGTTATGTATGAGCCATCCATCCTCCTGTTATTTCCTTTATCAATCGCTTTGAGCATGCTCGCTCGGGTTTTGAATCTTACAAAAGCGAAGGTGGTCTTTTGGAGTCGACGTTTCTTATTCCAATAGGCAATATAAACATCCTTGACTTCACCATAAACGCTGAAAGCTTTCCAGAGGACCAGTTTGTGAATTCTTTTATTCACCATATCCACAAACACCGTGTGGCTTCCCTTTGCCTATTCTGCTGCTTTGGTGGTGTGGCAGGGATCATTATGGATCCATTTCATTTTTGTTGAAGTCTTTTGCTCGAATATGAGTGTCGTATGTATTTGGTTTGCAGAAAACACTTTACAATTGAGATTTCTTTCCTATGGGACAATTCAATGAATTGATGCTTGATCTTGGGTTGTGGCCGCTGGCGATTTTTCTATTATTTTTTCTAGATTTTTTATCGAAATTCAATTGTCCGAATCTGAATTGTGATATATATATATATATAAGCTTCCCCTCTTTATAAAAATGGTAGATAGTTTTTTTTTTTCTACTTATGTAGTACGTTCTTTGATTGTTTTGTAGCATGTTCTTAGTCTCTTTTTTATCACTTTTTATTTGTTTTTCTTTGATTATCTTGTAGATTTGTCACTGCTTTAAATCTTTAGGTTAGATATTGATTGGCGTTCTTATTCACCGTATATAGGTCAGGGTTGAGTTGTGATAAAATATCAGTTTGTCAATGAGTCATAATTGTTATATGTATTTTTATGTTAGGTGTTTATTCTTCACTGTTGATATTAATGTTTGTATCTATCATTTGTTTGAGTTGTTTGGTTGGAGTTTAAATCCACTCTTTGTATGGTCTTAATTTTTTCATCGTTGATATTAGTGTTTGTTCGTATCTATTATTTGTTTCAGTTGTTTGGTTGAATTTTAAATCCACTCTTTCTATGGTCTTAATTTTTTTTCTTAATAGGCTAGTTTGTGTACTCCAATGGTTTTAGGGGAATTACTCAGTTAATTTGATTAGTCTATTATTGTGTTAGTATACACTCCTTTACTAATTTGGATTATTTCGAGTTTAGATAATTTTAAATTTTGATCAAAATAAATTAATATCAATTTAAATACAGGTCATTTTGGGTTCATATCATTTCAGATTTGATTATTTTAAGATCTATTATTATGAATTTGTATCATTCAAGTTCGAGTCATTTGAATTTAAACCATTTCTTGTTCCTGCCGTTTTAGATAAATTATAACTTTTGTGATTTAAATTAAATTTAAGATAAATTTTTTGTATTTAGTTCAAAAATTATATGACTAATTGTTGACAATTGTGTAACACAACCAACAATAAGTTGATTTAGTAGAATGAAGCACTAACTCCTTAAGTAAGGTGAGAGATTTGAAGCATAATATTATGAGTAAAATAAATTAAATTAAGATGATCACTTTCATAATAAAATTTTACTGTACTTAATTTAATTTAATCAATTAATAAATTAAATATTAATAATTATAAAAAAATGTAACACAAGGATAAACCTAACCAAACCATGACTATTTTTTTAATGAAATGACAATCTAATTAATGGCAGATTTGGCATTATCAATTGCTACAAAACAAAAGGGTTTTGAATAAAAACAAGTTGATATTAAATAAAAACTTTTGTGGGTAAACTACATCAGTAGTCTTCGAACTATGGTTTCTTTCCTATTTTGGTCACCGAACTATTTTTTTTTGCAAAAACATCAGTAACGTTATGTTTCCTTCCTATTTTTGTCACTGAACTATTTTTTTTTGCTAAAACATCACTAACGTTATGTTTCTTTCCTATTTTGGTCATCGGCTATTAAAAACTTAATGGTTTTGCTGACGTAGAATTTTATTTTATTTTTTAAATTTTTCATGTCATTTCTTCTCTCTCCTCGTAAGCAATATATGTTATTTTATAATATTTTTATTCAAACTAACATGATGGTGACACATGTCACTGCCTATTAGTGGAATAAAAAGAATGAAAAATCAAGCCCCTTATGCAACTAGAGAGATTCGACTAATAGGCAGTTTACACATATCACCATCCTATTAAGCAGTTACACGTGTCACCATCTCTTTGGCTACATAAGGTGCTTGATTTTTCATTCCCCTACTTTTTTTTACCACATTCTCTATAACAACTCGGGTTTTGGGAACCCGAGTGTCGGGCTAACCCGAGGCATGGGCCTCACGTTTGGGTCAGGTTGTTGGGCCTAAAACCTTGGTGGGCTGGTTTTGGTTTTGGGCTTGAGTTATGGGGGTTTTGAGAGGGGCTTTGTGGTAATTTCATAATTGAAGAATATGATGAGAGGGGGGAGTTATGGGGCTGCAGATTTTTGTGGGTTGATGAGGTCATTTTGTCCCCAAAAGTTCTTCCCACCACTCCATCCTCTCTTCATTTGAGTTTGAAAGAAAAGGCATCATCTTTGCTAGTTTTGAGTTGAAATCCCGGATTGGTGTAGAAGGGGGACTTGTTAAGCTATCAAGGATCTACAATTCAAGGTAAGTTTTGTGGGAAATGGTAGAAGGGATTTTTGTGGGCTGCGTACCGATACACCTTCATATCTTACGGGTCAAATTGTGAGAGGCGTACCGGTACGCCTCTCCGCGTATCGATACCCCTCGTTAGAGCAGAATTCCAGTGAGGCTTTGGTGTACCAGTACACTCGGGGTGTATCGATACCAACTGTTGCATTGCCTAAAAAGGTTTTGAGTACCGGTACGCTAGAGTAGGCGTATCTGTATGGGTAAGGATCGGTACGGAACGATCCCAGTACCGATATAGGGTACGGGTACAGAATGTAGCGTATCGGTACGGGGCAAGGGCCAAATTCTTTTGAAGCTAAATGGCGTATCGATACTTAGAATGGAGTATCGATACCTAGAGGGGAGTACCGATACTCACCTTAGAGTATCGATACTCGCTGGGTAATCTGCCCAAGTTTTTACGTTTTGAGTTTGGAGGTTTCATAAATTGTGATAATAGTTCTAATGGGTCCTTTATGATATAAAATAACTGGTAAAATCGAGAATGTATGTTCCTCTTTGCTTTATGGATTAAATGGTTAGTTGAGTATTGAAATGAAAATAAATTGCTTGGTAAGCGAGTTTTAGGGATCATTGGTTGATCATTTGTGGTCGTGCCAAGTAAGGGCACTTGTTTGGTTATGAGTCCTTGTTTGATGGGATCCGAATACCCAGTGAGTGAGTGTTGCAACACATGAAGGTCATCCAATGTGAGATTCCGGGTGATGAACGAAGGCTATCCGATGTGAGATTCTGGGTGATGATATTTGCTCGATGCGAGATTTTGAGCCCCGCTCGATGTGAGATTCTGAACGAATAATCGATGTGAAATTCTGAGTATACCGTTCGATGCAAGATTCCGAGCAGCTCGATGTGAGATTCCGAGTATGGGTGGGTCTCCTAGTGTCGGGTGACATTGGGTCTCACTCCTGATTTGTTTACTTTTATGTTGTTATTGAGATACTATTGTTATAGCATGTGTTTAGGAGGTTATGGTAGCGCCAATGCTTTATCTTATCTTGACATCACATTCATAGCATGCTCTTAATTATGATTCACCTGAAGCATGGTCAAGTGGTCGTGTATCCACTGAGCTTTGTTAGCTCAGTGTTTGAAATTGTTATTTCCGTTCGTAGGTTGATAGATAGTTCGAGTGTAGCGGAGCACCTTCGAAGCAAGGATCCAGCATGGGCCTCTTGGTAGAGTACAAGTACTTAGATGTAGTGTGTTATTTATTCGTAGGACCCTATGTATTTGTAACTCTATTTGATTTAACTTGTATGGGTCAAATGTTTTATTACTGTAATTGGAACTCCATTAACTATTTTGAATGCTTTAAGTAAAGATGGATTTAAATGCTTGAAATGATGTGTTCGGATTCATAAAGCTTAATTTCTTTACTGGCTTTTAAAAGTGAAAAATTTTATGGGAATGGTTCAGGCTTGTGGCCCAATTGCAGCATCCCAGTAGAGGGTGTTACATTTGGTATCAGAGCCTAGGTTTAGTCAGTTCTAGGAAGTCCCCGGGGGAGTTTAGTGTGGTAAATAGGTGTCTAGCGGATACATGCCCATAAGTCAAAGTCGTACTTGGATTAAGCTGGATTTTCGATGCTGTACTCATGTTGTCTGTTTGCGCAGAGTTGAACCATGCCAAGGAGAGCTAGGAACGTGGAAGAAAGTTTGGGTTCCCGGGGTGGAAGCTCCGATGAAGACTATGTGCCGGATGTGGCGGAGTCTGATGGAGGAGCTAGTCATGTAGCCAACTATTTCTCCCACTTGCACCGAGCCCTAGACCAGATTGTGAGGTCGATTCTAAGGCATTCATCTACCCCTCGGGAAGCACCGATTGAGAGGGTGCGTAGGCAGGGTGCCACATATTTTCTTGGGTTGGGACAAGATAACCCGGTGAAAGTGGAGTAATGGCTTCGAGACACATGTTGGATTATGAGACAGATGAGGTTGTGGTCCGAAGATAAGTTATCTTGTGTGTTATCTTTGCTTAGGGGAAACGCAAGAGAATGGTGGGAAACCGTAGAGCTGGAATGGCACCCTAGCTGACCTTTTTGTGATGACTTTCTTGATGAGTTCAAGAAGAAGTATGTGGGTGTGGCTCACGTTGACAGGTTGAGAGACCAGTTTACCCACCTTGTGTAAGAGAACCGCACTGTTTTTGAGTATAAACAAGAATTTCTGTAGCTGAACAAGTATGTGCCGAAGCTTGTGTCCACCGAGAAAGTGAGGTGCAAGAGGTTCATAAAAGGGTTAAGGAATGAGATACAAACCTATTTTTCAGCTGCCCCACCCAAGGTATTTTCTGAGTTGACTGCTAGTGCAAAGTCTCTTGAGCAAGTGCAAGGTCTGACATATGGTTCTGCTAGTGGATAAGGGGGTCCTAGTGGAAGGCCTCAAAATTTCTCTAACAACTCACATTCTCACTCGATGAGGGATAGAAACTGATGGAATCAAGGAAGAGGAGCTTCGAATCAGAGTATGAGGTCAGATCGTAGATAAGAGTCTGTCAGCCGTAGGAGGCCTATATCATCTTCATCTATGATAAGCCAGATGGTTCTCAGGGGAGTAACGGGCGCACTGTCTTGTAATCAGTATGGGCGTAGGCACCGAGGAGAGTGTTGGGGTTCAAACCGAGCTTGCTTTGAGTGTGGGTCTCAGGACCACCTTATGAAAGATTACCCCATTGTTACCACAGCCATTCCGGTTCAGGCATCGAGGGTTTCTTATCCGGCTCAGAGGGGCTGAGGGTTCTCTAGGGGAGGGTCAAGTTAGGCGACCAACCACCAAAGTAGAGGCACGTTTCAGTCTACAGCAAGGGCACCGATGAGGCAGTGTGCAGTTAGATCTCAAGAGGATTGCGAGCCCACCGATGTGATTGCATGTACATTTTCTTTATTTTATGTTCTCATTGTTGTATTAGTGGATTCAGGGTCTACCCACTCCTATATCCGTAACGGGATATCTCAGCGTTAGGGCATACCGGTTGAAGACCTATAGATAGGAGTTCATGTGTCTAGTTTATTAGGGTCAGACGTGTTAGTAGACAAGGTGTACCAGAGGTGTCCTATCAAAGTTTAAGGTTCGATCTTCCCAGCGGATCTTATGGTTTTGTTGTTCTAAGAGTCCAACGTAATCCTAAGTATGGATTGGCTTGTTGAGCACGACACTAGTTTGGGTTGTATGACCAAGAGCTTGAAGCTCCGTGTGGCGGATGTATCTAAGTTAATAGTTAGATGAGAGAGAGACCATTGCATCCCCAACGTAGTATCGGCTTTAGCAGCACAGAGATTAATACAACAAGGCTGTGAGGCTTTTATGGCTCACATGGTGGATACAAAAGTTGAGAGTCTGGCCATTGAGAGCCTTAGGACAGTTTGTGAATTCGTGGATGTCTTCCCGGATGAGCTACCTAGATTACCACTAGATCATGAGCTTGAGTTTCGAATTGAGGTAATGCCCGGCACGGCACCGGTGTCCATTCCCCCTTATCGGGTGGCACCAACACAAAAGAGGGAGTTGAAGAAGTAAATTCAGGAATTGCTAGAGAAAGGTTTTATTCGACCAAGTGTTTTTCCTTGGGGTGCTCCGGTCTTGTTTGTTAAGAAGAATGACGGGTCAATGAGAACGTGTTTTGACTATCGACAGTTAAATAAAGTAACAGTAAAGAATCACTATCCTTTTCCGAGAATAGATGATTTGTTTGACCAGTTGCCCGAGTCTTCTCGAAGATAGATTTAAGGTCGGGGTACTATTAGTTGAAAGTGGTGGAAGAATATGTCCAGAAGACCACTTTCAGGACGTGGTATGGACACTATAAGTTCTTGGTGATGCCTTTTGGGCTCACTAATGCTCCAACAGCATTTCTGGATTTGATGAACAGAATCTTCTAGCCTTATTTGGATCAGTTTGTGGTGGTGTTCATCGATGACATTCTGGTTTATTCAAGTCTGGTTGAGGAGCACGATTACCACCTGCGGGTAGTTCTTCAAACATTGAGAGACAGACGATTCTATGCAAAGTTCAGTAAATACGAGTTTTGGCTTTTCGAAGTGGCATTTTTGGGCCACATCATGGCGGCGGATGGGATTCGCGTTGACCCTCAAAAGATCCAAGCAATAGTAGAGTGGAAACCACCCATGAATATCTCGGAAGTCCACAGCTTTCTTAGACTGGCGGGTTATTATCGACGGTTTGTTAAGGGTTTTTCAATCTTAGCTGCCCCGCTGACCAAGTTGCTTCAGAAGTGAGTGTCATTTGTGTGGAGTGAGAAAAGACAACAGTGTTTTGAGCAGTTAAAGGCCTACCTTACCGAGGCTCTGGTTTTAATATAACCCGAACTAGGAAAGATTATGTGGTGTTTAGTGATACGTCCTTGAATGGACTTGGCTGTGTTCTTATGCAAGAGGGTAAAGTGGTTGCCTACGCCTCGAGGCAAATTAAACCTCATGAACAGAATTACCCTACCCATGATTTGGAGCTAGTCGCGGTGATCTTTGCTTTGAAGATTTGGAGACACTATCTCTACGGAGAGAATTGTTACATCTATACGGATCATAAGAGTTTAAAGTATTTTCTCACCTAGAAAGAGTTGAATTTGAGGCAGCGTCGGTGGATTGAGTTGCTAAAGGATTACGACTGTGTTATTGAGTACCATTTGGGCAAGGCAAATGTAGTGATAGATGGCTTGAGTCGTAAGTCGATATCTTATTTGAGAGCTATGTTTGCCCGCTTGAGAATGGCCAAGTATAGTGGGCTTTTAGCTGAGCTCAGGGTTGAGCCCACGTTGGTACAAGAAATAAGGAGGAGTCAGGCTCTGGATGAAGATTTAGTAGCTCATATTGAAGCGGTTCGGAGAGGCGAGGCCTCAGATTTTGAAGTACAAGACGGTGGGTACTTGTATTTTAAGGGTAGATTATGTGTTCCGGCCTTAGAAGATTTGAGGGATCGTATTTTGCGGGAGGCACACTGTAGTCCTTTCATCGTGCATTCGAGAAGCAACAAGATGTACCAAGATCTTCGACCCTATTATTGGTGGCAGTGCATGAAGAATGATGTTTTCGAGTTTGTGATGAGATACTTAGCTTGCCAACAAGTGAAGGCGGAACATCAACTTTTATCCGGGCTACTACAGCCGATTTAGATTCCACAATGGAAGTAGGATCATGTCACCATAGATTTTGTTACGGGTTTGCCGATGACTCAAAGGAAGTATGATGCGATATGGGTAATAGTGGATCATTTAACCAAGTCTGCTCATTTCTTACCTGTGCGCATGAATTTGACCTTTGAGCAGTTGGCTCAGTTGTACATCAATGAGATAGTGAGGTTACGGGGAGTGTCATCTTCGATCATATCGGATAGAGATCCGCGGTTCACAACAAGGTTATGGAAGAAGATTCATAGTGCCTTAGACACCAAGCTGCATTTTAGTACGGCTTTTCATCCCCAGATCGATGGCCAGTCTGAGCGGGTTATTCAAATTCTCAAGGACATGCTTCGGCGTTGTGCCGTAGATTTTGAAGGAAGTTGGGAAGAACATCTATCATTGGTTGAGTTCGCGTACAACAACAGTTATCAATCAAGCATCAAGATGGCCCCTTTCGAAGCCTTGTATGTGCGTAGATGTAGAACACTCATGTGTTGGACTGAACTTAATGAGAGGAGGATCATAGGGTCTGATTTGGTTAGACAAACCAAAGAGAATGTTCAAATCATCAAGGAAAGATTGCAAGCGGCCTTTGATCGACAAAAGGCTTACGCGGATAGGAAGCGCAAGCATATCGAGTATGAGGTTGGTGAAAATGTGTTATTGGAGGTATCGCCATAGAAGGGGATAATCCGTTTTGGGCGGAAGTGTAAGTTAAGCCCGAAGTACATTGGACCATACAAGGTTATCGAGAGGATCGGATCGGTATCATATCGACTAGATTTGCCTCTGAAGTTAAAACGTATCCACGATGTTTTCCATGTATCCATGTTGAGACGCTATCGTTTAGATCATTTGTATGTTTTATTGCTCGAAAAAAGTGAAGGTTGACACAATTTGACGTATGAAGAAAAGCCAGTGGTAGTGCTTGATAGAGGAGTTAAAGAGTTTCATAACAAGTGTATACCCCTCATAAAGATGTTGTGAAGGAACCATGGGGTTGAAGAGACAACTTGGGAGGTTGAGGCCAAGATGAGAGAGCTATACTCGCATCTTTTTCCACCAGGTAAATTTTGAGGATAAAATTTTCTTTAAAGGGGGAGAGTTGTAATGACCCAGGTTTTGGGAACCCGAGCGTCGGGCTAACCTAAGGCATGAGCCTCACATTTGGGTCATGTTGTTGGGCATAAAACCTTGGTGGGCTGGTTTTGGGCTTGAGTTATGGGGGTTTTGAGAGGAGCTTTGTGGTAATTTCGTAATTGAAGAAGATGGTGAGAGGGGGAGTTATGGGGCTGCAGATTTTTATGGGTTGATGAGGTCATTTTGTCCCCAAAAGTTCTTCCCACCACTTCATCCTCTCTTCATTTGAGTTTGAAAGAAAATGCACAATCTTTGCTAGTTTTGAGTTGAAATTCAGGATTGGTGTAGAATGGGGAGTTGTTAAGCAATCAAGGATCTACAATCCAAGGTAAGTTTTGTGGGAAATAGTGGAGGTTAAGGTTTAGTGGGGTTTTAGGGTGAGAACGGGAATGGTGTTTTTAATCCCATTTCTAGTTGTTGAATCGTCCTTTGAACTTCTTTTAACCTCTCATCAACGTTGTAACTTGTTTACAACACTTCCTTGTAGTTAAGGAGGTTGGAGATTGTTCAAAGGCTCAAGGGAAGAAGAAAGCTTGAAGTGAAATGTTGAGGGCTTTTCTCATTTGTAAGTCGAGGTTAGTACACTTCTAACTTCTATGTGTTCATGTGCATCATCATTTTGGTATACGTTGTTTGATATATGGTCTTTTGATACTTTAGAGCTTGAATGATCATCAATGGTAAATCTTGCAATGATTGATGTTTAAGGGTAAAATGGCTAGAAACTCACTTAATGGCTTCAAATAATGTGTAAGAACGTTTTGGGATTTAACCATGGAGGTTGATGGAGGGTTTGATACAATCCCAAGCTCTAGGTTTCAAAATCGAGGCTCGCGTACCGGTACGGGGTGGCTGCGTACCGATACTCCTTCATGTCTCACAGGTCAAATTGTGAGAGGCGTACTGGTACGCTTCTCCGCGTATCGATACCCTTCGTTAGAGAAGAATTCTAGTGAGGCTTTGGTGTATCGGTACGCTCGAGGCGTGTCGGTAGCCACTGTTGCATTGCCTAAAAAGGCTTTGCATACCGGTACGCTAGAGTGGGCGTATCGGTACGGGTAAGGATTAGTACGGGGCGACCCCAGTACCGTTATAGGTACCGGTACAGAACGTAGCGTATCAGTACGGGGAAATGGCCAAATTATTTCGAAGCTAAATGGCATATCGATACTCAGAATAGAGTATCGATACTTAGAATAGAGTACCGATACTCACCTTAAAGTATCGATACTCGCTAGGCAATCTCTCCAAGTTTTTACATTTTGAGTTCAGGGGTTTCATAAATTGTGATAATGGTTCTAATGGGTCCCTTATGATATAAAATGACTGGTAAAATCGAGAATGTATGTTCCTCTTTGCTTATATGGATTAAATGGTTAGTTGAGTATTGAAATTAAAGTAAATTGCTTGGTAAGCGAGTTTTAGGGATCCTTGGTGGATCATTTGTGGTCGTGCCAAGTAAGGGCACTTGTTTGGTTATGAGTCCTTGTTTGATGGGATCCGGATACCTAGTGAGTGAGTGTTGCAACACATGAAGGCCATCTGATGTGAGATTCTGGGTGATGAACGAAGGCTATCCGATGTGAGATTTCGGGTGATGATATTTGCCCGATGCGAGATTTCAAGCCCCGCTCGATGTGAGATTCTGAGCGAAGACTCGATGTGAGATTCCGAGTATACCGCTCGATGCGAGATTCCGAGCAGCTCGATGTGAAATTCCGAGCATGGGTGGGTCTCCTAGTGTCGGGTGACATTGGGCCTCACTCCTGGTTTGTTTACTTTTATGTTGTTATTGAGATGTTGTTTGTTATAGCATGTGTTTAGGTGGTTATGGTAGCGCCAATGCTTTATCTTATCTTGACATCACATTCATAGCATGCTCTTAATTATGATTCACCTGAAGCATGGTTAGGTGGTTGTGTATCCACTGAGCTTTGTTAGCTCAGCATTCGGAATCGTTGTTTCCATTCGCAGGTTGATAGATAGTTCGAGTGTAGCGGAGCACCTTCGAAGCAAGGATCCATCATGGGCCTCTTAGTAGAGTACAAGTACTTAGATGTAGCGGGCTATGTATTCGTAGGACCCTATGTATTTGTAACTCTATTTGATTTAACTTGTATGGGTCAAATGTTTTATTACTGTAATTGAAGCTCCATTAACTATTTTGAATGCTTTAAGTAAAGATGGATTTAAATGCTTGAGATGTCGCGTTCGGATTCATAAAGCTTAATTTCTTTACTGGCTTTTAAAAGCGAAAATTTTTATGGGAATGGTTCGGGCTTGTGGCCCAATTGCAGCATTCCGGTAGATGGTGTTACATTCTCATAAAAACATCTCTTTTGGGGGTTCAAGATTCAAGATTGTTGGATAAGTTCTAATCCAAAACCAATCATGATTTAAATCTTTTTAAAAAAATTAAAAAGAAAAATTAACATTATTTTTTAAAATATATAATCTGGATTAATCAATTATCGAATAAAATATCATAATTTTATAAAAAAAAACTTTTAGGAGTTTTGTAATAAATAATTCTAAATTTACATTTTACACATTGATAGCATATAAATTTGTGCACCTTTCTTGTACTTATAATGTATTATAAAAATTTTAAAAAAATACATCTTTTTTTATTTTTAAAATGTCCACGGAACAAGTTTAATAATTAATTTTTATATAGAAAAGCCTTGACTTTTAATAACGTAACAACATCTGATTATTGATAACGAGTAAAATAATACACATGATATTAATTATATTATTAATTAAAATTATATTTCCTTGCTTGTAATTATCGGCAAAGCATGGTCAAAATACAATGTGCATGGCTAATATTTGAAGTAGATATAACATCTTACATAAAAATAAACGAAAAAATATATTAAATAAGTACAATAGAAATGATCACTTAGATAGCTTCCGATGTAACTCAAAGTAATTTTTATAGGGAAACTATCTCTATAGTTATTTAATTAGGGAGGAGTTTCTTTTGACCATTGATTTTTTAATTTTATCAATCAGACTACTTAATAATTTAAATGATATAAATCAAGTCGATTAAACCTTAGTTTAGTTATTATGGTGTTGCAATATTTAAAAAAATGGATTTAAACATTTATTATCTTTTAATTTATGGGTGAGATTCAGTGTATCTTTTTTATTTATATCAATGAATGAGTTAATTGTTAAAATTTTAAATTAAAAATGATATTATCGTAAATCTTAGGCATTTTCACCGAAATATCACCTACAAAAAAATTATTTACTAAGTTGACATCCATTCAAAATTATTTCCCCATATAGTACTTATAGTGAACTCGTCAGACAAGCCTAGCGAGTTTCGTTTTTGGTCATTTTTTAATGTAACAAGCAATGAAGTCTTTAACTGCTAAAGGAAACAAATTGTAATGTAACTCGTCATGCAAGTCTGATAAATTTCATTAAAAATTATTAAAAATGGAACTCACTATGCAAACATGGTGAACTTGTTAGATTAAAATCTGCAATTGTGGACACATATGTAAAATGTATGATGCTATTATACAGTATGACATAAAATCAAGTGATCAATTATGTTAGGCGTGTCATATGTATTAAATTGTCATGGAAATAAAAGTGTAGATACCGTAAGATATATTTATAATTCAATGAGGGGCAGAGTTATAAATATTTAATAGTTGATTTAATAATCAACTATATAAAGAGGTAGTGGTCCCAAGAAATTGGTTAACTTGTTTTTCTCTCCTTCCCCGTCAGAGAGTTTTACATCAAGAGAAAACCTATCTTCTTGTAAGATCAATACCAATGATTTGAGATTTCAACATCAAGATTCAAAGTTTTCAGTCTATCGATTAATTCAGGTACGCTTCCTCAATTAGTTCATTCAATTTATTGTTCTTGATGATTTGACATGTAGATCATAGGTTTAAGTTTCATATTAAGTTATGGTTTAGTTCTAACAAGTGACATCAGAGCCTCGTCATGTTGAATCATTGAGAATTTTTATGTAATTTTTTTGGAGAATTTGTTCTTAAATATTTTCCAATCGAAACCCATGTTATATGCGATAACCCTATGGTTTTTTTTGAACTGCCGATTGTTTATATATATATATATATATATATATTATTTTTCCCTTTTGATATGCGATAACTCTCATGTTGTTTAGCAATTTGGCAAATTGGTGATGGGTTTTCAATTTGGAAGATTCTAATGTTTGGCCTCTGTTTTATGTATGATAACCCTAATAGGTTGAATTTAGTTTATTTAATAGTTATGATTATGCGTGCTCCATGTCAAGATTTTTAGGAATTCATTAGTTATGGTAAAAAGCATTTTCTTAAATATAAATTTACCTTTAAATTTTGATATTACTTTTTATTTTTTTTAGTGTTCGCATATAGTAACTCAAGTTATAAGATATATATTTGATTTAAAATATATATTTAATTCGGTTTGATCAAAATTTTAGTTTTGATCTTTAGTAATTAAGAAAAAAATAAAGTTTGACTTCGGCTTTGTTATGGTGAATTTATCGTGACTTAAAAACTTTATAATCAAGTTAGCTCTCGAAGTTATATATTTGGTTTATGTCTAATAAATTAGGGATCATTCGAATAATTAGGGTTTATTGTTTCGGTACGCGAAGTTTTGGATTGTGAATTCGGTTACATGACCTGTGAAATTAATTTGGTGACTTTGGGATTTCAATTTTTTGGATTTAGTTTTTTTGGGTATATATTGGTGATGATCTTATTGGCTGCTTTGGTATAATGACATAAAATTATAATAAATTTTTGATTATGTATATGATATTATTATCAATAATAATTTTATTAAAAGCATATGTCATTATTACTATGATATATATTTTGTTTGGTTTTAAATCGGGTTATAATATTCGGTTGGTTTAGCTTATGATTATACATATAAGGTTTAAGATTTTGGTATTCATATCCTATTCAGTTTGATTAAAATTTCAATTATGATCATTAGGTTATTATGGATATTTTAAGGTATCACTATATGAATAATTCATGTACATGATACTTCTGATTTTGACTTTTAGTTAAAGATTGATTATTTTGAATTCGACTTTAATTTCGGTAAATGCATGCTTAAGGAATTTTGGAGAAACAATCAAAGATTTTGGTTTTTTCTATTTCTGATAGCCTCATTCAGACAATATTATGTTGGGTTATTTCGGAAACTTAAGTGTTATAAAAAAAATTCAGTTTTGATTGTTACATAATTTTAAATTTGGATATCAGTATATTTATATTATATATTTTAAGATAAATTAATTGAAGCATTAAGTCACCGAAGTGACCTCTATTTAGAAATTATTTTATTTTAATATATAGAAGGTTTTGTGCATGTAAGCCGGATTATGTTAGTATTAATCAGCCCAAAGGAAGGTTAATAATTAACATTATTACATGTGCAACCGTAGTAATAAACATGTGATAATTATTTAGTTTTATATGTGAGCAATAAATCGGCCGAAAGGAATATTTCTGTTTGACATGTTCTTATTATCAATGTTTGATTACTGTATCAAGATATCACTTGCAAGTTAATGTTTGTCAAAAGTTAAAATATTAATGGAGTGTCTGGTATCTTGATATGAGGTTTACCTTTATTCAAATTTATTATTATTTTGGTTATCTTTTAATTTGATTGAAAGATAAAATTAAGACAAATATTTTGAAACAATTAAATTCATATTTTGGCTTCGGATGTCTAATATTTTAATGGATTAATTGAAACATAATGTCACCAAAGTGACCGTTTTTGTGTAGAATAGTTTATTTAAAATATTAAGATAATTATGAGTTTTTATAATTCATGTGTTTATTAATTGGCCCAAAGGAAAGTTAATATTTGGCAGAATTACAATGACAACTGTGGCGATAAATGTATTACAATTATAAGGTATTTTATGTAAGCAATACATTAGTCCAAAGATTAATCTATTGTTTGACATAGTTTATTGTCAATGTTTGATTGCTACAACAAGAGTGCCGCTTATAGTTAATATTAATGTCCAAAGACTTGATATTAATGTTGTGCTTGGTATCTTGAGGGGAACTAGCCATTATTTTGAATTTATTTGTTTACTTGTGAATATTTGTGTGAGCTTGTTTTTTATTTTATTTACTTATTTTTGTTCTATATTTAGCTAATTTATCTTTGCTATCACAATATCTGTTAAATACATTCTACACTCATGTTTAGTGGAACTAGTTTCAAGGAATAGAAAAGACACTTACATATAGTATTTGCTTGTATGAACATAGACTTTGCACTAAGGGAAGAATAACTTGCACATCTCACCGCGGTAAGCACCCATAAAAGGGATTTTGAGATGTGAGATTGTTCAAATCACAAAATTCTAATGATTATAATGAATAACATTCTATAAGCCTTTAGGAGTAAATAAAAAAATCTAAAAAGATTACTCATATTAAGGGTTTCATTGACGAAATTAAAAAAAATGTTTTACCCAAAACATTAAGGTTAATATGACATCACTTATGCCTTCTTTGATGTCTATGAAGTATAAGGGTCAAGGAAATGTGAGTGAGTACATTATGAAAATATTTAATATTGTTTCAAAATTTAAGGCACATAAGATCAAACTTTCTAATAATTGTTTGTTCTTATGGTTTTGACACTGCTTCCTATACAGTTTAACCAATTCAAGTTACAATTGTCAAAGGGAGAAATAAACTCTATTTGAGCTCATTTCTCATTATATTCAAGAGGAAGAAAGGTTGAAACATTATAAGTGTAAAATAATCATTTGGTCAATGCTTATTTAGTCGGTGTCTCTAAGAATAAGGGCAATAAAAAATTATATTAGGATAAAGTTACTAAGGGTCCTACTCAAAAGAAACAACAATAAGTTACAAAGTATTGATTCTTTTGTATAAGTTAGGACACATGTGAAGAAATTAAACTTCAAAAGTGAGCAACTACTTCGGTTATTTTGAGTGATCCATGTGTTGTAAATTTTATGATCCCACAATTAGGATTATTTTAAGGAGAGATTTATAACATTTTTAGGATGTTGAGTTTGGAGGGAGAAATAAGGTTAGATATATTGCTTTTGAGGAGGAATTGAATTATATTTTAATTCATACTATCACTTTTGGCGATATTTAGGTTTTCACACCTATCATTAATCAAGAAGTGAATCAAGTACCTCAGCAAAACAATGTTGAATAACTCCAATTCAAGATAAGGTAATTTTTTTAGAAGAACAAACTCAACAACCTTAAAAAATAAGTGTCATTAAAGATATCCACAAGAGGAAGGAGAAATACTATTCTAGATTATTATTTTGTATTTCTTCAAGAAAATAAGGATAATAATGGAATTATAGAAAATGATTCAATCATTTTTTATCATGTCATAAAAGTTTTAACTCTCAAAAGTGGATTGATGTCATTCAATAAGAGCATAATTTTATGCAAGACAATAAAGTTTATGAACTTGTCTCATTACTTGAAGGTGCAAACCAATTGGTTGTAAATGGATATTTAAAACCAAAAGGGATGCAAATGATAATGTGGACAAGTATAAGACATATCTTGTATCTAAAGGATATACTCTAAAAGAAGACATTGATTTTGTGGATACTTTCTCTCAAGTTTCATTGAAAGACTCTTTCAAGATAATCATGACGTTTGTTGCTTATTTTAATCTTGAGCTACATAAAATGGATGTTAAGCTTGTGTTTTTTCAATGGCGACATTGAAGAAATGAATTATATGGTACAATCATAGATTTGTGTCTAATGATACAAAATCAATGATATGTAAATTAAATAAATTCATCTATGAGCTTAAGTAGGACTCCATTAATGAAATTATAAATTTCATATTGATTATCTCATTCGGCTTTGAGATAAATTTGGTTGACAATTGTATATATTACAAGTTCAGTGGGAGTAAACCAAGTGATACTCATATTGCTAAAGAAGACAAATTTAGTCTTGCACAATGCCCTCAAAGTAACCTTGAAATTTAGAAAATACAAAAGATTCCATATGCATAAGCTATTAAGAATCTAATTTATGTTCAAGTATATGTGTTCGGATATTGCGTACATTGTTGGAATGTTAGATAGATATTTAAGCAATCATATTATGGACCATTGAATAGCAGCCAATAGGGTTATGAAATATCTTTAGAGAACAAAAATTACATGCTCACATATCGAAGTTCTGGTAAGTTAGAGATCATCAAGTTTACAGGCTTCGATTCTATTAGAATATTAATGCAAAAGAATTTTGTCACATGGGATGCTAATTATAGATTAAATAAAAAGACCGCTTTAGTTATTTTGTGAAAATAAATATGCATTCATTTATTCTATAAACAATATGAACACTTCAAATTTGAAGTACATAAATATTAAGTTCCTAATTGTTAAAGAAAATTCAGAGTGGTTATGTGTTTATAAAGCATGTAGGTACAAACTCCATAATTGAGCGCTTATTAAGAAACTGACACCCTAGGTCTTTCATGAGCACACTATTCATGTGGGTGTAATGTTATTTAAGGATATTCAATTTTAGTGGGAATTTGTAATTCAGAATGGTTAACAGACATTAAAAAGGTGACGTGTCAATTAACAAAATTTGTATAATAATACATTTACTCATCCTTGTTTGCACATTCAAACAATGTAATTCTAATTCAAAATAAATTGATAAATTTAACCCTCATTATTTACACATTATTTCAAATTGGTCCTATTTTTAATTAAAATGATTTTGAAATCATTTTCACATAATTTTTTCCACATAATTACCAACGTAACAACAAACTATTTCATCTGAATTGTTCTCTCTTTCCTTCTTTGCTTTTCTCTATCTCTCCCATTGAGCAAATTAATTACAACAATGATGTAATGAAAATGATAAGAAAGAAGTTGGAAAGAAAAAAAAAAAGGAAAAGCTATGACTTGTAAAAGCTATTGCAATGGAAAACCCAGATTTTACTGTGCGAAAATTGGTTGTTCTTATTTTGAGTTCAAATCGAAGGACAAAACTTTGAAGAAAAACTAAGAGAACCCACAATCTAATATCAAAATTTTGAGAATTTTTTTATTAATTAACGCTTTTATTTTGGGGTTTTGAAGTATGGAAGAATGTTTGGCAGTAAACCTAGCAAAATTTTTACACTTGAACCTTCATTTTCGAAGGGGATGAATTTGATCCAGCTATTTTACACTTGCTCAGAGATTTTCTCCTTTATAATTTACAGGTTTGGGGAGGTAACCCAGCCAAGTTCCTAAGGAAGCTGATGAACTTCATTTCCCGATCGGCTTTAAATTATTCCAATTTAGTACAAGTTCATGCAACAGAAGAATATTCAATTATGCAAACAGTGGTGACAGATTGTTCCATTTCTATCTACGAATTAAAAAGAAAAATAAAAACCCAAATTTGAAAATTTCTTCTTTTTATCTTTGAAGAGTCTTTAGGTGGGAAAAATGTTGATTTTGGCGGGATTAAGTGTTCAATTTAAATATTTGATTTTAATATTCGATTCGAATTATTAAATTAAATATTTAAATCGAATAATCAAATATTTAAATCGAATATTTAAATCAAATATTAAATTGAATATTTAAATCAAATATTCAAATATTTAAATATTAAAATCAAATATTAAATTAAATATTCGATTATGAATATTCAATTTTAAAAATATTTGATTTAAAATATTCGAATATTTAAAATGTTTGATTTAATATTCAATTTAAAATATTAAATATTTGAATCTCCTTTCAACTATTTTTACTTCTTTATTCCATAGCATTTACTTCATTATAAGATATATATGACATGGTGTAATTCATTTCACATGGGACGGGTTAGTGTAGTGGTAAGATCATAGGTCTTCATGCATGAGGTTGTGGGTTTACACCCCATGCTAAGCATTTTCTTTGTTCTTTAATTTTCCTTTCACCCGGTGGTGACACGTGTTACTACTTGATTGGAGAGAAAAATATATTAAATAAAATAAATTTAAAATTAAAATAAATTTATCCAATCGGGTGATAAACGCGTGTCGTTATTTGATTGGTTGATTAATTTTATTTAATTAAATTAAAATTCGGACCAAATTGATATATTAGATAAATAACAATGACCAAAGGTATAATCTTACAAATTTCTGCTGACTGTCACGTCACCCATCTGTCACCTCTTCGTCAGTTTTTTAACGGCGGTGGTCAAAATATGTCAAATTAAATAGTTGGGTGGTCGAATTTTAAATTTTTTTAGTTCGGTGGCCAAAACAGGTCACACCTAATAGTTGGGTGGCCACCCAAGTAGTTTACCCTTTGTTAATTTGCTTCTGGGTGGTCTACGATTTCGTTGGTTTTAGTGTTTTTCTTTTTATCTGTAATTATTTGTTAGAATTAAAACATTCTGGTTGTTTGATTACTGCAATTTACTGCCTGGAAGCAGATGATGAACCTGTTGAAAACAATCTAATCGCTCAATTTCATTGCTAATCATGCTTATGATTCTAGCACTGATCGGCATTGTTGGACCAGCAGCAAACATAAACCAAGCAGCCACAAATGGTGTTTTGGTAAGTAGTGAGGGTTAAAATATGATTAAATTAAAATAATGTGTAAATAATGGGGATTAAATTTATTAATTTGTTTTAAATTAAGATTAAATTATTTGGATGTGTAAATGTGGAGGACTTAATGTGTTATTATACACATTTTGTTAACTACCACGTCTTTTAAATTTTTTTAACTTCCATTAATAGCTCAGTGGTCAAATTAGAGCAAAAATAAAAGTTTAATACTAACGTTAAAGCAATTGAAAGTTTAATTAACAAATTATATAATTTAACAAAGTTCGTGAACTTTACCTAATATATCTAATCTTCAACATTTATAAATTTTATTAATTTGATTCTAATTCTTTTGATAACAAAAAGGGAAGGAGGGTGGCGGAAGACAATGGTGACGTGGAAGGATGGGAGACGTCAGATGGGGATTAGAGGAGAAAAGACAAGAATTTGAAAATAAATTGTAATGTTAGGGGGAATAAATTCGTAAAAGTTTTAGTTTGATGATCAAATTATAACACACTCAATTATTTAGTGACTAATGAGATAGTTTAACCAATAAAATAAAACAACTCAACCATGATTAGTGATAAACGAACTATGGGTAAAAAAAAACAGTTTATATTGAAGAGAACTTAGAATGGAAGAACGATGTCCAAAGTATGATGATCGGAAAATCATCGTCACGGCCGAGCCCCACCGTCAAAATCCCCGCGTGGGATCCATCAAACGATCCGGCGGATAACTTTCCGTCCGTTGCCTATAACTGCAATGCACCGTGCAGTCCTTGCCCCGTCGATTACTTGGCGGCGCTCCACCGTTACCTCCCGTCGAACGATCTCGAACCCGACGTCCTCAGCGACGAATCCGACGTGCCGGTCGTCGATGCATTATGGTGCAACCATTTCCGTATGTACGAGTTCAAGGTGAGGAGGTGCGCACGTGCCAGGTCACATGACTGGACCGACTGTCCGTACGCTCATCCCGGCGAGAAGACTCGGAGGAGGGATCCGAGGAAGTTCCATTACACCGGGTCCGCTTGCCCCGATTTCCGCAAGGGGAACTGTAAGAGAGGCGACTCGTGAGAGTTCGCTCATGGCGTTTTCGAGTGTTGGCTCCACCCAACTCGGTACCGGACTCAGCCGTGCAAGGACGGTACTGGTTGTAAACGACGTGTTTGCTTTTTCGCTCACTCGCCGGAGCAACTCCGGGTCTTGCCACAGCAGAGTCCGAGAGAAAATGGATCCGGTTCCGGGTCGGGTGACGTGGAATACTTTGGCTCACTTATACGCTACCGTTTAAACAACGTTTCTTCACCGACTTCCATTTTGGCTTCCCCTCCAATTTCTCCGCCTTCCGAGTCACCGCCTATGTCACCGAGTGATTCATCGGTAAGTGAAGGCACTTCTTCCATCCGTAATCTAAAGCTTGGTAAGGCAAAAATGGGCATTCCTATCGGATCATGTTTCGTTTCTCCTAGGAGCTCCATACTCCGACCCGGGTCTCCTTTCACACCAACTCGTACACAGACTCGGCCTGGACTCAGTAACGCGTTCGAGGAGGAATCTGCAATGGAGAGAGTGGAATCTGGGAGAGACTTAAGGGCAAGGATGTACGCTAAGCTGAGCAAGGATAACTCTCTCGACCCACTCGATCCTACCGGCTCGGGTCCCGATGTTGGTTGGGTATCGGAGCTGGTTGGATATTGATGCCGGAGGTAAATAGAAAAGTTTATTTTACGGTGGTGCTGTTTTTTTTATGAAATGCTAATATTAATATTTTATTTATGATTAATATAAAGTGACATAATTTATTTCATTTATAACGTTAAGATTTAAATTTTTTATTAATAGTCAATAATTTTAAGGTTTAAATTTGATACACAGTCTGTGTAAAAATTTGTTTATTTTTACTATAAATTAAAATTAAATCTAATCTATAAAAAATTAAACTTCAAACCTTAAATTTTAAACATCAATTTTAAATTATAAACCTTACCATCCAAATCCTTAAACTGTAAATTAAACTCTTAACCCCTAAAATTAAAAGGTCTGTGTAAATTAAAATTTACATAAACTGTGTATTGAAGTTTTTCTCATAATCTTAAGTGATTAAAAAGTTTTTTATTGACATTTTTCTCTTTTTTAGATTGTGGGTTCTAGACTCGTTAAAAATATTTTTTTTTCTTCCAAAAATTATTTAAAAATATTTGATTAGTAATGATCATATTAATTGAATTCGTTCCAATACTATTTTATAAGGTCGTTTTTTCTTTAAAAAAAATCTAGTTTAAGTCATGTGGAATTTTGTGGAGAATAAAGTAGGATAATATCATATTCAAATTTATGGTAAAAAATTCCCGACCTAATTTGACCCAAAATAATAATATAAATTTATTTATATATTTAAGGATAATTGTTATAATATTTCTATTTAAATATGTTTTTTCGATTATTTTTTTATTTTGTCTAAAATTGATTTTTTTATTCATGTTAGATTAGATCAAAGACATATTTTTATCTTAAAATTCGAAATAGATTTAAGTAGGGCGAAAACTCAATCTGACTTGACACGTGGTCATTCGTATCTTTGACATACCTTAAAAAACCTAACGATTTATCTTGCAAAATCAATTGATAATAATTGGGAACATTTGTGCTACAATAATCTAATTTAAGGCTAAAACTGACAAATTTTAAAACTTGTTCAAATAACCTAAAATACGAAGAAAAAAAACAACCTAAAATGTTGTACTTATTAATAATATTTTAAGCCAATTTTTATATTTTTTGATAAATTTAAAATTTATCAAAAAATACAAATTTAAAATATTATCAAAAAAATATAATATTTTAAGTTATTTAGACAAATGTCAAACAATTTTATTTTAGGCGTGAATTTAACAAATTGTCATAGACTCACCCATAACCTTTTTTTTTAATAACGTTGGATTGACTTTTTTTTATGATTAAAGAAGCCCACAGACAACGTGGACGATAGTTCCAAGATTTGGTTGGTTCCTTAGATTTTACTCATTTTTTAATTAAAATTTAGAAGAATATGATGCCTGAGAATGTGAATGGTTGGCGTGGAGCTCTTTTTCATGACTTCTTTTCTATTTATTATAAATTCAACCATCATTTATAATATTGATTTACATAAATTATAAATGATTTTTATACCTCTATATTTATTATAAATCTTTTAATTTTCCTCAAAAAATTTTTTTAATTAAATTAATGTCACAAATTAATCAAACATAAATGTTTAAAGTCTAAAATTACTAAAAACTTAACATTATGTCTTGTAATTATCTTTTTAATGTCAAATAAGAAGTTTAAGATTTCGCTAAGAAGATATAAATAAAAAAATTACTCAGAAAGTAAAAAGGTAATTGAAAAATTATAGAGGGAAAATATTATAGTAATCAGTGGCGGAACTTAAAAAAGATTACTGACGCTACGGCCTCACAAAATTAAAAAAAATAAAATTCAATACCTTAATATTTTCAAAAATTTAATTTGTCGCCCTTAGTTTAAAAAAAATCATATTAAAGTTTAAAAACTTTGAATATTTGTAATTAAATCAGCTTCCTTAATTTTTAAAGTTCTAACTCTGTATCTAGAATTTCAAATAAATATAAATTAAACCTTCAATTTTGTTTGAAAATTTTAGTTTGAATCTATATTTTTTAAAGTTTTAAAGTGGCTCTAAACTTTTTCTCTAAATTCTACCACTGAAAGCAATTATCCCTAAATACATAAAAAAATATATTATTATCTGGGACCAAATATTTTTTATATTAAACCTGAACCTGACGCGACCTAATTTTATTCTTTACAAAACTCAATCTGACCTGACCCAAACTCTTTCCTCAACGTTCCTCCTGCCTAGGGTTGGTAATGGATCTTGGACCCGACCCGAATCTGTAGATCCAGATCCGTTTTATAGGGATTGGATCCTAAAATTTTAGACCCGACGGATCTAGGCCGGATCTGGATCCTCTGATTAAAGTACGGATCTGGATTCGGACCTGACATTAAGATCCAGACCTGGACCCGTTTACCCATTTATAGAAAACCCCACCTTTAGTTTTAAAATATATAAAAATGACATAGTAGGTTTTAAAATATATATAAATATTTAATAGAGGGAGACGCCACAAAATGTGAGTTCTTATAGGGTTGATTTTTATACCCACCGTCTTTTCGAATTGCAATTACTTTGAGAGAATAAAAAGTCACCATTAAAGAGAGGGTTTGATGAGTATAGTGACGAGGATGATTTTGCTAAATCAAAGCGACAAAAAACTAGAACGGTGCCGGTGAGGGGTGAGGTTGATCAATACTCGGAGAGTCCTACTTTGCCCGAGGATAATGAATTTAATGTTCTTAGTTAGTGGAAAAGAGACCGAAATTACCCTACTTTGCGAAAAATTGCCATGGACATTCTTGCAATTTCGGTTCTTCGGTTGCTTCGGAAAGTGCATTTAGCATGGGTGGAAGAGTGGTTAGTGCTCACCGTTCTAGGCTTCATTCTCAAACCGTGGAGGCTTTAATGTTCTTGTAAAATTGGATGGTTGAAGATGTCAAAGGTAATTTTGTACTTATTAGTAGTTATATTATTCCCCTTCCCTTCCTTTGCTTTAATTTTATATTTTACATTATTTTTTAATGTAATTTTTATTTATTTATGACAAAGATACTTTTGAAGGAACACATGTCTGTTCCACTATTAATGAAGATTGTAATGATGATGCGGAAGTGGTGGATATCATTGGTATGGTATATAAGAAAGTTATTATATTACATAACCTTAATATTAATATTTAAATTTCGCAGATATTATTTTTATTAGACAAATTTTTCTCTTTGGTTGGTTGTTTCTTGTTTGTATTAGGATGTTAATGATTTAAGTAGTGATGAAGACTAGCACTCTAAGGAGGTAGAAGTGCGGTACTCGGCTTGCGACAATGGAATGTTCCATGATCTACATTTTTTAATGTTTGTGTTATTCAAAAGACATTTGTGTAATTGTGTTGGAGTTTTTTTGAGACTTTAGTTTATCATTTTTTATTCTGTTACTAGTTGTATTGAAATTAATCTTTCCTCCATTGGAGATGTGATGTGAAATTAGTCAATAACAATTTTATTACGTTAAAAAATAGGTCAAATGATCACTTTTTAATATACCCGTTTTGGACCCGAATTCGTGAAATCCGTTTGATCTGGACCTAGGTCCCAATTTTCTAGACCCGCAGATTCGGGCCGGGTCTGAATCTAAAATGGGTCTGGATCTGGGTCCAGCTAAATTTGGTCCAGATCCGGCCAGTTGCCATCCCTACTCCTGCCCTCCACATCAATCTTATACGACTCTCGACCCTTCAAACGGACCAGCATCCTCAAGAGTTTGTATTATAAATGGTGTCAAAATCAAAGTTGTAATGTGAAAGACAAAAAGAAGCCCTCGTGGAGGGACCAAAGTCTTGCTCCGTTTAACATGTCTCAAACTCTCATGGTACTCCCTTCCTCTATCACATCATAGATTGTTCATGAAACGGTCCGTTTTAGGGACAAACGCAGAATTTTATATTAGGAGGATCAAACTTATAAAATTTTAGGGGGCGAAAATAGATTTTTAATATAGAATACATAAAATATTTCTAAATCATATACGAATTTCAAATTTTTAGAGGGGGTGACCGTCTCCTCCAACTCCCTCGGTCCATCCCTGGTCCATTTTATTCCCACAAAAAATATATTTATAAAACTATATAATAAATGTTTCATTTGAAATTTTAATTATTGGAAGAAATAAATTTATGGTTATGAACCATGGGATGAGATTTTCAGGGATTTCCTTAGATTTGAATGCATTGGCCATAGCAAAATTCAGCCCTTTGGGTCCACCATATTTCATCAATTATAAATTTCCAATAATTTCCTTCTATTTTAGAACCTTATTAATGAAGGTTAGGAAGGTCCAAAAGACATTATGACCTCCACATGGTTTAATTATTATTTTATAAATGAAAAATAAAATTAAAACTGAAAATTTAGACTTTTGTTATAAAATTACAAGAATGAAAAGTATATGTTATATATAAAAGTAAAATTTGATTAAAATTAGATATAATTATATTTTTAAAATTAAAAAAAACTTATGAATTTTAATTTTTTAAGATATTCATTAGAGTGGGTCTAATAATTAATTTTTATTTATATTTTTGATCCAAATAGTAGTAGAGACTAACTATAAATTTTAAAACTGTTTCATACTCAAAGCAAGAATCGAAAAAATCCCACAAATTTTTTTTGAAACAAAAAATAAAAATTGGGTCAAACTATTTATTATCCAAAAATATTTAAAGATGACAAACAAATCCATTTAATTCAAGGCCCATACGAGGTTCAACCTAAACCCAATTTCTAGCCCAATTTTAAATAAAGTCCACAATGATTAATTGTTCCCAAAATTCAGATGGACTAATTCTAAAGTCCAAAGTGAAATCTAAAATTCAATTCCTTTAAAACCAAAACATGGTTTTAAATTTTTAGAAAAAAAATAATTGGGCTTTATATTTTTCAAAATTGAAATTTAAAAATATTATTAAATAAATCCGAACGAATTCAATTGTACGATTGATGTTTATATATGATTGTAACCATAGGCAAAGCCGGAGCAACCAAGGGTTTCGATACTTGAAATATATTATAAGGATATATTATTTTCTCTTTTTATATACATAAATAAAAAGTAGCGTACAAGATTGAATCGAGACTTTATGTCAATCTAAACTAAAAAATATCTTTGAAGTATCAATACACCATGTACTTCATCGACATAATATATTAATTTTTACTTGGACCATATTTAAGGGAAAATATTTGGAAAATAGGGGGTGTGAAGAGATATTTAGGGATATTCGACAAATTTTATAGTGTCAAGAAGAGGACGTCATCTTCACATGACATTTTGCATTCTTTAATATTATTTTAGGCCGATGGCAGGACGCCACCTGTACACAGTGTCATGCCCGTGAATATCATTTTGGCTCAGCTGGTGTAGTTGATTAAAGCTGCGCGGAGCAGCTGACAGCTGAGGGAATCCTGCATGGCTCATCTTTCTCGTGACGACGCGCTGACGGTGCAGGGAATCCTACAGAGCAGGACTCAACCTTGACATGGCGTCGTCCTCGTCAGTGGGCAAATATGACAGCAGGCACGAGAATGATAATATATTTTTGTTTATTTTTTTGATAATAGAAAAGTCTATATATATGGGGATATAAAGAAGAATAGTGTATAAGGTTTCAGAAAAAATATTGAGAGATTTTGAGGTGAAAAATTTAGTGATATTTTTTGAAGATATATTCGAAGAGGTGAACTTTTTTGAAGTATATTTGGTTGTAGATCTTCTCGGTTTCTCGAAAGTAAGTAATCTATTTTTTTTAATATGAGAGGGATTTGTAAAATTTTGTGTGTGATTGAACAGTTGTTTGGCGAAATATTCTATTTTTTTCATATCAGGTATGTAAATTTAATTTGTTTGTATTGTAAATTGTTTACTTATAAATTATTTTTAATATATCTGTTTAATTATTTTTTTGAAGGATTTAGAGCATATTTTCTCAATTTCTCATCTATCATGTAAGTTTTTTGTATTTATTTATTTTTAATTATTTATTTTTTTAATAGTTAATGCTATTTAGATTCAAAATATTATAATTAGATTCAAAATAGATTTAAGATATATTTGTAAAATTTTTATAAATATATTCAAAATAATTGTTTGACAGATTTGTGTGAAAATGGCATATGGAGAAGTTTTGTTGTACCGTGACCATGAGCACATTTCTCTCATATTCGTGAATAAAAAATAAGTAATATAAAATTTATTATGTCATGTGCAACACGAAATAATTTATTATAATAAATTAATTATAAGGTCAAGAACATACCTTCCGCGGTCGAGGAACGAAGATCAAGAAACCTTCCGACCTCATAGTTTATTACTTACAACTCGCCTGAGTTTATAATGCTTCATTTCTTTGTGGATTTAAGATTGTCCCCGGGTTGATAACTGGATAGATTGAACGATGGAGGCCAAATATGCACATATTTCGTTTTCCATTCGGCGAATGCACGATAACTGTGAAAGATGTAGCAATACTGCTTGGTGTCCTAATAAATGGGATTCCATCGGAGCAAATACATAGAATGTATTAGCCTTTTGCAGTCAGTACGTTAGAAAAATTCCTCCTAAGGCAAATGTTAAAGGTCTACGTGTGAAAATTATATGGTTGCTGAGTGAATTTATTGTAACAGAGAGATTTACTCGATAAGAACTTATGTATGCAGCTCGAACATATATGCTGCAAATCATTGATGGGATATTGATGCTAAATACATCTGATAATCTAGTTCACACATAATATCTGCCGTTCTTGGAAGATTTTAACACAGCTCATGAATACAGCTAGGGATCTGTAATATTGACATTCTTGTACCATGAAATGTGCAAGACCTCAATTATGATTGGCGAGAAGAAGACATCAAATATTGGTGGATGCCTAATCTTACTGCAATCATGGGCTTGGTACATGCTTCCTTATCTAACGCCCATTGTGGAAGCACTCGTGCAATTTTTGCTTGCAAAAAGGTAATACTATGATTACAATTGTTATAAATATTTTATTGATATAATATTTATCTGGAATGACTTAGAAATATAAGTTCAATATCTTTGCAGATAGAGACATAAGTTAAAAAATACAGGGGTGGTGCACAACAATATTAGAGATATAAGATTGAAGATTAAAATAATAAAAAATGAGATATCATAATATTTTTAAATTAATTTTTTGACTTAGTATATTTTAAAGTAATGTTTGTGTATGTATATTAATATTTGTTTTTATAGTTTATTTGGATGCCGTACGAGAATCCAACAATCAAGGCTTGTATACCACAAAGTGTGCGTGAATGTAGAACATTCTAGGGTGCAGTTGTGCCTTTGATCCATTTTTCTACTGTTGAATATCATTGTGCTGATAGAGTGTTGCGGTAGTTCAACTTTCATCAACCCAGCCCTAGAGCTCCACCTGGTATTGAACGCATCCATAGTGGACCTGCAAAAGGTAGATTCAATAAGAATTGGGTTGTGAAGCAAGCCAATTTCATTACTCTTTGGGATGAAAGATATACGCGGTGGGCAAAAAATTTGACTCCAATTAAAAGGTAATGGTTTTGATTTTAATTTATAGTATTATTCTTGGTATTTGAAAAATAGAAAACCATTCTTAGTATCCCTCGAAGTTGGAAATAAATGGCTTGAAGATACGCGATGCTTAAAACATGTACACTTGTCATTCGGGTTTGGTCAGAGCTCACAAGAACCAACAAATGAATCAAACTTAGATTGTTCTACGGGTTGGCGTTCTTCATGGTCTTCGATGCAATCCCTCCAAGACCTGTAAGAAATGATCCTTAGGAAGAACTAATAGAGCATGAGTATCCAACAATCCACACAACAGTTGGTGACAACTCATCATTTTATCCAACATTTGGATTTGGTAATGTTCGGGAACAACCACCAATTCATTTTTTTTTATTTGGTGGCAGCTCATCTTCTTATCCAACTTACAAAGATGATGAGGGATACATATCACAATTTGAGTACCTCTAACATCCGTATATGGGGAAGGCATGGGTGTTGATAGTATGACATCTTTGTTGTCGACTACGACCATTAGCGGCTCATCATTTCATCCAGAAGAAACATATGGTACACCACCATCTATGCAAATGATGGATTATCTATTTTTTCATGATGAGTAGACTCCGGATCAATCACGAAGAATGGTTCAACCCTCTTGATGATACGATCAAACGTTATCTCTACACCGATAGGAATTGCCAAAAATGAGGAAAAAATAATAAATATTTATATTTTGTTAGAATATATTTTAATTTGACTGTTGTTTATTTGTTTATTTGAGAAACAATTTTAGATTATTTAGTCTTGGTTTTTAAATTCAACTGTTGTTTGATAAATAATTTTATTTTATTTTCTTAAACTTGTCTTCTTTCTTAATTAACTATTACATTAATAACTTACTAACAAAGAAAATCAAATATTTCTCAACCAATGGAAGCATTTTAAAATAAGTTATCTAATTAATAGCAATCTCAAACTGAAATATTAAGTTTACATGACGAATATTAAGTTTACATTAATAAAATATTAAGTTGATGGTCCAGCACGGTAGTTGGAAAAATTGGATTTGTTAGGACACTTGTTTCTGGTGTAACCTGGTCCCCGGCAAAGAGTACAATGCTTAACTTGAACTTCCCAATCTTTGTCAACCAGATCATCCATATTAGTATGAATGTGAGTGGAACTCAGCTGACCCTTCAGCTTTCTACGATGCTCTAGATTTGGTAACCATTTTTCAAAAATTGGTTCTACGGCCAATAATCTTGATTCGGGATCGTGTTGAACTGAAATCTGTATATATTTTTCATAATGTGCAGGCTAAAACACTCATCCTCATATGTGTAAGAGTCCATATGAATATGCATACATGTGACATGTGCGCGAGAACATGGGTATCTAAATGCTTGAAATTCGCCATAATCACACCATCTCTCATTAATGTTTAGTCGGTGCATTCTATGCTCACCCCGGACCTTAGCTTCGACAGTAAATTTTGTATTATTTGGGTCGAAGGTTCCGACTCTCATAGAGGTTGCAGCCGCTTGAAGATTCATCATGACATACTATAGGTTTTAGACCAATTTTGTCCGTTGTTCATTTGAGAGTTTACTTCATTCCCTTTGTCACATCAAACTTTACCCAACCTGAAGTAAGTCTCCCACACAATACCTGCAATTGAGAGATGGCGTGTTTCATTAAGCATCGAGTTTATAGCGTCGGCAAGGTTAGTTTTTATATAGTCGTAACGCTTATCTTTATTATAGGCTTGTGACCATCTTTCCCTGGGATGTAATTTGCAAAATTAAATACACGTTCGTGTCGCCTCAAACTTCTTAACCTCGCTTGGAATTTTGGTTGAAGTAGTTCATACCCTATTTTAAAAATAGTTAGTTAAAGCAAATAAGAAAATATCATAAATAAATTAACAATTTTTATAAACAACGAATTACAATTTACCCGCATTTAAAATCTCTTTCTGGATCTTATTGCTTTCGAAATTAGTTTTGGCATTTAAAGTAATATGTCATACACAATATGCTGGATATGCATGCGGAGGCGTCCATAAACTATTTGCTCTGTTAATTACTGGTAAGAGCACAGTCCCTCTTTCATAAATCATACAAACCCCATCTTCTTTTACTATATGCCTGCGTAAATGTCTCAAAAAGAATTTCCATCCACCGACGTCTTCCTTTTCAACTATGGCAAAGGCAATTGAGAATATATTCTTGTCTCCATCTTATGCAACAACCACAAGTAATATATGACAAGAATAAAAACCCTTCAATGCACGCCTTGAATTCCCATAATAACTTACTGAATATCCTTTTACAAAGAATTAGTTCGCCTTGTAAGGTGTACGCCGACAATGTTTCATATTCTACAATGGTTCCTAGGATAAATATTTTCATTGCTCGTATAAGAGCTGGTAGCTTATTATACGATTTATCCCAATCACCATACATCAGCGCCATCGCCTTTTGCTTTGCCATCCATGCCTTGTAGTAAGATAGAATATATCCAAGCTGATTCTGGATGGATGCTACTAACACTACAATCGAAATCCTTGGATCATTTTTAACCAACAACCTAGTGTAGGCACATATTAGATCAGAGTTAAAATTTATGTGGTCCTGTGATAATAAGATATTTGCACAAGTGTGCTGCTCATTGAACCTTGTCACCTCCCACATCTTTGTCCTCTTCATGTATGATATCCTTATCTTCCAAGGACATTTGCTCTTATAATTAATACACCTTACGCAATACGTAAGCTTATCAGACTCAGCAACAGAGAAATTTATATAGCGTTTAATGCAGTACTCCTTAATTTCCAATTGGACATATTTTTTTTTGTTTCGAATAGAGCCTTGAGTTCCAATTCACCATAGTTGGAAGCTGATGAAGAACCAAATACACTGGCTTTATGTTACGGAACTCGCATTGCAATATAGTCCACCTCATAAATGTGGGCTGAAGGTTCATAAGCTGGATAAATGGGCTCTGATTGATTGGGTTTCGGTTCAACATAACCCCAAACAAGTGGCTCATCTACCAACGTCATTCTAGCAACAACATTTGTCCAAACGTCTTCTACAATGAGCTCCATTTAAAAAAGCCCCAAACAGACTGATCATTTTTCAACCCAAGCCTAACGACAACTGTGGCCCAAACATCATCTTCAATGTTCAGACCATTACCTCAGTCGCAGCAGTCCTAACAATATCAACATCATCAGCATCAAGTAAATGAACACCATCATCTTTCGTAACAGGCACAATATTTTATTCATCCTCACTGAAATCATCAAGTGTTTTGCCCCAACGACCAACTAGGTTTTCAGTGTCATAATCTACTGATGAGCTCATTCTATCTACATATTGAAAAAACAATTATTAGCTAATTAAAATTAAATAAATACAAAAAACTGACGTTACAAATGAGAAACTGAGAAAATGTGCTCAAAATCCTGGCATACAAACCCTTCAACAAAAAATAATGAAATGGATATATTAAAAATAATTTATAAATAAATAATTTACAATATAAACAAATTAAATTTACATACCGATCTGGAAAAAAATATAATATTTTGCCAAACAACTGTTCAATCACACACAAAAACAATTCTATAAACCCTCTCATATTTTAAAAACGATTAATTAAAAAATATATTACTTAGTTGTGAGAAACTGAGACGATCTACAACCAAATATACTTCAAAAATTTCACATCTTCGAATATATCTTCAATTTTTTTACCTCAAACTCTCTCAATCTTTTTTCTCAAACCCTATACACTCTTCTTCTTTATATCTATATATATATATAAACAATGGAAACCCTTTCAAAAAATATACACTGCAAACCTATTGCCCTGCGTTGCCATGTGCCCAACTGAGGAGGACGACACCATGAGGAGGTGACGTCCTGCACACTGCAGGATTCCATATAGCTTTAATCAGCTGCCAATTGCTCCATGCATCAGCTGCACAAGCTGATCCAAATGGCTAAGAATGAGTGGCGCCGTGTGCAGGTGGCGTCCTGTTATTGACCTAAAAAAATTAAAAAAATACAAAACGCTATGTGGATGTGGTGTTCTTCCTTGATACCGTAAAATTTGTCGTATATCCCTAAATATATCTCGCATCCCCCATTTTTCAAATATTTCCCCCTGTCCCCCAAATTTTGCCTATTAAAAATATTAAATTTTATTTTTGACCCATAAAATGATAAAACTATGATTTCGTCGTACTAAAAAAATAAAAAAGGCACATATAATTGTAAACTTATATTTTGGCTCTCACAAAATTTTACTACTCAATTTCACCCCCAAAAATTATGGCTTCTCCCCCGACATATATGATCTTAAGAAAATTCAGTTAAGTGTATTCGATCACAATAAATTTACAAGTCGATCAAATACCATAAGTTATTCTAAAAAGCATTTGAGTCATCAAGTTAACAATAGCAGCTAGCAATGTTATCAATTTGGTTTTACTAATAACATCATAAAAGCAGAGCATCAAATTATGTCAAACTGAAGTGGAAGGACTGAATCTCTAATTTCAGCATAGTACATGGATTAAAATTAGAATTAAACCACATTTATTATTTATTAAATTCCTAATTAAATAATAAAACCCTAGCAAGCTATTATAAAGTTAGCCACACCTACTGGTTTCTGCTATAAAAGTTCCTGTAAAATACCCACCACTAGTTGGGAATATACATCTTTTTCTCATAGAAGCTCAAAGAGAGAAGTGGTAAATGTAAATCCAATGAAATTATTAGGTTTAAATTGAGTAAAAGCTCATTGGGTCCATTTCATTTGTACTAAAATTAACCTTCATTATAATTATAAACATTATGGTAAAATTCTCTCTTTTTACCATTGGGTTGCAATCAAAATGCATTATGGTAAAATTCCCACAAGTTTAACCATTTCCCCCTGCATATTTCCTATACTACCCAGGATTTTTAACTCGAAAAAAATTAACTTGACTCGAATTATAATTTCATAAATTCATTGGACTCAAACTTTTTTAATAAAGTTTAAGTTATAAAATGGACTTCGAGAAACTTAGATAACTCAAAATTTTTAGTAATTAGTGGATCAATTTTCAAATTTGAGTTGAGTTCCTCACTTTGCTTGATATATGTATATCGCATAGGAAAAAATATGAAGAAATATATGTATATTGTATATGGTTATAGAAAATCGTTTAAATTACAACCAATTAGTATTTACAATTAAATTCGAACAGTAACTTTACTCGAATTTCATAAACTTTCTAGACTTGAAATTTTTTAAATGAAATTTGACTTATAAAATAGAACTTGTCAACTCGACTACACGAAATTATTTAACACAATTCGACTCAATTGAATGCACACCCCGATCGAGAACAAAACATTTTAATTTCTTAATTAAAACTTAATTTCATATGTTTTCAACACCAACCATAACAACTGAATTAGAACTTGAAATACAAGTAGATGGTGAGTTAAAACAATGGTTTTAATTACATGAAAAAGGATTTGCTAATTAATGAATCAAAGATCAAACAGGCAACATAGTGAACATTGACCGGGTCCTACTATCTTAACAGACAAGAAAGCGGCATGGAAGAATAAATAAAAGGCTTAATGCTAAAATAAGTACTTAAACTATCACATTTTTTCTTTTAGGTGTCTAAATATTTTTTTACCCCTTTTAAGTGCCCAAGCTATCTCGCTTTTTCCTTTTAGGTGTCTAAACTTCTTTTACCTCTTTTAAGTGTCTAAACTATCATTTTTGGTCAAAGTAGGCCTCAATTCTACCTTAAAATGGGCAAAAATGATAGTTTGGGAACCTAAAATGGACAAAAAAAGTTTAGACATCTAAAAGGGAAAAATGAGATAGTTTGGGCACTTAAAATGAGCAAAAAAAAGTTTAGGCACCTAAAAGGCAAAAACATAATAATTTAGGCACTTATTTTGACATTAAGCCTAAATAAAAGGCAAACTAATAAAAAATGAACAAAGGTGAAATTGTAGGTTTGGTCCCTATGTTTTAATTTGATAGTATTTAATCCACTATTTTTGTAATGTCATTAGTTATACCGAATAGGCTTAACTACAAAATAAGTGCTCAAACTATGTCTCTTTTTTGCAATAGGTGCCTAAAGTATTTTTTGGCTAAAATATGTGCCTAAACTTTCATTTTTGACTAAAATAGGCGCCTAAAATATTTTTGGCAGAAATAGGTGCCTAAAGTTTCATTTTTGGCTTGTTTTAAAGTCAACCGAGGCACCCATTTCAACTAAAAATAAAACTTTAGGCACCTATTTCAGTCAAAAAAATACTTTAAGCACCTATTGCAAAAAAGAGACATAGTTTGGACATTTATTTTATAGTTAAGCCATCCGAATATTAAAC
Organism: Hibiscus mutabilis; assembly: GCA_019671005.1. Taxonomy (NCBI): domain Eukaryota; kingdom Viridiplantae; phylum Streptophyta; class Magnoliopsida; order Malvales; family Malvaceae; genus Hibiscus; species Hibiscus mutabilis. The sequence continues at coordinate 49,124,860 of CM033748.1, read as the reverse complement.
ACCATCAACTGTTTAAGTTGAAGCGTTGATGTGAACTTTCTTTAATAGAGGTAAGCACAATTCGACTCGAAAAAAATAAAATTTTCGATTCAATACGAAAAAGCTCGACTCGACTTGATTCAAATCGTAATTTTATAAACTCGACTCATCTTGAAAAAATTTCAAATAAAGTTCGAGGCGAGTCCCTTAACTCTTTTTGATATATGTATATCACATGAAAAAATACGAAGAAATATGTATGTATATCATATATGGTTGTAAAAAGTTGTTTAAATTTGGAATAATTAGTATCATAACATTACAAATGTTTACAAGTAAATTTGAACAGAAATTCGAATAACTTGATTCAACTCGAAATTTTTTTAAATAAAATTTAAGTTATAAAATAGAGCTCGTTAACTTAACTAACTCAATTTTTTTGACCTGAATCGATCCAATGATCACCCCTGCTTAAAAACATCCATACCAACAAGATGGATCAAAATGGTTCTAAAAACTAATTTCCAAATTCGAGCAAAGTACAGGGATCAGAACCAAATTCGCCCAAAAATGATAGTCCTACAATTTAAGGCTGTTTGGCCTTGGGGAAAATGGAGCCACCAACTTTATAAACCCCATTTCTTCCCCATAAGAGTCCCCCACTGTTTCTCTTCTGCTAAAAAATATATTTTCTTTTGGAAAAGCCTTTCTGTTTCAGAGTGGGTGTGTTTGTTTATCTAACAGGCATGGGTAGAGCTCCATGCTGCGACAAAGCAAACGTGAAAAGAGGGCTATGGTCTCCTGAAGAAGACGCCGTTCTCAAAACCTATGTTCAGACCCATGGCACTGGTGGCAACTGGATCGCTTTGCCCCTTAAAGCTGGTATAGAAAACACCATCTTTTGTCCCTTAAAAAAACTAGGGTATTTACTTTAGTTTCTGAGAATTTTCTAACAGGTCCTTTTGCTGTTCTGTCTCGATTTTCATGTCTGGGTATTATTCTTAATTTCACTGTTAATAGGCCTGAAGAGATGTGGCAAGAGTTGCAGATTACGATGGCTGAATTACCTCAGACCAGACATCAAACATGGAGGTTTTACCGAGGAGGAAGACAATATTATCTGCACTCTCTACAGTCAAATGGGAAGCAGGCAAGTTGTGTTTTGTGATTTTGTCTCTCTCCCCCCCCCCACCGGCTGTTCATTAAACCGAAGTTGTGATTGTTTTTTAGGTGGTCTCTCATAGCATCTAATCTCCCTGGAAGAACCGACAACGATGTGAAGAACTACTGGAACACTAAGTTGAAGAAGAAGCTACTTTCCGGAAAAGTATCAAGCTTTAACATCGACAACAATGGCGATTTTGTCAATGCTGCTAACAAACCAGAGGCGGAAGCTGTTTCATTGCCGCATTATTCAACCCCGCTGCCGATTTTATCCGATGTTGGGTATGGATTCTCTTTAGACCCGGTGGTCATGCAGTTTTCTCTGTCACCGTCGAGTCCGAATCCGGACAACAGTCACAGCAGCAACATCGTTGTCGTGTCATCCCAAGAAGGATCCGCCGTGTCGGATTCTACTGGAATTGAATATGTCGAAGATATAGGCAGTGTTGTTCACCATCATCAACAACAACAGTTTAGCTACGACGAGTTCCCTTATGAACTCATCAATGGCGAGATCGGTGTTCCGAGTTTAGCTGATTTTTCTCAGGCAGACAAAGTGTTGTTAACTGGTGTTGAACGTGGAATGGTCGGAAAGAATTGATTAAGTTCAAGCCATGTGAAGGAAAGAGAGAGAGAGAGAGAGACGATTCAGACATTAGCTTTGCGTAGATAAATTTAGGTAAGGCTAAAGTGCGACGGGTTTAGAGTTCGACTAAAAAAATAGATGTTTCAAAACTTTGTTCAAGAACATACATGATTCAAGTCAAGGAAGTGTAGCTTTAAATTAATCTCTGATGTTGATGTTTTATTATCTATTATCAGTCTTTGAATATGTCTGCTTCTCTGAAAGCTGCCCTTAAACTTTCAAAATTTGAACCCCATTTACCCTAATATATATATATATATTCGATTGAGTCTTAACTCAGTTGGTATCTCTTAAAAGTTATAGATTCTAATATGTTTAGGTACAATTATTTCCGGTTTAAGAGTTTGAGAACATGATCCCTAAAATGATTAAATTAAATGCAAGTTCCTCCGAAGATAAAAGATTATAAATTAATACGTGATAAAATTATATTTAGCGTGATAAAGTTGTGGTTCGGTCTTATAAATGATAAAATTAAAAAGTAATACTAATTCATGTTCGACCATCCGGAAAATTTCTAACTTCGTCTCTGATTTACTAATTTATTCAACGCATCAGTATATGCTATTGTGTTGAATTTTGCTTTGTTGAGTAGGGAACAAAACTCTATTTGGTGGTCTCAACCAACCACCTTCTTGTATTGGTTCATGAATTTGTACTAATATTCTTCTATGACCACATGGTGCATTCGTTTTACACTCCTAAGAAGAGCAGTTTTGTAATGAAGCATTTTTTTAGTATATATATGGACAAGAGGTAATATTCTATTATATCATGTAAAACTTTTAAGTTTTACCTTTTTGTGGAGTGTTTGATGAGGGCAAATGAATGACTGATATTACCATTATGCAATAAGAAGATTTTTATGAAAAAATAAGCGGTTGATTTCATCCATTTATTTAATCTTGTTCAACGGTATAAAGAAGTATAAAAATATATGCATTTTATTGAAAAATGAGGGGTTGATTTCACCCATCGACAATGTTATTGAAAAAAAAAACTTGAAGTCAATGTTTAAATGGATTAATAACGTGACAATCTGACAACCAATGAGATACGAGTTAAAATTGTTGAATCCAGTTATCAAAATGTGCAACTTTTGACAAATACAAGTAGTAAGCTTGTTCAAAAGAAAAACAATACACATATACCACACTCAAATCCATGTCAAATATGTAACTTTTCACAAACACATGTATCAAATTTGTTTTTAAAAAGAACCAAACAAGTAATCCCAGTAGAAAAACGGATGATGTTTATCCTAAAAAATTCAGATTCAATCGCTTTATGTACAAGGTGTGTGTGCATTGTTAAATGGTTGAGAATATGTATGAATAAATACTACCTTCTAATCTGCACCTTTAGACTATTTAAAAAATATATTTTTAAAAAAAGCAAAGAATATCAAGTTTATAAAGGTGACAAATTCGGATACCGAATAGATTAGTAAACCCCTCTATATGTGTATATAATTGTTTTCTTTTTACCCTTCCGATTTTTCAGGACTTTGTCTTGATTAATTCAAACCGGTTCACATCGCACACTTGACTTTAGTGGGTAAGTCTTTCAACATGAATTTTCTACATATACAAGGCTTCGAACTCAAGACATGCTTAAACGATATCAAACTGCTTATCGCTTGGACCATATCGATAGTTATGTACATATAATTGTTGGTATTGAATGGATTAATTTATGTGTGGAAAGGGGTGGGCATGGGGTGTGAGGGGGGTGATTCCGTCACCATGTCTGCCTGTTTTTTGCTGTTTGAGGGGTCAAGAAACTTGCATGGATGGCCTGTTCCAACCTCATCATTCATTTGCTTTAAAAGCTTATTCTCTTCTTACAGCAACCATAAAATCTCTTTCTCTCTCCTCCAAACGTATTCTATTAGTATTGTTTTTGGCAAACTCATCCTGTCCTACTCCTCAGGATTCTTCCTTTTTTTTTCTCCTTCGACTATCTATACGTATTCTAATATAATTACAAATACGTGAAGGAACAGAGCTAAGATTAGATATTGAGAGGGACAAAAGTCTATTACACCTTTGAGAGAGACAAAGACTTTGTTTCACTAATATTTAAAATAAAAATATAATTATATAAAAAAATTGAAAGAGACAACGACTTCTTCAACCTATTAATAGCTTCGTCGCTGAATACGAGTAACTATTTGTTATAGTCTATGTACGTATACATCATCTTCTTATTTGAATAGTTAACATAGCTTTTACCATATAAAAAACTCTTTAGTTGAACTTAAGGCAGTGGTGAAACGTCCTGAGAGTCAAGATGGTTTAAAGATTTAAGAGATTTTATGTAATTCATTAAAAATAAAATTTTTGCTTTTTTTAAAATGAGCCAATATATGTTGACTTGCGTATGTAATAGACTGAATTTTGAATAAAAATGAGTCAAACGTGACTCAATTTTAAGGGTCGCTCCTATTGCACATGTTTAGAACCACATCTGATTGGTGCTAAGAGGACGAGTAGAAATCCTCTGCCTTTTTGGTGCCTCTATTTATGCCACACTGAAAAAATAGGTTTAGAGTTTAGGGTTTATGATTTAAAATTTAGAGTTAGGGATTAAGATTTGATCTTTAAGTGTTGAAATATAAAAAAGAGCACCAAAAGGGCACAAGATTTTTGGAATAGAAACTCTCTATCCTTTTTGGTGCCCCTATTTATATCCTTACACTAAAAATTAGATTTAGGGTTAGACTTTAAGGTTAGGATTTAGGGAATTTGGGGTAGAGTGTATTTTTAGGGTATAGAGTGTAGGGTTTAGGATTTAGAATTTAAGGTTAGGGCTTATAATTTAAATTTTTAGTGTTTTTTAGTTTTGGGACATAGAAAGGAGAACCAAAAAGGAAAAAATAATTTTTGTCCATATTTTTGTTAAGAGGACATAGTTCACCCGAACTTTTATGATTTAATTGTATTTAAGCCTTGAAAGTTTTGCAACTATTAAAATTAAGTCTTAATCCCTCCCAAAATTTATGATTTAATTAATTTTTAAAATCCTATCAGTTTTAAAGTTCATAGAACTAAGTCTCGCCCTCAACTTTTTGGTTCAATTACCTTTTTAGGACACGTCAGTTTTGAAATTAGTAAAATTAAGCTTCAGTTATTTTACGATTTAATTATCTTTTAGAATATTGTTACTTTTAAAGATAAGCAACTTAATTCTCCCTATAATTCATCATAAATCTGCCTGATTTATTCTTTTTTAATAACTCGAATTCAAATAATATTATCTTTAAAAGATAGGAAAAGAATATAGATAGCATATGATGTTCTGGTCTTCGGTTTTTTATCAAAGGCTAGCAGTAAATTATTGAACGAAGACCAGAAAATAATGAAGTTCTAACCCTTTTCCGTGTACTTTTACCATGCATCTGACTTTTACCATACCACCGAATGAAAAAAGGAAACGGTCAAATTGTGGTTTAGCCCCTTCACTACTCTCAAATTTAGATTTAAATTCTCTACTTTAATTTGATAAAATTTAGGCCTTCCGTTTTTATAATGTTATTAGCAGCATAAATTGATAACATTGTCATTTGTTGTCAATAAAGTGATGCTGTGACCTAAAAAGACAACATTAACCATTTAACAGTAATATCAAATTAGACATAATATTAACATTATAAAAGTCAAGGGACCGAATTTTGTCAAATTAAAGTAGAAGGACCAGCCAAATCAAGCTTTGGAACAATTGGCAAATGTTGAGGCCCTAGGTTCTTTGTGAATTTTGTCGATATTTACAATGATTAATTCTGATTGTAATTGTGGTTCTGATTAAAAGTTGTAATCTCATAAAAACAGAGGGACTAAATCTCAAGTTTTTGTACTAATACCCTAATTAGACCATAGGGAGAAAACCCTTTTGCGTTTGGTTCACGAAATTTTTTTTTACCAGAGATAATAATTTTTTTCAGAATCTTATTCCCATGTTTAGTTTCTCTTCATTCCCACCAACCCAGAAAAAATTATTACCAATAGTAGCGCTTTTTTATCAACATTCCAGGAATGTGATTTCCATCATTCGCTTAGGTATTTGTCAATTCTCGTCACTTTGGACAAAATTATCCTTGAAATAACGAGTTTCCTTAATTTGAATCCTTTGTACCAGATTTAAATGGCGTAAATTTATTAAATAATTTTATTTCACATTAGTTTAATATTTAAATAGTTTTATATATATTTAAAAAGTATTTTAATATTTAAACAAAAGAAAAAAAATTATGGCTATGAAAATTTTCGATAAAATGTCTAAATATTATGTAAATTTTCTATAAAATTTTGGTAAGAAAATAAAATAGACACAACATGTTATAAGGATAATATTTGAGTTTATTGGTTTTATGTTCTATTTTCGTAAAAATTCTCGTAACTTGGAGTTTCATAATACGATCATCATCTCCTATTTATCATTTTTTCTTGATTTTATGCAAATTTATTATTTATTTTATTATTTCAATTGTACTTTAATATTTGGGGAGTATATTTATTTAAAAATAATTTTATATTAGTTTAATATTTAAATGTTGTTACCCATTAAATATTTATTTATTTGAATTTAATTATAAGAATTTTAATATTAATAAATATATATATTTCATATTGTTTATACTAATTATATTAGTAATATACTAAGTATAATTGTATGAATCTTCAAGCATATATTTTTTAAATTAATATTGAAAGTTTAACTTGTTAAAAAGAAAATATATCACAAGGACAATATAGTAAAATTTACTTTCAAGTAATCTTATATTCCCTCAACCAAACAATGTAATCTTACATTCCTACCAAATAAACTAAACAAGGTAACATTCCCATTAATATCTTAGGTAATGTTACATTCCGGGAATTCTATTTCTGAGAGTAATCTTACATTCCGGGAATTCTATTTCTGAGGGTAATCTTACATTCCGTGAACCAAACGCACCCTAAACTGAACATGGAAAGCTTTTCTACTTTAAACATTTATTTTTTTATCAAACCTTTTCCATTTTTCTTCTGCACTTTTGCTTTATAAAAATAAATAACCTTTCTCTTAAATCAAATATATATATATTAATTTGTAGAAACATGGTTTTAATTTGGGGATATTCTTTGATGAATTCAATTTATCTTATCTCAACTTGCCACCATATAAAGGCCTCCAATTAGCATATTTCCTAGGCCAAATTTTTTTGTCCTTTTTCGGTGTCTCTTTCGGTGCCCCAATATTAAAAATTAAATTCTAAACTATAACTTTAAATTTTAAATCTTAAACCTTAAACCCTAAAAAATACACACTACCTCAAATTCCCTAAACTCTAATCCTAAACCCTATCTTAAACATAAACCAAAATTTTTACTGTAGAAGCATAAATAAAGACACCGAAAAAAAACAAAGGATTTACATTCTATTTCCTAGCTTTGATGTATTTAGGTGCGACTAGATAATATCGACATTGTCCAAATGATCACTAATGACTCGAATAGCTCGAATCTCATCTTTGTAGTCTGAGCCATTGACTCCCTCCATAAGAAAAGTTGGATTGTTGATTTTAAACTCATAAAACGTGAGACGAGATGGTTTGAAAAAATAGAACGTCTCGACTGACATTTTTATGGGGATTCATGAAACAGTTCATGTTAATATCCAGAGTATTCCCGAGAGAGATATCTCTGATCCTCATATCTTCTCATAATGTAGTTGTTTTCTTATATCAAGCATTTAAGGCTCCCCTTTCTATTAAAAAGGGCATCTCATTGTTTTATTAAATTTAAACCCTAAACCTTAAACATAAATTTAATTGAGTTGATTCGTATAATCAAGGGCAAACAAAGCTTTGATCTTCCTTGATTCCGTTAAATATAGTTATTGCTAACTAATACAACGATAAAATTATATTTTAGTCTTAAAAAATTTACAATTCGATCGATCCTCTGTATGAAAATTCTTGACTCCAAACAACTACAAACCCTGTTTACCAATCTTTGCCATTATAAGGAACTGCCGAGAAAGGGTATTGAAAATTCAAAGTTTGGGCAGACATTTTGTTCCCTCTAATGTTTGAACATTGCAGTTTCAGACAAATTCCATCATAATGTCCTTTTAACACCATCTTGGTGTCATTACATGCAAATGAATATTCCTTCTTACAAAAATATTTAACAAAGGCAAAAGATAATTTAATTTAATCCTCAATTTGTTTATTATTTAATCAGTATTTAAAAAATAAAAAAAGGACCCATTTTTCATGAAATCTGAACATTTAGACAAAGAAGATTTCCAGTCACAAATGACATTAGTATTATTCAATGTATTTGTACTTTTCATATGCATTTTTATTATTGTACGAAAATTCGAGTATGATTAAATATTTGTATATGTTTCGATCCGTTTGCAATACATTTTATTTAAAAAAATTTAAAGTTAATTCGAAGAAGTTAGATTATAAACTATACATAATTGTTCCGTTCTATGATGTGATTTGAGTAGAAATCGCAATAATACTTGGGGAGGGATCTTCCAATTGTGCTGCCGGTCGAAATTTTTAAAAACCAGAAGCTATTGTGTTTCTAAGATGTCTAGTACTGTTTTGGTCTTGAATTTTGTTTTTTCGACTCTTAAAGGAGTTTCGGGGACGCTTTTACTTAGGAGAACATAGTCTGTAGATTGTGTAGTACTTATTGTGACTTACCTCGAATGTTGTGTTGTTATTGAGGATCTAATTAAAGAAATTAGAGAGTTGGAGGACTTGATTGGAGAGATGGTGAACTTCGAGGACCAATGTCAAAGTGGGAGAGCAATGGCGTGGAGGGGACTTTGAACTCATGTCCTTAAAGGGAATGTCATGTAAGCCATGGTACTACCATAGCTAGGTGATCTCTAATTGTGGTCGGAACTTTTGACTAGGGTGTGCAAAAAAAATTCAATCCGATTGATCCGATCTATTTATCCGATTCAAAATTTCATATATCTGATTTGTTTTTTATTTTTCAGATAATTTGGATCGGATACGGATAGTTATTTCATATTCGTATCAGATATCTGATTATTCGATATTCAAAAATTTAAATTTTTTTATAGATATGAATCTTGTTATATTCGATATTTTTATTTGTAATATATGAAAAATTGAAATATCCATGTATACAAATATTGTTATATTCAATAATTTGTTGATTGTCATATTCGAAAACCTAAAATTTTCATGGATAAGACCGTCAAATTAAAAAATAATTAAATTAAGTCATAAATTTAGATATACAAATATATGATAAAAAACGGATATTTGAAAATTACATATTTCATTTTTTCGGATCAAATACAGATCGCTAAATTACCTATCTAAAAGTTACGAATATCTAAAATTTCGGATCAGATCGAATTGAATAACCAAAATGGACACCCATACCTTTGACAATCAAAAGATATTGTAATTTTGAAATTAAAACTATATCAGACATCTCAGGACCACAATACCTTCTGATTGTTTGAAGTTTTGACCAATCACACAATCGAAAAATCCTCAACAATAAAGTTATATTTCAATCTCAATGATAGTCGAGAGCAAACAAGAATTTTGGTCTCTCTTCATTTAGTTATCATTAAAAATTTGACTCGTGAACTCACATTTAAAGCTAATAAAAACTAGAGGTATTCATTTTCGGGTACTTCATAAGTCGGCCCGTGTCCCGATTCATTTTAGCTGGATACCCGCTATTCGAGTACCCATGAAACCCGGGTACTCGGTTTATGTTTTTATTTATTTTTTTAATTTAAAAGTTTTAAAACATCATATTGTAAACACATTAAATTTAAAAGTTTATAATACATAATCCAAATACAAAATTAATGATTTAAAGTTAGTTTTAAGATGAAATATATATATATATATTAAAGTTTGTCACCAAAAATATATTAAAAGTATTAATCTCATTTTTCTTTCGAAACCCGGTATAGAAATGTAATACCTCTCTATTTAATCAAAAAAAATTATTTGAAAAATTTAAAACTTAAAAGTACATAATACAAACATAGAAATAATTTAGAGATTTAAATTTAATTTTAGGTAAAAATATTAAGGAACCTAGAATAAAAATATAATTTAAAAATAAAAAATAAATAAATCAAAATTATTGGGTCGGGACGGGTACCCAGTTACCAAAAAAATTCGACCCAGACCCGACCCAACTACCCGGAAAAAATCCCGAGTCGAATAATTTTTTAAAGAATTACTCAGTTTTTTAGGTTTGGGTCATCTGGTCGTTGGGTCTGGTCAACCGGGTTGATTATTTTTGAACACCTCTAATAAAATCACTTAAAATTATGAGATTCCATATTCAAATTCTATGTTAATATAAATTTATTTTAATTTGAGTTTGAATTTTGTTGTACCTCCGCCAAATGCTTTCGGAGTACACCACCTCCGGAGAAGATTTCACTGCTACCGCACAACACTCAAGCATCAGGGAATTCGAAACTCTCCGCTCGGACACTCCTACACCTTCAGAACCATCGGCCCCCGGAGCTCTTATCCTCTGGACCACTATGCATACTCAGCAACTACGACTCGACAAGACATTCATCCAGTCTCTTTGACTCACTGGCTCAACCTGCTGCCCGACAGCCGGGTCGACTCTTCCAGTCCGTCAGTAGCCATCACTAGACCTGGTACGGTCTCATCAAGCATCACTCCATCTATAGTAACAAGGGGATATAAATATCTCAAGACCGAAGACAAAGGAGACGAATCTTCGACATCAACCACACACTCTCTCCCCATCCTCTCCACATGACTCTGACCACTCCTTCCACACTATTTTCGGCTCTCGGCCCCAAGTCAACCAGGGGTGAACCGCCCGATTCTACCACCGATCACCGTCCCTTGTGGCTCTCCGCTCGTTCCACAACGGGTGAACTACCAATTCTTGTCCCAAAACCTTCCTTCATCTACTGTCTCCACCTCCTTGTTTGATGTCGCTCAAAATTGACATCAACAAATTTAATCATTTATTTAGAGATTGTATTGATGTATTTTGATTGTAACTGTTCATATTTATTTTCTAGAAGAAACATAGAGAAAGGTTCGAAGATAAAGTAGTTGTTGAGTCCTATATATATAAAGAGAGGTTAGGATCCACTTACATGGTGTAAAACTTATTTGGTTTTACACTAATTTATGACCATTGGATGAGTAGAATGGATGGATGAGATGAAAAGTTGAAAATAAGGAGATTTTTAAGGAGGAAGAAGAATGTTTAATCTCATCCATCCATTTCACTCATCCAATGGCCATATATTAGTGTAAAACCAAATGAGTTATACACCATGTAAGTGGATCTCATCCCTATATATAGAGAAATATGATAGGTTGACATAATATAAAATTTTATTTTTTTAGGATTGTCGGATGATTGAAAATAAGAGACTAAATTTAATAGTAAGTAAAAAAGAATTTTTTATAGAATAAAAGGATTATCTTTAATTTAAAATTTTAATCTTCTATATTAAACTCGGTTAATCTATTGATCATAAATCAATGTAAAACTAAATAATGATATATATATATAAAAACAAATTTTGGATCAATGGATCAATATAAATTTATTATTGAAATTATTCACTTCTCATTTTCAACTTTTAATCCCAACCATCAATTTACACTCATTCAATGGTCGAAAAATAAATGTAAAACAAAAAGTTCTACGTTGTGTAACTGGATCATTGCAATATGTAAAATCCACAAAGTTTTACACCAATTTATGACCATTTGATAAGTTTAAGTTAATGATTGAGATTAAACTCTTCTCTTTTTTTTTTCCTTAAAATTTCTACATTTCCAACTTTTAATCTCAACCATTAATTTAATCTCATTAAATAATCATAATTTAGTATAAAATTAAAAAAAATAAATTTTATATTTTTATATCATTCCATAAAAATTAACTACTGAGATTTAAACTTTTCAATTGAGCATTATCTATTTTTTTCGTAAAACTCGCAGCCATAAATTTTTACTTACCCAACTATCCAAATGAAGTATAAAATTAAAATATTTTAATAAATCTTGTCAGTTGTCACTATATATAGAGAGAGAGAATCTTGAATGGTTGAGCTTCATTAGTCTTTGGCATCGACCTTTTCAATATTATGGTTTATTTTAAGCTCAAAATTTCCCATGAATTTCCCATGCATGTTCTCCCAACCCATTTTATTATAATTTAAGACATTGATTTATTTTATTTAATTTCTTAAGCCAACGGCTGTGATTGGATGTCAAGTAATATTCGAATTTTCTAATGCATGTGGTTTCACTTTTCTACTTCTAGAAGATTACATTTTGAATGTGTATTTGGAAGGGGTTCTGCAATTATTCAAAGGAAATAAGGTAACAATTTAGGGCGTTTATGGGAGTGTAATTACTCATTTTTGTCCGGATTATAAATATTATAACACTATTAGTTAATTATAGTAATTGTTATATGTGTTAGTATGTACGTATACGTATGTGCTATGGATGTGTTTTTTTTTTATATAGGTGTATGTGTGTTTATCATAAATATCGGTATGTGTTAATATATTATATTATTATTAACATGAGTTATGTAATTAATGATTGTAGATATTATGATATTGCATGCATATGTATTATGTATGTTTATATAAAGTATGTTTAATGTGATATGGTTATTGTATATGTATATATTATATTTAATATGTATACCGTACCGCACTATTTATGTATTATTTTATAGGTATTTATGTTATGTACATATTAATTAATGTTTTATATTATGTTATATATATTATGTTATTTAATTTATATTATGTGTATATTGTCACGGGGCCATTATCCTCTTCCTAAAAGACATGTCTGATAGGATGTGCAGCACCACCGTATTTACATCCCAAGACCTCCATTTTCCTTTCCGATGTGGGATGAATGACCCCGCCTCTTCTCAGTTACCAACTGTCACGTGGCTAAAGTTCCAACCAGCCCACCGTTCGGCCTTAGGCGATGTGACTCAAGATAAACGCCTAAGTAAGCCTTTTCAACCCTCTTGGAAGATCAAACTTCCCAAGCACCGACAAACGCAAAACGTTCTACGCGAAAACGGATCAAACGAGATGAGCGAAGAAGAATTTCGAAAGAACGCTCAAGTCAAAGGGTCGCTTTGATACCACTTGTCATGGGGCTAGGGCTCAACCCTAGTGGATCCGTGCGGCCTTTGACGTTAATCGGTCGATTCTTGCGACTAAGTAAGCCTTCAACCAGCCTTGCGATTACTCCTGCTCGACAACGGCTCGGACAAGCCCTCTAGGCTTCGGTGGATGCGGAAGCGCTTTAAGCACTATGGTGGCTACTCTTGGCCACTCGAGAGGCAACTAGAACAAAGAACCAAAGACAATTGAAAGGGACAAGAGAAAAGCTAGAGTAAATGCCTCAGAGTCTTATTACTCTTCTCAAATGAGAGAATGAATGGAATGAGATGGATGATCGATGATACAAATGAGAGTGTGAGGCTATCTATTTATAGTTGAGCTCCCACTCAATCAATGGTCCGGATCGATTTACATGGATGGCCAAGATTAGCCCAAGTCCTTACAAGAATATCTAATCTAGGAAAGAATATCAAATCCTACCTAATTACATCAATTAGTAGGTTTCTTTCCTCAGATAGCTGATCACACCCGATATGGCAAGATTCTTCATTTGACTTCTTGTCTTCTGCCATTTCTGAAAAGCCAATGTGATCTGGCTCTCTAGCATTCTCCAAGTCTTGGGCTAAGTCTGGTGGTCTTGGCAAGCCCGATGATCCGCTTTGAACCTCTTGGGCGGATCCTTGAGCAACTGTCTCGGACCAAAATGTTTGGGCCATGACATTCTCCTCCACTGAACTTGGCGACGCCCTCGTCGTTGCACTAGAATGATCCTGGGTAGGGTCTCCTTGGATACTGCTACCTATTGCCTCGGCTTGGTGAGGTTCCCCCATATGAACTGCTCGCCTCGGCTCTTGCCGCCATGAAATTCCTCGATCCTTTTCACCATTACTCACATCGTCTTGGTGGCTTCTCGACGTCTTAGCTTGCTCATGTCCCCCTATAAGGACTGCTCGCTTTGACTCTTCCCGCCAAGTGATGTCGCGTGCTATGACGCCTTCGGATACATCACCGTTGTAGGAGCTTTCTCCTACAAGCCTTGGTTTGCCTTGGTCCCGCGGCAAAGTCTTGGGTGTCACCATGTTGAACACCGAACGAACTCTCAGATTCGTCAGCCCATCAGTTTGGCTCCTTAGAACTCTGAAAGGTCCCTTCCAAGCTTCGTCTCCCCCGCATCGATGGTTAGGTCCAACTTGACCTATGCTCATCAAACTTGGCAAATCAAACTCAAAAACACTAGAGTTGTGTTTGAGATGTACCTTTCTCTCGGTTGCATTTACTCTAAAATGGGCCAGTCCTTCTGTCTCCACGAAGTCTGGCCCTTTTGCATCAAACCTCCATCATTGAAGGCCCGTTGCCCCTCGTTGCACTCTCCTCTCTGACTTGAAGTTTAGTGCACTCTTCTTGCATCGACCCTTCTTCCTCGAAGTTTGGTGCTTCCTCTCACCTTGGCACTTCTTCCCCGAAGTTCTTCGCTCGTTTCCCACCTTGCCCATGGGTGGAGTCTCCCCAGTTGCAATGTCCCTCGGCTTGGCCCCCTTCGACACTCCATTGGTTTCAAAAATGATGTTCTTTTCCCGGACATCCTCGGTAAGCTCTCTCCTAACCTTCTTGGACATGTTCACATTTTTCTACTTTCGGTCTCCCTTGGCCTTGGCAGAAATAGACGGCTTCGAACCAAGCTTTGTAGCCTCGCTCCTTTCGGGCTTGTCCCTCGTCTTGGACTCCTTGACTCGAACTGGGCATCTCTACAACTTGTGAGTTCCCTTACACTGGTAGCACTCCAATTGCTTATTCTCTACCCTCGGCTTAACGACTTTCTTCTTTACTATCGCACCGGAGCTCGACCTTGGCTTGACTAATTTGGCACTCGTAGTCGCACCTTGGATTTCCCTTGGCTCATTGACACTCGCAATTGCGCCAAGTCCCGCTACTTTCCTTTCTTGCTCATATTCTCCCTTGATGAGTGCAGGAAGACGATTCTTCTCGGGACAACTCTTTATCACATGTGGGCCATCACAGAAGTAGCACTTCATCTTTCTGCTCGCCTTCTTCTTTGGCACGGACTTAACCTTGCCATTCCCACAGTCACTCGTCGTGCGCTTGGATGTCTCAACACTTACTGGCTTGTCTCCTGCAGGCTCGGTCAGCAACTCGGCCGCATTTTTGGCCTCTCGAATCTAGGCACCTCCTTGCTCTAATGCAAGCCTCGCCTCAGGCCTAAGTCCCTCTAAGATGGTGGCAAGCACACCCCATTCACTCATTGCACTCCTGCAACTGAGTAGATCTTCCTTGAGCTCATTCACCTCGATTCGCAAAGCCTTTACCTCGGCTTCGTAAGTATTACTCCCTCGAACATTCACCAACTCGTTGAGAACTCGTCGCGTCTCATCCTTGAACCGGTCCTTCATGGACTCCAGTTGGTCAAGGCGGGACTCAAAAACACATTGGGTTTTCTTGGCTTTCTCTTCGGATTCTTCAAGCCTACAGACCCTCTTTGTCAATGACGGTGACCACTTGGACAGGCGTTTGATCTGCTCAATCGTCGAGTTGAGAAATTCTTGGACCTCCTCGGTGATTTCTTCCTTAGAGGAATCCACCTTCTTGGACAAGTCCTCTACCTGAGACTTGAGAGTGAACGTTCTATCATTGAGATCCTCAATGAAATCTCTTACCTCGTTCATTGTCATTCTTCTCCAAAAGTTTCCACCATGTATGGAAGCCTCATCTCTTTGTTTTGCCATCTCGACCTCTTCTTTGCAATGAACTACTTCGAAGCAAACCTTCGCCTAACTTGACTGCAACACCAAGTAGGCCCTAACGCAAGCCCCCTCGTCTCGCTCTGATACCACTTGTCACGGGGCCATTACTCTCTTCCCAAATGACATGTCTGATAGGATGTGCATCGCCACCGTATTTATATCCCAAGACCTCCATTTTCCTTTTCGATGTGGGATTAATGACCCGCATCTTCTCACGCGTGACATTCTCCCCCACTGAACCTCGTGACGCCCTCGTCACGAGCTTCCGCTCTTGTGATGGACCACCTTATCACAGTTGTCCACCCTGTCTACACCACTCATGGGCGCTCGACGTGAAATCAGGAAGTCAAAGGGTCACTTTGATACCACTTGAAACGGGGCTAGGGCTCAACCCTAGTGGATCCGTGCGGCCTTAGATGCCTTTGACGCTAATCGGTCAATTCATGCGCCTAAATAAGCCTTCAACCAGCCTTGCGAGTACTCATGCTCGACAACGGCTCGGACAAGCCCTCCAGGCTTCGATGGAGGCGGAAGCGCTTTAAGCACTATGGTGGCTACTCTTGGCCACTTGATAGGCAACTAGAACAAAGAACCAAAAACAATTAAAAGAGACAAGAGAAAAGCTAGAGTAAATGCCTCGGAGTCTTATTACTCTTCTCAAATGTTAGAATAAATAGAATGAGATGGATGATCGATGATACAAATGAGAGTGAGAGGCTCTCTATTTATAATTGAGCTCCCACTCAATCAATGGTCCGGATCGATTTACATGGATGGCCAAGATTAGCCCAAATCCTTACAAGAATCTCTAATCTAGGAAAGAATATCAAATCCTACCTAATTACATCAATTAGTAGGTTTCTTTCCTCAGATAGCTGATCATACCCGATATGGCAAGATTCTTCATTTGACTTCTTGTCTTCTGCCATTTCTGAAAAGCCAGTGTGATCGGGCTCTCTAGCATTCTCCAAGTCTTGGGCCAAGTCCGGTGGTCTTGGCAATTGGGCGGATCCTTGCGCAATTGTCTCGGACCAAAAATTTTGGGCCGTGACAATATGTTATAAATATTATATATTTTTTGTATACTAATATATAGTAAATATTCTATATTGTAAATATTATGTTTTTATATTTGTGGTTCTTTTTATTCGCATATATTTATCTGTTGATGTATATATATGTTTTATTTATTTATTTAACATTTGTTTACCTTCTATTATTTATGTATTCATGTATTTAATTTATCATGTTTATATTTTACCATGCATAATTTTAGGCCTTTTAATCCCGGTATTCTAGTGGGAGTGTCATCCCGGTCTCCGGGTGTCATCTCCTTTGGTACCGTGATTCGAGGCAAAGTTTTAATATTCGAAACTTGTTTTTTTGGGATTAATTATTAAATTAAATTAACTATTTTTTTTCCTTTATAAGTATGATACGAATCTATTTGGTACCAATTTTAGGCGTATTATGGGTGCTAATGCTTCCCTGTGCGTAATCAACTCCCGAACCTAATTCGAATCTCTGGTTTTGTTTTTGGTGTCCGGTCTACCTAATCCAAGTGACCGGTGGCGACTCCATTTTTAAAATACGAGCTTTTCTAAAAATTCCCTTTTTAATATTTTCAATAAAAGTGAGGAACTTTCCCCCAAACACGATTTTTATTATTTTTCGTAACGACATTCGACACTTAGAAAAAAATAGTCGCTACAATATGGTGACTCCGCTGGGGACAAATTTTTTTTTCAAAAATGAAAAAAAGGAGTTAAGCCATAATTAGATTCGTATCGTAATTATTCAGAAAAATTTAAATTTGGCTTAATTTAATTTTTAATTCCTAAGTTTTGTTTTCAACATCATATAGTAGTCATAGAACCTTTAGGAGGAGTGGTTACTTCGCTTCGTGGAGTTTTCACCTCCGTACAATGTTGTAATTCACTTCAGGAATTCGGTCATTATATTTCGTGAGTTTTCACCTCCGTATGATATACGGGTTGTATTCCCTCGAATCGATGTCCAAGTGACGGTTCGAGTACCGTTACTTTAGAATTCAACCGCATATAGTGAGACATAGAGCCTACCTGTTAGAGTCATGCTGGTACTATGTCCGTTTAGCGGATGACCTGTTTAAGTCTTTGTTTGCTTTTTTGTGTATATTCTAATTGCTTGATTTAAGTGTTTTAATTATCTCTGCTTATTAACCATTTATGTAGATTATTCTTTTCAAACTGACACAATTCTCTTTTGTGTTTGTCATTTTTTTCTTTTTGTGCATTGTATTTTAACATCATAAAGATATTTATTTATTTTTTTTTCTTTTTGTGCATTGTATTTTAACATCATAAAGATATTTATTTCCCAAGTGACTATCATTGTAGAAGACATTCATAATGGACAAGAGGTCTCGTATTCAGATAAATCGAGCAGATCACGAGCATTATCATAAGAGTCAAGAGGGTGAATCATATGAAGAGTTCGAACAAGATAGGATAGCTGATACTCGTACTGCGGATGAGCGAGACGAAGTACAAGAGAGTCAGAAGAAGAGCCGGTAAAGAGTCAGAATAAAGAGTTCAACAGTCATAATCCTATTTTGAGCCAAGTAACATCAGTAAATATGACAACTCGAACCCTTTCGTGATTCGTGTCAACAAACCGTGGGAGATACGTCTGGGTCAAGCTCCCAGAAAGTAGAAAAAAGTCCAGAAGGAATCAGCAATGTGAAGAAGAACATCCCAATTCCTATGAGGTATATCGAACTACTCCCAATACTCATTGAAGAAACCTGATCATCCCCGTGCATTCTGTTCCAAAGGAACCGCCTTACCCAAAAAGTTACAACAACCGAGCCAGATGCAGTTATCACGTAGGAAGTTTGGGTCACACTACAAAAAATCGTGGGATTTTGAAAAAACAAGTTAAAAATCCTGTTAATATGGGATTATTGAGTTTTGAAGGCGGAGAGCCCCGATTTCACAGTGAGTCAACGATCACTCAAGGGGAAAGTCGAAGAAGAGCCAAGGCCCGGGGCGGTTGAATGAAAGCGAGTTAAATTCTAAGACCAAAGATAAGGGCATACCAGAAAAGGGCTTTCGTTTTAGTATAACCTCCTCAAGCAGGATAAAGATGATTTAAGCGAGAAATTGAAGAGTTTACGAGATAAACATCAGAAGCTACACTGCATGCTCAAGAATGTTGGTTTGGGTAACACTCTGGAAGAATGAAATAACGGTATCTTACAACTGAAGAACGATTTAAGGCATTAGAAGTAGAAAGGCAGGACTAGTGAAAATAAAGCCCGATTGTTGTCACAAAAGTTAAAGGAAGCCGAGAGCCAGTGCTACATTCTCAATAATGAGTTAGAAGAAAGTTTAAGTATGAACGAGATTATAAAGTCAAGCATGTAGCAGAGTGAGAATGAACTCTGCACATTTCAAACGGAGAATGCAATGCTCAAGGAACAAATAAAGGAACTTAAAACTTCCTTGTGTACGAGCAAGATTTGTGTCGAAGCCTACATGCAAGCTGGTTATGAAAGTATCAAAAAGGTAACTCTCCAGCTACGAAAAGCCGAGCGAGAAATACAAGAAAGATACAATGATATGAAGAGTGTCATAACCCAAGCACACAGGGTGGCTAAACAGGTAGCAGATGTGGCCGATACAGCTATGCCATTAAGTCAGAACATGAATCCTGCACTGGATCATAAAGGGAAAATGGCTCGTTTGCTAAAAGAAGTCCAAAAGTTAGGGGCTAGGGCTCATCAGCATTTGTAAAGTTTACAAGACTGAAATCTGATGTAACAAGCCTTTTTATTCAATGAAAGTCTTTCTACGATGACCACTTTGCGACTAATACCTTATTGCATTCATAGTTGCATTAAAAAATATTCCATATTAGGGGATTTCATATAAATGGAAAAATGTTCGGTAATGTACCAAGACTGATAATACTACGGTTGAAAATAATCTAAGCATAAAACTAATAGAGAGAAGACAAGAGTGAGGTACCGAGTACGTGCCTCGCTCCAAAACAAGTGGCCAACAAACGCATATAGAATATTTTCAATCTTTTGTACACATACACCCTTCTTTTATAAAAATCCTTCTAAAGGACTATTAATGAATCAACACTTCATTCATTCAATTTATTTGTATTTATTAATTTTATTTTGCACTCATTTTTGATGGTCCATACTTACTGTTTGTCTTTTACATTTTAGGCATTTATAATGCATTCCATGCATTAATCAAATAATAATAAATTTTACGAGCTCGATGGCAGTATTCAAGAACTAGTGGGAAGGAAGAATGGAATAAAAACTTGACCAATTATAGGATAGAGTTAAGAGAGAGCTCAAGAAGAAAAAGAAAGTGAATGTTTTCAATACAATGGAGCTTTGCCTAGTCCCTGATTTGACCATTCCTCTAGATTTCAAGACTCCCCAGTTCATGCAGTGCGATGGCACAAGTTGCCTGAGAGCTCTCCTAACCATGTTTTGCAAAAAGATGAATGGCTACATAAAGAATAAAAAGTTGCTAATTCACTACTTCCACGATAGTTTGGTGGGACCCGCTACAATTTGGTATAACCGATTAAGCAAAAATTAAATTTGGTCATGGAGTGACTTAGCTAATGCACTTTTAGGCCAATAAAGATATGCCTTAGACTTAGCTCCGAGTCAGCAATTCCTTCAGAGCGTGAAAATGAGGTCAAATGAAAGCTTCAGGGATTACGCTCTAAGATGGTAGTGCTTGGCAGCCCAAGTTCAGCCTTCTATAGCCGAAGAAGAAATGACGCCCCTATTTCATGCGACGCTTTCCATTGTTTTCTTCTATATAATGCTCAAAAAGTCAAGAAACAGATTCGAAGATTTCATGTTGATTGGAGAAAGGATAGAGTATGCAATCGAAAAAGGAAAGTTAGGGTCTAAGCCTAAAGACCGAACTAAGGAAGATGCAGAAGAAGACAAAGAAGTAAATGAGTGCCGTCTCCAAAGCACTCGCAATCATAAGAGAAGAAAGCCCGTTAATTTTCCTGAGTTGCCACAAAAAGTTCCTCGGATAGACGTAGATCTAGAAATATTTGGGGTTCCTATTGCAGATATTTTTACTTATTTGGTGAAAGGTCATTATCTCACTTCTAGGCCGATAAAGATTACACCTGATTCGTCTACCCATGATTACGACCAGGGTAGTACTTGCGATTTTCACATTGGGGCACCAGGGCATGCCACCAAGAAGTGTAGGGCATTATTAGAGGAGATTAAGAAGCTGGTGCATGATGAAAGGCTGACACAGGAGATGGTGAAATAGTTTATGCAAGAGCGAAAAGAGTAAATTGTTTCAGCAGTTGAAAAGGAGAAAAAGATAAGGCCGATGAATCTTTGGCCTTAAAAAGCCCCATCTTTTGTCCTGTTCATGCTTTAGCTAGATTTAGGACATCTCTGCATTTGATTTTTCTTTTTAAGTAATGCATGGAACCAACTCTGTTACCTTTGGCTCGAATGTAGTAGAGATCTTTTTGTAAATGGCACATGTCAAGTCTGATGATTTTTATTCCAATGAAAATGCATTTTTGCTTAATATACAATGACCTTGAAAGCACGTATATGTATATCTCTTTTTACCTTCATAGGTCACTAGATATCAATTTCTAGATGTGACATCAATTATGAGGTCAACTGGATGTTGTGATAACGATGAGGTTTAATTTTCCCTAACAGACTCTGGTCAACAAAACAAGATTGCTACTCCTTTGATGACATTCAGTGAGGAAAAAGCTCCAAAATTTAATCATATAGAGTTGCTTGAAATTGAAATTCTAAGCGTAGACTTCTCTGAATGGATTGCAATTAACAATTGAAATGTAAGTAAACATGCATAAAGTAATAATGGATTATGATTAACGATTGAGAATGATAATAATGGTGAATGTATAAGAGAAAAAGCACTCTAATGATCGAAGCCTAGTAATAGGAATGTTTGGATAAGAGTGTGGAATTTTTAAGGCACTCCACTGAAGCAAAAAAGTAAATAAGGTTGTAATGCACCATCCAAAAAAAAACCTCAGCTTCATGAGTGATGGTAATATTTTCAAATCATGACTATGCCGAGTAACCCGGGATAGTGTTGTTTGCTCCATCATTATCATCGAGACAAAGGACTGTGATGAGTTGATTTCCCTAAATAATAATAATAATAAATGAAAAGAAATAAAGGGCAGAAAGAAATGAACAATAATATAAGTATGATCAACATCACACACATGCACCTAAAACCCTATTCTTAGAATGATATTTTTTCACTCTAACGGTTAAACAAGTCCAGTTTTTTGGGCTGAGCAAATAATGAGAATTGAGAAAAGTAGTCTTTGTAGCAATGCGGTAATCATGAGGATGAACCAAGTCATCTAGGGATATTTTACAACTTCGAATCGCCACAACATTCAAAGTCTTTACAGACACAAGCTATGCTTGAAATGATCATCGAAAGGTTGAATTTGAGACACTCTTGCACTTAAAGGTGGCAAACGGGTTATTCGGTTCGGTTTCAGTTTGGGTCATTTCGGTTCGGGTCTGATATTATTTGGTTCAAATTTGGTTTTGATTCGGTTCAGTTCAGTTCGTTTTTAGTTCGATTCTATTATGATTCGGGTCATTTCGGGTCGGTTGATTTTTGGTTCGGTTGATTTCGGTTCGGATCAATTTAGGGTCAATGGGAGATCGGTCGGTTTTAATCGAGTTTTTAGGCCGGTCAATTTTTTACACCCTATATATAGATTTATAAAGTCAATATATTTAACTTTTTGGTGAGTTGTACGGTTGTTCATAACCTATCTTTATTTATTTCTATTAATATCTTTTCTATATTTCGGGTTGTCTTTGGTTTGGGTCTATTCGGTTCGGTTAAAAATCGATTTGGGTCTATTTCAATTCAACTAAAATTCGGATTGGTTTTTGGTTCAGTTCGGTTTGTTTTGGTTTTGCATCAAATTTTAGGTTATCATGTTCGAGTCAATTTTGGGTATTGGTTTGATTTTTGGGTATCGGGTCAAGTTTGTCAGGTCTACTTGCACATGATATCCAGAGATTCTATTCTATTTTTTATTATTAAGATTTTAGTTTCAATGGCATGTATGTTAATATAAATGACACTCTTCATTGGAATAACGATCATCAAATTGACATTTTAAACAAAAGGATTTCCATGTATTGCTTCAGGAATTAGATTCGGAATGTAAGGCCCGTTGATGTGATTTATCGAGCTATCATAGAGGAGTGACCCATCAATGACTATAATAAGAGTGATGACATGAATTCATATGTCGGGCGGCTTAGTGCCTTAAAGCATATTTCAACCATGGTGCTGAGTGATTCGGAGAAATGAAGAAAGAACCTTATTAAAATCAAATTTCAAAATACGAATAGAGGTTAGAAGGCTAAGATTGTGGCTTACCCTAAAAAAACTCCGAGTGTTGGGTCAAAATAGACCAAAATAAGCCGATGGTCGAGCATGGCAATTCCACGAATGCATGATTGATCAAGTACGAGGACCTGAAGTTGTTTTCCGTTGAAACGCGACAAGAAGATTGGATCTAAGAATAAGCTCAAGGCATGGGGGCATTTTGCCAGCCCTAATATTAAGACAGATAAAGACTCCGAGTGTCGAATCGGGGACAAGAAGAATAGTTAAGATCGAGACAAAATGAGGCAACAATACCCCATGAGACAACAAGATTGCCTAACAAAAAAGTATAGGGACCAAAATTAGTTTTCCCTAAGATTTTTCGATTGATTCCAGAAGTGAAGATTGAACTCAAAGATGAGTTTAGGGAATTAAGGTATTTTTCTCACCCTAATGATTAGAATAGCTGAACACTTCGAGCGTTGGGATCAAAGACGAAGAAAATAGCTAGGCCCATGATTGAATAGGGCAATGTTCAATGAGATAATGAAAGTCCCTACATAAGAGTGGTACAGGGACTAGAATGAGAAAATTTGCGATGAGGGTAGTGACCCCAAAGAAGGAAAAGGGTGTTCGTGTGAGAGGATTGAAAGCGTGGATTCGGTCATAGGTGAAATGAATATTCCACTGATAAAGTGAAGATTGAAGAGCATGGTACAAAAGAAATGAAGGAAAGAAATTCGAAAAATGACCTTTTAAGGGATATGATTCTAAACTAGAAGAAAAAAAGAAAAAAAGAAGACAAAAAAGAAAAAAAGAAAAAAGAGAGAAAAAAAGAAAGTATTACATTGCATGCATCATATAGATAGGGGCATGCTAATTTAAAAGCATTTTACTTGTTTTAAATAGATATTTGAAGAATACCAGAGATTTCGGTCTACAACTTCATGTTGAAGGGGTAGATCCTTTTGAAGATTTCCATTGGTAGCCATTTTTGGCGTGAATCTAGGTCTTAAGTCCTCTGGGCCATCTGTAAGTCCTCCGAGCATGATGTTAACCTTATTTTGATGTCAAGACTAGTAGAAACCGGGGCATCATTATAAGGGATTGATAGCCATTTTTGGCGTGAATCCAGATCTTAAGTCTCTCAGGCCATCTGTTATTCCTCCAGTCACGATGTTAACCTTATTTTGATGTCAAGGCTGGTAGAAATTGGAGCATCATTATATGAGATTGGTAACTATTTTCGGCGTGAATCCAGATCTTAAGTCTTCTAGGCCATCTGTAAGTCCTCCGGACCTGATGTTAACCTTGTTTTGATGTCGAGACTGGTAGAAACTGGGACATCATTATAAGGGATTCTTAGCCATTTTCAGCGTGAATCCAGATCTTAAGTCATCTGACCATCTGTAAGTCCTCCGAGCATGATGTTAACCTTATTTTGATGTTAAGACTAGTAGAAACTAGGGCATCATTATAAAGGATTGGTAGCCATTTTCAGAGTGAATCCAGATCTTAAGTCATCCGGGCCATTTTTAAGTCATCCGGGCATGATGTTTTATTTTGATATCAAGACTGGTAAAAATTGGGGCATCATTATAAGGGATTGGTAGCCATTTTGGCGTGAATCCAGATCTTAAGTTCTCCAAGCCATCAGTAGGACCTTCGGGCATGACGTTAAGCTTTCATTCGATGTCAAGACGAGTACAAATCGGGGCATTGAAGATTGAAGTTTGAAGAATTGGTCGAGGAAGAGCGGAGAGTTCCAAAAGAACCCGTGGTTCCAGAGTCAAGGACAGGGAAGTAGGACAAAAATGAGTGTTTTTTGGTCTTTGCTTTGTTCTTGTTGCACAAGAACAAACAAAGAGGGGCATCTGTAATCACTCATTTTTGTCTGAGTTGTAAATATTATAGCACTATTAGTTAATTATAGTAATTGTTATATGTGTTAGTATGTACGTATACGTATGTGCTATGGATGTGTTTTTTTATATAGGTGTATGTGTGTTTATCATAAATAGTGGTATGTGTTAATATATTATTATTAACATGAGTATGATTTATATAATTAATGATTGTAGATATTATGATATTGCATGTATATGTGTTATGTATGTTTATATAAAGTATGTTTAATGTGATATGGTTATTGTATATGTATATATTATATGTACTATATATTATATTTAATATGTATACCGTACCGTACTATTTATGTATTATTTTTATGTATTCTATGTTATGTACATATTAATTAATGTTCTATACTATGTTATATATATTACATTATTTAATTTATTTTATGTGTATATGTTATAAATATTATATTTTTTTGTATACTAATATATAGTAAATATTCTATATTGTAAATATTATGTTTTTATATTTGTGGTTCTTTTTAACTCGCATATATTTATCTGTTGATGTATATATATGTTTTTTTATTTATTTATTTAACATTTGTTTACCTTCTATTGTTTTATGTATTGATGTATTTAATTTATCATGTTTATATTTTACCATGCATAATTTTAGGCCTTTTAATCCCGGTATTCTAGTGGGAGTGTCATCCCGGTCTCCGGGTGTCATCTCCTTTGGTACCGTGGATTGAGGCAAAGTTTTAATATTCAGAATTTGTTTTTTTGGGATTAATTGTTAAATTAAATCGACTTTTTATTTTCCTTTATAAGTACGATACGAATCTAGTTGGTACCAATTTTGGGCATATCGGGGTGCTAATCCTTTCTCGTGCGTAATCAACTCCCGAACCTAATTTGAATCTCTGGTTTTGTTTTCGGTGTCCGGTCTACCTAATCCAAGTGACCGGTGGCGACTCCATTTTTAAAATACGAGCTTTTCTAAAAATTCCCTTTTTAATATTTTCAACAAAAGTGGGGAACTTCCCCCAAACACGATTTTTATTATTTTTCGTAACGGCATTCGACACTTAGAAAAAAAATAGTCGCTACAGGAAGGTTAATCGCACCGTTACAATTTTTCGTTACAATTACTGAAAGTCTCGGTTTGATATTTTCATGAATTGTTATTGTCCCGTTTGAATCTGTTATCACTTAAGTGGTTAATCGAATTATATGGTACGATTATTCGGTTAACCATAAATCGATTTACATCTAATATTATAAATAATATGTATATTTAATACTACTAATTTTAATAACTTCAAAAATAACAACACAAAAAAATTCAATTAAAGTCTTCAATTTAATAATAGAAAAGTCAACAATGCAATAGAGTTTTTATTGTTTTGTACATGATAAAAGAAATTTAATAGTCAATAGTTTCTAGAGCAAATGGTTAAAAGTTCTTAGTTGACACATTTCCCTCCCCCTAAGTTGTGGGTTCTAGACTCATTAAGAGCAAATTTCTCCTTTCCTCCTTAGGTAGGATCTGTTCAAAAAAAAAAAACTTTAATAAGTATATATAATTATCGATAAATAAAAAAGTTTGATTAAAATAAAGACTCGCGAATGTTTTTTTTTCTTTTTCTTCAAAATAAGTGGTGAGAAAAGAGAACTCAGGAAGATAAAAAAAATAAAAGGAAAAAAATTGGTATTAAATATGACTATGAAGTCTATAATTCATGGACGTGGATTTAGGGAAGAAAAAATTTGTATCGAACTTTGTTCTTACTTAAATAAACCTCAAAATTACTAACGAGTTTCTCTTCTTTTCCTTTGAGCTAATTGAATGAGCCAATACTTTAGTAAAAGGGACCAAGTCTCTTTGGGCTAATTGAATGTGTTAGAAATTTAAAGTCTTATAAATTTATTTTTTTTTAAAATGGCCAATTTTCTAGTTCAGTTACCTATCAGTTAGGCCAAATTTTTAAGTTTTTCGGCACGATATATCTATTCAAATTTTTATGAACACCCCTAAATGGCATCAACTAAATTCCCATGTTTTGTAAGTTTATATTAAAATTTCATTAAAAAAATAAAATCATTTTTTATTTTTAATTTCCCTTTTGGTCATAATAGATTTTAGTATTTGAATTCCGTTTCGGGGTTTAAGTTGATACCTAAACCTTTTGTCTAATTAAGCATTTGAACTCGACTTTAGAGTTTAATTTGATATCTGAATTATTTTTGTCCAGTTAGTTATCTAAACTTGACTTTTTGTTCACTTTAGTTAAGCCTCATTATGAATTTAATAGGTTGAGACTAAAATGAAGATTTCTTACGATAGTGACTGTCGAAACCATTTTTAAAAATAGTTTGGACAATTTATTTTTGAATTAGGCATTTTCTTTTAAATTCAATTTTATAAAAAATGAAGTCTCCACCAGTCACTTTAGTAGACCGGACACTATAAAACAACTAGAGATTTTTTAAATTGGGGTTCAGAAGTTTATTACATGTGGGGAAGGGTTAGGACCCCACAAACGCCCGAAATCGGTACCTTTTAATTTCGTGTTTTATTTTGGCATTTAAGATAATAATTCAAACTTAATTTAATCATTCATTATTAATTGTGTTGATATTTGAAATGAAAATATTCCTTTTATAACAAAAGATATTTTATTCCAAATATAAAATGGAAAATACACATATTACAGCTTCCCGCCCCTTTTTGCTCATTGTTGTAGAACGAGAATATGGCAAAGACTGAAAATACACGAATTTTGTCCAAGCTGACCGTCTATCATTCTGAACTGCAAGTTTTTCTCATTATGAACTTCCACTCTCCCTTCCTCTCTAGAAAGCTTGTACAAGTTCTTCTCAATATGAACTTCCCAATCCTTCTACCAAGGTCAGACTAAAGATTGAACTAATTCTTCTCATTATGAACTATTCATTCTTTGAGTTTTTTACATTATGAACTCCTTGCTTTTCTTCTTCTTCTTCTGAAAAACACGGACAAGTTCTTCTCATTATGAGCTTCTTCATCTCTCCTCTAAACATTCTGCATTATCCTCCT
Source organism: Hibiscus mutabilis (assembly GCA_019671005.1). Taxonomy (NCBI): domain Eukaryota; kingdom Viridiplantae; phylum Streptophyta; class Magnoliopsida; order Malvales; family Malvaceae; genus Hibiscus; species Hibiscus mutabilis. The sequence goes on along the minus strand of CM033748.1, from coordinate 49,096,796 downwards.
TAGAAAGCTTGAACAAGTTTTTCTCACTATAAACTTTTTAATCTTTTTGTAGAGACAAAACTACAAAGTCTGAACTAGTTATTCTCATTATGAACTCATTCATTATTCTTGGAAATGTTGATCCACCTCTCTGCAAAGGTGTTAAACAAGCGAGTTTTTCACATTAGAAACTCATCATTCTTTGTTGGGCGAGTTCTTTTTATTGTGAACTCTTCATTCTTTGCTGGGCGAGTTATTCTCATTATGAACTCTTCATTATTTGTTGGGTGAGTTCTTCTCATTAGGAACTATTTATTTTTTGCTGGGCAAACTCTTCTCATTAATAGTTCTTCGTTCTTTGCTGGGCGAACTCTTCTCATTAAGAGTTCTTCGTTCTTTGCTGGGCGAACTCTTCTCATTAGGAGCTCTTCATTCTTTGGCGAAAAAATTTTCTTATTATGAATTCTTCATTCTTTGCTGGGAATGTTGTTCACCTCCTCCTCTGGGGAAAAGCTAAACCTACAAAAAGAAATATTCAGTCAATAATAATTCAACCTAAAGTGATATGGAATATCCTCAATTTCCAGCTTGAAGTGCTGAGATATTTAGAATAGCCGCTCTTTCTTCTCAAGGTATTATCTTTAGAGTCGTTGCTTTTTCTTCATTCAAACTCCATTTGGTTGATATCTTTGCTTCACAAAAACATGAATTGAAATCTTTGATGGATCTACTTCTCTAATCATGAAGTTGTGACTTGAAATGTTTTCGTGTTCCTTGCTGATTTGTAATTTCAAGCCGAAACATACAAAAATACTTTGAATGTATGAGTTAACATGCTCCTACTTATGGATGACTAGGTATATACGATGCATGAGTGATGTCAATTGAGAACCACTTGGATGGGCTCTGATCTTCAAGGAAGGCTCAATTTTTTTTTGCTTCATTTCTTCATTGAAACTTCTTTTGCTACCAAAGTAACCTATCTCACATTCGGTTTCAATCTTCAGGATCTCTAGATCTTTTGCTCTAAAAAGCTTTTTTAGGTTTTCACTTTAGATTTTTTCTCAAAATGCCCTTTCAAATTTTCACCTCAATTTTTTCTTTTTTTAAAGCGCTCTTGCAGGTTTTTACCTCATTTTTTCTTTTCCCCTTTCCGATTCTTTTTTTTTCTTTTTAACATAAAGCCTTCTTGTCTTAAAATGCCCCATAAGTAATGATCTCTGTTCTTAGATAGTATGAACCTTTAATGGATTGATCTTGTTGCAGCTTTTGCCCCAAAGATGGTCCATGTTCTCTCTTTACCCCAAGATTACTTCTTTCACTTTCTGAGCTTTTGTTTTAATGTTTCTGACACTCAGAATTATGTCATTTCCTCGTCATACTTTTCATTATTAAACAAGTACTGAGGCTACCTACTGTTCTACCTGCACTTAAAGGATTAGTACATTATAGTAATACCCACGAAATCCTTTGCTTTTCTTGTGCTTAATCAATTTATCTACAAGATGCTTGTTGAAACGATAAGGGAAAGGCTCAAAATATTCTTTAACTAAATTTTGAGAAAATGGAACAATTTGATAAGTCATGGCAAATATGAAAAAAACAAAGCCAATGCAATGCCACATATATCTATTGTATGAAGGACGCGCGAGTCTATCGACCAAAATAGAGCTTCCAGCCACGAGATTCCTCAAAATTATAGATTTTTGAGAAGGTTTCTTGCCGGATGCCTAATCTTAAAATACATTTAAGCTGCCCTTTCAAGTTTTCAACTCAAATCCTCATTTGGTTTCAAAATGCCCTTTTACAGATTTTCATCTTTAACCCTCATTTTCTTTTGATTTAATACCTAAGGCTCCATTTTGGGTTTTCACCATAGATATTTTCATTTTGCAAAATGCTCTTTTTGGGTTTTCATTCTGCTTTTTCTTTTATTTTCCTTTTTTAATTTTATTTTTTAAATACTTCGAGCCTAACACTTTTTAACTGAGTCTGAGTCCACTAGATTGCTTAACTCGTATCCGTCCATCTTTATTAAAATCAACGCTCCTCCGGGAAAAGGCCTCATTGACAATGTATAACCTTTCCTAATTTGGCATCCATTTCTCACAAAAACCTTTATGAATTGGCACGATCGTTTAAGCATTAGATCACCTTCTCGAAATTCTGTTGGATGGACTTTCTTATTATGAGCTCACATTGTTCTCTTTTGGTATATCTAACCATGGCAAATTGCTTTCAATCTCTTCTCTTCAATGAGATTCAACTAGTCATATAAAGCTTATACCCATTATGTGCCGTCCAATTTCACATATGTTAAAACCTGGTGATAAAATCTCAGTCTCAATTGGTAACATTGATTCTATCCTATAGACCAAAGAATACGGTGTTGCCCTTGTTGAAGTACGCACTGTGGTTCGATATTCCTACCAGGCAAAACATAATTTCTCATGTAGTCTTTGCAAATATTTGAGATAATCTTTTTGATGTTTTTATTTACCGCCTCTGCAACCCCATTCATCTATGGGCGATAAGTCACATAATTATGGTTCTTTATCTTGAACTACTCACAAAACTTCTATTATTATCTTGTTGTTCAAATAAGAGGCATTATAATGATGATTCTTTCTGGTAAACCATATCGATAAATAATCTATTTCTTCAAGGACTTGCAAACTGTTGCTCTTATAATACTGGCATAGGAAGCAGCTTCTACCCACTAAGATAAAATGATGTCTATTGGAAGCTTTTGGATAAATTCGCCTCATTCAACAAAAGGTATTGGTTGCTCCATTAAACGCATGGTTCTAGAAGTTTGTTTCCTTTTTACCTTCTGTTATGCACATCAAATTCTTATTTGGAAAATTAAAGCTCAAGGGATCATAATCATCTGAAGCGCGACTCACTAAGAAATCTGCTATTGCCCCTCATATTATTGCTTTCTGACTTTCATAAACAATATCAAACTCTAATAATAATATTTTCCAATTAGCCATTCTCCAGTCAACGCTGGTGCTTCTATCAAAAATTTCAAAAGATTCAATCTTGAGACCATATACTGTCTAAGCCTTTGAGTTACCCAAACCAAATTACAATAAAGCTTTTGAATTGGCAGATACCGTATTTGTAATCGGTGAATATTTGCTCAGATAATAAATGGCCCTTTGCTTCTTTCTGGTTTCATCATGTTGGCCTAGTGATAACCATGTAAAAAGTATACATTTCATGCCTTTTTACTTAGCTTATTGGTTGGTTTAAAGCTCATTTCATTGCATATAGTTGCATTTAGTTCATATAGTTGCATATGGTGGTGTTTACTTGGTTGCTTTTATATATTTGTAAAATTGGTGCTGCTTTGAGAAAGGTTTGTTTGGGTGTGGTGATGTGCAGGTGAGTCAATGAGCATTGCTGGGCGAAGAAAATATGTCGCAACATTTTGGATGGCATTTTTGAGCGCACAAAAAGACAAAGAAAGAAGATATTTTGCAGTCCACATGTGAACCCCTCACCAGCCAGCTGTGCCACACATGTGAAGGGAATATTCCCTAGGGCACACAAAGAATTAAGGGTAAAAAACCCTAGGAGACCCCACTATATAAAGAATAGGACACCCACATTTAAGGAGAGAGCTGGAAAAATGTTTTATGAGATAAGAAATAGAGAAGCAAAAGACGGTTATCCTTCTTCTCCTTCATTTTGGGTGTCCTCCATTGTTGAAGTTCCAAGAGAAGATTTTACTGGCCTTTGAGAGAAGCAGCAAGCTTAAGGCGGTTCACGGTAGTCCACGGCTGCTTGGGAGTTTTCCTTTACTCTTAGTTGCTCCTTACATTTCCATACTTTTCTGAAATGGATTGTATTAAACGGGTGAAATTTGATGATATTTGCCCAGCCATGAACTAACTTTAAGTGGCTCAGGTTTATTGTTGATGATTATGTTTCTTGTTTGAATGAATGTTTTAGCCTTTTTTCCAGTTTTATATATGATTTGTTCACTGTTTTATTACTTTAGGTTTGTAAGAGCTTTCGAGAGTTAGCCTTTACCTTAGTTTGATTCTTAATGGTCGAGAGAGTTAAGCTTAGATCTACGTGGACAATGGGGTTGAGCCGAGAGGTTAAACCCTAACTCACCTTAGAGATAAGGATAGAGTTTCAACAACTAAAAGGAGTAGAACTTCAAGGATAGTAGCTTGCTAAGGTTCGCGCTGAGAGGTATTGTTGTAGCATTCTTACTGTTAGTTTCTTGCTAGAGATAGTTTAGAAACACATGTGTAAGATCTGCCGAGCATCTTATAAGCTGGAAAATGTTAAGCATTCACGAGAACTAGGCATATGATTACTTGATAAACTCGGCCAGTCATACTATTTGAGAGTTTCCACACGTGTAAGGTTGTTTGAAGTCTTATCATATCGCTCCAGTTTTTAATACAGTGTTTGCTACAACATTTCTTTTAATTGCTCTTATCAACTTTTTTATTTGATATTTAGTCTTTGTTTTGAGTGCTTAAACCTTACTCGAATTCCCTCCAATCCATTGGAGACGATCTTACTTATCACTATTATTACTTGTTCGATGTGTATACTTGAACCGATTATGTATCATTTATAGTACACCATAACACGCAACAAGTTTTTGGCGCCGTTGCTGGGGATTGCCAATTGGTGATTTTGAGTTTAGTTTTTTTGGCACCATTTTAATTCTTCTTTTTGTATAAATTTATTTGCTGTTTGTGTTTATTTTTTTTAGGTGTTGTGATGTTGCATGACCCGAGGAAGACCTAAAGAACCATTATCACCTTTCGTTCCTAAAATCGAACGTCTTTTTAGACAAATAAGACATTTACAAAAAGCTCAAAGAGCCATGTTTGGAGTTCAAAATCAATAAGGTCAACCAGTTGATAATGCTGCGTCAAATCATAGAGTCATAGCTCGCCCACGTGCTATTAGAGACCATTTAAATCCTATTTTGGATGATCTCAACCCTGGGATTGTAGCTCCCGAGATTCAAGCAGCCCACTTACCGGTGATGTTCAACATGTTGAAATCCATTGGGCAATTTCGTAGATCGCCTCATAAAGATACAAGACAACACATTCGTGCATTCTTGGAAGTTTGTGATTCCTTTAGACAACAAGGTGTGCATGAAGATATGTTGAAGCTCAAGTTATTTCCTTATTCATTGCGAGAATGAGCACGAACATGGTTGAGTGGAGTGCCCGTTGGTTCCATGGAGTCATTGACAGATTTGTTCAAGAGCTTTTCACTGCGGTATAATCCACCCAACATGAACACCCAACTAAGGAATGATATTGCTTCCTTTCGTCAAGATGATGACGAGTCGATGTAGGAGTGCTAAGATAGATATAAGGGACTCCTTTGCAAATGTACAAATCATGGTTTTCACGATTAGACGCAAATTGTGATGTTCTACAATGGTGTCATTGCTTCTACAATGATGATGCTAGATGATTCAGCAAATGAAACTTTACTGGACAAATCACCTGAAGAAGCATTTGATATCCTTGATAGGATAGCAAACAATGATTACCAATTTCCTACTTCAAGACTTGGAATGGGGAGAAAAACTCATGAGACACGTGAGCTTGATGCCAATGAATCTATTTAAACTCTATTGTCAGCCATTACAAATATGTTGAAGAATCTCTAACGTCTTAATAAGGTAAAGGAAGTGAAGGTAGCTACTGCTTGTGTTCGTTGTAATAGGAATCATCGTGTGAGCGATTGCCCCAAAAACCACGAGTCTACCAACTACGTGGGGAACTTTAACAGTAACAAAAACAACCCCTATTCAAATACTTATAACCCAAGACTTTATGACGACTACAAAAGCTTTATTTCAAGACCATGTTGCGCCTATCAAGAGCTAAAGAGCATTGCTACAAAGTCATAGTTCATCTTTGAGGGATTTGGAAACTCAAGTAGGTTAAATTGCGCAAGCTTTACATGTTCGACCTCATGGCAATCTACCTAGTGATACTGAAGTCACTAAAACTAATGGCAAAAAGCAGTGTAGTGCACTTACTTTAAGAAGTGGCACCCAACTTAACAAAGAGGATAAGTTTACGGGGAAGAAAGTGGATGACCCAACCCAAGACAGTGCATGAAGAACCTATGTTACAAGAGGATTCAACTCTTGAACATGACAAGAATGAAGGGCTGATAAGTGACCCTACTGATGGAAGACATAATATCGCTACAGCAAAAGATAGACCCCTATCAGTAGATGCCGAAGTCAGACCCCCACCACCCTTCCCTCAAAGATTGAAGAAGCGGAGTGAAGACCTACAATTCAAGAAATTTGTAGATATTCTTGATCAGCTGTACATAAATGTCATATTTTTGGAAGCCATTGAACAAATGCTCACGTATGCGAAGTTTCTCAAGGATATTATCACCAAAAAAGGAAGGTTGAGAAGTATGAGACTGTTACTACAGTAAAAGAGTGTTATTCTGGGTTGAGCAAATTGCCCCCTAAAAGGAAAGATCTGGGTAGCTTATCATTCCATGTTCGATGGGCGATAATTATGTGGGGAGAGCTTTATGCAATCTTGGATCTAGTGTGAATCTAATGCCCAAGTTAGTCTTTATGAAGCTTGGTATGGGAAATGCAAGGCATACCACTGTTATTTTGCAATTGGCAAACCGATCCCATGTGTAACACCCCATTCTCGGTCTAGCGAAGAGCCGAGTCAGAAAGTGTTATCGAAAGACAGATCTAGAAACTGGAGGCTAAATCAGGGTTCAATTAAAACTTTTTAAACTAAAAGGGACCAAAATGTAAACTTTACCAATTAGCGATCCTAACCCAAATTCTTTTATTACCAACTTGTAATTAGACTTACCAATTATTAGCCTGTGAAGTTTCATTACTAGCAGATATCGTTTGCCTGATTGATTAAACTATATGACCTTAGTGACCATTCTGTAAACTGTCCGAAATTCAAATTTTATTCTTTTAACAGAATTAACTAACATCGTATCGATACACCTCACAACCGTATCGATACGCGTAGCCTAATTTTAATTTTCTAGATTCAAGGATTTCAAACCTTACCGATACACAGCTAAGCCTGTATCGATACGCGTTGACTGCGCTGACCTCGTTTCGATACGCTCTAAGACCGTATCGATACCTTTTTCCCAACCAAATTCCAGTGACCAATTTCCGTATCGATATGGCCCAATCCGTATCGATACGCCTTGTTCATTAATCCAAATTATGCCTAACCGTATCGATACGCCATCACCCGTATCGATACACACTGACCAGTAATGACAGATTTTTGCTGGTTTTTATTCAATTTATCAAACCAAATGTTAGTCAAATTTTATCGAACTTTACCCTCGACCTTAAAAACAGTAATTTTTGTCGTATATCAAATTTTAGGGCATTTCGAATCTGTTTAATAAAATTTTACCAATTAGGACTTTTAGGGTCATTTTAACTATTTCCAAACATACCATTCATCACATGCATTTTCTAGACTCTTTTAGACTTATACAAACATATCAAAATAGGCCATTCAGACAGGTTTGGGCCTTATGCCACCTTACTAGGAGTTCGAAAACAAAAGTAAACATACATATAGCTTGCGGAAGTAACTTGTAATCGGGAGATTACACGATCGTGATTTAGAAGTTCTCAAGGTCCTGAAATGCATGAGACACACATATGTTAGGCTTACATAGCCTAGTGAGGTAGTCATCAATACATAAACAATAAAGTTTAACATATGATACGTGATATGAATATGATTAACAAAATAACATGCTTAATTATCATACTTACATATCTTTAATCACAGTCTTATGCTTAATCAAATATCACTATTTTGCATATTTCAACAAAGTTGTTACACATATTAAACCCCTTGGATAAAGTAACAAATGGATACGCGGATTCCCCTTTACACCAACATATATAACGGATAGTAGGCCGTAGCCTTGAGCCGTAGCTCCGGATAAGCCCCTTGCATAATCTATCCTTATCTCCCCCACATATAGGCCGTAGCCCCGGACCATAGTCCACCCTTACTTATACAAGCGCAAATAACCCTATGGCATGCCAATTGTATCCAAAACTCACAATGTCCAAGGTTACACATATTTCATCATATAGCTTACCTTTGTGCCCTTAGGCCATATCATATCGGATCAGATTGTATATTGAGCCTTGGCTCCAAATAACATATCATATCAGTACGCATCATATCATAACATGTTCGTGTCAAATTAGCATATCATATCATATCTTACTCATATCAATTTCACATGTAAGATGTCTCGATTATCACATAATGACTTATAGTATATCAACCTTATCAAAGGCTTACCATGCTCAACTTGGCATCCACACAAGCATTGCTCTACTTGAGCCTTTTGACAAATGCAATGGAAAACACAATACAAATGCAATGGGGTGGCTCCTTGCCTATCCCTTGACACGACTACACTCACCTTGACTACGAGGTTCTCGGATCACAATTTCGTTGTTCCTAGATTCCTTTGGAGGTGACAAGGGATCCTTCTCCAGTATTTGAGCTAGCACAAAATAGGGATTGCATCAAGATTCAATCTAATGATTCAGAATTAGATTTCAAGCTTATCAAAACTTATAGACACCACCGGAATGAAAAAAAATTAGCTCTTTAATTCATGGGCTTATATTTGAACATTAGAACCCTAGTCTTGAAATTAAACCCCAATGAAAGATGGAATCACTAAACTAATATAGGGGTTTTACTCACCGAACTAAGAGCTTTCAAACGGTATATCAAACTTAGACGAAGGTCGAAGATTACACTGAGGTGCTTGCTTAGCTTGAGCTTGAAGATGGAAATTGAGGTGTGTGCTTATTTTGGAAACAAAAGAGTGAGTTTAGTTTACCGGGAACTCAAGAATGAAGAGAGCTTTGATTCTTACAATTTAAAATCCTTTCTCAGCCTTAATTATTTCTCACCAACCCTTGAACCAATAAGAAGCTTTCCTCCTAACCAAGGAAATATTAAACAATTAATTATATCTTTTCACACCTCCTTGATACTCCAAGGCAATTGATGGTTGCCTACCATCCTTTTTCTGAAGAAAATCACGTGGGGATGCAAGCTAAGAGGTGAGTAAGCACCTTGCTTACTTTCCTTTTCAATTTGACTTCAAACAGATTTAAAATAGGGAACCCGTATCGGTGCACGTACATCTGTATTGATACGAAGTAAAACAACTTGTATCGGTACTTTTATAGTCGTATCAGTACAACTAGGCTAAAACAAGCAAGTTAGTTATTGGTTGTTGGACCGTATCGATACTGGCATAACCGTATTGATACACCTAGCTCAGAGTTTGCATTTTTGGCTTAAATTTCTTGCAAATAAGTTCATTCAATCATATAGGGCCAAAATATAACTTCATTAAACAAGAGGGGTACAAGGGCCAATTACACAACATTTAACACATCAAATTCAAAAATTTTGATCACCAGAACCTACTTCTGGCTAGGCCAATTTTTGGGATGTGACAACTCTCCCCTTAAGAAAATTCATCCTCAAATTTTCACTTTAGATAAAAAGATAAGGATACTGCTATTGCATTGTTTCTTCAAGTTCCTATGTTGCTTCTTCAACAGAATGACTTCTCCATAGAACTTTTACTAAGGGCACAGACTTGTTACAAAGTCTCTTGACTTACCGTGTGAGAATATGCACAGGTTCTTCCTTGTACGTCAGATTAGACTGAATTTTTACGAATTCTGGCTCAATTTCGTGGGAAGAATAAGATTGGTACTTGTGTAGCATAGACACATGAAAGACTTTATGGATCCGACTTAACTCCTTAGGGAGAGCTAATCGGTAAGCAACAGGTCTAACTCTTTTGATCACTTCGAATGGGCCAATAAAACGAGGACTTAGCTTCCCCTTTTTACCGAAACGAAAGATCTTCTTCCACGGAGATACTTCGAGGAAGGCATTCCTATCAACCTCGTACTGAATGTCTCTCCTTTTTAGATCAGCATAGGACTTATACCGGTTGATGGCAGTTTTGAGTCGATCACGGATAATAGTTATTCTTTCTTCAGTTTTCCGAAGTAAGTTAGGACCAAACCTCTTGCCTTCACCGAGTTTGATCCAACAAAGAGGAGTTCTACATCTCCTTCCATACAAAGATTCATAGGGGGCCATTTGAATTGAGGCTTGGTAACTATTGTTGTATGCGAACTCAACTAAGGGTGGAGATTTCTCCCATGTATCCCCAAAGTCAATAACGCAGGTTCGGGGCATATCTTCCGAAATCTATAAGGAAGAATCGAGATTGATACGGAATACTTATATATATATATATATATATATATATACGAATCAAATGGGGATATATGGTTACATGTATAACCCTTTCAGATTGGCCATCGGTTTGAAGATGGAATGCAGTGCTTAAGTGCGCTTGTGTTCCCAAAGCCTCATGTAGGGTCCTCTAAAACTGTGACGCAAAACGTGGGTCACAATCGGAGATAATGGAAATAGAGACTCTATGCAAACGGATAATTTCACGGACGTACAACTTCGCGAGCTTGGGCAAACTGAAGTCTATTCTCACATGGAGAAAATGAGCAGACTTGGTGAATCGGTCTATAGTGACCCAAATAGCATCATTATTTTTTGGTGTCATTGGTAATCCACTTTCGAAATCCATCGTGATTCGCTCCTATTTCCATTGTGGAAGTTCAATGGGTTGTAGAAAACTCGAGGTACTTTTTGTTCGGCTTTGACTCATTGACAAGTCAAACACCTAGCCACGAAGTCAACGATCTCTCCTTTCATACTAGACCACCAATACAGTTCTTTTAGGTCTTTATACATTTTAACACCTCTTGGATGTACAGATAAAGGACTAGAATAAGCTTCACTCAGAATTTGTTCTTAAAAGTCATCATTATCGGGTACACATATGCGGTTGCGAAAATACAACAACCCTTCGGAATTTATAGCAAAATCAGGATCTGGGTTATCTTTGATCTTGGCAATAAGGGATTGCAACTCCTCATCGGATTCCTGGAGTGCTTTAATTTGAGATACAATGGTTGATTGAACTTTCAATTCAGCCAACAATTTGCCATGTTTCTTGAGCCGAAAGTGAGCATTCAGACATCTCGGAGAGGGAGTAAGTTTTTGACTAAGAGCATCAGCTACGACATTGGCTTTACCGGGATGGTAATCAATAACCAAGTCGTAGTCCTTCAGTTGTTCCATCCATCTATGCTGACGGAGATTCAATTCTTTATGAGTTAGGAGGTACTTAAGGCTCTTGTGATCAGTGTACAGATAACACTTCTCACCGTACAGATAGTGCCGCCAAATTTTCAAAGCAAACACGACTGTGGCTAGCTCCAAATCATGGGTTGGATAATTTAACTCATGAGGTTTGAGTTGTCGTGAAGCATAAGCTATGACTTTGCCTTCTTGCATTCGCACACAACCTAGCCCCAGGTGGGACGCATCACTGTACACAGTGAAGTCTTTACCCAACTCGGGTTGCACCAAAATAGGAGCATGAGTTAGGAATTGTTTAAGCTGATCAAAAGTTCTTTGTTGCTCCACGGACCAAACAAAGGGAGTTTCTTTACAGAGAAGTTTTGTCAAGGGTGCGGTAATCAGCGAAAATCCCTTAACGAATCTACGGTAGTAGTCTGCAAGGCCCAGAAAACTATGAACTTCTCCAACATTCTTTGGATAAATCCAATCAAGGATTGCTTGAATCTTCTTGAGGGTCAACTTGGATTCCCGTAGAAGAAATCACATGGCCCAGAAAGGATACTTCGGATAGCTAAAATTCACATTTACTGAACTTGGCGTATAACTGCTTTTCTCGGAGAGTTTGAAGTACAATTTAGAGATGTTCTTTATGCGAAGCTGAATCTTTAGAATAGATCAAAATGCCATTTATGAAGATGACTACGAATTTAACAAGATGAGGTCGGAACACACGATTTATCAAATCCATGAAGGTTGCAGGTACATTTGTGAGCCCAAAATGCATCACTAGAAAATCATAATGGCCATAACTGGTTCAAAAGGCAATCTTTAGAACATCAGACTCTTTTACCAGCATTTGATAATATCTGGATTAGAGATCAATTTTGGAGAAGATAAAGGCATCTTTCAATTGATCGAAAAGATCATCAATTCTTGGTAACAGATGCTTGTTCTTGATTGTTACCTTGTTTAACTGGCGATAGTAGATGCATAGACGAATCGATCCATCATTCTTCTTTACGAATAAAACTGGCGCTCCCTAGGGTGAGGAACTCGGTCGAATGAATCCTTTATTCAAGATGTCATGAATTTGAGTCTTTAACTCTCTTAATTCTACTGGAGCCATTCTATACGGAGTGATAGAGACTGGAGTAGTCCCTGATTGCACTTTGATCTCGAATTCTACTTCACGGGTGGGAGGGAGTCACGGAAGCTCATTGGGGAACACATCAAAAAACTCTTTCACTATAGGTACATCTTCGAGTATTGGGTCTTCCTTGGTATTCATGGCACACATAAGAATCGTCTTAGGCCCATTTTCAGATTTCATTAGGTTATACTCTCCTTACCGAGCCCACGAAGGTACAATTTCTTTTTAGAACAGTCTACCCAGACTTGGTGTTCAGCTAACCAATTTAGGCCTAGGATGAGGTTGAATTCGAGAAAGGGCAAAGCCATTAAGTTGGCCGGAAATGGGATCCCTTGGATTCTCAAAGGATAAGCTTTACAAACTCGTCGGATAATCACACTATCTCCTAGTGGATTAGAGGCAACTATCTCAGATACAACATGTTCAGATTCTAAAGCATACTTGGTAATCAAAGGTTCACTAATGAAAGAGTTCGTAGAGCCCGGATCTATTAAAGCATAAACATGATCAGAACATAACTCCACCATACCTGCTACCACATTAGGTCATCATCCTACTCTCGACCTTATACATGGTACATCTGGGCTGAAGTCTAAGGATCACGTCCAACCGAAGAGGTATTGGTGTTATGAGGTCTTCCTGCTGATCTAGATTGCACTTACTTTGCTCTATTTCCCTTGTTAGGGTTGTTCTGAAAAGCTATAGAGGTAGGTGTGTGACGATTCTGCAGATACTGTTTGATAAAGTGGCTAGACTCGCCACAGAGATAGCAAGATCCCGATTGTCTACAGAACTGGCCTGGGTGCCTCTTCTGGAAGAAATTACACAGAGGAATTTGAGAACCTTTTGCGGAGCCACCCGTACTATCTATTGAGGCTGTACGAGCAACAGATGCTCATGCAGACTAGAATTGTAGCACATAGCTGGATCATGGCATCTACTGATAAGCGGTAGACTTTTGATCCTATTGTCTACCCTTCTTGTGAGGCATAGAAGGCTTAGAGTCATCTCAAAATCTCTTATCGGGTCAGCCTTGATTCCCTTTTCTTCTTTCAAATTCCCTCTGAGAGGCTTCAGTAGAAATGGCTCAATTGACGAGTGTCTGAAATTTCTCTATCTCCAGAGCAACGAAGAGAGGACGTAATTTATCATAGAGGCTATCAATGAACATTCGGCATTTCTCTTTATCTGTTTGAATGATCTTACTACCATATCTTGCGTACTTGCAAAAGTCGTGGATGTACTACTCTACAGGTCTTCCCCTTTATTTCAGGTGGAGGAATTTCATACGTCTTTCAGCGAGATAGTGGTCGCTGACATATTTCTTGTGGAACTCTTGAAGAAATAAGTCTCACGTAATCCAGTGTTCGGGCACGGTGAGCATCACAGTGTCCCACCAACTTTGGGCTTCTTCAGAGATCAAAGCCAAGGCATATTCTAACTTGTGCTCCTCATGGCACTTCATCTGCTTATTCAATACTTTAAGCGTGTTCTCCAGCCAGTATTCTACGATCTCGGGGTTATCCAGGTCCTGGCCGGTGAAGATAGAAATCGGATAATGCTTGAGCTTATCGATAGGGGCTCTTAATAGGCAATGATGCTTCAGTAGGCTGGGGGAGTGGTTCTTGTCGGAGTGACACAACCACTTCCTTGATCATGTCAGCCATGGACATCAGATATTTCTGCTGAGCGGGTGGCATTAGCAGAGGATGAGGTGGATCATTTTGTGACACACGTTCATGCTGGGTTTTAGGCCCTAAATTATTCCCCTAGGTCGAGGAGGAGCCCGGATAAGGTTCATTGACATCACATCTATCATCGTCGCATACATGTTCAGATCTAATTATGCATAAAGATTAAATCGTGTAAGTTGTAAGTCACGAATATCATATACAAATAACTCCTAGGTGGCATAAGTACATACAGACTCATAACGGCTTCAGTTTAGTCCTAAAATTGACTAAACCTAGGCTCTGATACTATAATTGTAATACCTCATTCTCGATCTGGTAGAGAGCTGGGTCAAAAAGTATTATCGGAAGACAGATCCAGAAACTGAAGGCTAAATGAGGGTTCAATTAAAAAATTTTAAACTAGAAGGGACCAAAACATAAACTTTACCAATTAGCGATCCTAATACAAATTCTTTTATTACCAACTTATAATTAGACTTACCAATTATTAACCTGTGAAGTTTCATTACTAGCGGATATCGTTTGCCTGATCAATTAAACTATATGACCTTAGTGACCATCTTGTAAACTGTCCGAAATTCTAACTTTATTCTTTTAACAGAATTAACTAACATCGTATCGATACACCTCACAACCTTATTGATACGCGTAGCCTAATTTCAATTTCCAGATTCAAGAATTTTACCAATTAGGACTTTTAGGGTCATTTTAACTATTTCCAAACATACCATTCATCACATGCATTTTCTAGACTTTTTTAGACTTATACAAACATATCAAAATAGGTCATTTAGACACGTTTGGACCTTATGCCACCTTACTAGGAGTTCAGAAGCAAAAGTAAACATACATATAGCTTGCGGAAGTGACTTGCAACTGGGAGATTACACGATCGTGGTTTGGAAGATCTCAAGGTCCTGAAATGCATGAGACACATATATGTTAGGCTTACATAGCCTAGTGAGGTAGTCATCAATACATAAACAATAAATTTTAACATATGATACGTGCTATGAATATGATTAACATAATAACATACTTAATTATCTTACTTACATATCTTTAATCACAAAGTCTTATCCTTAATCAAATATCACGATTTTGCATATTTCAACAAAGTTGTTACACATGTTAAACCCCTTGGACAACGTAACAAATGGATATGCGGATTCCCCTTTACACCAACATATATAATGGATAGTAGGTCGTAGCTTTGAACCGTAGCTCTAGATAAGTCCCTTACACAATCCATCCTTATCTCCCCCACATATAGGCCGTAGCCCCGGACCGTAGTCCACCCTTACTTATACAAGCGTAAATAACCCTATGGCATGCCAATTGTATCCAAAACTCACAATGTCCAAGGTTACACATATTTCATCATATAGCTTACCTTTGTGCCCTTAGGATATATCATATCGGATCGGATTGTATATTGAGCCTTGGCTCTAAATAACATATCATATCATTACGTATCATATCATAACATGTTCGTGTCAAATTAGCATATCATATCATATCTTAGTCATATCAATTTCACATGTAACATGTCACATAATGACTTATAGAATATCAACCTTATTGAAGGCTTACCATGCTCACCTTAGCATCCACACAAGCATTGCTCTACTTGAGCCTTTTGACAAATACAATAGAAACCACAATACAAATACAATGGGATGGCTCATTGCCTATCTCTTGACACGACTACACTCACTTTGACTACGAGGTTATCGGATCACAATTCTGTTGTGCCTAGCTTCCTTTGGAGGTGTCAAAGGATCCTTCTCCAGTATTTGAGCTAGCACAAAATAGGGATTACATTAAGATTCGATCTAAAGATTTAGAATTAGATTTCAAGCTTATCGAAACTTATAGACATCATCGGAATAAAAAATTAGCTCTTTGATTCATGGGCTTCTATTTGAATATTAGAACCTTAGTCTTGAAATTAAACCCCAACGAAAAATAGAATCACTAAACTGATATAGGGGTTTTACTCACCGAACTAAGAGCTTTCAAACGGTATATCAAACTTGGACGAAGGTTGATGATTGCACCGAAGTGTTTGCTTAGATTGAGCTTGAAGATGGAAATGGAGGTGTGTGCTTATTTTGGAAACAAAAGAGTGAGTTTGGTTTATCGGGAACTCAAGAATGAAGAGAGCTTTAATTCTTACAATTTAAAATCTTTTCTCAACCTTAATCATTTCTCACCAACCCTTGAACCAATGAAAAGCTTTCCTCCTAACCAAGGAAAGATTAAACAATTAATTATATCCTTTCACACCTCCTTGATACTCCAAGGCAATTGATGGTTGTCTACCATCATTTTTTTGAAGAAAATCACGTGGGGAGGCAAGCTAAGAGATGGGTAAGCACCTTGCTTACTTTCCTTTCCAATTTGACTTCGAGCAGATTCAAAATAGGGAACTCGTATCGGTACGCATATATTCGTATAGAAACGAAGTGAAACGATCCGTATTGATACTCTTATAGCCGTATCGGTATGGCTAGTCTAAAATATGCAAGTTAGTTATTGGCAGTTGGACCGTATCGATACTGACATGACCATATCGATACACCTAGCTCAGAATTTGCATTTCTGGCTTAAATTTCTTGCAAAGAAGTTCATTCAATCACATAAGGCCAAAATATAACTTTATTAAACAAGAGGGGTACAATGGTCAATTGCAAAACATTTAACACACGAATTCAAAATTTTCGATCACCGAAACCTACTTCCAACTAGGCTGGTTTTTGGTATGTGACACCATGTTTGTCCAGAATGGAGGACCGAAGATGTTGTGGTGAAGGTGGACAAATTTGTTTTCTAGTTCACTTTCTCATTCTCGATTGCGAAGCTGATGATAATGTGCCCATTATTTTGGGGCGACCATTCCTAACCAACGGTCGAACTCTGATCGACTATGAAAAAGATGAATTCACCATGAGAGTGGCTAATTTGAAGGTGACCATAAATTTCTTCAACACCCTCAAATATGTGGATGATTCAAAGGAGTGTCAATGTCTTCAGGACATGGATTCTATAGAAAAAGAGGAAGCTGTAGCATTTTGTTGTAGTAATTTTGCAAAGGTTGAGGATTATTTGATGCTCAATGAAGATGAAAATGAGGAGCTCGGCGAGTTCCTAATGGAGGTGCAACAATCTAGCTTGCTCATAGCTAGACCATGTACGCAATTCGAACCTTTAGATTTTACTAAATTTATTCCTCCGAAACCCTCACTTGAGCATGCACCCTCATTAGAATTAAAGCCCTTACCATCACACCTAGGTTGCAATGAAACTTTGCCTGTGATAATTTCCTATAGTCTTCAGCCTGGCCAAGAGCATAGCTTGATAAAGGTGTTAGCTCAACATAAAAAAGCTTTAGGTTGGACTATGGCTGACTTGAAAGGTATAAGCTCTACTATTTGTATGCACAAAATTTTGCTTGATGAATACTGCAGCAATTCTGTTGAACCCCATGGAAGGCTTAATCCAATCATGAAAAAGGTGGTGATAAAGGAAATAATCAAGTAGCTCGATGCTGGAATTCTTTACCCAATTTTTAACAGTTTGTGGGTTAGCCCGATACAATGTGTACCGAAGAATGGAGGCATGACCGTGGTAAGCAATGAGGACAATGGACTCTTACCAACAAGGACCGTCACGGGATGAAGAATTTGCATGGACTATCGAAAGCTCAATACGGCAACCAAAAAATACCATTTTCCCCCTATTCATCGATCAAATGCTAGACCGATTAGCGGTCAAATCCTTTTATTGATTCCTTGATGGATACTCAGGGTACAACCAGATTGCTATAGCGTCAGAGGATCAAGAGAAGAGTTTTCAAATATGCATGTTAGCCATCTGGACTTTGCAATGCTCTAGCTACTTTTCAAAGATGCATGTTAGCCATCTTCTCGGACATGGTTGAAGAGTTTCTAAAGATCTTCATGGATGATTTCTCAGTCTCCAGAGATGACTTCGAGTCATGATTGGGTAATTTAGTAAATGTTCTTAAGCGATGTAAAGACGCAAACTTAGTGCTCAATTGGGAGAAGCATCATTTTTTGTTGCAGAGGGGATTGTTTTAGGCCACAAGATCTCGCAAAAAGGAATAGAGGTGGACAAAGCAAAGGTTTAAGTGATCGAGAAGCTACCTCCTCCCATCACTGTGAAGGGCATTCAAAGTTTTTTGGGCCACGCAGACTTCTATAGGAGGTTCATAAAAGACTTTTCCAAGCCCTTATACACTCTGTTACAGCAAAACTAGCCCTTTGTGTTCAATGACGATTGTTATAGTGCATTCAAGGAACTGAAAGAGAAACTTATCACAACACCCATTGTTGTTCCCCCAGATTGGACCTCACCATTCGAGCTTATGTGTGATGCAAGTGACTATACAGTGGGAGCAGCACTTGGACAACGCCGAGGTAATATCTTTCATGTCATCTATTATGCTAGCCGCACTTTAAATGATGCACAAATCAATTACAAAACCACTGAGAAAGAATTATTGGCTGTTGTGTTTGCATTTGATAAGTTTAGAGCATACTGATAGGCACTAAAGTCATTGCACATATCGATAATCCAGCTATTAAGTACTTAGTGAATAGAAAAGATGCTAAACCTAGACTTATTAGGTGGACAATTATCTTGCAAGAATTTGACTTAGAGGTTAGGGAAATAAAGGGCATTGAAAATCAAGTTGTTGATCATCTTTCTAGGCTAGAGAACAAGGGTGAACATAATAATAAACTGGAAATTAAGGAGGAATTTCCCGATGAGAAAATATTATTTGCTACGGCAATTCTGTGGTATGCTGATATTGTTAACTTTCTCGTTAGTGGTATTTTGCCTCCTGATTTGAATAGCCAGGGAAGCAAAAAATTTAGACATGATGTGCGATTCTACTATTAGGGCGAGCCTTATTTATTCAAGCAATGTGCTGACCAAATGATTCGAAGATGTATCCCCGAAGAGGAGCAAAAGGATATCTTATTCCATTGCTATTCATCCTTATGTAGAGGCCATTTTGGTGAAGCTAAGACTGCTGCAAAGGTCCTACAAGCCGAATTCTATTGGCCCACCCTCTTCAAGGGAGCACATGAATTTCACCAGGCTTGTGACAGATGCCAAAGGATGGGGAATATATCTTGAAAGCATGACATGCCATTGCAAAACATCTTGGAGGTGGAGCTCTTTGACGTATAGGAAATCGACATTATGAGACCATTCCCTTCATCATTTGGAGATCTCTACATCCTATTAGCTGTGGATTACCTGTTGAAATGGGTCGAGGTAGTAGCTACACCGAAGAATGACTCCAAGACAGTCTTAAAGTTCCTTCACAATAACATTTTCACAAAATTTAGAGCCCCAAGAGCTGTCATAAGTGATGAAGGCACTCACTTCGACAACAAGCTCATTTCCAAAGTATTACAAAGATATGGGGTACGGCACAAAATTGCTACAACATATCACCCCACAAACCAATAGCCAAGCTAAAGTTTCCAATCGAGAGATAAAGTAAATATTGGAGAAGGTGGTCAGCCCCAAAAGGAAAGACTGGTCCCCAAACCTTGATAAAGCTGTTGCGCGTAATAAGTGCTACGCAAATGTGCAAGTATACACGTCGCAAGTTATAGTATAAAAGATATCGTCTCCACAGGGATTGGTGCTACTTCAAGAATCTAGTCTCTTGCACTGTAAAAATAAAAACACAAATAAAAGATTATAGAAGTTTAACTAATCTAGAAAGCAAATAAAGTAAAAGAAAAGATGAATTCAAATGAGAGAGATAGGCCATGTTATCATGAGTTGAGGTGTGATAGCCGATTGGATTGTTTTGGTAAAAGAGTGCATGGGCAACTCAGTTGCCGTGGCAACTTGCACAACGGGGTTGCCTTGGCAACTAATCGATGGTTGCCTGGGCAACTAGTTGGGCAACTACTTGGGAGTCTGGGCAGCAATCTTCAAGGTTCGGCAGAGCGTTCTTCAATGGTTTCTTCTTATCCCTAAGTCGAAACTCTAGCTACTTGTGCATGCCTTGATAATACATCCCTGCGTGAATCAAGGGTGAACAACAACCAATCTTGCGCTCCTCTTAGCCGTTGAAATCCTTAACTTATTCCTAAGCCGGATTAATCTTCACCATCAATAGATTGAATAAAGATCATATTCATTCGTTTCTTAAATCTAACTCTCCCGATATTAGATAAATAGATGAAATCACGAGATCCTCTCCCAATTCACTCGCAAACAATAATAAGAACCAAGAATGAATAAACCTTGAAATAGAAAAGTGCAAACTCTTATTACCTAAACAAAAACCAATAAGTTCTCACAACCACAAAACACAATAACCATAGCCAAGTAGATTTAGTTCATGGCTAGGTTCCAAAGAAACACAAGATAAACAATCCCTAGCATGAACCCAATCGAACAAGGGAGAAAAGATGAAGCTTGTCGAAAATCCCTTGCCCTAGATGCTTGTCGAAAATTCCCCTTGCTTTCTCCCTTGGACTTGTCGAAAATTCCCCTAATGCTCTCTCTCTCCATCTTGTCGAAATCTCCTTGCTATTTATAGGGCTAGGCCAAAGTCCTTCTTTGAGGAGGAGTTTGAGTTGGAATTAAATTATCTTTAAAGAATATAATTCTTTATTATAATTGTATTCCTACTAGAACTTCTCCTATCTTCTTGGAATTTAATTATTCTTTAATCTCTGCATGGAAATCAAATTCATTTGGGTTTGGGCTTTGCTTCACGTCATCTTGGGCTTGTATAGTCATTAATTTCGACATCCCTATTGCATTTTCTCTTTGTCGACAATTGCCATGGCAACTGGCTCGGCGTCTCCTTCATGCATTGCCCTGGCAACTAGCTCAGCATATCCTTCATGCATTGCCCTGGCAACTAGCTCGGCATTGCTTTGGCAAGTGATCCTGCACATACACACACAAAGCACACCAAAGCAGCATCTTTTCCACAAAAACTACCAAGTTATGTAATCAAGCTCAACGATGGAAGGAAACATGGATTAATGCATGAATGGCTAACTATGCAACTAATATGAGCCTAAGTCTAAAAATAATATGAGTAAAAAGGGTAAGAAAAATAGTACTTTTGAACACTTATCACACCCCCAAACTCGAACTATTGCTTGTCCTCAAGCAATGCAAACTCATAATTACCTGCCAAGACTTAAATTTTCACAAACTTAGCTTTGAACTTGATTTCAATTCTCTGAACCGGGGCACAAAGTATGATTGGCTTTTTATTTTTCGGAAAACTTAGGAGTTACTCGGAATCAAACTATAATGCTTGTAAGTGTGTGCGGAGTTGTGTGCAAGTTGATTTTTCGGATCCTATGCAAACAAAAGGTTTTCAAATTACTTTATTGGGTTCTTTTTAACATGTTTTAACTAGAGCCAGTTTTGGGCACCTCTAGTGTTTTGTTTTTAGTTTTATTAAGTTAATTTAATCGACTAGAGCCGGTTTCGGGCACCTCTAGTTAAAATTTTTTTAACACATCCTAGAGCCAGTTTCGGGCACCTCTAGTGATCAATTTTTTTAGCACATGCTAGAGCCAATTTCGGGTACCTCTAGTATTCATCCAATTTTTAATCTAATCCCCCAATTTGTTAATTATCAACCTAAGTTCACTAGAATTCCTTAAATCAATCAAACTACAACAGTGTTTCATCAAATTTAGCATCATAGTAAAATTATAAGTTTTTTCATGGTTATCCTAGAATAAAAATTCTATCAATTAAGTGCATTGGCAAAGTCATCATCGAATATTCATCAAATCTAAGCAATTCTTGTTCCAATTAAAGGCATGGCAAGCAATTTATGTATCCTAAATGTAATACTTAAGATTAATGTAACTAAATATGGTAACTACTAATAACAATCCCCCCCAAACTCGAGTGAGGCATTGTCCTCGATGCATGCATAAAATAACGAGAAAAATAAAAAAAATGCATACGAGGACTTACTCCGAGAGTTCGTCATCGTAGATGATTAGTTTCCTTTTGGTCGGTGTCTTGATTCTCTTGCTTGAACGCGATGGTTGTTTTCTTGTTGCCCGGATGTCTTTAGCTTTGGTTGCCGTGGCATCTTCAGGGTTGGTTGCCGTGGCATCAGCTTGGGCAAGCACGATGTAGGTTGCCGCAGCATCTTCTTCATTGGTTATCGGGGCAAGGATCTTGGCAGTAAATTTCCTTAGCATAGTAGTTGTGAGTCTTGTTGTGAAAAAGAAAATAAAGAAAACCTGAAAACTAAAGATAATGAAGAAAAATAAAATATCTCCTAAAAATAAAAATGAAAATAAAAACAAAAAGAAAAAGAAAATATTGAAAGGAGAGCATGCTCATGCATCTCCTAAGTTGACCACTTCCTTGTTACGTTCCACATGGGCACCATTGTAGTGCTTCAATCTTTGTCCATTAACTTTGAATTCATGGTTGTCAGAGATGGACTTGATTATCACAGCACCATGGGAGAATGGTTTGACAACTTCAAATGGTCCCGACCATCTTGATTTCAGCTTTCCCGGGAAAAGTTTTAGCCGAGAATTGAATAGGAGAACTAGTTGCCCTGGCGTGAATTGCCGTGGCAATAGTTTCTTGTCATACCATCGCTTTGTTTTCTCCTTGTAGATTCGTGCATTGTTATAGGCTATTGCACGGAATTCTTCTATCTCGTTGAGATCCATCAAACGCTTTTGTCCGACACTTTCCCAATCCATATTCTCGGTCTTGATTGCCCAGTATGCCTTGTGTTCGATTTCCACCGGTAGATGACATGTTTTACCATAGACTAGTCGGAAGGGGGACATACCTAAGGGTGTTTTGAATGCAGTGCGATATGCCCAAAGTGCGTCATCTAGTCTTAATGACCAATCCTTCCTTGAGGGATTTACAACTTTCTCGAGTATTCCCTTCAACTCCCGGTTGGAAATTTCTGCTTGCCCGTTGGTTTGTGGGTGATATGCCGTGGCGATCTTGTGTGATATGCCGAAGCGTTGCAACACTTTGGCAATTAGTCTGTTGTCAAAATGCTTGCCTTCGTCGCTGATAATTGCTCTCGGCATCCCAAACCGTGTAAATATGTTTTTCTGCAAGAATCGTTGCACGGTCTTCGAATCGTTGTTAGGAACTGCAGCTGCCTCCACCCATTTAGACACATAGTCGACGGCAAGTAAGATGTAGAGGTTGCCGAATGAAGATGGGAAAGGTCCCATAAAATTGATCCCCCACACATCGAACAGTTCCACCTCGATGATGTTCTGGAGTGGCATCTCATGTCGTCTAGAGATATTGCCCGTCATCTGACAACGATCACATTGCTTGTAAAAGTCTTGGGCATCTTTGTACAATGTTGGCCAATACAAACCGGATTGCAACACTTTGGCCGCGGTACGAGTTCCTCCAAAATGTCCTCCATAGGGTGAAGAATGGCATTGCCGGAGTACATTCTGTTGCTCTTCTTCAGGGACACATCGGCGTATAACCTGATCTGCACATTGTTTAAACAAAAGAGGCTCGTCCCAAAAGTAATGCTTAGCATCATGGCGGAACCGCTTCTTCCCTTGGTGAGTAATGCCATAAGGAAAATACCACAAACAAGGAAGTTAACTAAATCCGCGTACCAGGGTATTGCCGAGGCATATGCTGTCGTGGCGACTGCTCCCAAGATTGCCGAGGCGTGTGCGTCAAAGACTGCTGCGGCATTGAGAGTTACCGAAGCGTGTGCATCCATGGTTACCGAGGCGTCGAGGGTTGTCGAAGCGTCAAGGGTTGCCGAGGCAACTAGAATTTGTTCATCCGGGAATGCATCGCATATCTCTAGATCCACGTCCTCCTTTCTATTGCGTTCCAAACGTGATAAGTGATCGGCCACTTGATTTTCTGTTCCTTTCCTGTCCTTAATTTCAATATCAAATTCTTGTAAAAGTAATATCCAATGAATCAAACGAGGTTTAGCATCCTTTTTAGCAAATAAGTATTTGATTGCCGAATGGTCCGTATGAACAATTACCTTTGTACCAATCAAATAGGATCGGAACTTGTCAAATGCGAAAACTACAGCTAGTAACTCTTTCTCCGTTGTTATGTAATTCACTTGAGCACTATTCAGAGTTTTAGTAGCGTAGTATATCACATGGAAGGTCTTACCTGTGCGTTGGCCTAGGACTGCTCCTACCGCGAAATCACTTGCATCACACATGAGCTCAAAAGGTAGCGTTCAATCTGGTGGAACGATAATGGGTGCCGAGGCAAGCTTTTTCTTTAGGGTTTCGAATGCTTGGGTGCAAGAATCATCAAAATCGAAGACTTTATCCTGTTCAAGCAGATTACACAAGGGTTTAGTGATTTTAGAAAAATTATGAATGAACCTCCTGTAAAAACCTGCATGTCCGAGAAAACTTTGAATTCCTTTAACCGAACTTGGTGGGGGTAATCTCTCGATCACGTCCACCTTGGCTTTGTCTACTTCAATTCCCTTGGATGAAATCTTGTGGCCGAGCACTATTCCTTCATCTACCATAAAATGGCATTTCTCCCAATTGATGACTAAATCTGTTTTTTCGCATCTTGCTAACACCCTCTCTAAATTGTCGAGACAGCCGTCGAAGTCATTACCAAAAACCGAAAAATCATCCATGAAGATCTCAAGGAAGTCTTTGACCATGTCTGAAAAGAGTGCCATCATGCATCTTTGGAAGGTTGCCGGGGCGTTACACAATCTGAACGGCATCCTTCAGAAGGCATAAGTACCGTATGGGCATGTGAAGGTTGTATTTTCTTGATCTTCTGGTGCTATGGCAATCTGATTGTAACCTGAATAACCATGAAGAAAACAATAAAAGGGTTTACCTGCAAGACAGTCAAGCATTTGATCAATAAAGGGTAATGGGAAGTGATCTTTCCTAGTGGCTTTGTTTAGCTTTCGATAGTCCATACAAACCCTCCAACCGGTCACAGTCCTAGTTGGGATAAGTTCATTATTTTCATTGCTTACCACTGTTATACCTCCCTTTTTCGGTACACATTGTATCGGACTTACCCACGTACTATCGGAGATAGGGTATATAATGCCGGCGTCAAGCCACTTGATGATTTCTTTCATTACAACCCCTTTCATGGCATGATTCAGTCTCCTCTGGGCCTCAATTGAAGGTTTGTGATCATCTTCCAACAAGATCTTGTGCATGCACACCGCCGGGCTAATTCCCTTCAAGTCGGCAATTGTCCACCCTATTGCCTTTTTGTGTAGCTTCAACATCTTGATCAGCTTCTTCTTTTCCCTTTCAGGCTGTAACTTAGAAGAAATAATTAAAGGCAATGTATTATCGGTCCCTAAGTATACATATTTTAGTTGCTCTGGCAATTGTTTCAACTCAAGAATTGGTGGATGTTCAATAGAGGGTTTTTCGAGCTTACCTTCCTTACCTGAGTAGTCCAGTGGTTCAAAGTATGTACCTGGTCGATTGGCTAGCCAATTTTCCTCTTCTGGTTGTTCCTCATCGACCGGTTCTTCATACTCCTCATGTTCCTCTTGATCGGTAATGTGGTTGCCGAGGTAACTAAATTCCTCATCGAAGTTAAACTCTGCCGTGGCATGAAGTAGTTGGCATTCTTCTGGATCATCGGCATGCCTTAGTGTTTGGAACACATTTAGTTTGACCTGCTGGTCATTCACCCTCATTGTGAGTTCTCCCTTTTCAACGTCGATCAAGGTTCTCCCTGTTGCTAGGAATGGTCTCCCGAGAATGATAGGTGCATGCTCATCTGCTTCACAATCCAAAACAATAAAGTCAGCGGAAAAATAAATTTATCAACTTTTACCAAGATATCCTCGATTTTTCCCTCCGGATGCACATAGGATCTGCTCGCTAGCTGTAGCATAATGTTGTAGGTCTTGCCTTCCCGATTCCTAGTTTCTGGAAAACCGATTTAGGCATCAAGTTTATGCTACCCCCAAGGTCGCATAGTGTTTTCCCGACATAGTGATTTCCAATGGAACAGGGTATTGTGAAACTTCCAGGATCCTTCAACTTGGGTGGCATACGATTGTGCAACATTTCCATGCATCCCTCTGTTGCGGCAACTGTTTCAAACTCTCCTAGCCTTGTTCTCTTGGACACAATGTCTTTAAGAAACTTGGCATAGTTTGGCATTTGTTCAATTGCTCCCACCAGTGGCAAGTTGATGTGGACTTGCTTTAGGATATCAAGAAACTTCTTGAATTGGTATTCTTGCTTTTGTCGCTTCAACCTTTGTGGGAATGGTGGTGGAAGTCGGATATCTTCGATCCTTTCATTGGTTTGAAACCTGATTGACGGCATTGCCGGGACATCTGGAGTTGCCGAGGCATTATCAATGGGGTTCTTTGAGGCGTGCTTATCGCAAGTTGCCGAGACGTCTTTATCGCCGATTCTTTGAGGCATGTTTATTGCGGTTGTTGCGCGGCAATTCTGGTTCAGCATCCGAGGCTTTGCCGCTAGGTTTGTCTTGATCTTTTTGTGGAGTTTTGTTTGATGAGCGGGTTTGAGCCTCTCTAAGTTGTTGGCCACTTCTAGTGGTGATCGCTTTACATTGCTCATGGCAGTTCCTCTTGCGACTTCAGTATCGCTTAGGTAAACCTCCTTGCGGTCTAGTATTCAGATTTTGAGCAAACTGTCCGACTTGATTTTCCAATGATTTGATTGCCGCCTCTTGGTTTTGCAATCTCATCTCGGTCTGTTAATAAAAGCATCAGTTCTTTTTATGAAATTACTATTCTCAGCCATATAAGATTCAGTTTTCATCATAAAAGCATTTAGAGAATTTTCCAAAGAACTAGATGTTGTCGGTTGTTTCGCGGCATTTGTTGCCGTGGCATATTCTCGTTGGAATCCCGATGCTTGTGCATTCCGATTGTTCGGGTTTAGAGCATTGTTGGGATTACTCCATGAAAAATTCGGGTGCTTCTTCCAAGCTGGATTGTATGTATTTGACATCACGTTATTGCTCGATTGTAACTCCCCACATAGAAGTTTCGGATTCGAATTCGCATACATTCGTAAGAATTATGGTTATCACCACATAACTCACAAAAAGAATCCATTACCTTGACTTCATGTGTGTTGTTTGGTTTTTGCATGTTCTGGACCATCTTGGTTAAAGTGGCCAATTGTGCGAAATTGAATCGATGATCCTAGTTCATGTATTGTGGCGGTGTCTAACTCCTCCTCTTCTAGTAGATGGGAATTGATAATCATTCTTGGCCAGCCTGTTTAAAATTTGCATTGCTTCTTCCGGCGACTTATCTAGGAGTATGCCGTTTGCCGAGGCATCTAGCATCATCCTTGTTGGTGTATTCACGGCATTGTAAAACATTGTTACTTGAGTCCACACCGGGAATCCGTGTAGGGGGCATTTGTGTAGAAGTTCTCTGTATCGCTCCCAAGCCTCGTACATGGATTCATCATCTGCCTGTCGAAAAGAAGTAATGTCGTTACAAAGCTTATCAGTCAAATTTCTAGGATTAAATCTAGCAAGGAAATCACGACAAAGATCAGACTCTTATTACCTAAACAGATAAATAGATGAAATCACGAGATCCTCTCCCAATTCACTCACAAACAATAATAAGAACCAAGAATGAATAAACCTTGAAATAGAAAAGTGCAGACTCTTATTACCTAAACAAAAACCAATAAGTTCTCACAACCACAAAACACAATAACCATAGCCAAGTAGATTTAGTTCATGGCTAGGTTCCAAAGAAACACAAGATAAACAATCCCTAGCATGAACCCAATCGAACAAGGGAGAAAAGATGAAGCTTGTCGAAAATCCCTTGCCCTAGATGCTTGTCGAAAATTCCCCTTGCTTTCTCCCTTGGACTTGTCGAAAATTCCCCTAATGCTCTCTCTCTCCATCTTGTCGAAATCTCCTTGCTATTTATAGGGTTAGGCCAAAGTCCTTCTTTGAGGAGGAGTTTGAGTTGGAATTAAATTATCTTTAAAGAATATAATTCTTTATTATAATTGTATTCCTACTAGAACTTCTCCTATCTTCTTGGAATTTAATTCTTCTTTAATCTCTGCATGGAAATCAAATTCCTTTAGGTTTGGGCTTTGCTTCACGTCATCTTGGGCTTGTATAGTCATTAATTTCGACATCCCTATTGCATTTTCTCTTTGTCGACAATTGCCATGGCAACTGGCTCGGCGTCTCCTTTATACATTGCCCTGGCAACTAGCTCGGCATATCCTTCATGCATTGCCCTGGCAACTAGCTCGGCATTGCTTTGGCAAGTGATCCTGCACATACACACACAAAGCACACCAAAGCAACATCTTTTCCACAAAAACTACCAAGTTATGTAATCAAGCTCAACGATGGAAGGAAACATGGATTAATGCATGAATGGCTAACTATGCAACTAATATGAGCCTAAGTCTAACAATAATATGAGTAAAAAGGGTAAGAAAAATAGTACTTCTGAACACTTATCAGAAGCCTTATGGGCTTATCGAACAACGTTCAAAACACCTTTAGGAATGCACTCATTAAAGATTGACTATGGCAAAGCATGTCATCTTCCAGTAGAACTAGAGCACAAGGCTTATTGGGTCATTAAAATGCTCAACATGGATGCCCAGCTGGCTAGAGAAAGAAGGTTATTGGAGCTAAATGAGATGGAAGAATATAGAGCCCAAGCTTATTAGAATGTACGCTTGTACAATGAGAAAACAAAGAAGTGGCATGACAAGCATCTTTTGCCATGACATTTCTCTGAAGGCCAACAAGTGCTCATCTACAACTCTAGGCTCAAGCTATTCCCCGAAAAACTCAAGTCACGATGGTCAGGCCCATTCCAAGTGCAAAAGGTTTATCCTCACGGTGCTGTGGACATCAAGAACCTTTACGATGACACTATCTTCAAGGTCAATGGCCAAAGACTGAAGGCCTACAATAGAGCTCTGATCCTACGTGACAAGTCATCCTTGCTCTTGCACGATCCATGAGAGTTTGCATCCCCTCGTTCCCTCAATTTTGCTATAGCCTTTTTTTTGTTTCACATATATATAAATAATTTTGTTTATCTCTATGTTCTTCGTCCTTTTGTTTTTTTGTTATTATTTTGTATTTCTTTTATTACCTCATTTCAGATTGTATCCTCTAGCTGCAGGTGGCATGCGGGGGACAAGTTTAAGGAAGGAAGTTGCTCCAAACTAGGTTAGGGTTTTGTCTTTACCCTATTGAAGGAAGTTAAAAATGGATAAAACTTTTCCAAGTTTTTTGGCAGCATTAAAAAGGCGAAAATGGGGGATTTTATGCCTATTTAATTTTCAAAACCCTACCCTATCATTACACTTTTCAGATTCTCTCACCCACTTTTTACTTTGCATTAACTACCTTTCTTATCTCTCTCTTCCCAAAGCCCTATAATCGTCGCCTCCACTCTCTCTCTCATTGCTTGTGTATGTTTTTTTTATTAAAACAGCATTCCCTCTCTCATCACACTTCTACTTTACTCTCTTCTTCTCTTTCAACTTTTCTCCTTCTTAATCTTCTCAACACAAATTCATCCCTAAAGCCGAATTGCCCCTGAAAATATTTGCCCCTTCCTCCAATAATGGTTCGCTGCAAGAATGTGACATGTGCCTCTAGTAGTGCACAATCCCAGCCGTCTATCGAAATTAAGAAATTTTACAACGACGCAGCCAAGCTTGGCTTCCAACAAATCAATGAGAGAAAAGTTTCCCCCGAACAAGGGTTTATCTTTCCTTCGGAAGGTGAATAGGGTCTTGACAATGAGGTGATGGATGTTATCACCAAGAAAAACTGGGAAACCTTTGTCAAGCACACAGATTCCATCTTCGTGCCGTTGGTAAAGGAGTTTTATGCTCATTTCACAAGGCCCACACAGTCTGGTGTATATGTGCGGAGGACCAAATTAAGTTTACCGTTGCGGCAATAAACAAGTTCTATGGGTTAAAGAATGTTGTAGAACAACACACATATTTTGCCGAAGCCACTGATGCCCAGACGTACAAGGAATTCCTTGAGGACTTATGCTTCAGGGGAATTGAGTTAGACCCAACCAACAAGAAAGTGGAGCGAGGGCGTTTGAAGCCCAATGCCAAGTGATAGAACCACTACATCAAGACTCGCTTGATGCCAACATCTCACCACACAACCGTCGTACTAAATAGACTACTCCTCTTTCACTCAATTATTAATGGAAGGCCGATTGACGTGTAGAAGATTATAGTGGATAAAGTTTATGCCTACTTAAAGAGAAAATCTAGCCCCTTTCCCAATCTGATCATGGCCCTCTTCTAGAAAAAAAACGTTTATGAATACCCGGAGAAGGACAGAGTGCACAAAAGGAAGCAAGGATTGACCCCAGACCAGATCCCAGGGCTGAAGGGATTTGATGAAGATGGTCCAGTACAGATCGTTGATGGTGGAGCCAAGACTTTTGTTGCAGCGAGGATTGCCTCCTTGGTAGCCTCTACTAGACGCATGTAAGGGAGATGGAGGAGATGCGCAGCAACTTACATACTTTCTTCAAGTATATCAAGGAGATGGGCGTTGTGATGAACTCTTACTTTAAAGAGATGTTGCCTCACATGATAACTAATTTCCCTCCCTTCCCAGAGGCCCTATTAGTTACACCGAAGAACCATCCTTCGCCTAAGAAAGCATATGTCTCATGCACGACCCCTGCTTTTACAGCCAATGATCGTCCATCGAGACAAAGCAAAGGAAAAGCCTCAATGAAAGCCCTGCCAACTAAAAACCCTACAGATGATCCGGTCACCATCGAGAGTGACGATGAGGAGATGGTTGACGATACTCATGTCTCTGAACAAGCTCAAACACCAAATGCCAAAACGAGAATAAGGCGGCACCTGAAGCAATCTGCCGGTCGCGTTTGGACCAATCCTATTGAGAGGAGTGTTGTTAGGGCTGACCAGCACGACCAGGACAACCAGGATAAGTAAGACCACCTACCACCAGAACCAACAAAGCTTAAGGAGCCCATTACCGCGTTAAAGAAGAAGCGTGTGAAGCATAAGGCTACCAAGACATCAACACCAAAGTAGGACCGTAGTGATGTACCTCCTATTGTATTTTATATAGTTTAGCTTCAGTTAGTTAGTTTTCATATATTGGGGAAACTGCATCATTCAAGTTTGGGGGTGTTAGTGTTCATAGTTAGGCATTTGCATTTGTAGTTAGGAACATGTTTTTGCTATGGCATTTTGTTTAGCTTAAAGGCAGTTTTATGAATAAATTAAGGATGTCCAATGATGAGTATTTAATTTTTGTGGCTATGGATTGTTTGAATGTACATGGCTGTTGAGATTGGTAGAATTGACATTTGATAAATATTTCTTAATCTTTTCTAAGGTTTATTGGCATTCTTTGCCCATACTCCTGGGTCATTTTTTTCAGCAAGTTGAATATTGGATCTCATTTATCAGTCACTCCCGGTATATAATTCAATCTTCCTAGAAAACTCTAGTCTTCTTTTCCTTTTTCTTTTTCACACCTCCTTGATACTCCAAGGCAATTGATGGTTGTCTACCCTCATTTTTTTGAAGAAAATCACGTGGGGAGGCAAGCTAAGAGGTGGGTAAGCACCTTGCTTACTTTCCTTTCCAATTTGACTTCGAACAGATTCAAAATAGGGAACTCGTATCGGTATGCGTATATCCGTATCGATACGAAGTGAAACAATCCGTATCGATACTCTTATAGCCGTATCGGTACGGCTAGTCTAAAATACGCAAGTTAGTTATTGGTAGTTGGACCGTATCGATACTGACATGACCATATCGATACACCTAGCTCGGAATTTGCATTTCTGGCTTAAATTTCTTGCAAAGAAGTTCATTCAATCACATAGGGCCAAAATATAACTTTATTAATCAAGAGGGGTACAATGGTCAATTGCAAAACATTTAACACACGAATTCAAAATTTTCGATCACCGAAACCTGCTTCCAACTAGGCCGGTTTTTGGTATGTGACACCATGTTTGTCCAGAATGGAGGACCAAAGATGTTGTGGTGAAGGTGGACAAATTTGTTTTCTAGTTCACTTTCTCATTCTCGATTGCGAAGCTGATGATAATGTGCCCATTATTTTGGGGCGACCATTCCTAGCCAACGGTCGAATTCTGATCGACTATGAAAAAGATGATTCACCATGAGAGTGGCTAATTTGAAGGTGACCATAAACTTCTTCAACACCCTCAAATATGTGGATGATTCAAATGAGTGTCAATGTCTTCAGGACATGGATTCTATAGAAAAAGAGGAAGCTGTAGCATTTTGTTGTAGTAATTTTGCAAAGGTTTAGGATTATTTGATGCTCAATGAAGATGACAATGAAGAGCTCAAGGAGTTCCTAATGGAGGTTCAACAATCTAGCTTGCTCATAGCTAGACCATGTACGCAATTCGAACCTTTAGATTTTACCAAATTTATTCCTCCGAAACCCTCACTTGAGCATGCACCCTCATTAGAATTAAAGCCCTTACCATCACACCTAGGTTGCAATGAAACTTTGCCTGTGATAATTTCCTATAGTCTTCAGCCTGACCAAGAGCATAGCTTGATAAAGGTGTTAGCTCAACATAAAAAAGCTTTAGGTTGGACTATGGCTGACTTGAAGGGTATAAGCCCTACTATTTGTATGCACAAAATTTTGCTTGATGAATACTGCAGCAATTATGTTGAACCCCAAGGAAGGCTTAATCCAATCATGAAAAATGTGGTGATAAAGGAAATAATCAAGTAGCTCGATGCTGGAATTCATTACCCAATTTTTAACAGTTTGTGGGTCAGCCCGGTACAATGTGTACCGAAGAATGGAGGCATGACCGTGGTAAGCAATGAGGACAATGAACTCTTACCAACAAGGACCGTCACGGGATGAAGAATTTGCATAGACTATCGAAAGCTCAATACGTTAACCAAAAAGGACCATTTTCCCCTCATTCATTGATCAAATGCTAGACTGATTAGCGGTCAAATCCTTTTATTGATTCCTTGATGGATACTCAGGGTACAACCAGATTGCTATAGCGCCAGAGGATCAAGAGAAGAGTTTTCAAATATGCATGTTAGCCATCTGGACTTTGCAATGCTCTAGCTATTTTTCAAAGATGCATGTTAGCCATCTTCTCAGACATGGTGGAAGAGTTTTTAGAGATCTTCATGGATGATTTCTCAGTCTCCGGAGATGACTTCGAGTCATGCTTGGGTAATTTAGTAAAGGTTCTTAAGTGATGTAAAGAAGCAGACTTAGTG
The DNA here is from genome assembly GCA_019671005.1 of Hibiscus mutabilis. NCBI lineage: Eukaryota > Viridiplantae > Streptophyta > Magnoliopsida > Malvales > Malvaceae > Hibiscus > Hibiscus mutabilis. Next base: position 49,063,375 of record CM033748.1, on the reverse strand, counting down.
CTCAATTGGGAGAAGCATCATTTTTTGTGGCTGAGGGGACTGTTTTAGGCCACAAGATCTCGTACAAAGGAATAGAGGTGTACAAAGCAAAGGTTTAAGTGATCGAGAAGCTACCTCCTCCCACCACTGTGAAGGGCATTCGAAGTTTTTTGGGCCACGCAGACTTCTATAGGAGGTTCATAAAAGACTTCTCCAAGCCCTTATACACTCTGTTACAGCAAAACTAGCCCTTTGTGTTCAATGACGATTGCTATAGCACATTCAAGGAACTGAAAGAAAAACTTATCACAGCACCCATTGTTGTTCCCCCAGATTGGACCTCACCATTCGAGCTTATGTGTGATGCAAGTGACTATAAAGTGGGAGCAGCACTTGGACAACGCCGAGGTAATATCTTTCATGTCATCTATTATGCTAGCCGCACTTTAAATGATGCACAAATCAATTACATAACCACTGAGAAATAATGATTGGCCGTTGTGTTTCCATTTGATAAGTTTAGAGCATACTGATAGGCACTAAAGTCATTGCACATACCGATCATCCAGCTATTAAATACTTAGTGAATAAAAAAGATGCTAAACCTAGACTTATTAGGTGGACAATTCTCTTGCAAGAATTTGACTTAGAGGTTAGGGAAAGAAAGGGCATTGAAAATCAAGTTGTTGATCATCTTTCTAGGCTAGAGAACAAGGGTGAACATAATAATAAACTGGAAATTAAGGAGGAATTTCCCGATGAGAAAGTATTATTTGCTGCGGCAATTCTGTGGTATGCTGATATTGTTAACTTTTTCGTTAGTGGTATTTTGCCTCCTGATTTGAATAGCCAGGGAAGCAAAAAATTTAGACATGATGTGCGATTCTACTATTAGGACGAGCCTTATTTATTCAAGCAATGTGCTGACCAAATGATTCGAAGATGTATCCCCGAAGAGGAGCAAAAGGATATCTTATTCCATTGTTATTCATCCTCATGTAGAGGCCATTTTGGTGAAGCTAGGACTGCTGCAAAGGTTCTACAAGCCGAATTCTATTGGCCAACCCTCTTCAAGGGAGCACATGAATTTCACCAGGCTTGTGACAGATGCCAAAGGATGGGGAATATATCTTGAAAGCATGATATGCCATTGCAAAGCATCTTGGAGGTGGAGCTCTTTGACGTATAGGAAATAGACTTCATAAGACCATTCCCTTCATCATTTGGAGAGCTCTACATCCTATTAACTGTGGATTACCTGTTGAAATGGGCCGAGGTAGTAGCTACTAAAAAAAGAATGACTCCAAGACAGTTTTAAAGTTCCTTCACAATAATATTTTCACAAAATTTAGAGCCCCAAGAGCTGTCATAAGTGATGAAGGCACTCACTTCGACAACAAGCTCATTTTTAAAGTATTACAAAGATATGGGGTACGGAACAAAATTGCTACAACATATCACCCCCTAGACCAATAGCCAAGCTAAAGTTTCCAATCGAGAGATAAAGTAAATATTGGAGAAGGTGGTCAGCCCCAAAAGGAAATATTGGTCCCCAAAGCTTGATGAAGCCTTATGGGCTTATCGAACAACGTTCAAAACACCTTTAGGAATACCCTCATTCAAGCTTGACTATGGCAAAGCATGTCATCTTCCAGTAGAACTAGAGCACAAGGCTTATTGGGTCATTAAAATGCTCAACATGGATGCCCAGCTGGCTAGAGAAAGAAGGTTATTGGAGCTAAATGAGATGGAAGAATATAGAGCCCAAGCTTATGAGAATGTACGCCTGTATAATGAGAAAACAAAGAAGTGGCATGACAAGCATCTTTGGCCATGACATTTCTCTGAAGGCCAACAAGTGTTCATCTACAACTCTAGGCTCAAGCTATTCCCCGGAAAACTCAAGTCACGATGGTCAGGCCCATTCCAAGTGCACAAGGTTTATCCTCAAGGTGCTGTGGACATCAAGAACCTTTACGATGACACTATCTTCAAGGTCAATGGCCAAAGACTGAAGGCCTACAATAGAGCTCTGATCCTACGTGACAAGTCATCCTTGCTCTTGCACGATCCATGAGAGTTTGCATCCCCTCGTTCCCTCTATTTTGCTATAGCCTTTTTTTTGTTTCACATGTATATAAATAATTTTGTTTATCTCTATGTTCTTCGTCTTTTTGTTTTTTTGTTATTATTTTGTATTTCTTTTATTACCTCATTTCAGATTGTATCCTCTAGCTGCAGGTGGCATGCGGGGGACAAGTTTAAGGAAGGAAGTTGCTCCAAACTAGGTTAGGGTTTTGTCTTTACCCTATTGAAGGAAGTTAAAAATGGATAAAACTTTTCCATGTTTTTTGGCAGCATTAAAAAGGCGAAAATGGGGGATTTTATGCCTATTTAATTTTCAAAACCCTACCCCTACACTTTTTAGATTCTCTCACCCACTTTTTACTTTGCATTAACTACCTATCTTATCTCTCTTCTTCCCAAAGCCCTATAATCGTCGCATCCACTCTCTCTCATTGCTTGTGTAAGTTTTTTTATTAAAATAGCATTCCCTCTCTCATCACACTTCTACTTTACTTTCTTCTTCTCTTTCAACTTTTCTCCTTCTTAATCTTCTCCAACACAAATTCATCCCTAAAGCCTAATTGCCCCTGAAAATATTTGCCCCTTCCTCCAATAATGGTTTACTGCAAGAATGTGACATGTGCCTCTACTAGTGCACAAGCCCAGCCGTCTATCGAAATTAAGAAATTTTACGACGACGCAGCCAAGCTTGGCTTCCAACAAATCAATAAGAGAAAAGTTTCCCCTGAACAAGGGTTTATCTTTCCTTCGGAAGGTGAATAGGGTTTTGAAAATGAGGTGATGGATGTTATCACCAAGAAAAACTGGGAAACCTTTGTCAAGCACCCAGATTCCATCTTCGTCCCGTTGGTAAAGGAGTTTTATGCTCATTTCACAAGGCCCACACAGTCTGGTGTATATGTGCGGAGGACCAAATTAAGTTTACCGTTGCGGCAATAAACAAGTTATATGGGTTAAAGAATGTTGTAGAACAACACACATCTTTTGCCGAAGCCACTGATGCCCAGACATACAAGGAAGTCCTTGAGGACTTATGCTTCAGGGGAACTGAGTTGGACCCAACCAATAAGATAGCGGAACTAGGGCGTTTGAAGCCCAATGCCAAGTGATAGAACCATTACATCAAGACTCGCTTGATGCCAACCTCTCACCACACAACCGTCGTACTAAATAGACTACTCCTATTGCACTCAATTATTAATGGAAGGCCAATTGTCGTGTAGAAGATTATAGTGGATAAAGTTTATGCCTGCTTAAAGAGAAAATATAGCCCCTTTCCCAATCTGATCATGGCCCTCTTCTAGAAAAAAAAGTTTATGAATACCCGGAGGAGGACAGAGTGCACAAAAGGAAGCAAGGATTGACCCCAGACCAGATCCCAAGGCTGAAGGGATTTGATGAAGATGCCCCAGTAGAGACCGTTGATGGTGGAGCCAAGACTTTTGTTGCAGCAAGGATTGCCTCCTTGGTAGCCTCTACTAGACGCATGAAAGGGAGATGGAGGAGATGCGCACCAACTTGCATACTTTCTTCAAGTATATCAAGGAGATGGGCGTTGTGATGGACTCTTACTTTAAAGAGATATTGCCGCACATGATAACTAATTTCCCTACCTTCCCAGAGGCCCTATTAGTTACACCGAAGAACCATCCTCCACCTAAGAAAGCACATGTCTCATGCACAACCCCTGCTGTCACAACCAATGATCGTCCATCGAGACAAAGCAAAGGAAAAGCCTCAATGAAAGCCCTGCCAACTGAAAACCCTACAGATGATTCGGTCACCATCGAGAATGATGATGAGGAGATGGTTGACGATACTCATGTCCCTGCGCAAGCTCAAACACCAAATGCCAGAACGAGAATAAGGCGGCACCTGAAGCGATCTGCCGGTCGCGTTTGGACCAATCCTATTGAGTGGGGTGTTGTTAGGGTTGACCAGCATGACCAGGACAACCAGGATAAGTAAGACCACCTACCACCAGAACCAACAAAGCTTAAGGAGCCCATTACTGCGTTAAAGAAGAAGCGTGTAAAGCATAAGGCTACCAAGACATCAACACCAAAGTAGGACCGTAGTGATGTACCTCCTATTGTATTTTATATAGTTTAGTTTCAGTTAGTTAGTTTTCATATATTGGGGAAACTGCATCATTCAAGTTTGGGGGTGTTAGTGTTCATAGTTAGGCATTTGCATTTGTAGTTAGGAACATGTTTTTGCTATGGCATTTTGTTTAGCTTAAAGGCAGTTTTATGAATAAATTAAGGATGTCCAATGATGAGTATTTAATTTTTGTGGCTATGGATTGTTTTAATGTACATGGCTGTTGAGATTGGTAGAATTGACTTTAAGGCTTGATGCTTTGCGATTAAATTGTTACACGATTGCATGTTCTCTATGCTTAAGGTTGTTAGAAAATTTTTATGAAATAACTCTTGTATGCCTTAGTATGAATGATCTTAATGAACTTGAAAGATAAATGAAAGCATTAAAGGCTTTATCAGACTCTCATGTGCTTATTGCATGTGTTGATTGTGAATAAATGCTTCGGCATATCTGTAGAGGGACACTCTGCTTTGCATGGTTTGCCTGGATACTGTATTTTTATAAAAGGCAGCCATAGCAAATGAGTGAATGAAAGTTGTCACGGGATGACTCTACTTACTAGCTCGGGGATGAAATGTTTGCTCCATATTCATCTAAAGTTGAGGGCAATAGTTGTGATAAGGTGACACCCCTCGAAACAGTTTCAAATATATATATATATATGGTTAAAATTATGTGAGTAAACTTGTGCTTAATTGTTAACAGATACTAGGGTATAATAGAAAACATGCCTAAAATTTTTCCAACTCTGTTAAGCATAGATTGGATGCAATTACGCGCACACATGCAAAGGATCTTGTCCTAAGGAAAAGTTCTTAAAAATCTCAAAACTGTCTAGCTTGTTGAAGCCTATATTTTCTGAGGACTAAAATTTATGCTATAGAGTTGTCGTGATTTGAACCTTGCCATAGCATTTTCTCTATTTTCTCTACTCATTGCTTGAGGACAATAAATAGTTTAAGTTTGGGGGTGTGATAACCTTGTAAAAAGTATACATTTCATGCATTTTTATTTAGCTTATTGGTTAGTTTTAAGCTCATATAGTTGCATATGGTGGTGTTTGCTTGGTTGCTTTTATATATTTGTAAAATTGGGTTGCTTTGGGAAAGATTTGTTTTGATGTGGTGATGTAAAGATGAGTCAAGGAGCTTTGTCGGGCGAGGAAAATATGTCACAACATTTTGGTCAGCATTTTTGGGTGCACAAAAAGACAAAGAAAAAAGATATTTTGCAGCCCACATGTGAACCCCTCACCAACCAGTTGTGCCACACATGTGAAGGGAATATTCCCTAAGGCACACAAAGAATTAAGGGCACAGAACCCTAGGAGACACCACTATATAAAGAATAGGACACCCACATTTAAGGAGAGAGCTGGAAAAAAGTGCTTTATGAAATAAGAAGGGAGAAGCAAAAGGCGGTTATCCTTCTTCTCCTTCTCGTTCATTTTGGGTGTCCTCCATTGTCAAAGCTTTAAGGGAAGATCTTGTTGGCCTTTGAGAGAAGCAGCAAGCTTAAGTCGGTTCACGGCAGTTCATGACGGCTTAGGAGTTTTTCTTTACTCTTAGTTGCTCCTTACATTTCCATACTTTTCTGAAATGGGTTGCATTAAATGGATGAAATTATACGATATTTGCCTAGCCATAAACTAAATTTAAGTGGCTCGGGTTTATTGTGGATGATTATGTTTCTTGTTTGAATGAATGTTTTAGCTTTTCTCAGTTTTATATATGTTTTTTCACTATTCTATTGCTTTAGGTTTGTAAGAGCTTTTGAGAGTTAGCCTTTACCTTAGTTTGATGCTTAATGGTCGAGAGAGTTAAGCTTAGATCTACGTGGAAAATGGGGTTGAGCTAAAAGGTTAAACCCTAACTCACCTTAGAGATAAGGATACAGTTTCAACAACTAAAAGTAGTAGAACTTCATGGATAGCAGATTGCTAAGGTTCACGTTGAGAGGTATTGTTGTAGCATTCTTATTGTTAGTTTCTTGCTAGAGATAGTTTAGAAACACATGCGTAAGCTCTATCGAGCATCTTATAAGTTGGAAAATGTTAAGCATTCACGAGAACTAGGTATATGATTCCTTGATAAACCCGGCTTGTCATCCTATTTGAGAGTTTCCACACGTATGAGGTTGTTTGAAGTCTTATCATATGCTCCAGTTTTTAATACAATTTTTGCTACAGCATTTCTTTTAATTGCTCTTATCAACTCTTTCATTTGATATTCAGTCCTTGTTTTGAGTGCTTAAACCTTACTCGAATTCCCTCTAATCCCTATGGAGACGATCTTACTTATCACTATTATTACTTGTTCGATGTGTATACTTGCACCAATTGCGTATCATTTATAGTACCCCACAACACGCAACACCTAGTGCACGCCTCATTGAGTTTTCATAGACCGTTAAATAAAGGATCAACTGACTATCTAGAACAAGTGCTACCAGAATTGGACATTTGATAAATATTTCTTAATCTTTTCTAAGGTTTATTGGCATTCTTTGTCCCATACTCCTGGGTCATTCTTTTTCAGCAACTTGAATATTGGATATCATTTATCAGTCAATCTCGGTATATAATTCAATCTTCCTAGAAAACTCTAGTCTTCTTTTCCTTTTTCTTTTTCACTTTTTTTCTTTTTCTTTCTTTTATTTTTTTCTATTTTTTCCTTTTTTTGTGACCGGATATGGAATATTTTGGATGGCTTTTACCTTGTCAGGGTGAATTTCAATTCTCTTTTCGTTGACTACAAAACCCAAAAGTTTTCAGATATGACTCCAAAAGTATATTTTGACAGATTAGGCTTTAACTGATACTTTATCAATCTTTGAAGAATCATTCTTGAATTTTGTATTCATATTTATCTCGATTGCCATGGCACTCTGATATATTGACCCAACACTTTTCAATCCGAATGGCATTAGCTTGTAGCAAAAATGTGCCCCACATGGTTGTAAATGTTGTTTCCTTCGTATCCTTTAGATTAAAAAAATTGTCTTTCGACCCACTTTATTAAGATCTCTGTCATCTTGAGGAATCTAGCATCAAATTACTTTTGTACTTCCTCGTTAATTTCTAACAACATTTCTAGTCTCATCCTTTTGAGCTTTTGCTGAACGGCCTTGCATTATGGCCTTATAAGTAGCTTGTGCATAACAATGTCTGTATCTAACCCCCAACACATCTTGGTATGACTATGCGAAGATGTCTTTGAATTCTTGCAGCAATTTAATCAAACCATGCCTTGTTTTAGCTGAGAAAGTTGTATTGGTCTCTACTTCTCGTTTTTCATCTTCAGTCCTCAAATCTAGAATCTCAATTTCTTCCTTCTGAGGTAGAATCTATTTTTCCTTGTTTTCAACCAATCTTAATAATCCATCAGGGACATCAATTTTTTATCCATCTTCGCATTCATTTTCCTTCATCAAACATATGGATTGCTCTATTTCAGGATTAGAGCCTGATTTATTCATACAATTAATAATAGGGGCCCTGTAAAGAAATTAGGAATATGTACATATATTTAAAAAGAATGAATAATTTAATTCAATGAATGAAAGAATGTCTGAATGTTTGCCATTTGAGAAAAATTATGTAGGAAGCAAGCATCATTTAGCAAATAAACTGGCATAGGTTCCCTTGCAAAAGACCCACAATGCTCGCGGGAAAAAGTAATTGTGATGGTTCAAAGTATTACTTTGTAACGATCCTAAAACTACAAACAGATCTCATGTGGTCCAGTTGTTAAACCTTAATCAAGGAAAATATGAGTGAATTTCTGCCACTCTTATTCTATCGATAATTCTTCATTCATTTCCTTTACCAACATGAAGACATGCCTCTTCTTATTTATGTTCTAATGTTCTCATTGAATCTTGAATTAAAACTATCTTGTCTATGAGTTTTCTTGTTTCTTCAATCAATTGCTTGCTCTTTTCCATAGAATGTTCAATCATTTTTATGTGAAAATTAACAATATCTTTTGGCTAGCGTCTAGATGAGCTTTTTTACATAAACAAGATATTGGCTGGATGTGTTGAAGGTTTTAATGGGCGTGTCTATTCGAGGCTACTTCGTATACGGCTATTGATTCTTATTTGATTTCACCTCGCTCTTTCTTTCTTTCCTCTTCTTGACGTCTTTCAACACTTGATTTCCACACAATCTAATTGCATTGGTTCCAATCAAGGGATTACCTCTTGAGTTATAGATATTAATGGACTGACCTTTAGTGTCGACTTCCAAAATCCCCTGATTCAAAAAGTTTTGAACTTGTCATCTAAAAGTGTAACAATTTTCAATGTCATGACCATGAACTCCATTATGATATTCACAATGATTCTTAATATTGTAACAACTGGGATAATGGGGTTTGAGGGTTTCACATAATGTGGTGAAGCTTCAAGCATTTTGTAGTACAATTATCGATAGGAGATATGAATAGGATCCAATTTAGACTTTAATTTTCCACTAGCAGGACATCTTGAATGTCTGACTTTGGGATATTCTACAGTGAATGAAGCTTTGAAGGAATGGATGTCAAAACATAACTCTAATTCTGGTATACCCCAAACTATAGTGAATTACCCACAAGAGCTTGCTATGGATTTTGCCCTTTCTCTTATATCTTAATTCCCTCAGCAAATAATGGTCTTTTATAGAATTGGGGTTTTCCTTTCTCAAAACATAAATGCCTATTCCTGGTAAGATCACTAACTATGTGTTTCAAAACCATATAATTTTCTACAGGATGATTGAAATCACCACAATAATAACCACAAGTATTTTTAATGTCATAAAAAGACTTATAAAACTTCGGTGAACTGTCATCAAAAAGTGATTTTGCACGAGGTAGGGCAACAAATATAAATATGACATTGGGATAAGAATACTCATCTTTCTTTTTTTCACTAAACTTTCCGACATCTCTATCTCGTGTTTCTATGATTTCTACTCCTCATTTTCATAATGGAGGCAATTCCCTTGTGAGAACATTTCTATCCTCAACTAAATCTCTATCTTTTATCTCTTCAGAAAAATATTCTGCAAATATATGTGGTTCTTTGACTCTATTGAAATCATCTTACCCCCTAACAGTCTCATAACCCTTATAAAATACAGTTTTGGAACAAACATCAAATTTTTGGCTTTTACTCAGTCCTTCTATATTGGTTTTCTTGATGATATCCATTTTAGCTCTTTCAAATCTTATCAGCGCACTAAGGTTAAGAACGCCATCTCTAAAGCTTGTTTCCAAATTCTCAGAATCGCTTGTAAATACTCTAGTTGTATTAGTCTAAGCCTTCTTCAAAACTGATCTTTCATGTTGAACCCTTGTGTGAGATAGTTTTCCACCTTGATCATCAATATTGTTATTTCTATCTAGAACCTTCTCTTTCTTGATTTCCCTAATTCCAAGCAATGTGGTAATTCGAGTTACAATCTCGTTCTATGACTGATCAATCCTTTACCCAATGTTACCCAAGCGGTCCTCAATAATCTTCTGAGATTGCTCAACCATAACAAGTCTATTACCCATGTTTCTCAAGTTATTGGTTTTCAGGTAATCTTTGAGTTGCTACCATTAAACCCCGAGAATTATTTAGATTGTGAATGTAAAGATGCAAAACAGAAACAAAAACAACAAAATGAGTCAGTACGGTAAAATAATCGTATAAGCATAAATTAAATTGCTAAAAGAATAAAGCAATACATAAAGGACGAAAATAACCAAAGAAATGAATTTAAAACACAACCATCCTAATAGCATGTTGTCTAGTTCTCTATGGTTATCCACATGGCTCTAGTGGGGTAGCTCTTAGATTCACAATATGTGGTATGGTCTAGACTCTGGGTACCCGAACTGTCTTTACTTTCTACTAAGACAACATTCAAGGGTATACGTTCTCTTATACCATACGGAGGTGAGGACCCCACGAAATATAAAGTTGGTATCCGTAAGAAAGACAAAATTCCCGCATATAGGTGAAAAACTCCATGTAAGGAAATTTCTCTCTCACTTAAAGGACAAAGCCCGGGTAGAAGGTTTATGCATGAATAACAATTATATTCACCAAATCACCCAAATAAATGCATATTTTCATTTTTTCCCTATAAACAAAATTAGTAATTAATGAAGAAATTAAATTTGAATTATTATTTTAAATGCCAAAGTGTAACACGAAATTAATTAATGCTTGACTCACGAGTTTTCTCCAGTGGAGTCGCCAAGATGTCGAAACCATTTTTATAAATAGTTTGGACGATTTATTTTTGAATTAGGGGTTTTCTTTTAAATTTGATTTTTTAGAAAATAGAGTCGCCACATGTCACTTTGGTAAATCGAATACCATAAAACAACCAAAGATTTTTTAAATTCGAGTTCAAAAGTCGATTACGTGTGGGGAAGGGTTAACACCCCCACAAACGCCTGAAATCGGCACCTTTTAATTTCGTGTTTCATTTTGGCATTTAAGATAATAATTCAAACTTATTTTAATCATTCATTATTAATAGTGTTTATTTTTTTATCATAAAAGTATGATTTTATTGAGAATCAAAATCATACAAAAATACAAACATGTGCATAATTAAAAATCTCCCTAGACCTAAATGGAGGAAAAGAGTACGACATGAAAGTATTAAAAAACAATCGCCCAAATCCAAGAAACACTAACTCTGTAGACGCTCAAAACACTTAGTTGACCATACTAATGCAACACTCAAACAACATATTCCTATTGTATCTCCAACTCAAACTCAATATCACTTGCACCTTATAATCACAACATATTGTTTCCAATATACCAAACCATCGAACTCGTGTAGTAAAACCAACCATCCATCCTAGTACTCACGCAGCAGCCCCCACACTAAGATACACGAGTCAACCTCGGCAATGTGACTACAAATAATCAAGATCCAATACCTCTGATGTCCACTCCCTTGATAATATGAAATGCTCCAAGACATCACCTTCATCTCTCATTATTGTTTGTGACCCTGTCGGTCCAGTAATTTCGCAATATCTCTAATTGTGTTTATATTTAAAATGAAAATATTCCTTTTATAACAAAAGACATTTTATTCCGAATATAAAATAGAAAACACTCATATACACTTAGGGCATCTTATATTCCTAAAATATATTTTGTTTTAAAAGGTTTCAATGTATGCAATTAATTATGGTAATTCATTTTTAAGTAATAACCTAAGCGGGCTCTAATTAATTCATGAGTATTTAATCTAATGAATATTATTTAATTTCAAACTTCATATAGAATAATACTCAATTGCTTTAGGATATCATCCTTAATTGAATTCTAAAATTATAGATAATATTCTCCTATTAATTCTTTACACAACATATTTAAAGTAATTAATTCTATAAAGGCTATATATTATTTATGTTAACCATTTAATATTTTATAAGATATTAACAAATATTATTTATTCAATTTAAGAGTTCATATTGAATAATATTCAATTACTTTAGGACATCATTCAAATTTAAACTCCTAAACTTCTTAAATAGTATTTATTAATTTGCTACGATTGTCTAAGTCCTAACCAATTTATTTAATTAAAATCCCTAATTAAAGAACCTAAAAATAAGGCTCTAATATGCTATTAAAATAAATTAAGTGTTCAAGTCAAATTAATTAATGCTACATGTTCAAATTAAATCACATAACAATTAATAAAAACTTAATTGCATTAGATTAAATAATTAAGACTGAAAAAGGACTAAATTGAAACAAATATAAAATAAAAACAATTGTATTCAATTGAAGACTAAATTAAGTTACAAACAAAACTTTGAATCAAAATCATGAGAACTCAGAAGAAGTGTGCGGATCCTAGGATGCGCCAGAATAGAAAGGTGCGGATCCTAGGACCCAACCCGCACCAAAATGGCCCGTTTAGCACACCTTATTTAAAGTCATTTTCAGCCTTACTTTTTTTCTTTGTTCTCATTTTATTTTTCATTTTCACTTTCTCTCTTCATCTGAGCTAACTCTCTAAAACCTCTTTATTCTAACACCCAAATTTTTAGAAAAGAACCCCAAACATATCAAAACTAATTTTTTGTTAGTGTTCTTTAATGTTCTTCAAGAAAACCTTAAAGAACATGAAGAATAACGGTGAAGCTCCACCTTGTGTTTCAACTCCGACCGCCACCAAAAGAATCTCTGAGCGCCATGTTAATTTTCTCTGCAAACTCCAACTACCTTTAACCCTCGTAGAGTAATTTTCGGCCGTCGTAGGGCGATTTTCGATCACCATTCAGAACTTAAAAAAAATTCTTTTTCAATTAAACCCTAAAACTAAGTCCATTTTAGCAAAATCACCCTTCTTCCCCTATCTAGACCTACATCTAACCATTCTCGAACTCTCTTCAACTCCACAGTCTCTCTCAGAGTCACTCCGGCTACCAATTCCCTTTCTGGATTGCTTTTTATATTTCAATGCTTTTATTTTCCTTTTTTCTGTTTATAAACTGACTTTTGTCGTTTTTATAACTGAAATTGGGCGGGAATGAACCGAAATTGGGATGGAATGAGCTGTTAACATATATAAAGGATTGTAATTTGGGCTTTACAATATAAACTGGCCTTGTAATTGGGTATTTGAAATGTAATGGTCATTTGATGGACTGTTTTATTATTATTATTATTATTATTATTAGTTTTTAATACATTTATTCATTTGATTTAATTAGGCTTTATTTATAGAGAATTATTAATAATAAAAATAATTTCAGACAAAATACGGGTATTACAGTGACTAAACTGTAGCACCCTAAAAGTTGGGTGACTATTTAGGGTGTTTTCCCTTCTGGATATTAAAGAACCTATTTTTTTTTTACAATAATCGTATTAAAAAAAATTCAATTTGGTTATAGTTTATGGGGGGAATCAAATTAAGATGTTTGTTAATTGAAATTTTGATGTCAATGGTCAATGATTAAACCCCCACGTAGCTTTTTATAGCACTGAATTATGCTTATTTTGATAGTATTCTATATAATGTGGGGTCTTTACTTCTATTTGAAGCATTATTATTTCAATCAAATAATTATGTAGTAGTATTTGATATTGAACTAATGTGATGCACCATCTTAATTATAGGTGTTTCAGATAATTTAATCACGTGTTCAATTATAAATTGGTTTTTTTATCATCATAAAGACACAATTTAATCGATTAAAAATTGCCACTGCTAAGATTGATAAGCAGTTTGATATCGTTTAAGTATGCCTCGAGTTCGAAAACTTGTATATGCAAAAAAATCTCGATAGTAGACTCACTCACCAAAATTAAGTGTGCGACATAAGTCGATCCGAATTAATCATGACAAAGTCCTGAAAAATCAAAAGGACAACAAAAAAATTGTCATAAATATGTTATTTTATTGTTAAAATAAAAATATAATCACAACATTTATATACTCTATTATTCTGATCATAATTTAATAATTTAAACCAAATTATGTTAAAGTAAAATCCATTAATGGACCTAATAATAAAAATGTTCATATTATGTGAGTTCGAATCTTGATATTTTTTTAAAATATAAAACATCTCCGCTTGATAAAAAATTGTATAATTGAATACTTTTAAGATATATTTCAACCTATTTTAATTGAATACTTGAAGAAGTATATTTATATTTTAAACTCGAATTACTTAACTTTAAATCAGTTTAGTCGGAAATCAAATTTTCGAATTCGAATCAGAATTAACAACAAAAGTAAAAGTAGATAGCAAAATAAAAATTGGCTTAATTTTCAATTACTTTTCATTCATCTCAAAAATTAAAAGTGTCCTCATTTACACCACTTCAAACCCTTCAACAAAAAAGACCAACTTACCTTCAACATTTCATCAGCATCACTCAAGACTCAAGCCCAAAACCTCAACCGCTCCTTCACAAAAAAAGATTGCTTTCTCTATTCGGAATCCGATTCCATATTAGTATTCCCCATTGCCTTCAATCCTCTTGGTCTCTGCAGAGATCACGTTTCAACCATTTCAGCTTCGATTTAATATGCCTATCGAACCCGAAATATGAGCTACAACGAAAAAGTTATGCATATGGGTGTCGAACTTGAGATTCGATACTTGAATTAAGCATTTATAAATTATGAACAACTATATATGATGTTGCTACCATAAATGGATTCAATCGAAGAAAAAACAATAATATGATTTCAATCAGAGTAGAATTCTATTCATTTGATACCTTCTTTGAGATCTTCTTCTCCCTGACCTCGTATCGTTCAAGGGTTAAATCGCATAGCCACGCCCCCGGACTTACTAGCTGTACAAAAAAAATCCAATTTAGAGTATTTCTAAGGCTTAAATATAAATATTGCAGAAGACTCGTCTAATCTAGTTTACTCTATTCACATCGTCAGAATTCAAACATCTATCTTTGTTTAAAGTACCTAATGTCTCATCCCAGTGTATATACCGATAGTAATTCTTATCTAAAAAGAATTACAAATAACATTTTTTTGTGTACAAATCAACTAATCTAGGTCAATTACTATAAAAGTAAGTTACGGTAACGATCCTTCTAACCTAATTTACTCAATTCACAAGTTAAGATTTAAATCAGACCTTGCTTAAAAACCATAGTCCCTTATAAAATGTCAACTAGACAATAATAGAATCAATTTAAATATTAAAATTCACTTTTCATGTATTCTCACCTAAATTATGCCATGATCCAATAGCGTGGAAAAGAAGAAAAAGGGAATAATAGTTGGTGCTTTTGTGTTTTTTATGCATAACAATGTGGTCCACCCTAGGCCTGGTAAGACAATTATTCAAGCATGGCATGACTACAATTATGCAAAAGGCACTAACAGCATATTCACATATATGACCTCCAGATAACGATAGGTCGAGCAATGGACCGGCTGGTTGCTGTGCCCTTACTGTCAGTACACAACACAACGCAAAACATTATGGGTCACAGCCTCACAGTCACTGCCTGTCAAGTTAGGTTCTCATCCACTCATCTACTGACACGTACACAACTAGGTTTCACTTACTGTCACTTTACCTATTCCAAGGATTGTCTAATACGATTTTTTCCTCGGTAGGAAAGTGAGCAGGCCATTATTTGACGTGGAATTCACGGGTAGTTCTCCCCTGCTCTAAGTTTTGTACCTCGTCGACATGACTATTTCCCCCAATATATGTATTGTAAATTAATTTAATTTTCAAATCAAAATATAATGAAACAATATCGAATTTTAAAATCGGAATTTGGGTTCAATTCAAGGGAAAAGAGTGAGAGCTTACGTTGAGGGTTCGTTGAATGAATTTCGCTCGCTTTTTTGGTTGTTGTGGCAGTTTAGATCCTTTGATGGCCATGAAATCCTCTTCCTTCTCTTTATTCGTCAAAGCAATCACGAATTTCGGCGGCCAAACGATGGGCGGAGCAGCTGCCTCACCGCTTC
Organism: Hibiscus mutabilis; assembly: GCA_019671005.1. NCBI lineage: Eukaryota > Viridiplantae > Streptophyta > Magnoliopsida > Malvales > Malvaceae > Hibiscus > Hibiscus mutabilis. The sequence continues at coordinate 49,047,726 of CM033748.1, read as the reverse complement.
CTGAAGACGAGCCTCCCTTTTTACCCTCATGAGCCATCTCAGAAGATGCCGCTGATTTGCTGTGGTGGTGGTTATCATGGTTGTTGTGGCTGCTGCTACGGTGGTGGTGGTGGTTGTTATGGTTGTTACCACCCACTCTCTTATCGTGCGCAACCCTATCCGGCGAAGCAAAACACCTTACAGCTGCACCGTTGCTTTGGTGGCCTCTCATAGCACTGGAATTCTCAGAGTTCCTGAAAAAAAATATTAACAACAATTCACATATAAGAGCACAAGGACAAAAGGAATAATAAAAAACAAAAAGTAATAAAAGAATTGAAGAAAAAATCAACTGCTGTTAAAATTAAAAAAAGGGGTTAAGCTGAATTTACTAATATAACCTTGGGAGTGATCTGGAATTCTAGATCGGTGGGTTAATTGGTTTTCTTAAAGGGTGAGACTTTGAGATTTGGGTTTTAAATAGGAGAGTGGCTAGATTTCTCCTCCCATTGTTTTGATGGAAAGTTTGGATATTGGAGAGAGAGAAAATAGTAAGTCTAAAAGGGGAAGGGATGCTGGTGATTTTCTGGCCGTTGGATTAAAGGATTAGAAAGTGGGACCAGATTCCCCAATCTAATTTCTGATCGGACGGCTGAAGAGAGTTGGTTTTTGCTTGTAGACATGCGGTAAGGTAACTGCCTATTTTCCAATGGATGATGTTTTCCAAGGAGTCCTCGGATCAGGTGCGGTAAGGTGAAGAGACATCAAATAATGATAACAGATTTAAATTCCAACAGTTTGTTTTTTTGGCAATAAAACTCCAACAGTTTGGTTACGTTATCAAAATATTTAAAATAAATAAATAAATATTATCATAAAATCACATCATATACTAAAAAAATATAAACAATGCAACTAGCATGAAAAAGCAATAACAAATTATTAGTGAAAAAACTAATCCATAACAATAGATTAAAACTACTCGTGAAAAAAAATCAATTAGTGTATCGAATAATAATCCTAATTTCGATACAACAAATATGTTTGAACTTAAAAATCTATGTTTCAAACAGCAACACACAGGAAATACCCCCAAAGAAAGAGGGGGGCAACCAAGAGTGAATCTTATCCATTATTGGAACAAAACATCTCCACTAGTAGGGGAAAATGTACAAGTCAAATTAACATTATCCAACCTTTGATCAGATCCAGCTACTTATACCTTCAAACAAATGGAGTATCTTGCGACAATAGAACCGGACGGAAATAAAAATAAATATTGCCTTGTACAACTCTCCGCAAGGGTATATGAAAATAGACGAGAAATATTCACAACATATTTGAGATTTTTTATGTTAATTCATCTTACTTTTTTATTAATAGTATAAATTGTTTAGTATTATAAAAAATTGTATAATAATTCTTATATATATAATTTATAAATATATATATATTATACACGAAATTTATACTATTTTAGATTACTATATGAGTGTAAATTGATGGTTAAGATCATCTATTTTTTTCCTTATAAAACCTCCCTATTCTTAACTTTTAATCTAATCAATAATTTAAACTCATACCATGGTCCAAACTTAATATAAGACTAAAAAATATTATATAAGTGGATCATATCTTTTTATCCGTAAATATAATATTATGATCCACTTAATAAAACTCGAACTTCACAAAAAAAATGAAACTAAAACTTTTAAATTAAGAATGTTCTACTTTTCCGTAGAATTCTTCATTTTTACTAATACGCCAATACTAAAAAATAAATCTTCGTTTTCCGTAAAAATTTTAGTCATAATACACCAATAAAAAAATAAAAGTTTTAAATTTTACATTGTATTAACTTATCCGAACCTTATATCTATGGTTTAAATTACTAATTCAGTAATTTCTAATTTTGAAGCAGGGAAAAGGGATATTTTAAGAATTTCAGACAGATTTATATTTTTATCTTATAGTTAGGGGTGAGCAAAACTCGACTCGAAAAAATTAAATAACTCGACTCGTCTTGACTCGAAATTTCATAAACTCGACCCGAAAAAAAGTTCAAATAAAGTTTGAGTTGTAAAATGAAAATTCGAATAACTTGAAATTTTTAGTAATTAACGGATTTATTTTTAAGTTCAAGACGAGTCCCTCAATTTTTCATGATATATATATATCGATATATAAAAATACGAAGAAATATTGCAACATATGAAAAATATGAAAAAATATATATGCATATCTTATATATAATTAGAGAAAGTCATTTAAATTATAATAAAACCGTACTATAACATGATAAATAATTACATTTAAATTTTTATAAGAACTCAAAAACTCGACTCGAATTTCTTAAACTCTACTCGAACTGAAAAAATTTTAAATAAAATTTGAGTTATAAAATATGATGCGTTTATTTTTTTGACTCGACTCGATTGAATTGCTCGCCCTTCTTATAATCACCTTTTCTCGCCCTAATTTGAACAAAAAAAATTAACGCAAAAACTAAACAATGCCATCCGGTATTAACCATCAGAGAGGACCGTGTCTTAAACGCGCCCAACACCCATTGAGAGAAGTATAGAAAACGTAAATTTCAGTACCTGAGAACGCGCTGAGGTGGCGGAGCTTGAGGGGAAGCAGGCCGTTGACGGAGGTTAAAATATCCGTTGCCGTGATTATTATTGCTTGGCTGAGTCGAAGAGTCCTTGTAGGCCCTCACGACTCGGCGGTCGACTCGAACCGTGGTTCGATTAACCGGTCCAGAATGATCGTCTTTGACCTGGATCTTCGTACACCTGAGACGCTTCCGATTTCCCCACTGTAAAACGAAATCAGAAGACGACGCCGTTTGCTTGGCCGGATCCGAGCTCGATCTTAACAACCCACCGTCGACTCCGGCTCCGGCGGTTCTATCTCTGCTGTAGTTGGTGCTATTACCAATACCATTGTTATTATTGATCCTTAATGAGTCCTTCTCCATTCTTTTGTGCACACCTGTCCCATCATGAGAGTGAAATTTGAGGATTGTGAAATATAATTCTGGAAAAAAGCTTTTGATTCAATTTCAGAAATAAAGTGAAACCGTCGATAAGGATAAGAAAAAGAAGAGATTAGGAGAATTTGGATGTTGCTTCTGTTGAAACTTTGACGCAATGTCAAACAACGGTTGCCATAGATTATCACCAGAATATGTGCATCGGACAGCTAGGAATTTTCACTGAAAATTTTCAGGAAAAAGAAAACACCGATGTAAAGTTGAAGATTACTTTAAGGAAGTGAACGAAGAGGAAGATGTTAAAAATGGAAGAAACGAAGTAAGCGAAGATGGCTTTGGTCGTAGTTCTAATTACCTGAGAAAATCACAGATTCGACATTCTTTAAACTATTAAACAGAAGAAGAACTCGCTTCTTTACAAGTATTTTCGGTTTTTGATTTTCTCTAGGTTTCCCGATAACCAAACAAATGAAAGTTCAACAGAATCCAGAGAACATCACAGGAAACGAAGGAAAAAAAACTTTCTCAGAGGAGATTTAAGGAAGCGAAAAATAAAAACAAACAAAGATTTCATTAAAGAGGAAAAAAACTCTTAGCCGGACAGATCAAATTCTTCTTAAAATAGTTTGAAAATATCCATCGACGGATTACGAAAAACTTGTGATTCAAATTCTGAGAAAATGGAAACAAAAAACAACACTTCCAAAGTGAAATTAAAATCTGAGAAAAGGGAATTTCAACGCTCTTCGAAGAGATGTAACATTCTCGGGGGAAATCAACCTGCCGAACAAATTTTCCATTTTCAATCAAATCCAAGCTTGAGAAAACCAATCGGTAGACACTGAGTTTTCTGAAAAAGAAGAGGCTTAACGTACGCTTTTGCTTTTTCTTTAAACAAAAAGCTCGGCGTATCAATGGCGAGTCAAATATCTTGCGTTGGATTTAGAATCGGTTCCAGATAGTCGGATTCCTGATCTTATCTCATACCTGAAATCACTCGGCCTTAGCCGTTACAACTTCGCTTCAGTCTTATGGTCATATAGTTTCGATTTCAACAAAATAACGACATTTGCAGCCTATTCTCCAGACTCTCTTGTGATGCAAGACTCTAATCCTTTGAAAAAAAAAAGTCAGCAATTGATCTGCATATCCTCAGATGAATTCAGTCCAAATTTCTCCAGAAAGTAGCTCTGTAATCTTCCAAATGAATCTGTCAAACAAACAAAAAAAACAAAATTATTTCCAGAAAAGAATCGAACACGGCGGCAGCTCCAAATATCTTGAAATTTGTTCAAGGGCTTCTTTTCTTACGGATTCACAAGAACTTCAACAAAAATAAAAGAAATCTTCACGATTAGTTCTCAGAACCGGCAAAAACACTCCTCCAATCTTTTCAATTGTACCTGCAGAAAAAAGAACAGGAAAAACGAAACTAAATTTGTTGTTTAACAGTTATCCATTGGAAATAGGAAACGAGAATTCATCGGAAAAAATCAAAATAGAAACAATCTCTGCTCTCAAATTATACACACCTAACAATTCCTGAAATTCCAGTCTCTCTCGCTCGGTTTAAAATTTAGATCCTCAACATCGGTTCTCCCCCCCACCCCCCACCTCAGGAATTTTCTGTTTGGTTCACGAGAAAGAATAAAGTAGAAGCAAATTAGCAGAGAAAATGAGAAAAAGAAAATAAACAAAGAAATCATAAAACGAAATGCTCTTTTTCCCTTCCGAATACCCCAATTTTTATACCTCTTTCTCACCCTCCGTTACACCACCAAAGGTTTCGTCACCGAGATATCCCAACCGTTCATCCTTAATCCAACGGTTCTTATCGCATACTCTGAATTCGAACCGTTAACTCCGTCTATCTTACAATTCCCGTTACGGGATTTTCTTGCGTCAAATTTTACACAAAGTCCTTGGATTGTATTTTTTCTTTCTGAATACGGTTCAATTATTATAAGGGTAAACTATCATAAGGGTCATTTACGTTTAGTTAGTATATATCTTTTGTCATCAATTCAAAAATTAAACGTTTTGGTCACTTACGCTTTCGTTGTATAAGCTTATAGTCACTCGAACGTTAGTTTTCGTTATCATGATTATTTGTACGTTAATAAAAAGGTTTATTTCTAATCTCATCCCTAAATTTTTAAAAGTTTATTTTTTTCTCCCCAAAGAAAAAACCCTAACCCTTTTCCAGCCTCCTACCACTCATCGTTCGTCCAACCTAGCCTCCAACGAACCCACACCCGGCTTTCCCACTTTCGTCCGACCACTTTAAACAAACTTTTGTTCCAAATTTAAGCTCTCATATATACCAATTACCAATCTTGAGGTGTTGTTCTTTTGGTAATTTACCATAAAAAAATCCTTTTATATAAAGTGATAAATCTATCCAAAATCTTAATCTGGTTTTTAAACCTTTGTCTTAAATCCTTTGATTTGAACTTTACCCGTTTCCCAATTCCCCGCTTGCTAGCCAAAAAATCAAGGAAAATGAAAATGAAGGTTTAAATCTCTTAATCACATATGGCTTCTTTATGTTCCTAATTAGATCTTTTAAACTACGTTCTCTTCACTGAGAGCTTAGATTACTTTACTATGTAACGCAGAGAGTTTCTTTATTTATTTTATATCACTTTAATTTGTTTTTAATGTATTTTTGGTTTTGAATTTTTGATATATGCATTTTTTGAGTGTAAGGAGAATTGGGTGTTAAATTCAACATCCAATAACTAACTATTTTGATCGATGAACTACGATGACGTTCAAATCTAAGATAAAATGGATTGCATTTTAGGGTTGGGTGTTTAATGTTGTTTTTTTGGGTGAAAAAAAATGAACTTCTAAAAATTCAGGGGTGTAATTAAAAATAAACCTTTTTATTAACGTGCACGTCATCAAGGTAACGAAAATTAACGTTCGAGTGACTAGAAGTTTACACAACGAAAACATAAGTGACCAAAACGTTTAATTTTTAAATTATGTGACCAAAAGTGTATGCTGACTAAACGTAATTGACCATTGCAGTAGTTTACCCTCATTATATTCTAATCATTCTAATCATCTTACTATTCGGTAAAGTACGCTAGAGGTTACTAAACTATGTAAAAATAATCTTATTCACCGAAGCTTTGAAAATTATAAGATGATTATTAAACTCTTAATTCAGCTACAAGGTAGTTATTATTTTTTTCAAATATTAGAAAATGGTCATTTAAACTTGTCAAACATTTATCACTACTAGGGACCATTTTTTAATCGAATAAGAAATTTAATGATCATTTTGTAATATTTAAAATTTAAATGACTAAATGGATCATTTTACATACTTTGGTGACCTTTAGTGTACTTACCCTTTATTTGTCTGATGTGTATTTTCATTTTGATACTAATTTTTTTTCGTTAATCAACTAAATAATAAAATAACTTGTTAACAATCTTTAGAGCAAGTGGTTATCGTTCTCAATAGATACCTTATTCTCTCCTTTTAAGTTATGGGTTTGAAACTTAGTAAGAACAAATTTCTCTTTTCTCCCATAGATAAAAATTGTTCAAAAAAAAGTGTCTTAATATTTTTAAAATATTGAAACTTAACATTTTTTAGAGTTCGAAAAATTCTGTATTACTTTCTTTTGTGTCCTTTATATATATATAAAATTAAGCTTAATACATAAAGCATACATTTTAAAATAGAAAAAAAATAAATCTTTGAGTGGTCTCAATGAAAAAAAGAATATTAATCTTTAAGAGGCTCGTATTCAAACAACTTGTCTATAAGGTGTGTTTACATTATCAAATGGTTAAGAAAAATGAACAAATAATATTAGGGGCATAAATGAGCTGAGTCGAGCTCGAGTATCGTTAAGCTCGTCTCGAACTCGAAATGCTCAAGACTAAGTTATACTCGACTTGAAAGCTCGTGAGTTCAAAGTTATCAAGCTCAAATCGAACTCGAAAATAAAAATTGGAGCTCGAACTAAACCCTATTTGCTAACCCTTATTCTCCAAAAAAACCTATCAACCATTGTTAACCTAGCCTAACCTAACCATATATCTCAAATCAAGCTCTAAACTTTGAATTAACCCCAAAATTAAACACTAACTAACCAATATAATATAATATATTATATTTTTTAGTAGCTCACGAGCTTTTTGAGTCAATTATCAAGTAGCTTATCTCGGCTCGTTAAAAACTAAAGTCGGGTTTGAGCTCAAGTCGAATCTAATTGAGTCGAGCTTTGACTGGGACGAACTCGAGTAGCTCACGATATGTCTCGTATCATTTACAACCCTAGATAATATTAAGAGATTACATCATATGCTAGAAAAATTAAACCCATTAAAGGTACATACTCCAAGGACCTCCTATAAAATTTGACCAAATCCTTTTGCCTAACTACGCTTAACTTTAACTCACGCCGTTAATAGATCTAGCGGAATCTTCAAACAACGCAGGAATTATATTTTTATTTATTTTTCCTAATATTTTTAAAAATATTTTTGTTTTATTTTAATCTTGTCGCTGCGGGGGAGGTGGTGCTTAGCACAACCGCGCAACAAGTTAACTACGGTTGATTATGAAAACCCTGGTTAACTGACCATGGTTAATATAGTCCGGCTCCTATGACCCGAATCTCTCAACTTGACTCTTGTAGGACAATTTCGTAATTCTTGGCTGACTTCTGAATCAAAGGGTAATTGTGCTTTCTCGACTTTATTATACTTTGCTTTTATTTTGTTTTCAAAGTTAATTGCACCATACGTCCTCAAATTATATTACTTATTTTAAATTGATCTCTAAATTTTTAAATATTCTAATTTTATTCTCAAACTATGACCTTCATTCTAAATTGGTCTCTTAGTTTTTGACCATTTCAATTTTATCCTCAAACTATGACTTTCATCCTAAATTGGTCTTCAAACTTTTTGAACATTATAATTCCACCCTCAAATTATCAATATATGCTAATCATATCTTACGTTAATAAAACCGTTATAAAAAAATTAGTTGTCATAAAATATTGATGTGTATTATGTAATAATATGATGTTGTATAAACGATAATTTGATGATGAAATTAAAATATTCAAAAAGTTTGGGGACCAATTTAGAATGAGAGTCATATTTTGGAGATAAAAATAGAACGTTTAAAAGTTTGAGGACCAATTTAGAATAAAAATCATAGTTTAGAGATAAAATTAAAACATTTAAAAGTTTAAAAATCAATCTAAACTGAGGATCATAATTTGGGGATGTATGGTGTAATTAAATCTTGTTTCCAATATTATGTAAATGTCTTTGAGAAAGTTCAAAGAAATACATAATACGTTAGATTTTGTAATCTGAACTTTTTATTATTTCGACTTAAAATATTCGTAGTATGATTTATTTGGTGGAGAAATAAAATTAAAAAAAATGAGATATTTGGAGGATGCATATAGAGTAGACATGTCACGCATTCATCTGGTACATTACTATATTTCTTATGTTAAACTTCAATTCAAATTAAAGAACATAGCTCCAGTTGATTTTTCTGTTACATAAGTTCCCTTTCTAATCTTATAAATCTATGTTATGTTATGCAACAGTGGCGAAATTTGGGATAAGAGTTTGAGGGCAATTTAATTTTTTTTTAAATAAAAGTTTAAACAAAAAAATTAAAATTTTTGAGGGTTTAACTAAAACTTTTAATAATTTTGAGAGATTTAATAAGAATTTTAAAAAATTTAATAAGAAATTTAATTAAAAATATTAAAGTTTAATATAAATTTTTAAAAATGTTGATAGGATAAATTAAATATTTTAAAAATTTTAAGGAAAAAATTCAAATTTTTTAAAATTTAAAAAGACGTGGCTCTCTAATCCTTTAAAAAATCCGTCACATGTGTGCAAACTAATTTTTTTTAAATAATAATTTTAACCTCCATTGTTTATATTTTTTTTCAAATTGTTTTTTTTTTAACTAATTTCATCTCCAATCTTCTAAAAAAGAGTCCAAATTATCCAGCAAAGGAACATGTCTAAATGGACAGGACAGGACCGGACCAGCATCTGCAGGTGGTGTCATAAGGGACGAGCAGGGGAACTGTATATTTGGTTTCACCAAGAGTCCAAATTATCCAGCAAAGGAACATGTCTAAAATGTTGCTCGTTATTGTATATTACTATGTAAATTATCCAGCACTTTATGAGATTTTTTTTGTCCTACTCGAAGATTAGGCTAAAAAAACTTTAAAAAGGTTTATATTACTATGTATTTAAAATATACTGACCTTTTTTTTATTTGGGCGTTTGTAGTATTCTGTAGTCAAAATAAATATCTAAAGTATATTTTTATTCAAAATAAATATCTGAAGTATTTTTGGTCAGAATAGATACTTAAAGTATATTTTGTTTTATCTAGGTTCCTAAAAGTTGACGTGTGACATTGATTAAAAATACATTAGGTGGGGACGAAGCCAGGATTGAATCATGAGAGGGCAAGATGTTTAACTTTGAAATGATTGAGATTTTAAAAAGTAATTAGACCATAAAAAATTAAAGGAGATATAATTTAAATTCACTAATTTTAAAATTAAAAGGTCCAAAAAGAAATTAAAACATAAAAAATTGTGGTCAATGTTTAATTTAATTAATTTTAAAACTGACAATGTCTTAAAAATAAATTATACTAAATAATTCTGTGAGGGGCAAGGACTTAATTGAAATGGATTCAAAACTATATGAATGACCTAAAATGTAATAAGACCATCAAAGTTGAGGGGGCAATTGCCTCCCACCCAAAACAAAGTTTCGGTCCTTGACATTAGGTACACCTATTTTGACAAAAATAATACTTCAGGTACCTACTTTGAGGGGAAAATACTTTAGATACATATTTTGACCAAAAATATTTTCTACATACTTATTTTTGACCAAAAATACTTTAGATACCTAAATGAAAAATTAATATACTTTAGGTATATAAGCCAACTTAAATTTGAATCAAATAATGGTGAGATGGTTTGTATGTCATCCCATTCACTTGGGTACATTGTATCGATAGTTCTGTTGTGTGGTACCTTAGCCTAAGGCTAATTTGTAGTGGAATTTAACCTAGAATATTACTTTGTCAACTTTAAAAAAATTACACAATTGATAATAATTTCGGTTATAATAAAAAATATTACGTTGCGGTGAGTTTTAACTTAAATTATTATCTGTTATTCTAAAAAATTACACAATTGATAGTTATTTCGATTACAGCCAAAAATGTTACATTATTGCCCTTATTTTCTTGTTTGTTGTATATGGTTGTTCAATGTAATAGACAATTCTTTTAACGGGTAAAATAGATAGATTATCACTTAACTATCTTCTTACTTCTATTTTGGTCACTCAACTTTCAAAATTTTCAATTTAATAAATGAACTTTATACACTAAACACTTTTGGTCACTCATCCGTTTTCTCATTAACAACCCAATAACGTGGTTTATTTTATTAATATTTAGTTGTGGCATAAACTTTTTATTGATATTTAGTTAACATGTAGGATTTAAAATAAAAATATATCCCCAAATTATATTTTCAAGCCCTAATATTAAAATCTCAATCCCTAAATCCATACCAAACCTCGAATTTCACCATCACCGTCCCCACCCTTAGCTTCCCAAACCCCAAACAAGCATCAAAACAAATACTGAGCAATTGAAACAAGCAACAATTGTGGCGAAAAAAAATGAATTAAACATAATATAAAACCAATAGAAATGGAGAACAAAAAATGAACTAAATGCAGCGGTGGAATTGTGGCGGGGCCGTCGAAACTGATAGTGAAATTGGTTGCTTACAGCGGTGCGGTGCCAGAAAAATTGTCGCACTGTACAAATATACCATCAATATGTTAATAAGGATTTAAAATGATGTCATTTTGATTTAGAATTTTATTTTTTAAGAATCTAAAACGATGTCGTTTTGGTATAAGCTGTCATGTTATAACGCCTTTAACTATTTAACGGCAGAGTAATCAAAATAAGATCAGTTTAAAAATTGAGTTAGTAAATTAAAAATTTTGAAAATTGAATGACCAAAATAAGAGAGAAGATAGTTAAGTGATGATGATTTGTGTAATTTACTTTTTTAAATTATAAGGTTAAATAAAGTTCATAAATAAGATTGTTTAATGTATGAGATTAATGTTATTTTTTTTTATTTTGGATTTGTTGAATGATAGAATGTATTTATTAAGCTTATTGATGAGTACTGTATATTTAAAATTTATTCAATATCGTCAACAACCTCTAAAACAAGTGGTTAAAAATTCTTAGTTGCCACCTCCCTCTATCTAGGTTGTGGATTCTAGACCCAGTAAGAGCAAATTTCCCCTTAAGTAGAAATTGTTGAAAATAAATTTGTTCAAAACGATTATTCGAAATATATCTCGATACTAATACATACCAATTCCAACAAAAAACAATGCGTCTATTTGTATTTTATATTAACATAATACTACATGTTCATTTGTTACGTTAAAGAAAAAAATAAAAAAGTAGTATGAAGTACAAGTATACAAACATGCAAGATGTCATATCAATATGTGAACAATCTCTAGAGTGAGCGGTAAAATTCTTAGTCGATATCATTTTCTTTCTCCTAAGTTATGAGTTCGTTACCCATTAAAAACAAATTTCATTTTTTCTCCCCATAAGGAGGAACTGTTAAAAAATATCAAATCAATATTCTTTAACACTTAACGTTTTAATAAGGTTTAATGGCTCATTTGGCCCCTGAAATATACACAAAATATCGAACAACCTCTTAAAGTAATTTTCGGGACATTTTGCTCCTTAAACTAAAAATTGTGACCTCATTTGGCCCCTCCGTTAGTATCCGCTAAAAAAATCTCACAAACTAATTAGAATGCACCACGTGTCACTTTTATTAACAAAAAAATCAACTGACTTAAATAAAGCAGCTAAATTGCACGTTAAGCCTGCTAGATTATATTTTTGTTCATTTTAGTCCCTAAAAATTTTATTTTAACTCAATTCAAGCACTTGAAAGACAAATTCACACCCAAACAAAACTGCATAATAAAGAAAATGAAAAGAGATCAAAGGAAAATCAAGAAAAGAAGAAAAAATCAAAGAAAGAGAGAAAGAAGAACCCCACAAAAATCCTAACAGTGAGCAATGTAAGAGATGCTTCGGTTTTAATTTGGATCCGATATAATTACCAAATCGAATATCAGAGGTGTTAAATTTTGAACGTTCAAGACTAGATTTAATTCATGACAACAGTGGTAATGTCGTGAAAAAGAAGAAGAGTTCAGAAAAGAAATAGAAGAAAGAACGTGAGAGAGCTTGGGAGAATTTTTTAATAATATTACAATTTTATGGCTTAATAGCACTATTGGCCCCTAAAAAGAATCTATTTTATTAATTACTAATTTTTTATTGTGATAATTATTATAAATTCAAAATTAACCAGTGACGTGGTATTATCTGATTGGTCAGTAAATTTTTTTAAACGGAGGTTAATGGAGGGGCCATATAGAGTCACGATTTTTAGTTTAGAGGGCAAAACGTCCCAAAAAATAATTTAGGGGTAGTTTGGTATTTTGTGTATACTTCAGGGGTCAAACGGGCTATTAAGCCTTTTAATAAATATATTAATTTAACTCCTTAAAAGATTAAGTATCAAATTTGATTTTTTTAGAAGAAAAAAATTCGTGTCAAAATTAGTGCAAAGAAAATAATAATAACTAAAAATACAAAAATATAAAAACACTATAGGCTAAATTTATTAAACATATATTTTCAATTGAGAAATCCGTCTTGAAACTCTCGACTTCCTGAATGTTACAACAGTAACGACGTTAACTGAGCAATCACTCAATCGATATATATGGGTTATGATTTACTTACTGTAATCACTCATTTTTATCTGGTCTGTAAATATATATTAGTATAATTATTAGTATACTAGTGTTGCATGTATACATTGTATTATATTATGCTATATGTTTATTATGTGCATAAGTGTTACTAATATATGTAAAATGTGTGGTGTGTGCATGTATATTATAAACTATGTATGTATACGTATTAATAAGTAATACGGTGTATGTGTCACGTATGTATCTATATTTAGTACGAGCGTATTTGTTTTTACGGATAATGTGTATAGATGTTATGATAATTATGTAGATGTATGTATGCTAGTATGTTATATTAATTAATGTTTGCATAGGTATATACGTATGTATTATCGTATGTATATTATTATTACTAATTGTTGTTATAACTAATATTAATATTATTGAGCTAATATAAAATGAAATCCAAAAACATGTTAAACCCAAATGAATAAATTGCCAGTCCAAGTCCATTACAAGTCTGAAGTTATTAATATTATTACAAGGCCCGGTTGGCCCAAAGCCCTATTTAATTCTAATTATTTTTGTGCAGATAACTATGGGCCGTTGGATCAAGATCTGATCCAACGGCCACGATCAAGCAGGGACAAAATATCTAGCCGGCCGCGTGCACTACACGTCTGGACGGTTCGAGTGCCACGCGCGCGTGCGGTCCAAGCGCGGACTCTTCGATATCCCACGCGTGCGTGAGCCCCACGCGCTATAACTCCTCGACTGCTGAGCCCCACGTGTCACGATCTGATCCAACGGCCGAGAACACCTCTGGCCGAAGACAGAACCCCCACACCGCCACCATGCTTCTACCATGCCGGTCTCCAACCACCGCGTTCAGACACATCAGAACACAAGAAAAGAAGGATTATGTCAGTATCAGTCCAGATCTGAAATATGATATTATATTACTTGTACCAAACCAAAAGACATGCATATATGTATGAAAAAAACAATTTGTAAAGGAGCCAAGTTGTAATCGAAAAAAAGAAATACAAAAAATAGTCTTCAGTGGTAATACTCTTCTCTTTTTCTTACTTTGTTGCATGCATACAAAAAATATACGTAGTAAATAAAAAAAAGAGAGGTTTAGAGTCGTTACCCTCGTCGTCTGTGGATCTCCCCTTTACCAGTGACAAGCCTCTTCGGCCTTCCCAGGCCGAATATGGTGAACTAAAAGGAGTGGGAGGCCCTTTTTGGTTTCGTTTTGGGTTGAATACAAAAAAATGGGGTTTTTCGTTTCATATTTCTTAGATCTAGGACGAATAGAGGCTTTTTCTCCGAATCCAAGTTCGGATTCGTGTCGAGGGTAAGACAAGGTTCATTTTGGTGTGTTTTTTTGGGCTCGCCGGCGCCAGTTAGCGGCGGCCGACGGCGGAGAAGACGGCGGTCAGCCGCCGGTTTCTGGGTTCATCAAAGGATGGTTGAGAGAAAAACGAGAGAGAAGCTTGTTATAAAAATTGAAAAAGAACGAAAATGGGAAAAGTTTGAGTCCGGCCAAAAAAGGGGGTTTTATAAGCGTTATTATTTCGTAAAATGGGGAAATTACGTAATAAATCCTCCCGCATTTTTGATATTTTCATTTCTGTCTCGCCGCATGGTATATTCACAGTTCTAGTCCCCCTTTGTTTCAAAATCTCGCAATCCAATCCCTAAATTAAATCGAATCAGTTTTTAAATGGTAAAATTACCCCTTTAACCATCCCGCGTTTTTGGATTTTTCATTTCGGGTCTGCCCCTTGGTCTAATTACAGTTTCAGTCCTTTCAAGTTCAGTCCTGTTTGCATTTTCGTCCTTAAATTGCATATTATTGTCCTTTAATTTCTGCCACTGATGTTTATTTCTTTTCATTTCAGTCTTGTTTCCATGTAAATATTTATGTTCGTATTATAATCGCGTATGCTGATGTAGCCTTTTGCCTTATTATATATCCCTCGTATATGCCTTGTATTTTTATGTATACATGTATATGTGTGTTAAGTTTATGATGGTTATGTATCTTTATGTATTTGTTCGGTTATTCGTATTACGCATATTATGTTCTAGTTGGCTCGTACACAACATGTTTGTATTTTTGTATGTATTGTATGTTCTCTTGGCCTTTATGTTACGTGTTAGTGTATTTTCTTTTTATGTATAATATATTGTTCTATATATGTTGAAATGTGTTTTATTTCTAATATGTATGTCTTCTTGAAATATATGTTTTTGTCCACACACGTATTTATTCATGCCTTGTTATTGTGACATGTTAAATTTGTTTTTATCTACCATTAAGATTGATATGTATATATGTATGTTTTTAGTTACGTATTTTATTTACGTTAGATTAGTATTATGTTATGTGAATATTTACTGTCTTTAAAATATTTGCCATGTTTTATATTTTGCTCATTAAGGTTGCATAATGATATATAAATTGTCAATGCGGTGCCCTTTTATCCGAGCGTAAACGGGGCCAGTATCAGGCGTAGTGATAGTGGTTGGGCGTTTACTCTCGGATAACGGGGCCCTTAAAATTTATTCGCAATTATAACCGAATTTTAAACTAATTGTCACTTTAACCCGGAAAATCCAATATTAATAAAGCGGTAATTATTAAAGTACCAATTTTGGGCGGTGTGGGGGTGCTAATCATTCCCCATCCGTAACCGACTCCCGAACCCAACAGTTTTTTTAAATCTCTGGTTTTATGGTGTCCGGCCTACCTAAGTGGCCGGTGGCGACTCCAATTTTTAATAAAATGCGGTTTTAAAAAAAAACCCACGGAATAAATGTTTTATATCCGAAAAATCACAAACACTTTTCAAACACATCGTTTTTTTTAGCGAAAAAAGACATCGCTACACTTACACAATGTAAAATTATGAGTTTTACACATTTTTTTGTAAGAGTGGAAATTGGGTGGGGAATATTCGAAAACTATAGGGATCCGAATCGATGGGGTTGGGGAATAACTGAAATCTTTACCCCACGAGTACAGGAACGAGGGAAGTTTCATCACCGAAGCTTAAATGGGATGAGGAAGGGGATTGCTATATTCGAACCGTGGGAATAACCGAACCGTAACCATATAAATAATTGCGGGATCCCAAAAAATATCCGCAAGGATCCCCATATTTTACAAGATTTTAAAAAAATATACTTATTTATCTATATACCCCTAATATATATTTTAATAAAAAAAAACTCTAACTATATTATTATCACTTTAACTTTCTCTCAAACCTGGCCGCACTCAAGTTTCTCAACACGTTTCGATCTTAGTTTTTAGATATAAGCTAAAACCTTGTTTAAATCTTCCTCAACACAACACCCTTTCAATCTTCATCGTCTCGTAACTGCTTCCAATCGAAGTATCCAAACTTTATATTTTAAATTGAATTGGCCATTTATTTTGGTTAGTAAAATAGTAATTTTGTTTAATTTTTTTGGGCATGTGAATTACTCAAAAATCGTGGGGATCTATGCGGGGAGGTTATAGGGACGAAAAAAATCCACGAAGCATTTAATGAGGATTTTTTTAAATCGTAATCGCAAGTGTTGGGGACACGGTGAGAAATGCAAAATGGTCTTCACCCCACCCAATTCCCACCCCTAGTTTTTTAGATCGTTAGATGGGTGAAATGGAATGTAACGACTCAGATTTCAGAAACTGTGGGTCGAGTTTACCTGAGCCTTGGGCCTTGTTGTTAGGCCCATAAAGGGCTTAAAGAACCCTAGTGGGATTTCCATTTCTTGTGTTGGACTCATGTTTTTGGGTTGCCATGTGGGTTAGAAAGATGATAGAAGGGTAAAAGGGTAAATCTCATTATTTTAAAGAAAGAAAAGGGGATGGACTCTTAATTTTGTGCAGAGGTGTAAGAGTGGTAATCTCACTCTTGTCCCCCTTATTTCCCTCCATCTATTTTCTTCTTCATTTCCTTAGAAACCCAAAGCAAAGATCAAATCTTTGTCTTATTGAGTGGAAATCTCGAAATTATGGTCGAGAGAAAGTTAGTCAACGCTCAAGGATCTATCTATCAAGGTAAGAGTGGAAGAAAATGGTGGTGAGTGCTGAAAGATGGGTTTTAGTGGGGGTTGAGGAAGAAGAACGAGAATGAGAGATTTAACCCCCATTTTTTGTTGCAAAGTTCTTCCTTTTGTATATTTTAGTATTCCAGCAATGTCGTAACTCGATTTACAACATTTTCTTGTAGTAAAAGAAGTTGGAAATTCTTCCAAGGAGCTAGAGAAGAAGAAGGCTTGAAGCTTGGGTTAGGGGCTTCGTTTTTAAATGTAGAAGTAAGGTTAGTACACCTCTAACTCATTTGTCTTCATGGACATCATAAAAATGATGCCTTGTATGCTATTTTGATGATTTGGTGTTTTGGTAGCTTAAAATCTTGAAAAATGGTAAAATCCAGATTAGATGTTAATAATGTGTAAAAATGGTAGCAAATCACCTTAAATAACTTCCATAAGGTGTAGGACCGAGTTAAAGGGTTAGTGGTTATGATTTAGGGGCTTTGAGAGCAATTTCCCAAACTTATTAAGCTATTTCTAGGCTTTGGTACCGGTACACGGGGAGCATGTACCGGTACCTTAGTGTTTTGGGATGAAGAACATTGTTTTATTGAGATAAGCTGAGAAAGGGGTACCGATACAGTGTTTAACCTGTATCGATACACTATGTATATTCGTATCGGTACGGGTTGATATGTACCTATACGCTAAGGCTTGAGAAAATTCCAGTAAGATATTTTGGTATCGATATGATGTGGGTGTTGATACCCAGGGGTACCGTACTGGTGCGCAGAGGCCAATACTGGTACCCACTTGAGAATCTGCCCTAAAATATTAATTTTGAGTTTGAGGGGATGATAATTCAAGGACTATGCTCCTATAGACTTTTATTGTGTAAAATGAATTATACAATTGAGAAACTGAGAAATAATTCTTCTACTCAATCATAACATGTAAGAAACTTGGTAATTGGCATGTTTGCTTATGTGATGTAGCAACCACAGAGTTGTATGTTTGTATGATGATATGCGTGCCATGAGGGCACTTGATTGGTAGAATTTGGATATCTAGATAACGTTTTACAACACAATGGTAAGTGTTGAACAGAGGATCTCGATGCTTTGTGTCCTTGGGCCTCGTTCGAAGATACTCAAAGGGTAATTTTGAGTATGAGGTGTAGAGTCCTGATACTTTGTGTCCCCAGGCTACCCTCTTAGTGATTGTATGCCGATGTTGTGTGTCCCTGGGCTTCACTCTCTGTTTGTATGATTGATTGATTGTATTACATACGATGAGTATTGGATGCTTTGTATTAACCTTAATGACATGTCATCATTTCTAGATACATGCTTATATTTATGATTTGTATAAAGCATAGTTGAGTTGTAGTGTATCCACAGAGCTTTGTTAGCTTAGCATTCAGAATTGATGTTTTCGTTCGTAGGTTTTTAGGTTGGCACATGCATTGGAGGAGCACCATCGGTGTAGGTTTTAGTGCATCGCTTGTTTCAGAGCATAACACTTAGGTCTTATTAGGCTATATATTCATAGGGCCTTATTATATTGTTGTAACTCTTATTTTAGGATTTATTAAACAAGTGAATGTTTTATTATTTTAAACTTATTGGAGCTCCATTTGTAAATGTTTTAAATTGTTTTTGAATGTTTTAACTTTTGGATTTGAATTATTTAAAGAATGAAATTCTTTTGGGCTAAACTAGGTTGGAAATTTTAAAGTAACGGTTTGGACTTAAGACCCAAATATGATATTCGGGTTTAGGGTGTTACATTGAGTGATATCAGAGCCTTGGATTATCCAGTTCTATGAAAACCCTAGGGTAATAGAGAGTCGTGAATAGATGTCTAATGAATACATACCCATAAGTTGAAGTCGTATTTGGTTTAAGCTAAAATTTGATGGTGTAACCTTGTTTCTTTCCTTGTGCAGAAGTTTATCATACCTAGAGGAGCGTATGGTCGTGATGAAAGTTGGGGTTCTCATGAGGAGAACTACGATGATGAGTACGTCCTTGGCACTGAGGGAGAGTCAAGGGATGAGAGGGGACAGAGAGCCGGTTATTTCACCTATTTGCACCGTGCTCTTCATCGAATCGTGAGGTCTATTCTGAGGTCTTCGGCCATCCCTTGTGAGACATCAATTAAAAGGCTTTATCGGTATAGAGCAAAGAACTTTCGTGGGTCAGAACAAAATGACCCAATTTAAGCTGACCAGTGGTTGTGTAATATGTAATGAATATTTCGACAGATACAACTGGGTCCTGAAGACAAGTTGATGTGTATCACTTCTCTCTTGTAGGAAAATTCTAAAGCTTGGTGAAAGACCGTAGAGTTGGGATGATGTCCCAACCAACCCATATAGAAAAACTTCTTTGAGGATTTCCAAGGAAAGTATATTGGAGAAGCTCACATCGGTAGCTTGAGAGATCGGTTCACTTATCTAGTTCAAGAGAATATGTCCGTCTTTGCGTATGAACAAGAGTAATCCTACATGTCCATGTAGATATCAAGTGTAACCCTAAACCAATCGAGCATCAATTTGACATCCAATTGATCACGTTTGCCACATAGGGACCAAAACGCAAATATAGAAAAATTGCATGATTAAACTCACTTTTAAATTACCAACCTCTAATTAGTCAGATTTTGAACATTTACCTCACGTTTTCCGCATCTATACACTTAACTGAAATACCAAACCTTTAAAATATTTTAAACTGTACCGATACGGTTTCTCAGGTGTTTCGATATGCGGGTTCATGTTGAAAAAGTGAATTCCAAAGGCTAAAACTCGTACCGAAACGCCCATATCCGTATCGGTACACCAGGCCAAATTTGCCTAGGCGTATCAAAACACACAATACTTGTACCGATCCCACAAGCCAGAAATTGCCTAACCGTACCGATACGGTCCCCCGCATATCGGTACTCCTAGGGCTGTAATGTCACATTTAGATGTTTTTTCGACCCAAAAGCCTACCAAAATCAATCCAACATGCATAAAACACAATACCAACATGCCAAACATATCATAAGGGAACAAGCAACACAATTCTAATAGCACATCAAGGCTTCATGCATCAAAAGGAAATCTATAGGCATGCTTCCTAATATTGCATCCAAGCAACATACCAAAAGACAAACCAACACCAAAAACAATCCTTAAAGGCCATTTACAAACCAAGAGCAACTAAAGAAACATGCTCAAATAGGAAGTTCCACAAAACACCTCCCAAAACACAACGAGTACCCCATTGCCCTTATTCATTATAGTTTAGTCTCTAACATACTTTGGAAACAAGTCTTGCCAAGATCCCCTTGCTTCTTACTGCCTTCCAAGATCTCAATTACCTGCATTGATGGACAATGAGAGCGTAAGCACACAATGCTTAGTGAGGAATGCTAAAAAACAAACACCATCAATGCATTTAAAAACATTTACTTAACATCATCCTTTAAAACATCATCATCCCCCTTTTTAAACATGCACTTTACATCATTTAAACTAGCATATTAAACCATATGCTACATGTATCATTAATCAACAGCAAGTCACATTGCTAACCCTCCACTTAAGCCTTCCCATGCATTACTACCAAATGCAAAGCTTAAGGAGAAACATGTATAAATCACATTATACAACATAAAACATTTCAATGATACATTAACAATTATATTGGCTTTCAAGTGATCATTAACAAGTTTAATAACAAAAGAGTTCATCGGATACACGGATTCAACAAGTGTTAACCCAACACTTCAAGCCATCTCAACCGAAATAGCGATACAATCACAATCACGGTACAATAACAACTGGGTACACTTTCAACCCACGGGGACACCAACCCCAATCATCGGTTAGACGCTGAATCCACTAACGGAGTTTTCATTACTGTTTAACCCCTCCACCGTTAGAGTACTTGGATGGAGTATTCGGTACGCCGTATAAACCCCTCAACATCCAAGGCGACTTATTTACAGTGCTCTCAATCCTATAGCCGGCCAACTATATCCGATAACAATTTTTAAACCTCATCACTTGCCAATATAATTAACCAAATAACATTTACCTCACTGTTTTTGACAAGCATTAAACCATGCCCTTTCCTAAGCAACAACCATGCTTTAAAACACAAGTATAAATCATACTTACAAGGATCACTTACCATGTGTATCCTTCAACAAAACATGCTTAAAAATAGTATATCGAATACTTTGAACATGCTTAAATAGTAGGTAACATGTAAATCAAAACAAGTGCATAAACCATTTCAAACTAGCACGACCGAGAGAGAAAACCACTTTATACTTACTTTCGAGTCTAGATAAGCGTTTCAAGCTCTACCTTAACTCCCAAAACTTTGTTCTCATAACATCAAAACGCTTTAAACCACGTTTTCACTCACCGATACGCAAAACCTCAATTCGCCGACGCAAAAACAAGTATCTGAAGCCTCCTACGCTTCTCCAATCACTTATGGATCAACCTCCCCTATTTTTACCACAAAACAACAGAGGATTAATGCAACATAATGCATTCTAAACACAACAACCACAATCCTTCTCGAATTTCCACAAAACCCTCACAATTAACCCTCCACAACAACCGAAAACATAACCAAAACACTTCGATTCACAACCCAGCCAACATCTATCAACCTAGCATCATTTTCAACATCAAAACACATCTAAAAATATATCCAAAATGATCTACCACCTCCAGCAACCTTACAATCACATAAACACCACAAAACCTCAAAACTAACAACCTAAACAAAATAGAGATTCTTAAGTTTCGGGATTCCATTGATAAAAATCACTTATCAACATTATTAAACATCCAAAATATAGATCAAAGCATCATTACTTACTGGAAAACAGATCCAATCTGTTAATCAACTCATTTTCCCCAAATAACTCAATTAAACATTAGAAATTCATCAAAATCAGATTAGAAACACAAAATCAAGGATCAAATGCTTGAGAATTTCAGTAAAGAGCTATACAATAGAGGATATCTCGGACCTTAACCCTATTGTGAAGTTTCTCCCCCAATTGATTTGTGAAAAGCTAAGAAAACACAAGATTATTGTAAGATTTTGTATAAACAACCTTTATAAAACAATTTGATACAATAAAATCAAGTTAGAAACCACTTCACCTCTGGAAATTTGATGAAAACGTGAGTGTTTGGCTGAGGAGAGAATGGAGAGAAAATGACGTGATTTTTGTTTTAGAAAAGATAACTAACTTTTTTAACAAAATCCTCTTTAATTACAAATTAAAGCACGTGCTAAAATCAGTTTAATTAAGGGAGAAATCATCAGAAACCAATTGGTAAAATAGCTCCTTAAAGATTCTAAGTATTTGACCCTTTTCATTTTAGTCATTAGAAAATCACAGTTTTCAAAACATTCATTTTGGTCACTAACCAAAATGTCCATTTTCCAAAAACTCATTTTTCAAAATTGATTCCATCATTATTAAATACATAATTAATAATGATTTTGAGCATTTTCCCATAATTTTTCCAACACCAAAAATATTCGATCCCGAAACCGACTCGAATCTCTACTCTGGTCCACTCGTCTAATAAACCATCAAATCGCTAAGCCCTAAAATTGGGGCATTACAGCTATTGTCCAAATCAATCACTTGGATATTTCCAACAAGCTTCCAGATGGCTTGTACTCGATAGACCAAGGTTTTGTAACCAATTGCACGCCCTAGTAAACGAACAATGATAGTATTACTCATATTTTTATCAATCTGCTCATGAACGCGTTCAGAAAATTTTATAGACGAGAAAGAACCCGCTCGATCAATAATATAATCATCTTCCATAACGATCACTTCATTATTCCTTAAACCTCCATTAACATGAGTTTTGCCGCCCTTTGCAGTAGCCCATGTAACCATGTCAGCATAAGAAGCACTATTTTTCGATTCAGACTTCGCGGTTGAGACAGTGTGACTTTCATCTTGGCACATATCCAAGGTTGAATCCTTTATGTTCTCATCAGACACCACAACTGCATGTGTAGTACCTTCATCCATAACAATCATACATGTCGACTTGTCTAAACCAGACACGTTTTCGGGCATCGCTGCTTTATCCGTTGAAGCCGATGCCATCAGGCTAATCGAGGATTTTGGCCGCCACAGGACCGGCGGCTTAGTCGTCTGAGGAGTCTAATCCGGTGGCTAGCCACTGGGGAAGTCATGCGCAGAAGGAGAGAGCGGGTGGATAGGGCTTTCACTCATGCTAGGGTTTTATTGTTGACCGATTTGAATATTATATTTACAAGTATTATTTAAACAAAAGTGTTCCTATAATTGTTCAATTGTATTTATGTTTGGTTAACTCATAACACAATATTCAAAATTTTGATAATTAGTACAGATATTTATTAATAAAATATCAAAAATTAAATTATATTTAAATAAAACAAATTTTTAGAATGTTTAGCTTGATTTTAAGTGGGTTGAATAAATTCAAAGTGAAAAAAAAATCTTAGATAATTTAATCCACTATCACTAATGCTTTAGTGATTTAACTTTCAATTTTATAATTTTCAAACCCTTTGTGATTTAAGTTTGAAGGACCAAAATAGAAGCAATGTCAAAATTACATGATAAACTTAATAATTTTTTTTTAAATTTAGTGACCAAAACATAAATGATGAAATTTATAGTTTACCGCGTATTAAATTACAAACGGTCATTTAAGGCCTAACTAATAGGTACATAATCTCAAAAATTAGAGAGATAAAAATTTAATTTAATTTAATAGGTACTTAAAATGTTATGGTAAATTACGTAAATCATCACTGAACTTTACTCTTAAACCTATTTTGATCACTGAAGTTTCAAAACGTTCAATTTACTCATTGAAGTTTAGATATTGAACGTTTTTTCTCACTCTTAAACCCCAAACGGTTATAGATGGTGATCATTCGGACCCAAATTTCACCAGTCACTTCGTCTCGACCCCTTGAGTCAGAATTCGGCCTCTATTTTGCTGGAAAGTGCTTCGAAGTTCACAAATCAACAAAAAACCATATGGTTTCTCTTTTGTCAATCTCACTCCTTCACCGTCGAATGGAGCCTATTTCTCAGTGCGTTGCATATCTCGTGCTGATAAAGTTTTCCACCATTCGAATCTTAGAGAAGTTCATTCAATCACCGGTAAATGGGCGGCGTCAAAAAATTAACGAATGAGTGACAAAAGATGTTCAATGTCTATACTTCAGTGAGTAAATTGAATATTTTGAAACTTCGGTAACCAAAATAGGTTTGAGAGTAAAGTTCAGTGATGATTAACATATTTTGCCCAAAATGTTATTAGATAAAAAAAAAAATTGAATGGGGCAAGAGCCCCTCCACTCTCTATGTACCTCTGTCGTTGTCTCTAGTTTCTATTGGTAAACTTCTTCACTTTCATTTTTTTTTCTTTGACTTCTAATGCATTAAGGGATGGACGCAGGACTTTATGTTAGGAGGGACGAACCTATAAAATTCTTTGGGGGTGAAAATAGATTTTTAATAGAAAATACATAGAAATTTTTTTAGAAAATTTAAATCATATACGAATTTTAAATTTTTAGGAAAATACATCTCCTCTTACCCCTTGGTCCATCCCTAAATACATTCCTACCATTTTAACAACACGTGTTGTAGTAAGAATTTCAATGTTCTTTTAAGATCTTGGGTTTGAATCTTACAAATAGAAAAAAAATTACACAGAAAAAGTTTTAGCCTTTATTTAGGAGTCTATTCTTTAATATAGTCGTGCTCAATGTGACTGCTAAATATCTTGGAATAGACAAATCTTGGTTATTCAATGGCAACATGTTGAAAATTAAGCACACTCGAACTTGTTTATTTCAAACATGAACTTCAATTTAATGGATGTGCCTAATTGTTATCACCAGTTCCAATTGTTGACTAACGATTTTCAGGGACGGAGCCATGAATTAAAAGTTAACGAGATTAGGAATAAAGAAAATAAAAAGCTCTACAAAAGCAATAGGATTCAATCTACTAACATTATATAACTTACACATTTTACCACTAAGACAAGAACCATTTTATGATATTAAAACAAGTAAAATAAATTATAAATTAAAATTTTACGGAAGCAATATTAAAAAAATGGACCATAAGGGTAGGCCACATGGGCCAGGTCTTTGCCAGCCCTAGGGGTGGGCACAGGTCGGGTTCGATTTTTGGCCGACCGAAACTTGATCCAAAAATAATAATCTTAAATCCGACCTGATCTGAAAATTATATACCTCAACCCGAACCCGATCCAAACCAATCTATAAAAATTTCAATTTTAGGGACTTAATTGTAAAAAAATTAAGGACCTAATTGTAAAAAAAAATTCAGATCTTAATTGTAAAAAATCAATTTTAAGGACCTAACTAGAAAAAATATAGATATGGTGTTATTGCAAAATATCTCTAAAAAACATAGAGAAACTAACACGGGTCGGGGTCGAATTTTTTACCATAAAACCAAACTTGATATGATCTTTTTCACACACAAAAATAATCTGATTGAGTCGGGTCCGAACAAAATGCACATCCCTAACCAGCTCCATGAAGCTTCGCCCATAATCATAAGTGGATTCGATGGAGTCGTATCGTATGCCATGGCAGCGACTTGATCAGAATTAAACCAAACTGGTTTTCTGGTGATTCGGATTTGACAGTTTAGTCTCTGTTCTTCTTCATTCAGATTTCAGGCCGATCAGAACACTGTGAAACAGAATTTCATAACGGGATGTCAGCATAGTTGCATGCAGATTGTCATAAAAAACAAGCAGCTCGTGATCGCTTTCAGTCTGGGTCACATGATAATTGTCTTTGTTTTCCAGTGTTGGGTGTAAGTTCGATTGGTATTGGGAGAACTGACCTATCTTCCTCCATGCAGAATTAGCAATGAAAAGACATCGAGGAAGAACAGGGATGGACTTCCCCCAAAAACACAACCTTAGAAGCGGACTTACGGGGTTGGAGAAACCGACGATCCCAGCCAGAGAGATGAAGAACGGGGCCAGAGGCATACTCTACCCCAAAACTGAAAGAGGTG
This sequence comes from Hibiscus mutabilis, assembly GCA_019671005.1. Taxonomy (NCBI): domain Eukaryota; kingdom Viridiplantae; phylum Streptophyta; class Magnoliopsida; order Malvales; family Malvaceae; genus Hibiscus; species Hibiscus mutabilis. Next base: position 49,021,712 of record CM033748.1, on the reverse strand, counting down.
AAATTGGAAACGAACTGAAGGCCTTGAAACACCAGAGAGAGTGTGAAAATGGATTCTATAGCATGCTTCAATTACATAAACCTCTGAATCCCGAATAATAATGTATGCATTAGATTTTGTTTTGCAGAACTATCAAACACTGTAACGACCCGAATTACAAGTTAGTCAATTGAATCTTGGATCCGAATTTTGAGATATTTTAATATTAAAGATTAATTTATGAAAGTTGTGTTATCGGAAAATAATGATGAAAATTTAAAGAGATGAAGATCATAAGTGTAAAGTGAAAACCAGGGAAGAGTTGACACTTTAATGAATTATTTGCCCAAAGTAGTTATGGAAGCTTTTACAAGCAGGTGTCTTGGGTCATTAAATTTTTATGGATGTTGCATTCTTTAATTTGGATCATTGGATTAAACTTATATGAAAGGAGTCTTGAATTTATTTTAGGCTTAAAGGCCCAATTGCCCCCTAAACTATGCATTTTTTATCGAATTGGCCCCTAAAGTATTTTTTGAGACGTTTTGCCCCTTTAACTAAAAATTGTGATCTCATATGCCCCTATGTTAGATGCCGTTAAAAAAAATTCACGAGCCAATCAAAATGCACCAAGTGTCATTTTATTAACAAAAAAAATAAGCTGACTTAAATAAAAGGGGTGAATTGCACGTTAGCCATATTTTATTTTTGTTCATTTTAGTTCCTAAAAATATTTATTTTTCTTGAAATTGATCCATATTTCTTTTTAATTTTTATAATTTAGTTCGATATTTTTAATATAATGGCATTATTGTTCATTTTAGTCCCTAAAAATTTATTTAACCCAAAGTTCACCCCTATTTTGTTCTAATTTTTTACATTTTATTCCAAAATTTTAAATATAATGATATTTTTGTTAATATGATGATATTTAGTCCAAAATTTTAGTCCCTAAATATGTTGATTTAAAAAAAAAATCAAAAACTTCTCAGTAAAACTAACTAGGAAGATTTTTAGGGGCTTTCGGTATCTTCACCAAAATTTATGTACAGGAGTCCCTATTTTTAAACTGCCACAAGCAATCCCAGATTCGTTCTTTGTTTATTATCGTAATTTACTTCTCGTTATCTTTCTGCTTTGATAACTTAGGGCCAGTTTGGCATTATTTTTGAAAAATACGGTAAAAAAGTAATTTTTAAAAAGTATTTTTGAATTGTTTGGTTTAAAATAGGAATGTTTAGTATTGATGTTAAAAAGTGCTTTTAAATAGATAAAATGTCTATTTTAGATATTCTTTTTGAAAATATAAAATGATTAGTGATATAAACGGGGATATATGAGTAATTTTACTTAAAAGTACTTTGAAAAAGTTAAAAACTAAAATTTTTAACTTTTGAAAAGGACCTTTCAAACCAAACTGAAAAGCATTTTTGATCTGGAAAATTACATGTTTTTCATTGCTTTTCATCTCAAACTAACTTTTGAGGTAGTTTGAAAAACAATGCAAAACATAGTCTTATTTGAATTTTTCGCATGTTCCGAAACCCTAGGGTTTCCATTTGTTTTATGGCAAACTTACATAGAAACGGAAATGAAATTTTGAAATCTTCGAAATTGATATTTGTTCTATGGAGAATTTTGACATTGGGTGCAGTTGAGAGTTCATCTTTCCCCTTATAGAATGATAGTTAGTTCCTAGTTTTAATTAATTTATTTTGGGGTAAACTACATAAATGGTCCCCGACTATACTTTAATTTTTTTGCATCTTCCGACTATTAAAAGTTATAAATTGATCCCCCAACTTAAAAAATAATAAATTGGTTCAATGTCGTTAACAATTTAACGGCTGATGACGTTGCAGTTAATATAAATTGGCATAATTACATAGTTAGCCCTTAAATTCTACACTTATTTTAATTTGACCCTAATTTAAAAAATTAACCATCATTATTTTAATTATCAACGACAGGTTTGTATTTTATATAAAGCTAAAGACTTTTATGTGTTTGGTTAATGTTCTAAATGACAGCAAAAAATCCAACATTTTTTGTTTATAAAATTATATTTGCAGATCGAAAGAGATTTGGGGTAGTTTGATTCTGGTGTTTTAATCTCCAGAACTATGACAACACCTTTTGTGTGTGTGTTTAACTTTTTATAGCAATGGAGGAATTCAGACAAATTGGTGAGGTTGCAGGGCTGAACCGGGATGAGATGCAAAGGAGGAGAGTCACACTTGCAAGGAAGTATGATGTTGAATGGATAGATCCGAAACTTTTTCAGTTTCGGTTTGGAAAGAAGTACTTGACCCCTCGAGAGAACTGTGGCCGGTTCAAGTGTGCGTGGAGGGAAGATCGCTGGAACCTTGTTGAAGCTTTGAGGGAGAAGAAGTATTCGGAATCGCTAACAAAAAACCAAGAGCAGCTAGCTGGTTTGTTGATTAGAAAAATTCTTAGATCAGAGGTTTATAATGGTAAACTTTTCCTAGTGCAATCTTGTATGGAGGGGATTACCAACAAGCTGGACTAAATTGATAGAATATTAAAATAAAGTGAGTTAAATTTTTAGAATTAGGGTCAAATTAAAATAAGTGTAGAACTTGAGGGCTAACTATGCAATTACACCAATTTATATTAACTGCCGCTTTTTTAAGTCGGGGACCAGTTTGTAAGTTCGAATAGTGGGGGATGCAAAAAAGAATTAAAGTATAGTTGGGGACCATTTATGTAGTTTACCCTTTATTTTATATGTAAAAGTTTTTGAAATTAAATAATTTTAATTATAATCGCCCTAGTTAGTTTTACTGAGAAGTTTTTGATTTGTTTTTAAAATCAACATATTTAGAGACTAAAATTTTGGACAAAATATCATCATATTAACAAAAGTACCATCATATTTAAAATTTTGGACTAAATTGTAAAAATTAGAACGGAATAGGGGTGAATTTTGGGTTAAATAAATTTTAGGGACTAAAATTAACAAAAATACCATCATATTAAAAATATCAAACTAAATTATAAAAATTAGAAAAAAAAATAAGGGTCAATTTTGGGGAAAATAAAGATTTTTAGGGATTAAAATAAGTAAAAATAAAATTTGGCATACCTAACGTGCAATTCACTCCTTTTATTTAAGTCAACTTATTTTTTGTTAATAAAGTGATACGTGACGCGTTCTAATTGGCTCGTGAGAATTTTTTTAATGGCATCTAACGGATGAGGCATATAAGGTTACGATTTTTAGTTAAAGGGGCAAAATGTCACGAAAAATACTTTAAGAGCCAACTCGATAAAAAATGCATAGTTTAGAGGGTAATTGGGTCTTTAAGCCTTTGTTATAAACGAAAAGGTTGGCTTTATAACAAGTGGGAATAAAGAAAGAAAAGAAAAATGTTTTATTCATTATCTTTTCCCCATTCCAAAGTGAGTGGAGGAAGAAGAAGAAAGGTAAGAATTTCAAACTTTAATCTTCTATTTTCTCCATTTGTAGTTAAATTTTAGACTTCATGTATGAAATATAAAATTGTTTATTTTGTTATTCTATACGAGATGAGTATAATGTTGAGGTTTTTTAGTTGAGTTTATGGAAAATTCTAAATTACATGAAACCCTAGAGTAAGAAAGGTTGAGATTATGATAAAAAAATTTAAATTGAAGATAAATTATGAAAGAAAATGAATATTTGAGTTGGATTTTGGATAAACCCTAAAATATTTCATAGAGATTTTTGAGAGAGCTTATTATTGATTTCAAGATGATTGATTCTAAGGGGATTCAAGTTTAGTATGGGTAATTAAATTATTTAGTTATCTTTATTAAATATTTAGAAGGATAATAATGCATTTTTGCACTCGGTTGATTTGTGCAAGAGTTTTAGAGAGGCTTCACATTCAATAAAGAAAGTTGGGAAGTTGAAGGAAGCATATTTGAAGTGGTACTTCGAGATTTTACTTAAGGTTAGTACACTACTAACTCCTTTGTCTTCATGGACATCTTAAATTTGATTGCTTTGTATGCTTGAGTGGTGTTTTGGTTATTTTGGCTAAAGGGCATGTAAATGGCATAATCCGAGTGTCGTGTTAAAAATATATAAAATGTTAGTAAACCACCATAAATAACTCCTATAAAATGTAAGATCAAGCTAAGGAGTTATTGGTTGTGATTTGGGACTTTGGGAATAATTTTTGGAGCCTAGAAAGCCTTTTTCTGGGCTTTAATACTAGTACGCGGGGAGCCCGTACCGATACCCTAGTGTTCTGGGTTGAAGAACATTGTTTGATCAAGATGAACTGTTAGAGGGGTACTGGTACGGTGTTCAATCTGTATTGGTACACCACGTGAGACCTTATCAATACGGGTCAACTCGTACTGGTACACAAAGGCTTGGAAAATTTCAGTGAGCAATTTTGGTATCGGTACGCGGGTGAGTATCGGTACCCAAAGGTACAATATTGGTACGAGAGGACCAGTACCGCTACTAACTGGGTATTCTACCCAAAATAATGAAATGGAGCCCAAAGGGATGAAAAATTATGGAATATGATTTAATGCGGTCGTAGTGAGATAATGTAAGCTATAAAATTGAGAATCAAGACTTCGCATAATGAGTAATAACTCGATAAACTTAATTGAGTGAGTCGTTGATAATAGAAATCATAGAATGATGGCAATCGTGATGATGATGTGTGATGTGTGGACATTTTGTTTGGTCGAGCCACCTTTGGTTGATGGGATCTGGATACATAGAGAGCATGTTGCAACACTATGAGATGAGACATCGAATGTATGTTCTCGAGGCTGTGTGACATCAAACATTATTCGATGATACTCGAGAAGAGATTCTGGGTATGGGTGTACGTTTCTAAGACTGTGTGATACTGGGCCTCGCTCCAGGTTTGTGGTATGATACATATGTTTACTTTGTGAGATTGATACATCTATTTGATTGCTATGTATTTAGGCGACTAGTGGTAGCGTCGTACGTTGATATATTTTCCATGTCATCATCTTAGCTACATGTTCATGTTTATGATTTGCATGAAGCATGGTTGAATGGAAGTGTGTCCACTAATCTTGTTAGCTCAGTGTTCGAAATCGTTGTTTCCGTTTGCAGGTTAGTAGGTTGGCGCGTTGCATTGGATGAACATCATCAGAGTAGAATTTGACATCGACTTGTTCAAAGTACAGTACTTAGATTTATTTGGGCTATGTATTTGTAGGACCCTATGGTTTTGTATTGTAACTCGTATTTTGTATTTATAACATGAGTAGAATGTTTTATATTTTTAAATTAAATGGAGCTCTCATATAAAGGTTTTCAAACGATTATCTATGCTTAATATGTTTTAAACTTAATAAATTTTTTAGAAATTGATTTGTGGATTGGGCTAAACTAGGTCAAAATTTTATAGTTGCGAGTTGGTCTTGAGGTCCAAATGTGGCACTCAGGTTGTTACATCCACGTTGATTTTGAAAACATGTGGGTGTGGAGCTAACTAGTGGGCTTGGGTATAACAAAAAGAGTGCCGAAGGGGTATGGAGATGAGATCGACTTCTTTGTATAATTCTTTGACAAAGGTAACTACTTTTTCGACTCTTTGAGATATTCCCTCATGAATCACTTTGTTTCTTGAATACCACAAACCTAAACCTTCTTGAAGGAATCCAGGGTTTGGAAAGTATTTTGCTCGAAGCAAACGAGCCACTAGAGAGCCAGATTAGTTAGGATAACCTTGTTTTGCTAGCAAAGTAATGTTAAACTTATTAAGACTGCGAAATCCCATACCTCAATCAGATTTAAGCTTGTTTTAAAAATTAGTTTATTTCTAAATTTGCCCCCTCACTTTCAAACATTTATGTTTTGCCATCCTGGCTCCGTCCCTGAACGTATGCCTCGCTTTGAAGCTGATTTCTGCCACCAAAATCAGACTGTGATGACTTTTAATTCTTTGCTAAAGAGCTCAGCAATAGAAAACATGACATTACAAATAAAGGAATTGACTAAAGTACCGACTTTATAAAAACTTTTTTACCTCATTGAGATATAGATTTAGCACTCCAAGTTGTAGTGTAACTATCAAATCTATCTTTCAAATAGCGAAAAGTTTTTTCTTATTTCGACCAACAATTTTTGATTGACCCAAATAAGTTTTAGGATCGTCAACTTCAACAACACCCAAAATTCTACACGCATTCGATTTATTATCTCCAAGAACATTAGAGCTAAAGAAGATGCTTGACTTGTCATAAGTGACAAGTTGTCTTGAACATTCTGCATAGAGGTTCAACAGAGATTTAAGATTAGAAGCATCAGGAGCCACTGCCTCTAAGAAGATTAAGTTATCATCCATAAATAGGAGGTGGTTGATTAAAGGGGCTCCACGGGCTATTTGAGTGCATCTCAAGGATCCATCTGTAGTAGCCATTCGAATGAGGGAAGATAATCCCTCTCCACAGATCAAAAAAAGATAAGGGCTAATACGATCACCTTGTCGTAATCCTCTAATTCGAATAAAATAATCACTTGACGACTTGTTGAGTTTGATTGAGCTCGAATTCCTTCAACCGAATTGCTTGCCAAGCGGTGGAGAAGTCAATTTTTGGGTGTTGTGGTGGAAGCAAAAAGATAGACAATGAACACAAGGATTTATGGTGGTTCAAGCTTCTAACAAGCTCTACATCCACTATCTTAGCTTCCCACTAGGGATTTCCCAAATCCACTAAAATTTCTTCCCCTTTTAACAAGGCTTAGGAGGCAACCTTTACAATCTAGACTCAATTACCAAGTCTAGCATCCAAAGCTTACAACCCAAGCTTTGAGAATCCTCTCAAACAAAAGAAATAAAGCAAACAAGAAATCCTCTCTACAAGGTAGGTGTTTGCACTCTTTTAGCACTCACCCAAATCTTAAAACACTTGACCAAATATAACAATTAAAGCTCACAAGTGTTGTCTATACAAAAAATAAGAATTGTTGCCAATAGAAGCATTAGTTGTTGCTGAAGCTTGAAGGATCCTTAAATACTCCCAATTGAGTTTCAAGCCGTTGGAGACCGTTGGGATTAAATTGGAGCCGTTGGGGCTTATTTTTCCTGCAATAAATGCAGTTCAGCTGCTTTCCATATCGGTACGCGAGTAGGCGTATCAGTACGGGAACTAGCCGTTATGCTCATCCTGGTTGTGCGTATCGGTACGCCTTGGTCCATTTTGGTACGCCATATCGGAACGCCAGGGTCCATATCGGTACGACATGCAATTCAAATAGCTGTTGGGGTGGTTGAAAACTGGATCGGTACGCCACGTGGCGTATCGAAACGATCCACTCCTTATCGGTACACCTAGGGCATATGGGTACGGTTTTTGGTTACTGGAAAAATACTGTAGCTGAAACCCTTGGACCGTATCGATACATGGTATACCGTATCGGTACGCCTGTGTTGAAAAAGTTAGTTTGGCTACTTTAAAACATTTCTAAAACCTCTCAAAAATTTCTCAAACTTATTTTCAAGTTGTTTGAACTTAAAACCATTTTTGAAACTTTTTCAAATTAGTTCAAAACTATTTTTCAATTATTATATCAAAACTATTTTTCAATTATTATATCAAAACATAAATCCTAACACGACTACCAAGTAAGAAGCTGTATGAACACAATCCATAATGGTGTAGATCTATTGTTCAAAAAAAAAAAACATTTGTCATATCATATTCTCAATAAAAAACCATTCAATAAGGTCAAAGGATTTGCTCATATCTAGCTTTAGAGCGAAAGAGCCTACTTGACCCGCATACCTTTTCTTGTAGAAGTGTAGAATCTCGTAAGTATTGATAATATTATCTGTAATAAGCCTACCTGGAACAATGGTACTTTGAGCCTCATCGATGTAGAAATCTAGAACCGATTTAAAGCGATTAGCCAACATTTTGGAAATAATCTTGAACAATACATTGCACAATGAAATTGGCCTAAACTGAGCCATAGAGCGAGCATCATTCACCTTCGGTATCAATATTATATTTATTTTATTTATCTCTGAAATCGGGTAATCACCCTTCAGAACCCTGATACAATAGACCGAAATGTCGTTGCCAATGATGTCCTAAAACCGTTGATAAAAAACAACCCCAAGACCTTTTCCTGAAGCTTTCAGGGGCCTCATAGAATGTAGGACAATGTACACTTCATCTTTATTAAAATCACGTAACAAGTCTCGGTTCATATCAAAAGTTATGAACCGATTAACACCTTGTAAGATATAGGAATGATTCCAAGTACTAGAAGATGAGAAAATCTCAGAAAAGTAACTCACCGCAATGTTGCGCACAATATCGCTTTCATCATGTAAAATTCTATCGTCAGTAACAAGACTTGCAATGTGATTCTTTCAACTTCTTTGGCTTGCATATCGGTGGAAAAAACTGGTATTTCTATCACCATTCGTCAACTAATTCGCTCGAGCATGTTGCTCCCAATAGATCTTCTCTTTGTCTAATTCAAGATTCAGTTCCAGTTTAGTATCAGTCAAGTGCCTAAAGTTTCCTCTACTAACATATTTTAGTCTTTCGAGAATAGAACCAATAGAAAGTGCCTAAAGTTTCCTTACTTCATCTTCACATGATTTCTTTACAAGCCATGCAGCTTCGAATTTAAATGCCAAATTCGATCAGATTACTACAGATTGGGACAAGTATTGAACATGATCAGACAATGATCAAAGAATGAATGAGTTAAATGTTCGAGCTGATAATTCAGGGAAAAATCACCCCAGACCATGGTAGCGACACCTCGGTCAAGACGTTCCCAAATATTGTTTGTTGTCGTCCTTCTTCATTCCCATGTATACCATCTTCCTTTGTATCCCAAATCCTCTAAAGCACAACCTGATAGGGCAGAAGAAAAATTAGTCATTTGCCATTCATTTCTAAAAAAGCCCCATTGCTTATCATCAGTACATAAGATTTCGTTATTGAATAAGAACAAATAGAAATAGAGACACCATCTTTCCATTCAATAGAGAGACCACTGCTACCATAAGATCTAACATCGCTCTCGTTATTGAATCCATAACTTATATAGACTGGTGATAGAAACTTGACCATATATATAAACTTCGTGATTTTTAAGGATTTAGAACAAATTTGTAATTTTCTTTTACAACCCATGCAATTTAGAATAATTAAAAAGTCCAAATTATATAATCCTAAAATACTTAATCTGTTATGAATATTTATCTATGTGGATATTTATCATGATAAGAATTTTATCTAGGAGATTCGATTTACTTTATCAGTAGAAATATTATCTTCATTAATTAGAGTTTCATGTATTATGTACTTCTTATACTTATAAATAGATGATTTGATGAAGACATTGTACGCACTTGAATATTCCGAATAAATACAAATCTCCTTGTTCCTTTATTTCTATTATTATTTTTCGTTATTTTATTCACAACACGTTATCCACACGATCTTATTCAACTATTTTGACTCTCAAAAAATATTTCGATATGATATCAAAATTTACGTGGTAACCTAAAACGGTGGAGACGATCGCATTTGCCATTGCCTAGGCTTGCTTTCCTTTCAATTTCATCACTCTCACGATGATTGCATCGTTTATATACTATCAGGTATTTATTTTTGTTTCGGTAACTAGTTGAAAAAGCAAAGGTGATTAGTTCTACATTGAGTAGGATTTTAATTTGGATCACATTTCTTCTTACATCATATTATAATTAAAATATATGTTTATATTATTTTATTTAATGAAAGTATTTTTTAACCAAGTTTTGAGTTTTACATGTGTTTAATGACTTGGAAAGAGACATGACGTAAAAAGATTATAAGAAGTTGTCTTGGTCATTTGTTATGTCTCCATTGTCCTCGAGAGAAAAATCAATATCGGTAAATTCTATTTTTATTTTTATTCTTTAAATTACGTTTTTAAAGTACGATAAATCATGGTGATTTTGAATCTACAAGAAGACTGTTATAAAATCTATATTTGCTCGAAAGCAATAATTCTTCTATGTCGAAAAACTCGACTATAGACTTCTCCCAAGTTCAAGTTACGAAAATTCCTCTTAATCTAATAATTTTTATGGGAGGCATTCCCTAAAGTGAATGCAAGCATCATGTTTATTTCATGAGATTATTGGATCTGTTTCATTCTCTGAAGTGAATGCAAACATGATAAATCACTATTTAGTAAGTGATATAACTCTGATATGGATTCAAATTACTGCACAATTGAAGTTATGTGATCAGAGTATCAATGACGAGGATATATTAATAAAAACATATTCCACTTTTCACGTAAATAATGTTGTCCTCATACACAATATCGTGAAAAAGGTTTTAAAGGCCCATTGACTCCGCTTCATTCCCTGAAGTGAATGTGAGATTATATAACGGAAATAATAAATGTCACATTAGTAGTTGTGGTCGCAATTAAAGCCATGAACATAGACATGGATAATATGGTTATTTTAAGAATGTTTATACCCACCAAAAGTGGAGTTATAAAGATGCCAAGAGTGGTAAATGTTGTTCTAAGAAAGTGAAATCATTTTATTACCAATGTGATATTACAAACCATTGGTCTCGTACTTGTCGTACGCTGAAAAAATCAACAATCATTCAATGATAAAGAAAAGAAAAAAAAGTAAATTTGTTTACGAAAATGACGAAGATAATATTGTCCAACTCATTTGCACATTGTTGATTTCCTTATAACCCATGGAGGGAATTAATCATCTTCTAATTATTCTCATAACATTGAAGATAATTATTGATCTTTTATTTTATTTTATGTTTATTTACTTTACTGTATAATTATTTAAGTTTTATATTTTTATATATTTATTTTGTAAATTTTATTTATTTTGTTTAACATGATTACTTATCAAATATAATCTATAGTGACGACTTATGCTTAGCAGAAGCATAAGAAATATTTTCCCATTTAAATGCAAGGAAAAATGTGATTACTATATATCTGAGTATTAAAAACATTGATGCTCCGGAAGAGCAATAATTTCTTGAGAGAAAAGACATTATGAAAGGTGCATAATTGTGAATATTACAATAATTACTGCTAAAGGTAATAATATCGTCATCACCAAAAGTAGAAATTTTAAGAGAGCAATAAGAGTTCTCAAAATAATCCTTTGAGAATTATAGATAACATATGTTATCAATTGACATATGAAATAAGCCAATGTGGATATAAGTTATGATAGCGAAAAATATCAGTTGAGAGCTCTAAAAGAGCTATATATTGCTAACAAAAGAATAATTTTCATTGAAAGCTCTAGAAGAGCTAAATAAATTCCTATTAAAAGGAACAATTTTCGGTGGACAATATATTATCAAGTTTCAAAGAAATTTGTATTTCAAAATTCGTACTAGACAAGTACGAGTGAGATTGAGTCATATGTTATGGTAAACCAGAAGTTTACAAATTTAGAAATATATATATATATATACACACACACATGTATGTAGAGTTGGCATGATCGATTAGACCATCATGATCAATAATGATGCAGAAATTATTGAGATTTATATGCACTACTAAAAGAACTTGAAGTTCTTGTGGTGCTTGTTCTCAAAGGAATTGATTAAATTTCATTTACTAAAAGAACCTGAAGTTCTTGTGCTGCTTGTTCTCAAAAGAATTGATTAAGATCTCACTTACCAAAAGAACTTGAAGTTCTTGTACCAAAGTTGAGACTACATGTCTTGCATATCTGAATGAAATATGAGCTCATTTTATCCACAAATGTGGAAAACGTTTTCATGATTTTAGTAGATGCATCTACATTGTTTTTATCAGCTTACAATCAAAAGTATGTGAGATTGATTAGAAAAAGATTCAGATTATGCAATTAGACTATTCGTCTTGCAAAAGCTAGTGAGCTTATATTTTAGGCTATATCAATTGAAATAATTGTTACAAAGCCCATTGATTATGAAAAATACGGTTTAGCAAAATTTTAATGGATGCCTTCTATTTAATAGCTAAACTATGAGAACAAAACATTTATTATATATATGATATTTCACATATAGCATCACTTATACGCATCGAGCCAACGAGTTATAATAAACTCCCCGTTATGATTGTTTTTTTTTTGTCAGAAGCCATACATTTCCCATTTTATAATTTTTGAATGTGTGATATATAGTTAAATTGCTCCACCACAACGCACAAAATGGGTAAATAAAAATGGTTAAGAATATATATTGAGTGTGAGTCTCCTTTTATATTTAAATTCTTGAACATTAATTAGAGAATCATTTATGAGATGATTTTTCTCAACATCAGAGGGAGACAATAACCAGCTAGATAAAGAAAGAAAATGAATTATCATTATCTAGATCATCATATATGAACCAAAAGTTCATAAGATAATTCATGTTATTATATGTCAACTGTCAAACATATTTACTGACCTAATAAGAGTAATCAAGTCTCATATACCAGCTAAAATACTCTAAATTTGAATTACATGTTAGAGCGAATGGATGTAAATCTTGCCTGAAGCATGATAGTTGAAACTGGTTTCAATGATCAAATTTCTCGTAAATGCAAAGTAATATGAAATGATCATATGTTGGAGGTGTGTGCTCCTGAAGAGACCCAAGACATAACTAATAATAAAACTCTAGAAGAGTTTCAGGTACCTGAAATAAATATTGAAAAGAGATCTCGATAAGTTATGTCACTACGAGAAAAGAATGGAACCGAAATAGAAAAAGTTATCGACAATAATTTTACATAGAATACTTCTATAGAAGTAAAGAAAGAAAATGAGGATCTTGTATAGATATCTATCTAGAATTATAGATATTAAATTGGCCAATGTAGAAAGAAGCTTTAAACTTCCAAAAGTGAAGTTTTTGGACCAGTAGTCCAGATACCTAAAGGTGTAATGCAAGTGGGAAACAAATAAATAGTCGTGAGATATAAATACGTCTTGAATTATGATTTATGAAGAATTTTAATTACTTCAAGGTGGATGCAATTACTTTGGTAGTTATGAAATATTTTATATGCGTCTAATTATTTTGTGGATCCATGTATAGTAAAATTATCCTTGAAGGATTTAAAATGCAGAAGCATTTGGAAATTTTTGAGAAAAATTATTTAGATATCCCCATTGAATATTTATATTTTGGCGCATTTGGTATAATTGCCTTCGTGAGTAGTAATTGAGGAAATACTGTAAGAATGATCAGATTTCCTTATGTATTTTATAAAGGAGTTTGGATCAAGATTCATTATGATAATTTGAATATCGTTATAACTCCTAAAGACCTTCAAATAAAGAGCTTTCAAAGCATTTAATGAAAATATTTGAGAAAAGGAATATTGAAATAGAGTTTTGTCTTGACTTAAAGATCGAGCACTTAAATATGCGGTTTTCTATGAATGGACATAAGATGAAAGAATCTTAAAGAAGATTCTATATGGATAAAACATATCTATTTAATACCCTAATGATTGTAAGTTTGTTGGATATGAATAAATTTATCTTTGAAAGAAAGATAAATGAATCATTGGTCTGGAAGCACCACATATTAGTTGGTCCAGAAATACCATCTAAACGCTACAAAGATCATTACCTTTATATCTTCAAACATTAATCGATGTCTCCTCAAATCATGTAAAAATCATTGTTATGCATGAGGCAAGCCAAAAATGTGTTGGCTAAGACTATTGATCTAACATATTCAGGAGATAATACAAAATTTATACCTCAATCGAAATATGGATACATCGAATATGGCAAAATGAAACATATTACTCTAAATTTTTATCCCTAGCGATCTTCAGAAAAATAGTATTCAAAATTGAACTATGAAGATTCAAAGATCATATGTGATGTTTTCAGGAAGGGGCACTCTTTTCCCCTTAACCGAGGTTTTCTCACAATGGGTTTTCCTGGTAAGGTTTTTAATGAGGCAACATGTTATGCGTATCAAAGATGTGTGTACTCTTTTTCCTTCACTAAAGAAATTTTTTTCTCACTGGGTTTTTATCTTAGTAAGGTTTTAACGAGACACATTATCTTCATAGACATCCAAGGGGGAGTGTTGTAAATATTTATCTATGTGGATGTCTATCATAATAAGAACTTTATCCAGGAGATTTGATTTACTTTATCAATAGAAATATTATCTTTGTTAATTAGATTTTCGTGTATTATGTACTTCTTATGCCTATAAATAGATGATTTGATGAAGGCAATGTGCACACTTAAATATTCATAATAAATACAAATCTTCATCTTTCTCTCATCTTCTTATTCCTTTGTTCCTATTATTGTTCTTCATTGTTTTATTCACAACATAATCAAAATTAAAAGAAAGAAATTATCATTTGATCAAAACAAAATTTAATCAATGTTATCTCAAACTCAATTTTTAATGTAATCGTTAATTTGAGATTTATTTTTTAGTTTAATCAATGTTGTTTTCGAGAACCTGTTGCTTTACGGGTCGAGCCCGTCGGAAATCCAATCCATTTTTTTAAATACCAATTATTTTCTGCTAAACCAATGGACCAAGATATTAGATATCTCGAATCAAATATTTTTAAACACGTCTAATGAAAATGTTAACATTGGACATCAAAGACAAGGACTAGCGGGGCTATAGCCCTACAAGATTTTGAAAAATTAGAATTTAATCTCTTAAAATTCTTTAAAAATTTAGCCCCTCTAATTTTTTAAATATTTTAATTAAATCTTTTCCCATAATTTTTATATGTTCTCACTAAACCTCTAAAAATTTAAGAAAATCTTTAAAGAAAATATAAATTAAACCTTCAAAATAATTGAAAGTTTTAGTTTAAACCTTTAATTTTTAAGAAAAGGAAATTAAATGGACCAAGCTGTATCATCAAGTTTGGGTACGTTTGAAATAGGGTAGGGGGCAAAGGGGCACATATGCCCATAAAATAAGTGTCTATTAATGAATCACATGTAATTCATGGTAGGTCCAAGTCCAACCATAAAATTAACATTGCCAAGCAAGATTTCACTACTTTATTTAAAAAGAGAGTTTGATAAGCTTTTTTTTTTTTTTGACATGAGATAATCAATCAATTGATCAAACGCAGTATTAGTCTAGAAATCAGCAGACATCCCAATCATTAAAGTTCAATCCCTTGTATTTCAAGCAAATACTTCTACTTTGAGAAAATGACACGTGGCTCTCTGCCCACCATGAGATCACCATCACGTCACACCTCGAGTAGTTTTGAACTTTTAATCATCCCCTCCACAAGCAAAAAAGAAAAGTGCATAAAAGATTTTAAGGAAACTACCAAGTACCCCACGTATTCTCGCATTATTATTTTAGTATTCAAGTTATTTTTCAGTAAAATAGTACATAACATTATGTTTTGTCATTATTTTAGTATTCGTCGTTAAAAAATTAACAACATGCTGACCAGGAGAGACAAAATCACACGTGGCATGCTGATTAAAAGAGAGAGAAAATCACACGTGACAGTCTGCCACATCATTTTTTTTCTCCTAGTCAGCATGTCATGTGTGGATTTTTTTTATAATTTTAATCAATGTGGCATGTTAACTAGGAGAAAGAAAATAATGTGACAAACTGTCACGTTTGATTTTCTTTATTTTAGTCAGCCTGTAGTTAACTTTTTAACGATGGGTACTAAAATAGAAATAAAACGTAATGTTAGGTACTATTTTACCCCAAAAAGGTACCAAAATAGAAACATGTGTAAAGGTGGGGTGCCAAATATGTAGTTTTCCTAAGATTTTATGGTAAAATATAGAAATGGATAGTAATTAAATAAAAACGACATATTTTGTTATTAAAATTTTGAAAGTTATAAAATGATCATTATACTTATTGAATTATTAAAAAAAAGATCATTGTACGTAACAAAATAGTGATAAATTTAATAGATTCAAAGATCAATTTATAACAGTTTGATAAAGTTCAATGATCCTTTTATAATGATTTGGTAAAGTTTTAGAGATCATTTTGTAATAGATTGATAATTTAATGATTATTTTATAAATTTTGAAACTTTAATGGCTAATTTTTTTTTTTTGCTTAGGTTAGTGTGTAATTTACCCAAAATTTATTCACCAAACTTTTTTTTTTTTTAATTTCAAGTCAATGTGAAGATGCCACGAAAGTGGAAATTCTACACTTTTCTATTATTATGAAATAAACTTTGCTTTGGTCCAAATACTCTATGACTACCTATCAAGTGATCAACTAATCATGCCAGCCGACATTTTATATAAATTATCATTATCCCCATAATTAAAAACGAATTACTACATAGTTTTCAATGGAGTAAACAACATTTAGTCCCTGTACTTGATAATTATTTTCAATTTAATTTTTAAACTTTTTCCATATTAATTATAAAATTTGGTTTTTTTTTTCAATTTGATCCTTAAATTTTAGGTTTTTAATCCTTTCGATGTTGTGGTATCCTAAGATTCTGTAACGTCGTCCTTTTTATATTATATTATATTATATTACAAGGTTGCATCATCAGGAGGATTTTAAATCCAAGTTTAGGGACCAAGTTAAAAAGGCTACCAAATGTAGGGGCTAAATCTTGATTTATCCTTTTCTTTTGAACATGATTTAAAGCAGTTTCAGGAAATAAAAAAAGGGTTAAAAAAGAAGCTTCCCTTTCGCTTTACACTTCAGAAATAAAAAGAAAAGGCAAAGTGGCAAACATGTATTCATATATGATATAATATATGTTTTTTTTAATCTATTTTCATAGCTTTTGTCATTTTCCCATTCTTTTAAAATTATTGTATTTAAGAAGAAAATAAATTATCTTAGTGAAAAAGTAGATGATGTTTATCTTAGGATATCCGAGTTTAAATTATTTTTGTCTACAAGGTGCATATTCATTGTTAAAGGGTTAAAAATATCTATGAACAAATACTACTTTGTAATTACTTTAAGATTATTCAAAAAAACATCGTATTTAATCTATCGGTTAACTAATTTGGACCGAATAATCTAGAGATTTATTATGTGACGAACCTCCTAACCGAGTTTTCTTCATTCACAAGTTAAGATTAAAAATTTTAACCTTATTTAAAAAATTTAGTATATCATCTCACTAGACCAATTTGTTGTTAGTCTATTATGATATGTTTGGGCTGAACCACTTAGGCGATCTAGTTGATTTTTATATATAAATTTTATTTAAAAACATTAAAATCAAAACCGATATTGCTTTAAACAAAATAATTGACATTCCTTAAAGAAAATAATAATTATTGTTTGCTCAAATCCGTTCTAAATTCTGATATTGTAATATAAATTTTCTAACTTCACGGATAGACCGTGTAGAGTCGAGAATCCTCACGTGTATCGAAATTTTCAATAATTTTGCTTCGTATCACGTCACCTTCTTTGTTCACACACGTTTTCCTTGGATCTCTCTAAAATTAATTAAAAGGCAATATAAAATGATTACTATGATAAGAAATATATGATTATATCCGTCTAAATTACGGATTAATTAACTAATTAAAATATTATTTACCGATTTCATTGGTCTACACGTATACTCATTAAGTCTGGTGTCAGATATCAGATTTGTCGTGTCTAAAGATATTTATTAATTCATATGGATTTAAAACCCTAGGACAAATACAAATTATTATTGAACGTAGGATGTAAAAATAGGTAATTGATAGATTTTAGGTCGGGTTCATTTTAGGTCGAGCTAAATCGAATATATGTCATTTTAGGTTGATTTAATGTTTCGACTCGGGTCGGGTGCAGGTCAGTTTCAGGTCGGGTTCATTTCAGGTTGGGTTCATTTCAGGCATGATTCATTTCAGGCCGGGTTTATTTTAGGTCGGGTCAAAACGGTTCGGGTCCGAATCAGTTAATTGATGGGTTAATTCGGGCTCGAGTTCATTTCAGATCGAGTTCATTTCAGGTCGAGTTCATTTCAAGTCGGGTTCACTTCAGGTTGGGTTAATTCGGGTTTCGAATTTGTATTAAGTTTGAGTTTGGTACAAATAATCGATAGACTTTGGGTAAGGTTATTTCAAGTGAATTATTTAACGCCTTTTACAAACACGAATCACATTAAATAAATATTATGCACTATAATGAACAAAAATAGCATCATATTTAAAATATTAGAGTAAATTACAAAAATTAGAAATTATAACGGTCAATTTCGGTGAAAATAAAATTTTAAGGACTAACATGAACAAAAATATCATCATATTAAAAGCATTGGACTAAATTACAAAAAATGAATAGGGTCAATTTGGAATAAAAATAAAGTTTTAGGGACTATAATGAATAAAAATATCATTATATTTAAAACATTGGACTAAATAAAAAATAAACAGGGGTCAATTTGGAGTAAAATTTAAATTTTAGCTACTAGAATAAGCAAAAATATTATTGGACTAAATTGCCAAAAAATATAAATAAATATGGAGAAATTTTGACTAAAAATTAAATTGTAGGGACTAGAATAAACAAAAATATTATTCGACTAAATTACCAAAAATAGAAATATATATGGGTCAATTTCGGCTAAAAATAAAGTTTTAGGGACTATAATAAACAAAAATATCATCATATTAAAACTATTGGACTATATTAGAAAATTTTAAAATAAATAGGGGTCAATTCGAATCCCTCAACCCCTAAATCTTACAATCACTAATAATTAAAGTGCAAACCGAATCCCTAAACTAATCTCATAACTCCTACCAAACACTCAACTTGACACATTTACCCCTAAACCCCAACACCTAAATCTTACAATCACTAATAATTAAAGTGCAAGTCTAATCCTTGAATCTCCTAATCCCTAAACTAATCCTATAACCCCAAACACTCAACTTGAAACATATATTATACCCATAAACCCAAACCTCAATCCCTAAATCTTACAATCACTAATAATTAAAGTACAAACATAATCCCCTAATCCCTAAACTAATCCCATAACCCAAACACTCAACTTGACACATTTACCCTTAAACCCCGAACATCAACACCTAAATCTTACAATCACTAATAATTAAAGTGCAAGCATAATCCCTTAATCCCTAAACTAATCTTATAACCCCAAACACTCAACTTGACACATTTACACCTAAAACCCAAACCACAACCCCTAAATCTTGCAATCACTAATAATTAAAGTGCAAAACTATTCCCCTAATCCTTAAACTAATCTCGTAACCCCAAACACTAATAATTATAATTTAATACATTATAATTGTCTACGCCATTTTTCATCCTTGCCGAAATAAATTAGGCCTTCAAAAGCCCGTCAAACGTTTTAATTATTAAACAATTTTATGAAGGAGGATCTAATTAAAAAAGAACCTAAACCTAAAGGTCTAAAGAAACTAAACTCAAATTGGGACTAAAATGAATCAAACTAAAACTAAAGAATAAAAAAGGACTTAAATGTAAAGCTCTTAAACTAGTAATGGCCTAATCCACTAATAACCCATTAAAAAAATGGGCAGGCAAGATTCCCTCCATTTGTTACAGCAATTGGAAATTGCTTTTTAAATATGGGCGGGCTGCGGGCAGATCAACTTGAAAAATAGACGGGTAGGTTTTTACTTTTTAGGGACTAGAATAAAATACAAAATGAATAGGGGTTAATTTGGAGTAAAAATTAAATTTTAGGGACTAGAATAAATTGGATTAAATTGTCAAAAATATAAATAAATATGGGGTAATTTTGACTAAAAATTAAATTGTAGGGACTAGAATAAACAAAAATATTATTAAACTAAATTACTAAAAATAGAAATTACACTAATTTCCTCCAAAATTTTGGGTGGCTTATTCCTTTAATTCCTTCAAAATTTTGGGTGGCTTTTATCCCTCCAAAATTTTTAGACTAAAAATAAATTAATCTCAAACCTAAAAAACGGGTGGCTTATTTCCCTCCAAAATTGTCTTTTTCCCTTTTTTTACCAATTGTCCTTTTCTTTTACTACCAATTGTTTTAGTTTAATTCAATTGAGTCCCAGCTTAGATTAATTTAATTGAAATTTCACATTTAGTTTTAGAATTCTTTTAATTATGTCCGTGATTTATACTTCTAGATTTTAGTTTAGCTCAATTAGATTCTAAGTTTAATAAGTTAATTCAATTCAGTCATTATTATTATTATTATTATTATAACATATAATAAACTTTGATTAAATATAATTATACACAAAATTTTGATATGGATGTAAACATGTAATTTTACACATGATAACATCAACATGAAAGTTCAAACTTTAATTTAGTTCAAACTTAGTAGTTCAAACTTGACAAATAATTTATATTTTTTTTGCTTAGAAACATATGATTTATTACGGAGAATCATACATTACAAACCGACCGATGCCTCATTAAAACCCCATAATCCTAGTTGGAGGAAAAGAGTACATCGGTCGATTAAAACCATGACAACAAGGACAAAACAGCAAGACCACAAAACCACAGGCCACCCGAAAACACTCGAACAAACTCCAACCTCACCCTAAACAAAACAGCCCATACCAAACTCAACAAACACCCATAATACACAACATCAAAAAGCAGTATGAAACAAAGAAAACCTATCCACCCCCTACTTAGCTAAGATGTCGGTAATCCCATTAGCCTCCCTATAGACATGTACAAAACAAACATCACCTAACTCCACACAAGCTGCATCGATCTCGACAAAAAGCTCCCAAAAATTTCAAGGTCGTCGATCCAGTTGAGAAATCCAACCCAGGGCAATCTTTGAATCGGGCTCCACCAATAGCCGAGCACTACCCTTCCACTGCGATCGACAAAATAAAATCAAAGCAAATGCAATAGCATGAAGTTCAGCCTCATTCGACTCCATTGTCCCCAAAGGACTCGAGAATAAAGCCAAAATCGTACCCGACTCATCCCGTAAGACACCGCCACATCCTGCCAGACCCGACTTACCTCGAGCAGGCCCATTGATAATAAATTTAAGATAATATATAAGAGGAGGGACCCAACACACCGCCACTCGCTTGCCTAAACTAGCACAACTCGGAACATATAATCGAGGGCACGACCACCATTGTGCTTCATCAACAGAATCAGAATCTTGCGCAACACGAATCCAAAACAACGAGTGTAACTTGACCAAGAAAAATAATTCTCCCATCTCCACTCGTTTTTCATTGAACATAACCTCATTTAGACCAAGCCATAACGACCATAATAATGCCGCCACACTCGAAATCCACCATTGACGAACCGTCCCAGTAAGAAACACTAAAAATCAACCCCAACCATATCCTTCAACGACCCATGGGAAAGTCAAACAAATGTCCCACCAACGAATAAACCAATCCCAAACCCTCTGAACTACCGGACAAGAGAACAAAATATGATATATCGTATCATCGCCAAAATTGCACCCTACACACGAGCCTTTCCCTTCCTATAGAGCTACACCACGTTGCCGCAAGAAAGTAAACGTAGGCAAGCGTTCAAGTCCCACAAACCACAAGAACATCTGAATTTTTGGCAGAACCAATATCTTTCATACAAAACTAGGACCTCTATCACAATCGCCAATATTCTCCAACATCAGTTTATTTGTTAAGGTCCGCACTGAAAAATACCCTTTCGGATCCGGTTTCCAAAACAACTTATCTTGCATACCCATATGTACACGAAATGGCAGCACCAACGCCCACAATTCACGCAGAGATGGTAGCTCAAAACTTCTTAACCCATGACGGAAGAAGGACTCCCAATGAACATGATCAAACGAACCATTAATAGTATAGTCCCGAACCAATGCCAACTTATTCACAGCTATAGAAAATAAACGTGGAAATAAGTCCTTCAACGGCTCCTCTAAGCACCAAGGATCATGCCAAAACAACACAAGATCCCCCTCCCCAATCTTCCATACAAAACTCAACAACTCTAGAGACGATCCCACCGTAGGCGAAGCTGTTGAACACACAATTTGTTTCCACACTGGTGACATAGAACTTATCCTAGCTGTGCTAAATTGCCACCGCGGGACTGCTACCCCATACTTAGCCGTGATCACTGCTCTCCACAAGGACGATGACTCTGTGGCGTAACGTCACGCCCATTTGGACAGCAGTGCCAAATTACGAATTTGTAGGTCAACGATACCCAATCCACCTAAATAACATGGTCTACAAACTACATTCCAACTCACATGAGACATTTTACGCTTCATCTCGATTCCCTCATAAAAATGATCATCGAATCTTGTCAATTCTCGCAACGACACCCTAAGGCATCATAAACAACCTCATATAATACACCGGAAGTGACGAAAACACTGCGTTCACCAACACTACTCGAGCTGCGAAAGACATAGAAGAACGTTTCCAACCCACCAACTTACTTCTGACCCTCCTAATTACAGGATCCTACATAGCCTTACTCCACGGATTCACACCAAAAGGAAGGCTCAAATAGACAAATGACAACTCGTCCTTTTGACACTGTAATACCTTGGCAACTTCATCAAACAAAATCGCATCCACCCCAAATGCAAAAAGTGATGACTTCTAAAAATTAATTTTAAGTCCCGAACACGCCTCAAAGCAATGCAACACCTTCTGCACACTTCTCACTACCTCAACAGAAGCTTCAAAGAACAAAATAGTATCATCGGCAAACTGGAGATGTGAGATCGCGAACCCATTAGCCACAGTAAGACCAAAAATCTCCCCAACTTCGTAAGCTTTCTCTAACAAAACATGTAAAGCTTCCACAATTAAGACAAAATGCAACGAAGAAAGAGGATCACCTTACCTCAATCCTCGCCCCATGCCAAACTATCTAGTAGCTGACCCATTAAACAACACTGATATCCTTGCCGTTGAAACACATTCACAGATCCAAGTACACCAAACCTGATCAAAACCCATCCATCTTATAACATTATCTAAGAACGACCACCGAAGGCAATCATACACCTTAGCAAAGTCCAATTTCAAAATAAAGCCAGCCTGCCGAGAACTCGATTTACAAAGCGAATGAATCAATTCATTTGCCAATAACATACCATCCACAATTTGACACCTCTGAATAAACGTTGTTTGCGTCTCACTGATGATACCATTTAACGCCCCTTGTAAACAACTAGCCAATACCTTCGCTAGTATTCTATAAGTCGAATTTATCAAGCAAATAGGCCGAAAATTACCAACTAATCTCGAATTATCCTTCTTTAGCAATAAAACCAAAAATATGGAATTCGACCCCATTGGTAATCTTCCAGTTACATGAAATTGCATCATAAAGTTCTTCACATCCTATTTAATAAATGCCCAACTTTTTCGATAAAACTCAAAATTGAAGCCATCAGGGCCCGGTGCCTTTGACCCGTCATAATTCCAAATTGCCACTCGTACTTCTTCCTCAGTGAACGGCTGCACCATATGTAGCGCTTCACTGGGCAAAATTTGTTTGAAACTGCCAGTTATCACCCAATCACCAAGCCTCTTCTCTTGTGTAAAATGCACATTGAACTCTTGAAACACAAAATGTCGCAGCCTGCCAACGGCCGTTTTCCATCTCCCATTAATTTGTAAACCAAGGATATTATTGTGCATAGCTTGCACCTTAGCTTCCCTATGAAAGAATGACGTGTTTCGATCGCCCAAACACAACCATGATGCTCGAGATTTTTGTCGCAATAAAGCTTCTTTCCGGCAAATTACTCTTCAAAGTTCTTGCATCCACAAACGACGCTATTCTATCAACTCCTCAACCATAACATCAGTACCCGTAGACGTATCTATCCCTTCAATTTTCTGTTGTAGATTTGATATCGCTGCTTTCACATCCCCAAATTCACCACAGTTCCATACTCGCAAAAAGTCTTCAAAGCCTGTAACTTCTCAACCACATTTATTCGGCCATTTCCCAGAGTTAGTAATACGATCCCACTCCCCCTCTATATGGCGTACATTAGCCTTAGAATCAACCCAACAATTTATAAATCGAAACAGTCTAGGACCCCAATCAGTGTCATCCCCCACTAACAATAAATGTGCGTGGTCCGATAACAACCAAGGCAAATTTACTTGTTTTAATTTGTCAAATCGATCTACCAACCGCGCCGACACTAAAAATCTATTAATTTTACTACATTTGTTATTGGACCCAAACCATGTAAACCGTTTCCCTTGCAACGACACATCGATTAAACCCGCTTCTTCAATAAAATTAGAAAAATCCTCCATACCGTACAGGATTGAAACACAACCCAACCTTTCACTCGACCATCTAATAGCGTTAAAATCTCCTCCCACACACCATGGAATTCCTTTAGACAATTCTATGAAAGCACAAATATCATCCTATAATACTCGGTGTTCCTTTAACCCACACGGTGCGTACACCGCGATAATGCCACAAGAAAAATAATCTTGCACCCAATGTCCTTGAACAACAACAAAACTCCTACAAACATGTGTCATATCCATTCGAAACCTCAAATTATCACAAACAACAATTATACCCCCTGATGCACCAATAGAAGGAGAAAATACAAAAAAAAAAGAATCCGAAGGCCATACCTTCCCTATTATATCCGTCGACACCACCTTGAGCTTAGATTCCTGCAATAATAGCATGTCGCAGCGCTGCTGTCAAAGAACATTACGTACCCCTCCTTGTTTAGACATATTCCCCAAACCCTAGATGTTTCACGACATAATCTTCATTATTACTCGATCCTACGACTATCCTCGATAATACGTGATATATCAAGGATAATATCTTCTTCCCGCCCTATATTGCTAACACCTACCAATTGCCCAAGTTTCACTGTAGCCACAGCCTCACGAAAGATTGCACGTTGTCTAGCTTATGTATCCAAATTCAAAACCTGCACTGCCTTCACCCCCAACACCAACCTCATGTCGTGAAGTTTCTTTTCTAGGCCTCTGATAAGTGTTCAAAAGTACTATTTTTCTTACCCTTTTTACTCATATTATTGTTAGACTTAGGCTCATATTAGTTGCATAGTTAGCCATTCATGCATTAATCCATGTTTCCTTCCATCGTTGAGCTTGATTACATAACTTGGTAGTTTTTGTGGAAAAGATGCTGCTTTGGTGTGCTTTGTGTGTGTATGTGCAGGATCACTTGCCAAATCAATGCCGAGCTAGTTGCCAGGGCAATGCATGAAGGAGACGCCGAGCCAGTTGCCATGGCAATTGTCGACAAAGAGAAAATGCAATAGGGATGTCGAAATTAATGACTTTACAAGCCCAAGATGACATGGAGCAAGGCCCAAGCCCAAAGGAATTTGATTGCCATGCAGAGATTAAAGAAGAATTAAATTCTAAGAAGATATGAGAAGTTCTAATAGGAATAAAATTATAATAAAGAATTATATTCTTTAAAGATAATTTAATTCCAACTCAAACTCCTCCTCAAAGAAGGACTTTGGCCTAGCCCTATAAATAGCAAGGAGATTTCGACAAGATGGACAGAGAGAGCATTAGAGGAATTTTCGACAAGTCCAAGGGAGAAAGCAAGGGGAATTTTCGACAAGCTTCTAGGGCAAGGGATTTTCGACAAGCTTCATCTTTTCTTCCTTGTTCAATTGGGTTCATGCTAGGGATTGTTTATCTTGTGTTCCTTTGGAACCTAGCCATGAACTAAATCTACTTGGCTATGGTTATTGTGTTTTGTGGTTGTGAGAAACTATTGGTTTTTGTTTAGGTAATAAGAGTTTGCACTTTTCTATTTCAAGGTTTATTCATTCTTGGTTCTTATTCTTGTTTTTTGAGTGAATTGGGAGAGGATCTCGTGATTTCATCTATTTATCTAATATCGGGAGAGTTAGATTCAAGAAACGAATGAATATGATCTTTATTCAATCCAATGATGGTGAAGATTAATCCGGCTTAGGAATAAGTTAAGGATTTCAACGGCTAAGAGGAGCGCAAGATTGGTTGTTGTTCACCCTTGATTCACGCAGGGATGTATTATCAAGGCATGCACAAGTAGCTAGAGTTTTGACTTAGGGATAAGAAGAAACCATTGAAGAACGCTCTGCCGAACCTTGAAGGTTGCTGCCCAGACGCCCAAGTAGTTGCCCAACTAGTTGCCCAGGCAACCATCGATTAGTTGCCAAGGCAACCCCGTTGTGCAAGTTGCCACGTCAACTGAGTTGCCCGTGCACTCTTTTACCAAAACGATCCAATCGGCTATCACACCTCAACTCACGATAACCTGGCCTATCTCTCTCTCATTTGAATTCATCTTTTCATTTACTTTATTGCTTTCTAGATTAGTTATTAGTTAAAACTTCTATAATACTTTACTTGTGTTTTTACTTTTTACAGTGCAAGAGACTAGATTCTTGAAGTGGCACCAATCCCTGTGGAGACGATACTCGATACTCGTATCACTTTATTACTTGCGACGTGTATACTTGCACAATTGCGTAGCACTTATCACACGCAACAAGTTTTTGGCGCCGTTGCCGGGGATTGGCAATAGCGACTTTGTTTTTACTTTCTTGCACTATCTTTTTATTTTTCTTGTTTAAAATTCAAAGTGCTAACAAACTTTGATTTTGCATTGGTATATGACCAGGGCGAGACCGACTTCACCAGAATATCCCTTTGATCCAGAAATCGAATGAACCTTACAAAGACTTAGACGAATGATAAGAGAAGCAATGGCAAATCAAGACGGCAATATGAATCAAGATGTTCGAGCAGGAGGATGAGTGATTCTTGCACGAAACAGAACTATTCGAGACTATCTTGAAGAAGATCTTGATGGACTTAACCCAGGAGTTGTCGCACCTGAAATTGAAGCCGACCATTTTGAGTTGAAACCGGTAATGTTTAATATGATCAACACAATAGGTCAATTTGGCGGCTCAGCAACTGAAGATGCACGGCAACATCTGAAATCTTTCCTCGAGATTTGCAACTCGTTCAAGATACACGGAGTCACCCCCGATGTCTTACGATTAAGATTATTCCCCTATTCACTGAGGGATAGGGCGAAAGCATGGTTGAATAGCATTCCTGTCGGATCCATAGCATCTTGGACTGATCTTTGTCGTAATTTCCTTGCTAGATTTAATCCTACAAATTTGACTAATAAGCTTCGTAATGACATTACTTCTTTTCGGCAGGCAGATGATGAATCTATGTACGAGGCTTGGGAGCGATATAGAGAACTTCTACATAAATGCCCCCTACACGGATTCTCGGTGTGGACTCAAGTAACAATGTTTTACAACGCCGTGAATACACCAACAAGGATGATGCTAGATGCCTCAGCAAACGGCATACTCCTAGATAAGTCGCCGGAAGAAGCAATGCAAATTTTAAACAGGCTGGCCAAGAATGATTATCAATTCCCATCTACTAGAAGATGAGGAGTTAGACGCCAAGCCACAATACATGAAATAGGATCATCAGATTCAATTTCGGCACAATTGGCCGCTTTAACCAAGATGGTCCAGGACATGCAAAAACCAAACAACACACATGAAGTCAAGGTAATGGATTCTTTTTGTGAGTTATGTGGTGATAACCATAATTCTTCTGAATGTATGCAGAATCCAGCTTCTATGTGGGGAATTACAATCGGAGCAACAACATGATGTCCAATACATACAATCCAGCTTGGAAGAAGCACCCGAATTTTTCATGGAGTAATCCCAACAATGCTCTAAACCAGAACAATCAGAATGCACAAGCATCGGGATTCCAGTAGAATATGCCACGGCAACAGATGCCGCAGCAACAACCGACAACATCTAGTTCTTTGGAAAATTCTCTAAATGCTTTTATGATGAAAACTGAATCTTATATGGCTGAGAATAGTAATTTCATAAAAAGAACTGATGCTTTTATTAACAGGACCGAGATGAGATTGCAAAACCAAGAGGCGGCAATCAAATCATTGGAAAATCAAGTCGGACAGTTTGCTCAAAATCTGAATACTAGACCACAATGAGGTTTACCTAGCGATACTGAAGTCGCGAGAGGAACTGGCCATGAGCAATGTAAGGCGATCACCACTAGAAGTGGCCAACAACTTAGAGAGGTTCAAACCCGCTCGTCAAACAAAACTCCACAAAAAGATCAAGATGAACCTAGCGGCAAAGCCTTAGATGCCGAACCAGGAATTGCCGCGGCAACCGGCAATAAGCATGCCTCGGCAACCGACGATAAAGACGCCTCGGCAACTTGCGATAAGCATGCCTCGGCAACCCTAGTTGATAATGCCTCGGCAACTCCAGATGTCCCGGCAATACCGTCAATCAGGTTTCAAACCAATGAAAGGATCGAAGATATCCGACTTCCACCACCATTCCCACAAAGGTTGAAGCGACAAAAGCAAGAATATCAATTCAAGAAGTTTCTTGATATCCTAAAGCAAGTCCACATCAACTTGCCACTGGTGGAAGCAATTGAACAAATGCCAAACTATGCCAAGTTTCTTAAAGACATTGTGTCCAAGAAAACAAGGCTAGGAGAGTTCGAAAGCAAGATTATTTAATACTTTAAATTAATTTAAAAAATTAATAGTTTACATTTACCAACACTTAATAGTTTGCATTTATCAACACTTTAAAATCATCAAATCATAGGCTTCCTCAATTACATGTTAGGTAAATCAAGCCAGGTCAATATTAGTTCAGGTCAACAACAAGTCGGGTTCAAAACAAGTCGGGTCAATTAATAGGTTGGGTTCAAAACAGGTTGGGTAAAATCGGATCTCGAGTCTATTCAGTTGGGTAATATCGATTATTTTCCAGGTTAGTCTCGGGTTCGAGTTTGTTTCAGTCGGGTGCAGGTCGGGTTTTGGGTCCACAATAACAGGTTCAATTCGGGTTCGTGTTGTTCTCGGTCGGATGCAAGTCGGGTTTGGTTACTATAATAACAGGTCTAACTTGGGTTCGGATCAACAACAGTCAGTTACATATCAGTTTCGGGTCTTCACATTCTCGGGTCAAACCATGTTCTAACTCGAGCAGATTTCAGTCGGGTCAGCTTTTTACATCCCTATTGAACGCTCAAGTTAACGTCGACAGTTATGCTCAAATGTTAAGAGACACAAAATACACAAGTTCAAAATAATAGGAACTTGTTAAGTATTTAATTTCAAAATTTAAAGGGAGAAGTTTAATTTAATTTAAGTTTAAATTAATAGGGACTTAAAATATTATTAGACCAAAAAATTTGAGAGGGAAAACAGTCCCTTCCAATATGTACATTTGTTATTGTACGTCATACTTAAGTGAAATCATACATAAATTTGAAGATTCAATTGAAATCATACATAAATTTGAGATGCTGAATATGAATAAATATACTAAAAAATACGACATCAACATATAACAACATTGCCATTTAAATCGTAATTAAGTTGACATTAACTATGACTATGTCAAGTTCATTTGAGTAAAAAATGAAGGTCAAATTCGTTCAATAGTTCGTGTACGGGGAATTACATAAATATTACTTTAGGGGTTTTTTTTCTTTCAAAATATAGTTATTGTCATTTTAATTCCCGAAATATTGCATTTGTTATAGTACTCTAGAAGTCGAATTCAAACGAATTCGACTTTGGAGGATTTGACTTAGGCAAAATTTAGGGTTTTTTTTGGGAAAACACTGTTGAATCCGACTTCTAGGGTACTGTAACAAATGTAATATTTCAAAAATTAAAATAGAAATGACCATATTTTGGAGAAAAAACTTAAAATTATATTTGAGTAAAAATTCCGTTCGTGTACTATATATAAGCTGTGGATTTAATCTTTATATTATAATTTGATTATTTTTAGTCTATGTACTCTTTGAATTTCAAAGTTTTAGTAATGACTCGAACAATACAGTGACAATATAACTAAATTATTGAGACTTAAAATGATTATTTTTAAAGAACAAGAGCTAAATCTACAATTTAAACGTACTACTAAAACTGATGTCAGAATTTGAGTTAACAGATTTAACTGCCATGGGTAGAGCCACATATGCTTTTTGGGGTTTCTGTTGACATTCATTTTTTTTGGAAATTGTATTTTTTATATAAATTATATAAAAAATAAAAATATATAATTTACACTCTTTTATAAATAATTAAATCTTTTTAAATATTATTAAAAAATTACATCCCTTAAAAAAATTATTAACTTCGCCCCTGTTAACCTCTACAATTTAGGTCAAAACAAAGTTTTCAAATTTAAAAATTACAGAGACGGACTAAGTCAACAACTTTCATATAGTATAAGGACTAATAAAGCAAATTGACTGCGAACAAAAATACCATGCTAATTCTAAATACATAAACGGGTAAACAAGTAAAATGGGAAAGAATCGAGGGTAGTATCGTAAAATGGAAAAAACTGTCGGCCTCTTAACCTTGCGAGTTATGAGTTTCCCCCCTGACTCTGAGTCTTGAAGCGTCGGTGATTCGTTCAGAGTTAACCACGAGTTAAACTTGTAATTTCGAAGATATATCTGAAAAGGAAAGACACAGAGAAATTCGGTATATAAGGAATGGAAGCCGATTCAAAAAACGCGTCTTCGTTTTGGTAGTGAGCGGGAAAATGGCAGATTCTAGCGATTCGGTTTCCATTGACATGGAAACGATCTCTCTAGGCGGCAAGGTAACTTGCATTGATGTTTAATCTTCTTGTTTGGTTACCAAGAAAATGCGGGAATTGAAGAGAAAACGGGATGGAAAAAAGCTTATTGCAGCAGCTATCTATCTTTTCTTTACCTTAGCTGGATTATTCTTTCATTTCTTGTTTAATTCTCTATTTTAAGCTACATAGCTGATATGTTTAGTTTTTTTATCTTTTGATTCTTTTTCTTTTGCTCATTTCGGAAGCACGCTGATAAATTGAATTCAATGATGTTTTGAAAGTTTTTCCTCAATTATTTGATTTATGTGCAAGAAGAAGAAAACTTTGACTAGTAATTTCATGAGTTTTATGTCAATGTCTCGTCAAATCAGGAGTTTTGGCGATGAAGAACATGCTTAGATGATCAAAATAGTATTCTGATTAAAGCAATTCTGCTGCTCATGCTAGCTTTATCTAGTTAGAATTTACTTAACTTGGGTTATGCTTTTGAAACATTTCTAATTTTGATGTAAACGACAACCAAGTGAGTTGGGCTTTTCCTTACCTAGTAATGCTAGATCATATACTGTATTTTCCTGCTCTAGTTATTTGTTCAAATCTAGGTGTGTTTTTTTCCAGTTTGATGGTAATTTTGTTTTGATTAATTTGTTTGTTAAATGAACAACAATGCATTATGAAATCTATCTGCAGGAATACCTTGTGAAAACTCGATTCAGTGCGGTTTCTGTTGTCGTGTTTGGAGACCAAGATAAGCCGGCTCTTGTAACATATCCCGATTTAGCTCTAAATCGTAAGTAATGCTGGAAACATTTTCATTTCGTCGGTTTTCATTATGCCTCCTCCATGACAAAATATGTGCTTCTGAGTCTATGGAAATGGATATTGGTTTTTGTTAACAATTTGCTTGGTGAATTTTCTCCTTAAACATAGATATTGTTCTATATTTGAGATCTTCATTTGTGTTTTCATTCCGGTGCGTTAGATCTTGAGGCTGTAATGCTTTTAATCGGAAATATGTTGGAAGTTCGAGACATTATTTGTTAGATTTTTGCACTGACCAAGATCGTTTCATATGGTGCAGATATCTCCTGTTTCGAGGGCTTGTTCTTTTGCCCCGAAGCTAGTTCCATACTCTTGCACAACTTTTGCATATATCATATAAGTCCTCCTGGGCATGAGGTCAGTTCTATTCGTGTTTTAGTTACCTGTTTTGATCTTCCTCTTTTTTGGTTGAATCTTATAATTCACCCCTTTCTTATCCTAACTTCCTTCAAGAAATATTGCAGTTGGGAGCTGCCCGGATCGGATCTGATGACCTTATTCTTTCAGTTGATGACTTGGCAGATCAGATTGTTGAGGTTCTCAACTTTTTTGGGTAAAATATAGTTTCATTCGTTACTTTATTTGCTTTATCTTTCCAAGTGTCGGATGATTAGAAAATTACTTTACTATAATCCCTTATGCACTAGACATTTTATGACTCATATTATGTTGTTATGATGTCTGGTAATTGGTGTGCTGTAGTTGTCTGAAAAGGATGTGATTGATGCACCTACCACCCTCAATATAATTTCTTACGCTGTCGTCTTCTTTTATATATTATCGCCACTAATAATTTGTAATGGAAAGAATAAAGGCAAGCAAGCTGATATTGCTTATTATCTAACTCTTTTTTTTTAATGTTTTAACCGTAGGCTTGGTGCTGTAATGTGTATGGGAGTTACAGCTGGAGCATATATTCTTACCCTATTTGCAGTAAGTCAATTCTCTTGTCATTGTATGCTAAAATTTTCTTTATTCCCTTGTTCATTTCAAAACAAAATTCATTTTCTCTTGAATTGGAAATAATTATTTCTGTTTTTTTCCTTAACAGATGAAATACAGACAACGTGTACTTGGGTTAATACTTGTTTCACCCCTCTGCAGACCTCCTTCATGGACAGAATGGTTGTGGAATAAGGTTCCTGTCCTAGACCATTTTATTTTTCTCAGGGGCTAAATAATTACGTGCTTAGATAGATTTTCGTATCATTTCAGGTGATGTCAAATTTGCTTTATTTCTATGGCATGTGCGGCATGGTGAAGGAGTTATTGCTTAAGCGGTACTTCAGTAAGGTATTTTGTGCATAAAAAACTCGTGCCGTTTATTTTCTTGTGTCTAGAACCAGACTAGCCGAGTCATGAGGTTGTGATGAAAATTGCAGGAAGTTCGTGGTTGTAGTACCAGAATCCGATATAGTTCAAGAGTGTAGAAGAGTTAGTTCTTCAGCTCCTTGTATCCGAGTTTTATTTGCTTTTCAAGCGCCGTATACGAAATATGATAGCCCTCATGGCACTTTTCTGACATGATTAGTGATTTTTCCACCCCTGCAGTTGCTAGATGAAAGGCAGAGTATAAACGTTTGCCGATTCCTTGAAGCAATGAACGGGTAAGTCCAGTCCCATGATAGATTGTTTTTAGAATAGGTTTCACATGGTTGGTTTCCGCCTTTACCGGGGAAATGAAAAGAAAAAAAGAAAAGTTTTTAATGCAAGCTTGCTGGTGCTGATTTGATCCAACTTAAAAATCTTATTTCCTGTCTTTCAGGAGACCCGACCTTAGCGAAGTGTTGAGAAAACTCCATTGTCGTTCGCTAATATTTGTCGGGGAGAACTCTCCTTTCCATTCCGAGGCTCTTCACATGACATCAAAATTAGATACAAGATATAGTGCCCTAGTTGAGGTATGCAAACAGTCTAATGCCTAAGATATCATAACACCATACATCCAACTTTCAAAATCAAAATCATATCAACATGGCTGAACCTACAGGTTCAGGCATGCGGGTCAATGGTGACTGAGGAGCAACCCCATGCCATGTTGATACCGATAGAGTACTTTCTCATGGGATATGGCTTATACCGGCCAACTCTAAGCATTAGCCCAAGAAGCCCTTTGAGTCCATCTTGTATCTCTCCGGAGCTTCTTTCGCTGGAAAGCATGGGATTGAAGTTGAAACCGATTAAAACCCGGATTTCTTTGTAAGTTGGAGAGGTAAGTAATGCATATATATAAACATATATATATATATGTGTGTGTGTGTGAGGGTTGTAGATGTATAGTAGATAGAGAAGTACAGACAGAAAAAAAGGAGATATTGTCAATTCTTTTATTT
This sequence comes from Hibiscus mutabilis, assembly GCA_019671005.1. Lineage (NCBI taxonomy): Eukaryota > Viridiplantae > Streptophyta > Magnoliopsida > Malvales > Malvaceae > Hibiscus > Hibiscus mutabilis. The sequence goes on along the minus strand of CM033748.1, from coordinate 48,987,905 downwards.
GTAAAACCATAAATTCTAGCTGAGGCGAAGTCATTTTTAAAATTTTCCAGAATAATTATTTACCAGAGAAACACCAGTGTTTACTGATAATAACGATGCGTTATCCTGTAATCACTCATTTTTATCCGGTTTGTAAATATTGTTAATATATTAGTATAATAATTAATGGATATTATCAATGCATGTATACATATATGGTATTATTATGTGTGTGTTTTTATGTACGTGTGGCTAATATGTATGAGGCATGTGTGTGGTATATGTGCATGTCACGTATGCATTGTTTGTATATATACAATGTGTGTATATTTATAATAATTATGTGGGATCAAATACATATATTTGTATTATGTCCTTGAGTGTATGTGTATCAAATATGTATTTACATTTTGTACGAGCGTATTGTTTATACGTATAATGTGTGGATGTTTATGTTAATTATGTGCATGATTATATATGCATGTATGTTAGTATGTTATATTAATTAATGTTTGCATGTGTGTTACACGTATGCGTGTGTTACAGTATGTGTGTGTACATATATATGTAGGTATGTATTATCGTATTATTATTATTATTATTATTATCACATATATATAAGCAGATAATAAAATAAAACCCAAGTCTATTAGTGTCCAATCCAATATATTATAAAGTCCATTATATATTACAAGACCCAAAATTAAATTTTACAAAGCCCATTTCGATCTAAACCCTAACCCACTATCCAAAAACCCTAACCCTAATTATATGTTTTTCTCTTGCAGCCGTTGGATCAAGATTTGATCCAACGACCCATATCAAATAAAGACCCTCCAACTGGCGCGTGTGTGATGCACTCCCCGGACTGTTCGTTCTCACGCGCGCGTATAGAGCACGTGTTGACTGTTCGAATACCAAGACGCCACGTGGCAAAATCTAGTACAATCCTTCCAGTTTCCAGATCATATCTGAATCATCCCTTCTCCATGCAATCTCAGTCATTAGATCAAATCTGATCCAACGGCCGAGAACGAGTCTGCCAGGGGATCACCACCACCATGCCGGCCGTACCAACCACCGCACCAAATCGAATGTGCAAAAGACACAAAAAGATGGGTTATCAGTACCAAAATCAGACAAATATGTATTTTTATATTTTGTTTCTACCAAAGCAAATAAGATATCACAATATATGTACCAAAAACAAAAACTCTATAAGTATCATTCACCAGTTCCATAAATACAAAAAAAAGAAAAAAATTTCCGAGGGTAATCTCTTTCTCTTCCCCTTTCTTTTCATGCATGTAAGAAAAAACATGTAAAATGGATAAGGGTTATACCTGAGTTGGTTCATGTATCGCCGACGACAAGCCCTAAAAGGGTGAGCCACGTTTTGTTTCGAAATAACAAAGAGGGTTTTGTTTTTCTTTTGGTTTCAAAATGAAAGGGGTCTTTGTTTTTTAGGGTTTTCGTTGTTGAACTGTCGTGGTCTGGGATGGCTTGAGGTGGTCGTATGGCCGAACCTCGCCTGAGACCGGTGGAGTGCGGCGGTTGTTTTCTGGAAAATTAAGATAGGAAAGAGCTCTCTCTTTAGGGTTAGAAAAAAATGGGAAAAATAAAATGGGGGGCTGATATGTTGGTTTTATAGACCAAAAAATAAAATTTTTAGGGTAAATAAATAACGTCATAAATCCCCTCGCATTTGTGATATTTTCAGAACGAGCTTCTCCTTGGTCTAATTACAACATTGGTCCACCATATGTTTTAAAGCCTTTCAATTTAACCCCTAAAATAGATGAAATCCGTTTTTTAAATGGTCGATTTACCCTGTTAGTCATCCCGCGTTTTGGATCTTTTCGGTTTGAGGTTGCCCCTTGGTTTATTTACGTTTCCAGTCCTTTTAAGTTTCTTCCAGTTTTCAATCGAGTCCTAAAATGCGTGTTTCTGTTATCTTGTTACCGGCCTCTTGATTTCGTTTTCATTCCATTTCAGTCCCCTTTCTTTTTTCTTATATATATATATATATATATATATTTAAATGGTTAATTATGTTGTATATTATTTGGCGTTTGTTTTTTAGCATGTTTTCTAGTGTTAGTCATTTTGTGAACATGGTCATTTTATATATATTATGTTTAATTTAATTTATATATTTGTGTCTATATGTTAGCATGTTCTTTTTGTTTAGATTGTTCATTTTGTACATTATGATATGTGTTAGCTAATGGCATGTTTAATTGTGTTTTCTTATATTTTATTTTTTATATATATGAGCTGTCTTGGTCTTGTTCATTCATGCATTTTTTTGTACGTTATCATATGTTTAGCCTTGTTTGGTCATAATAAGCAAGTGTTAGCTTCGTTAAGTTTGGTAGAATTCTTAGGTTATATGCTAGTGTGAAAGTTTGTTAATTTTGCTATGACATACTTATTTTGTGTATACATATATATTGTGTCATGTATTAAGTTTTAGTTTTCATGTTCATATATTGCTTAGATTTAATTATTTTAGTATCTCCATTACATTTATGCCATGCACATGTTGCATTAGTTTTTATGTTATGTCTAAAACATGTTATAGATAGTCAATTTGATCTTTGGAGCATGTTTTTCTTTTTCCATGTTTATGTGCATACTTTGTTTTTATTATTGTGATATATTATGTTCATGCATTTAATTATTTTTATTTATTTTCGTAATATTCACATTTTATGTATTTTAAATATTATGTCAATGCGAATGTATGTTTTTAAATTATTTCTCTAAGATTGCACAACGAATATATATTTTGTCAATGCAGTACCCTTTTATTCGAGCGTAAACGTGGCCAATATCAAGCGCAGTGATGGTGGTTTGTCAGTTCACTCTCGAGTAACGGGGTCCTTAAAATTTACTCGCACTTATAATTGAATTTTGATTTAATCGTCACTTTAATCCGGAAAGTTTAATATTAATAAAGCGGTAATTATTAAAGTACCAATTTTGGACGGTGTGGGGGTGCTAATTCTTCCCCATCCATAACCGACTCCCGAACCCAACAGTTTTCAAATCTCTAGTTTTACGGTGTTCGACCTACCTAAGTGGCCGGTGGCGACTCCATTTTTAAATAAAAATACGTTTTTTTTTCTAAAACCTCACGGAAAACATTTTTAAATACCCGAAAGACCCAAACACCTTAAAACCCATTTTTAGCGAAAAGGTATATCGCTACAGATGGCGAATCCGCTGTGGACGATTTTTTGTTTTTAAAAAAATAAATGAGAGTCAAGCTTTTTAAAATAATTACCGCTTTATTAATATCGAAAGTTTTGGATTAAAGTGACTATTAAAGTAACATTCGGTTATAATTGCGTGTTTATTTTAACGCATTTAAAATTTGACATATAAACTCATCATTTTTAAGTTGGGGGAAAATGATAATGCTTTCGTGAGGATATCGTTCCTCCGTGTAGGCCTAGCAAGTACCTTCGGGGCTTGAGTACCTTATGCTTTCGTAAGGATATCATTCCTTCGTAGAGGCATAAGGGATTAGGTCCCTCGGAATTGAACCCGGTTGAAAGGAGCGTATAATGGGTGATGATCGGGGGCCTTGCTACCCTTAGTAGGGGACAACAAGGACAATTTAGGTACCTCCTAGCACCAACACTGCATGTAGAGAACATATAGAAACCCACCCCTTTAGAGCCATGCGGGTAACCTAGGTGTTTTAGACAGAATATGCATAGGGTTGTTTTGTGTGTTTACCTTATTTAATTTGTCATTTTATTTATGTATTTATTGAGTTTAACCAGTACTGGCTTGTTTTCTTTTTTGTTTTCGCATATATCATCGCATTCGCATTACATAGGGTATTGATTCCCGAGTGGTTTCTCTCGTAATAGAGATTATTCATGATGGACCAAGGGGTTTTTGACATGACGATAAGGGTTCGGTTTCGGAGTTTCATCCCGAGGCTAGATCAGGGACAGTAGAAGAAGGATCGTTCAGAGACTTCAGGTCAGATTCGGCAAGCAGCGTCAGCTCTAGTAACGAGCGAGGAGGAGTACAAGAGTTAAAGAAGTAAATGGTCGAGATGATGAACCAAATAAATACTATGATGAAAGGTAAGTAGCATGTCAAACTCAGAAAAGAATCGATCAAGGATCAGAATGCATAACAAAATGGTCAGAATGTCAAGATAGACAACACTGTTAAATACGACAAGTTGAATCCTTTTGTGATCAATCTCAAGATACAGACATGTGGCATATATGGGTCAGATACCCATGAAACAAAGACAAGACTAGGAGAAGCCCGAGAATCAAATGACGTAAAGGTGCATTCTCCTATACCTATGAGATACACCGAGCTACTTTCGTTGCTCGTTGAAAGGAATCTTATCATGCCGATGAAGTTTGTACCAAAGTGACCTCCTTATCCGAAGGGTTACAACAGTCGTATCTGGTGCAGCTACCACATAAGGGGTTCGGGTCATCACACTGAGAATTGCGGAGCCCTGAAGAACAAAGTTCAAGATCTTATTAGGATGAGAGTTTTGGGTTTCAAAGACGGACAACCCTGATTCTACAATGAGCCAGCCATTGTCTGAGGGGCAAAGTCGAAGAAGGGTCAATGCCCAATCCAAGGTTCGGGTAACATAGAAGTGGGTCACTTAAGTGAGACAAATTCAGGAGTTGAAAGTAAAAGTATTTCAGAAGATGAACTTGCATTCGAGTACGGCCAGCTCAAGCAGGAGAGGTGTGATCTGAACAAAAAACCGAAGGGCATACAAGACGAGTACCAGAAGTTGCACTTTGAATTCAAGAATGCTAGTCTGGGTGACACCTCTGAACAATGGGTTAATGACATGATTCAGTTAAAGAACGATTTGGAACATTGGAAGCAGAAATGCAAGACTAGTAAAACTAAAGCCAGATCATTGTCACAGAACCTGGAAGAAGCTGAGAGCCAACGCGACATCCTCCAATGTGAGTTGGAAAGCAGTCTGGCTATGAACGAGATCCTGAAATCAAGTTTGCAGCAGGAAGGGGAGGAATCTCAAGCCCTTCAAATGGAAGACGCAGCACTCAAAAAATAGATAGAAAGGCTCAAGACTTCTTTGTGTACCAGCGAGATTCGTTCCGAAGCGTACAAGCAGGTCGGGTATGAAAGTTTCAAAGAAGTAACTGTCAAGCTACAAAAGGTCGAGCATAAAATACAAGAGAAAGACAAGGACATGAAGATTGTTATGACTCAAGCGCAACAAGTGGCCCAACAGGTAGCAGATTTAGCTGATGCAGCAATACTGATAAGCCAGAATATGGATCCAACGTTGGACCGTAAAAGAAAACTGACGGGATTATTGAATGAGATCAAGAAATTAGGTGCTAGAGCTCACCGCTATTTGTAAAATCCTAATACCGAATGTAATGAAAGCTTTTGGTCTAAATAAAAGATGTTCTATGGGGACAAATCACTTACGGAATCAATACTTTATTGCATTCATGCATTGCATTTGCATCACATCCTTTGCATTGTTTAATGATTTTATCTTTGCATGGCACTTCATCATTTAATTTTTAGGGTTCGATGGCAGAACTAGTTGAGAAAATGGAACGAACTAAGGAGTCAAGGCTTGACTTGCTAGAAGAAAGAATCGACAAGGAGCTAAAGAAGAAAGAAAAAGTAGATGTTTTCAATACGAGGGACCTCAACCTAGTCCCTGATTTGGTCATTCCTCCGGATTTCAAGATTCCCAGACTTGCGCAGTATGTCGGAACTAGCTGCCCGAAGGTTCACTTGACTATGTTTTGCAGAAAAATAGAGGGATACATGAAGAATGAAGAGTTGTTGATCCACTACTTCTATGATAGCCTGACGGGACCTACAGTAGTATGGTATAACCGTTTGAGCAGAAACCAAGTTCGGTCATGGGGTGACCTTGCTAATGCCTTCTTGAGCTAATACAGATATGCTTTGGACTTAGTGCCTTGTTGTCAGTTTCTTCAGAACGAGAAAATGAGACCGAATAAAAGCTTCAGGGAGTATGCACTAAGGTGGCGATGTTTGGCAACCCAAGTCCAGCCTACTATAGCAGAATAAGAGTTGACTCCCTTGTTCCATGCAACGTTTCCCTTCCATTTCTTCGATATAATGTTAGAGAAATCAAAAAGCAGATTCGAGGATTTTATGACGATTGGAGAGATGATAGAATACGCAATCCAAGAAAGAAAATTAGGGTCTAAGTCTAAGGACCGAACTGAAGAGAAGGTAGATGAAGGCAAAAAAGTAAATGAGTGTCACCTCCAGAGTTCTCGTGGCCGTAAAAGAAGAAGACAGGCTGACACTTCGGGGTCATCATGGAAAATTCCTCGAACAAGTGCAGATTTGGAAGTGTTCGAAGTATCCATCTCAGACATATGACCCTATTTGGTAGAAGGTCGCTATCTAGCTCATAGACCGATGAAGATTACACCTGATCCATCTACCCATAGCTTCGACTCGAGTAGCACATGTGAATTCCACATGGGGGCACCAGGGCATCCCACCAGAAAGTGTAGACCTTTATTGGAGGAGATCAAGAAGCTGATCAGTAATGGGACCTTGACACAAGAACTGATCCAGCAGTGGAAAACCAAAGATGAGGGGCAAGTTTGCATAGTGCTAAGAAAACCAGAGATGTCTCCACATTAGCAGACTTTCTTGAAGTAACACAAGGAATCCACTTTACTAACTGTGTCCCACATGTGGTAAAGATCTTTTGTGAAGGGGCATGCGTCATGCTTGTTGATTTCCATTCCAATGAAAAACCCATTTTGCTTAACATACAATGATCTTGAAAGCACATAGATGTGAATCTTTTCTCGCTATTATAGGTCACTGGATATCAATTGCAAGATGTGACATTGGTTGGATGTTGTGATAACGATGAGGTGTGATTTCTCCGCCAGACTCTGGTCAGCAAAACAAGACTACTACTCTTTCGATGATGTTCAAGGACGAAAAAGCTCTAAATGTTAACCATATAGAGTTGTCTAAAATTGAAACTCTACGTGTAATCTTCTATGCACTAAAGAGTTAACAATCAAAACAGGACAAATGTGTGTCGAATAAAAGAAAATAACAATATTAGGTGGATTAAATAAAAAAAAGTAATCCTATGTTCAAAGCCTGATAATAGGTTTGTTCGGATAAGAGTGTGGAAATTTTGGAGCACTCTGCTGAAGCAATAAGGTTGTAATACACTATCCAAGTCAAGAAACCTTAGCTTCATGAGTGATGGTAATATTTTCAAATCGTGACTATGCCGAGTAACTTGGGGTAATGTTGTTTGCTCCATCGTTGTCCTCAAGATAAAGGACTGTGACGAGTTGATTTCCTTAAAAATAATGATAAACGCATAAAAACAACAACAACAACAAAAAGAGAAAAAAGAAGAAAAAAAACAAAAAAAACAAAAAAAAAGAAGAAAGAAAAAAGCGAGAAAAATGAACAATAGCATAAGTCTATTTAAAAACACACACACATCTAGAACTTTATTCTTAGAATGATGTTTCTGCGCTTGAATGGCCAAACAAGTTTATCATTTTTAGGGCAGAGCAAATAATGATAATTGAGAAGGAGTAGTATTCTGCAGCAATGCAGTAATCATGAGGATGAACCGAGTCGTCTGGGAAGACTTCACAGCCTTGAATCGCCGCAACATTCGAAATCCTTATGGATCCAAGCTATGCTTGAAATAATCGTTGAATGGTTGAATCTAAGACGCTCTTGCACTTGATAACAGAGCTCTTATTCTGTTGTTTGTTATACTAAGATTTTGATTTTAAGATCTCGTATGTTAATCTAAATGACACTCTTCAGTGGAATGTCAATCAACAAATTGACAATTTAAAGCAACAAATATTTCCATGTATTACTTCAGAGATGAGATCCAGAACACAAGGTCGTGGACATTATTGGGCACCTAACTAGAGAAACGACCCCTCAATGTATAAGATAAAGATGGTGACAATAATATATGTGTCAGATAGCTCAAGAACAGGAAGCGAGTTTTAGCTATGATGCATTGGTTGGTTCAAGGAAATGAAGAACGAACTAAGACGAGAATGAGGTCGTAAAATACGGGGAATGGTAAGGGATAAGCATTGATTCTCTAAAGAGTTAGAGCATAGGGATCGAAAGATGGTTCCTGTCAAGAAGCAGCAAGAAGATTGAATTTTAGGAATTAAGCTCATAGCATGGAAGCATTTCTGACAAATACTCTGAATGTTGGGTCAAAGAATTGGAAGATAGCTGAGCTCATGATTGACTGGGGTAATGTAGAACATGAAGAATGATAAGAATCCCTACACAAGAATAATATAGAGATTAGAATGAGCTTATTTGTGAAGTGGGAGAGACCCCGAAGAAAAAGACAGTTACTTGTGCAAGAGAGCAAGAGCGAGTATTCAATTGATAAAGGAAATGTTGATGAAAATGAATATCAAAACTGAGCATATTGCAATAAGAAAAGAATCTGAAAAATGACTTTTTAGGGCATAAGATTTTTAAAGCATATTTAAAACGATAGATGGAGAAAAGAGGAAAAGAGAAGAAATAGAGTAAAAAAGAGAGAGAGCAAAAGAAAAAAGAATGAAGAAAAAAAGAGAAAAGAGAAAAAAAGAAAGAAAAAGAAAGAAAGAAAAAAGAAGAAGAAGAAAGAAATAAGAAAAGAAAAAAAGAGAGGAAAAATAGAGAAAAAGAGAGAGAGAAGAAAAATAAAAATAAAAAGAAAGCATTACATTGCATATGCATGTTAATTTTTGCTTGTTTTAGACAGGTATTTAAAGAATTGTCAAAAAGTTTGAAGAAGTAGATTTCATTAAAAAAAGAATGATGCGACAACCATAGTGGCGTGAGGCCAGATGACGGTAGTCAGGGTAGCGTGAAGCCAGATATTAAGTCCTTCAGGCCATTAGTAAAACCTTCGGGTGTGATGATAAGTCCTTCAGGCCATCGGTAAGTCTTTCAAGCATGGTGATAAGTTCTTCGGGCCATCAATAAGTCATTCGGGTATGATACGACAGCCATAGTAGTGTGAGGCCAAATGACGGTAACCAGGGTAGCGTGAAGCCAGATATTAAATCCTCCGGGCCATCAGTAAGTCCTTTGGGCATGATGATAAGTCCTTTGGGCCACCAATAAGTCTTTCGAGCATGGTGATAAGTCCTTCGGGCCATCAATAAGTCTTTCGGGCATGATGCGATAGCCATAGTAGCGTGAGGCCAGATGACAGTAGCCAGGGTAGCGTGAAGCTAGATATTAAGTCTTTCGGGCCATCAGTAAGACCTCCGAGCATGATGATAAGTCCTTCAGCCCACCGATATTTCTTTTGAGCATGGTGATAAGTCCTTCGGGCCATCAATAAGTCCTTCGGGCATGATGCGACAGCCATAGTAGCGTGAGGCCAGATGACGGTAGCCAAGGTAGTGTGAATCCAGATATTAAGTCTTTCGGGCCATTAGTAAGACTTTCGGGCGTGATGATAAGTCCTTTGGGCCACGGGTAAGTCTTTCAAGCATGGTGATAAGTCATTCGGGCCATCAATAAGTCATTCGGGCATGATGAGGCAGCCATAGTAGCGTGAGGCCAGATAACCGTGGCCAAGGTAGCGTGAAGCCAGATATTAAGTCATTCGGGCCGTTAGTAAGACCTTTGGGCGTGATGATAAGTCCTTCGAGCCACCGGTAAGTCTTTCAAGCATGGTGATAAGTCTTTCAGGCCATCAATAAGTCCTTCGGGCATGATGCGACAACCATAGTAGTGTGAGGCCAGATGACGGTAGCTAAGGTAGCGTGAAGCCATATATTAAGTCCTTCGGCCATCAGTAAGACCTTTGGGCGTGATGATAAGTCCTTCAGGCTACCGGTAAGTCTTTCAAGCATGGTGATAAGTCTTTCGTGCCATCAATAAGTCCTTCAAGCATGATGCAGCAGCCTTAGTAGCATGGGTCCAGAAAGATAGATAGCTATGTTGGCATGAATCCCAGAAAATTTAAAGATAAAGATTCTATATAGGAATGACTTGTAGCTCCAAGATTAGAAGGTGAAGAAGTTCTATATAAGAAGAACTTACGATCCTGAAGATTCGGCTAAAGAAAAGATGAGAGTTCCAGAAGAACACGTGATTCCGAAGCCACAAACAGGGAAGTCGAATAAAAATGAGTGATTTTGGTCTTTGCTTTGTTCTCGTTTCACAAGAATAAGCAAAGAGGGGCAACTGTAATCACTCATTTTTATTCAGTTTGTAAATATTGTTAATATATTAGTATAATAATTAATGGATATTATCATTGCATGTATACATATATGGTATTATTATGTGTGTGTTTTTATGTACATGTGGCTAATATGTACGAGGCATGTGTGTGGTATATGTGCATGTCACGTATACATTGTTTGTATATATACAATGTGTGTATATTTATAATAATTATGTGGGATCAAATACATATATTTGTATTATGTCCTTGAGTGTATGTGTATCAAGTATGTATTTACATTTTGTACGAGCGTATTGTTTATACGTATAATGTGTATGGATGTTTATGTTAATTATGTGCATGATTATATATGCATGTATGTTAGTATGTTATATTAATTAATGTTTGCATGTATGTTACACGTATGTGTGTGTGCATATATACGTACGTATGTATTATCGTATTATTATTATTATTATCACACATATATATAAGCAGATAATAAAATAAAACCCAAGTCTATTAGTGTCCAGTCCAATATATTACAAAGTCCATTATATATTACAAGACCCAAAATTAAATTTTACAAAGCATATTTCGGTCTAAACCCTAACCCATTGTCCAAAGACCCTAACCCTAATTATATGTTTTTCTCTTGCAGCCGCAAGATCTGAGCCGTTGGATCAAGATTTGATCCAACGGCCCAGATCAAATAAAGACCCTCCAACTGGCGCGTGTGTGATGCACTCCCCAGACTGTTCGTTCTCACGCGCTCGTGTAGAGCACGCGCTGACTGCTCGAATACCAAGACGCCACATGGCGAAATCTAGTACAATCCTTCCAGTTTCAAGATCATATCTGAACCATTCATTCTCCATGCAATCTCAGTCGTTGGATCAGATCTGATCCAACGGCCGAGAACGAGTCTGCCAGGGGATCACCACCACCATGCCGGCCGTACCAACCACCGCACCAAATCGGACGTGCAAAAGACACAAAAGAGGGGTTATCAGTACCAAAATCAGACAAATATGTATTTTTATATTTTGTTTCTACCAAAGCAAATCAGATATCACAATATATGTACCAAAAACAAAAACTCTATAAGTGTCATTCACCAGTTCCATAAATACAAAAAAAAAGAAAAAAAATTCCGAGGGTAGCCTCTTTCTCTTCCCCTTTCTTTTCATGCATGTAAGAAAAAACATGTAAAAGGGATAAGGGTTATACCCGAGTTGGTTCATGTATCGCCGGCGACAAGCCCTAAAAGGGTGAGCCACGTTTTGTTTTGAAATAACAAAGAGGGTTTTGTTTTTCTTTTGGTTTCAAAACGAAAGGGGTCTTTGTTTTTAGGGTTTTCGTTGTTGAACTGTCACGGTTTGGGATGGCTTGAGGTGGCCGTACGACCGAACCTCGCCTGAGACCTGCGGAGTGTGGCGGTTCATGTTTTCTGGAAAAATTAAGATAGGAGAAAGCTCTCTATTTAGGGTTAAAAAATGGGAAAAATGAAATTGGGGGCTGATATGTTGGTTTTATAGACCAAAATATAAATTTTTAGGGTAAATAACGTCATAAATCCTCCCGCATTTGTGATATTTTTAGAACGAGCTTCCTCCTTGGTCTAATTACAACATTGGCCCCCCATATGTTTTAAAGGCTTTCAATTTAACCCCTAAAATAGATGAAATCCATTTTTTAAATGGTCGATTTACCCTGTTACTCATCCCGCGTTTTGGATCTTTTCGGTTTGAGGCTGCCCCTTGGTTTATTTACGTTTCCAGTCCTCTTAAGTTTCTTCCAGTTTTCAATCGAGTCCTAAAATGCGTGTTTTTGTTATCTTGTTACTGGCCTCTTGATTTCGTTTTCATTCCATTTCAGTCCCCTTTCGTTTTTGTTATCTTGTTACTGGCCTCCTAAGTGGCCGGTGGTGACTCTATTTTTAAATAAAAATACGTTTTTTTTCTAAAACTTCACGAAAAATATTTTTAAATATCTGAAAGACTCAAACACCTTAAAACTCATTTTTTTAGCGAAAAGGGATATCTCTGCACCTCCATTTTCCATCTCTGCTTACCGTTGATGATAAAATCGACCGAATGAGTCTAATCATGGCGGTGCACTGCTGATCCTATGGCTATGGAGTGAGCCATTGAAAATGGGTTCATGTCACTTTCCGGGGAAATGATGGGAAAACAAAGAAAAACCATTGGAGACCGGTTGCTGTCACAGAAATAGTCATCTTTGTCTTTACCATCAACTTTCCAGGAAAATGATATGATTCCCCCTATCAAAATATTCTTTTTTAAGAACTTGATGAATCCAAATATTATGTAACTTTTTGTTGATTGAACAAATGGGTGAAAAGAAGAGAGCAAAAAATGCGAGAAATTTCTTTTTTTAGTGACATTATTTATGTTCTATTCTTAAAAATTAGGGTTTAAAGTTTAGGATAAAGTTGATTAGATTTAAAATTAGAGTTTAAGATATTGTGTGTAGGTTATATTTTTTAGGGTGTAGGATTTTGGATTTAAAATTTATGATTATGACTTAGAATTTAATTTTTAGTGTTGGGACATACAAAAAAATAAAAAATTTCTATCAAAAAAATGTTAGAACTTTTTCATATTTTTAAGTGAAAAAATTATTAAAAGTTAAGAGTTAGGGGTTTAAAGTTAAAATTTTAGGGGTTTAAAGTTAAAATTGAGATTAGAGTTTAAACATAAATATGTTTGTGTAATTTTTTTAATATTAATAATATATCAAATAATAACCCGTATCATTAAATACTACTAATAGCGTGGATTTGATCAACAATTTTATCCTCGTTACTTTCTGAATTCTAAGTTCATGTACTCTTTGTACATTTGTAATTTAATCCTATATCTGCTTGAAATTTTACTTCTCAAATTTAAAAATTCAAGTCTTATTATTAATTCCGTTAAAATCATTTTTAAAAGGTTTAATATTAAAATAAGTGTCCAAATTATTTTTTTTATAAATGTCTAAATTTATTTTTATCTCTTTAAAGTGCCCAAACTATTTTTTTATTATCAAAATAATTGTCTTAGTTAACTCAAAAAAATTAAAGCACCTACTTATTTTGATAATAAACCATTTTTAAATAATAAAAATATTAATTTGAAAAATATATAACAAAAAAATACATTATAATATACCTGAAATTAAGTAACAACAATTTTAATAATCATAACAATAAGATTTGACTTTTGAATCTTCAAAGTAGAGGACTAATTCTTGAAAATAAAAATAAACGGGTACTAGTAGCATATTTTAACCTATGTATTATATATATATATATAATACAGATATTGTGGAACATCGGAAGTACATTGTTGACCCATTAATCCCTCCCCCCTACATGCAAACAAACAAAGGTGTGCCATTTAGCTATCACACTGCGTTCAATGTACCAATTAATGCCTTAAAAGCTAAAGGTCCCAACTATAATGGAGCATTATGCACAGTTGTAACCTTGAGGTGCATGTGTTCCTTTCCTACCGAAAAGGTGCTCGAATTCAGAATCCGATCGATATTCTTCTTTCTTGTGCTTTTAATTGATGCTGAATATTTGATGGTTGATGCTCATCTGGCTCTGGGGATTGCCGCTGGTTGTTCCTTCCTTGTTTTGTCGTGCTTGTCTCCTGTTCATCTCGGAGTACATTTCGTCTATCATCGGCTTCCATAGACGAACACGGGCATTTATGAACCAATTAGAGACCTAGTCATTTGCCGGTCCAAATGAATACGATGAGAACAATCGAATCATATGAGGGTTGGATAAGAAAACACCGTTAAGTCGAAAGATGTATCGAATGCTCCGAGTACCTGGCTCCTTGTTAAGCCGCTTTTTATTGCAAGTAGATGTTTTTCTGCATCCTTGGGGTACCTGCAAATACGAAATGTCAAAATATGCAGAACCGTGCTTGATTTTTAGCATAAATATGAGAGAAAAAATCAAACTATTTCTTGTCCTAGAAGCAATTCTCCGGTAAGAAGGCTCACGGGTGAAGGAAGTTCTGAAACATCCATGCGCGTAAAACCGAGACAGACTTCTCCGGCAATCCTCTCCGAGGTCTCCATATGAGATCCTCTTTCAGCTGCTGAAGTGGTGATTGCTCCTGGACAAACAAATTCTGAAAAGATTTACCCCTACTTCTCGTGCACCCATTGTCGAGATTCGCTCCAATGGCTAGGATTTGGTTACCGATCCTCTCTCTAAGGTTCTTGTATAAGAAAGAGATCGTATGTAGAGCAAAACTAGCATGCACTCCCGGGTCCAACTCGGTTGCCGCATGGAATGCAGATATAACCGTATAGATCTCATCCAAGCATTGACTGTATCTGTCATCAACCTGGTCTCGATTATGGCAAAGCCATTCAAGTACACCGCAATGCCATGTTAAATACATACCAGCAAATAGATAAAAGCAAGACATTGGAGAAACAAATTATGCAGTTCATATTTCAATATAACAATTGAAGCAGACAATACCATTCGGAGCAAAGTCAGCAGTTGGGATTTTCTTGCCTCAACCGCCCATTTTTGTACTTCTGCTTCTAACTGAGCCTCAGAGTTACCATTAACATCAGGGAGATCATTCGAATCCATCACTGCCATCCATCTTCCAGCAAGACAGCTAGAGGAGAATGCAGTAGTTGCTCGGGTTCCAACACTCATCTGCAGATTTTCAAGACAATAGCTTGCAATTTGAGCAAGTATTTCTTGAACAGCATGAAGATATCTCGATCCCGATATCAAATGTGGTACTTGAACTGGTCCGTCGGAACAGAAACTCAGAGAAATGTCCTTGGCATTGCAAGAGGTTTGTTCTAAGGCTAACCTTGTTGCATTCAAGCAACAGTTTATTTCGGAGGACTGATCAGATATATTGTTCCCACTGATTACACCAGGAAGAGATGTTGCAAGACTTAAAGATAGCTCATTACTATTTTTCGAGGAACCACAGGGATAATCCGGTATCATATTTTCACCATTCGATGCTATCCAACCATTCGGATCCGGACATCCTATCGAAGAATAAGGTTGAAATGCTGTCTTCGATGGGGTTTTCCCGATCAGTTCGAGAGAACCAGGAAACTTCTCAAAATCCCACTTATTTGTCACATTACCAAAAATCTCATTGAACACACTATTTACTGAGGTCACCATTGTAGAGTTTATGCCACCAGAACATTCCGTTGAAGAGTTCCTAAAATCCTGAGGGTAGATCGAAGGCGCTACGATGAATTGCTCGACATTATGTTCCGAACCCGAACCAACACTTGCAACCTTTCTTCCAACCGATGCAATAGGGTCAAAGCACCTAACATGATTAGTATGGAGATCGCCACTAAACTTCCCTTGCACCAAGGGAAGCACCGGAAATCCAGCTAGTGTCTGGTTTTGGTTGATCTGGTTAAACAAGATGGACTCGACTATCGAATCACTAGCTATCGTCTCCGACAGAATCCCATCGTTAATGGAATTACGACACAACATAGCTTGTGGAACACCAAACATATCATTCTCCATTATACTTTGCGCACAGAAATCATATGGCCTTAGGCATATAAAAATGGAAATTCCACTGATCCACCATGAACATGGAGAACTGGTAAAAATGGCAATGAAATTAAGTCACCAAATTAGAGCATATAAAAACATACAATTCTTCACATACTAACAAAAATGGAAAAAACCAACTTGTGAGCACAATTTCAAGAGTAGAGTTTTAAGATGTAAATCATACCAGATCCCATTTAATAATGGTAGTACACAGATTTCTCATAGGCATTATGTGAAATGATTTAACCTTTCAAAATTATTGAGGCCATTGCCAGCCCCACACTCTTACACAAAGAGGATGGACGGGCTGAAAGAGACGTCCCCTTTCTAAATTTAAAATTTGTATATAATTTAAATATTTATTATGTATTTATTTTATTAAATTTTATTTTCACCCTTAAAATTTTATAAGTTTGCTTAACATAAATTTCCATCACTGGATAAGACTATTGATAGAGAAATATTTCACCACAAATTCTAAGTGCAGAAGGATGTCAGTCAGTAAAATGGGACTCACAATGCCATTAATAACTCAAATCCATGCAAAGAAGAAGAAGAAAAACCTTATAGAAATGAACACCAAAGCACAGTTATGAGAAAGTCTAAACTTAAGCAAAAAGGAAGAACATCATGAGAACATATATAGAAAGTTTCAAATCTTCATATTTAAACAGTTCATGCACCAGAAACTAGCATAGGCTTCAAAGTTCAGCTGAAAAAAAAAGATGACCAACCTGAGATTATATGAAGAGTATAGTCGGTTTCAAGCTTGCACATCTTATCTACAATGGAGAACCAGCTTAATGATAACTATAGTGATTGAGAAATGAACATAGGGTATTCTTAGAGACACTCAAAAGAAGCCATTGTAATGCAAAGTTCACATGAAATCATTGGGTTTCTGTTTCTCCATAAAAGGAGCATTGTCAAAAAGCCATCAAAGAAACCTTTGTTTTCTTCTTTAACATAAAAGGAATAAAAGAAATGATTAAAGAAAGCAAACACAAAAAAAGGTTGGGTTAATTTGTTTGCATGGACAGAAAAGTTGAGTTTTTTCTTTTCTCAAATAACTCCAACACCAAGAAACTGAGATTCACAGTTTCAAGCCCCAACAAGATATATAATCGGTCCAAAAAAGATTTTAAAGCTCTAACAACACAAAAAAAGGTGGGGTTAATTTGTTTGCATGGACAGAAAAGTTGAGTTCTTTTCTTTTCTCAAAGAACTCCAACACCAAGAAACTGAGATTCACAGTTTCAGGCCCCAACAAGATATATAATCAGTCCAAAAAAGATTTTAAAGCTCTAACAACACAAATTGGGTTCTTGGGAAAATATATAAAAACAGCAAAAATCATAGAGAAGGGATGGAGATGGAGTCCAAAAAAAACAAGAAAATGAAAATAAAAAAATACAAAAGTATAGAAGAAAAAAAATGTATAATGTCAAAAAAAATATTTTTTATTTGATTGAATAATTATTTTATTTTTATTTTTTAAAATAATTTAATTTTTAAATTTTATTTTAAGTTAAAATAGTTCATTTACTAATAAAATTTGTTGGTCAATATTTTATACCTATCCGTCTCAAAATTAATGTCTCTGTTTGACTTTTTACGTAGTTTTAGGAAGAAAAAAAATTATGTAAGAAGTATGTTGTAAAATAATTAAAATAATAATTTCATTCTTAAAAAGTTAAAATTTGTTTTATTGAAAAACTAAAAAGAGGGTAAAAAAAGAAATATATTTAGTAAAAGTTATTGAGTTTTTTAAAAGGACAATTTAAGTAAGACAATTTTAAAACACAAAAGAATATTATTTTTGGGACAGAGAAAGTATATATTTATTACGTTCTTTTAAGTTATTTATCATTAATCAATTAATATTTTTAACTACAGAAAAACTATTTTAATCTCATTTTATCCTTAAAAAATTAAATTTTATTTTATTAAAAAATTAAAAAAAGATATAAAAAAAATATGAATTATAAAAATTGATAATTTTTTTAGTAAACATAAAATAAATATATTAAATAAGACGGAGAAAATATTTTATAAAAAATTAAAATAAAATAACTATGAAACCAAATGATAAAGCTATTATTTTTCGTTTTATGACAAAAAAAAAAACATATATAGAGATGGCCCATTTCGTTAAGATAGAAAGAGAAAAGCTATAAAAAACAAGAAGATGGAGAGAGAGAAAAGGAAGGGAAACCACATTACTCCTTGGTGCAGTGCCACTCATTTCTGTTGCAGGCTTTAGAGAGGGGCCCCCTCTCCCTCTGATCATCTGTTTTCTCTGCAATCATCACAATTAAATATCTGGATTCTCTCCCTGTTGAAAATTCTGTTTCATGTCAGGCAGCATTTTACAGACCAAAGTCTTTTGCTTTTTTAGCTCATTTTAGACACAACGGGTAGCTTCTCCCTGGGTTAATGTGTTATGATGATAAAGGTGAGTAAACACAAACAAAAAACCAACCAAAACCAATGAAGGGTATGGCAAGAAAACACATTGTGTACTTCTTCCTTTGCAGTGTACTTTGAATACATGATGATGCAAGCTATGCCAAAAGGTGACGAGAATATCTGATGGCCAAAGATCTTTGAGGCATTTATTCAAACAACCACCAGGCATTTTCTTTTTCAGCTTATTATTGCCATTGTTGGCCCCCCAAGAACTCCAAAAGCTAAGATTAATGCTAGCACTAACAGTATAGTCTACTCTAAATCTCTTGACTACTTATTGCTTATGATTGTCTATGGAGTATGGAGGCAGACCAAATCTTTTGTGGTGATGAACATTTTTGAACCATATCAGTTGATCTTTCTGAAATCTGATCCTTTGCTTTCTGTCAGTAATTGCTGGTGTTTGAAGGTGGTTTAGCAACAATTTGATGTTTTGCTGACGAATTTAAAAAATGTTTAAATTAAAAAAAAGTCCTTAATTATATTTTTTTTTACCTTTAAACTATGATTTAAGTAAATTATGCTTTTAAATTATTATTTTTGATCATTTAAACTTTCTAAATTATTTTTTGGTCAAAATAAGTACCTAAATTATATTATTTTTCTTCTTTTAGTCCCTAAAATTAGGGGTGTTCAAATTCGAATACCGGGTATTCGGGTATTTGAAGTACCGAATACCCAGATCTTCGGGTAGTAGAAAATGCGGCCGTGTCCCGACCCGATTTTTACAAGTACCCGAAAATTTGAGTATTTAAGTATCCGGATATAAAAATATTTATTTTTTAAATATAAAATATTTTATTAGTTTAATATAAAAATATAAAGAATATGTATTTATTAGTTTAATATAAAAATATGTATTTATTAAATATAATTTTTTTTAAAAAAATAGATTTTTTATTAGTTTAATATAAAAATATGTATATTGAATATATATATGTGTACCGTATGATTATAGAAATCCGTTTAACTTGCAACCAGTTAGAAGCATAACATTATAATATTTATAATTAAATCTGAATAGAAATTCGTCGACTCGAAAAGAAATTCAAATAAAATTTGATTTATAAAATAAGACTCGGCAACTCGACTAAATTAATTTTTTTTACTCAACTCGATCAAATACTCATTTTACTGTTAGGGGTGTGCAAAACTCGACTCGACTAAAAAAATAAATTATTCGACTCGACTTGATGGGAAAATACTCAACTCTTTTTAACTCGACTCAAATTTTAAATAAAGTTTGTGTTATAAAATTAAAAATTAAAATAACTCGAAATTTTATGTAATTAGTGAATCAATTTTCAAGTTAGAGCCGAGTCTCTCAATTACGCCATATATATACATCACTTATGAAAAAATACGAAGATATATATATATATATTGTATATAATTATTAAAAGTCATTTAAATTAAAATTAATTTGTACTATAACATTATAAATATTTACAATTAAATTTGAACAGAAACTCAAAAAATTTAATTCTAGTTATATAAATTCGACTAGGAAAAATTTTAAACAAAAAAATTCAAATAAACTCGGCTAAAAATAATTTGAACAAAAACTTGTCAACTTAATTAATTCAAAATTTTTGCCGCTACAAGCATTTATTGTTAACCAATAATAAGTCTGTTTTCTAGTTGACTTTTATGGAGAGTTACAAGACAAATTTCTATCACATTTGGTCAATCGAATCACACTCATAAAATCTCAAATTTTTATTATAGATTGATCAAAGTTACTTACCTTATATTTAGTATAATAGCTAAAGATGTTTATTTTTTTAATTAAAGAATAAAGTAAAACAAAAGAGAAGATTACAAAAGGGTCCTCAAGCCTGGATAAATTAGGGATGAGCATTTTATTTGATTTAGTCGGATTATGACCCGATTCGGTCTGATCTAGTCAGATTTTTTAATAAAAATAAAGTTCAGGTCGGGTTGGATTGGATTGGATTTTTACTAAGGGTAAAGCAGGATTTGGGTCGGGTTCAGATTTAAGGTGAAAAATATTCAACCTGACCCGGGACTAATTATGTATTGTTCTTTAATTTTTTAGGGATCTTTATAATAATACCCCATATATACTTTTATAATTACGTCCTTAAAATTAAATTTTTATTTTTAATTTAGTCTTTAAATTATTATTTTTACAATTAAGTCTCCTAAAATTATTTTTTTACAATTAGGTCTCTAAAATTATTTTTTTCTATAAATTAGGTAGAGTTCAAGTTTAGGATTTTATTTTTGGATCGGATTCGTGTGGGCCAAAAACCAAACCCGACCTGTACTCATCCCTAGGAGGAACATCGAACGACCAATTAGCAGGCAAGAGTTGGATCGAAAAACTTTCGCCATCCAATCAGCAGCTCTATTACAAGAGCAAGTAACATAAGAGAAAACTAAGGAAACAAAGACTTCATATTTAAAATATCCTCTTCAACAATTGCTGAATCCCAAGTATTTAACATCTTGGACTTCAACCGGCTCATGACACCAAGGTTATCCGATTCCAAAAGCCTTTCTCCAAAGCAAAAGAGACCCCGAGTTGAAGGGTTTGAGCGTCGAATGCCGACGCTGAATGGGAAGAAAAGGAGACAACATCTCCTCCCAGGATAGTCCCAGTAAAATCTCTAAAAATGACAACTGCAGACTGCCTTATCAAAGGCTGCATCACAGTTAATTTTAACAAAATCGACCTTGGGTGAGTCTTCTTCCAAACGTAAAGGACCTACTCATGACGCTGAATGTGTTTCTTTCCCTACTTGTGATAAGAATCGAGCTCTCCATCCTTGCAGCTTACTTCTAACCTCGTCTTTAATAAAATTCAGTGCAGCTTTGTTGCTTCGGCCCCAAATATGTATTATCGTCATCCATTAACCCAAATTCCAAAATGTTAGAGAGATGAATCTTTCGGCTTAGATTGATATTTTGGGAAATGAATATAGACGATTTTCCATAATTCATAGATTTCCCAGTTGCTCTCTGAATGTTCTTCAAGATTCTTCACTTCAGCCGTTATAACAACTAAAACAATCCAATTCAAAATACCTAGGAGCAACAACCTTCAAAACTCCAAAAAGAAAATCCGACTAGAATCTCCAACCGGGACCTCCACCGAGAGCCGACCACCAATATCGTGATGAACAAAAAAGAATAAAAACTCCAAAGCAAAACGAGCAACAAAACATGCATGGCTATCCAGTTAAAACCCCGAATGACACGACCTTACTTCGTTGGGGGAGCCGCCAAAACACCCTTCAAAGAGCGGAGAGAGGTGCGGTAAGCAACCGAAGGATGAGAACCTTTAAAATAAAGCACAAAAGAACAGAAGAAAAGGAGCCACCACCCCTCTCCTTTACAGCCGGTCACCGAAACCTCACCAGAACAAACCAAAACAGCTGAGATAATCGACTATTATGCTCAGGGTTGAGAACCTAAATCCCAAGACAACAATCGAGCAACGAATCTTCAGAGAATTGCGAACAGTAGTTGGGAAATTTGGAAGAGCGGCACTGAGGTTTTTTTTTTTTTGGCTATAAATGTTTATATTGTCTATCTGATATGAGCTTTCGAATTCTAACATGAAAGCATTTACTTTTCTATTTAATAAAAAAAAAGTTATCTATCTAATAATTTACAAAATACATAAAGTCAAATAATACCCTAAATTTTTTGATTAAATAG
Source organism: Hibiscus mutabilis (assembly GCA_019671005.1). NCBI lineage: Eukaryota > Viridiplantae > Streptophyta > Magnoliopsida > Malvales > Malvaceae > Hibiscus > Hibiscus mutabilis. The sequence goes on along the minus strand of CM033748.1, from coordinate 48,965,958 downwards.
TCACATTAGGCAATATTCTTTATATTTGAAGCAATTCAACTCTCAACGTTTTATTTTGTGTCAAAATGGCCCCTCTACGGATGAAAATTATTAGAAAAATGACAGTAAACAATTTAAAATGACTTGACAGAATGATAAGTCAACATAAAAAACTATTTTATATTTTATATAATTTTATAAAACCATTTTTGACTGATGTAATGTTTTTTCAAGTCAACACATTCGTCTATATGATATTGTAATGTCAACTTGCATTGTCATATATGTTTGTCACGTCATTTTAAGCCATTTATCGTCAGTTGACTGACAGTTTTCATCCGCAGAGGGGCCATTTTGACCCAAAATGAAACATTAAGGGTTGAATTGCTCCAAAAAAATATAGGTCAAAGTGACTATTCAGTCAAACGTTTGGAGCATTTTTTTTAGCTTTATGCTTTATAAAAATCTCGACTCTTTTTTGGTGTATTTATGTATGTCCTAACACTAAAAATTAAACCATAAACTTAAATTTTTATGTTAAGACATACATGAAGGCACAAAAAACGACAAGAAATTTATATTCCGTCTTAAAGTTTCCATACAAGTTTTTTTAATAGTTTTAAGGTGATTATAATGTATTATCTATTCATACACATTTTTAAATATTTGACAATACACACTCCTTGCAGACAAAGCGATTTGAACCCGGATCTTCGATGAACATTATCCACTTTTCTATGAAAGTTCTAAAATAATTAATATTTTTTATTTATTATTTATATCATATTAATTATAACTCTTAATATAGTTTCTTTATAAACATTTCTAAAATGATTTATTTTCTTGGTTGGTATTTTTATTAATTTTATTATAATTAAATAATAATAATGACATGATAAAATATTTCAATGGTTTAACTAATAATAACTTATATTATAATATATGTAATTTAAATAAAATCCTTCATCCGTGAAATCATCCTAAGTAATAAAACATAAATATATTGGTCAAGTTAAGCAATACATCGAATTGAATCTGAAATAAATTAATTTTAAATCAATTTACTTAAAACGTTTATGGTATATTTACTTTACTCTCGAGTAAGTATACGATATGTATATACAATTTACATGTTTTAATATATCAATAGCTGATGCGGCTCGAAGCGAAAAATAAAGTCGGTGTATTTGCAAGAAAAAAAGAGACCATTACCATTCTCAACCTTTTAAAAGAGAAGGCCGAAAGGCCCAAAACCTTTAAATCTAGAGGCCTTTGCCCCCTTGGAAAGTGGGACAATATCACTTTCACTCCTTCCTAAAATTAAGACTTTAATTTAAGTCCTCCAAACCATTTAACTAAATGATAAAATTGCATTTTCGGTCATTCTTAAAGACTATTTATTCAATCCAGACCTTTTTAAGCATATGATGTGATCTCATAATAGTATCTGTTCGTTTTTTAGTCATTTGGCAACACGCACACACACCTTACAGACAGACCGGTCTAACTCGAATCTTCTAGGAGTAAAACATATTGTGTTAGTTACGGCTAATACTGAAAGTGATTCGAATAGATAAGATCTCAGCATTTTAAGCTAATGACATCAAAGTAAAAGTCAGAAGCTGATTTGATGAACTTTTACTACCAGAAATGTTAGGATTGTAATAAAATGTTCAGTTTCCCTTTACTGAAGCAAATCTACAATTCAGTTTGTTGAGGGAAGGGACAAGACAACCTCAGGGCACTGTCTGTCTAGCTTTCCAGTAAGGTTTTGACACAGTAAGTCCCCAACAGAAACCACATGAGGAGGAGAAGAGATAACAAGAAGAGTCCGACCACAAACGGCCATCCGACCAGTACTAACCCGAGGCAGAGCACCACTGCGAAAGGGAGGAATGATCTTATTACCGACATGCTATCAACCCACTGCCCCTTGAGCATCAACAGTGCTGCCACGGTTATCATGTTCCATTTCATCGATCCGTCGTAGCAGAGCCGGTTGAGACAATTGGCAACAAACGAGTAAGAGTTGCACGTGAAGAGGTTGTAGCTTTTGTGCTCAAAGTACGGCACGCTCGACAGCAAGGTATCATCCCACGTGAGCGCAGTCCCGTACTCTGCGTGCCGGTACCCTTGCTTGCATGTGTGCCCGGCAAGGTTTGGGGGGAAGCAGCACTAGTTTCAGAGTAAAACTGGTTAATGAAACAGCCACTAGTTCCAACAAAGAGAAATGCCTTTGTATGCATGGAGAGATGTAAAAGGTTAAATTCCGAGCATCCGGACAGAACTATACCTTTTCTCTATTGAGTTGTACGTATCGAGCTACTGCACCGAAAGCAAAATCTTCGATATTTACAAAATATGATCCCGAAAAGTCCAAAATAGCTCCACCCTCACGGCAAATGCCGACATGTCCGATGAAAGGTGCCAACCATGAGACAACTGGGAGTGGGGTCCAAACTAGACAACAAGGAAACTTCGCATTCTTCGGATCGATTTCATCTAAAGGCCACAGGTCATGCTGGATGCTAGATCCATCACGTTCCACATCATAACCGGTTATTAGATCCATTATAGGAAGTCTTCCACGCGGCACACTGTTTTCTGCAATTCTACGTGGCGAACCATCATCATTTCAGACAACACCCCCAGACATTATGGACTTGCTATCCAATCAGAAAGACGATAGTCTCATTCTACAATAAATGCGTAATACCGTTATGCAAAATATGATATCAATAGGTAAATGCCATACAAGAAAAAGGCAAAAAAAACCCACATTAAGATCGCAAAAGTTCCAAATGTCAATATATGGCGAATGATTATCAACATAAAGATTTTTCGAAATACAGTATCACACAACGGTCTCTTTATTGCAGGATGTACTCACTGCTATTCATAATACGGCAAAATCCAAGCCATTTAATATCCGGAATTTGAATTAGGATGCTCGGGCTAGACCGGCCCATATATTTTCATTTAGTTGATGAATGGTCAAACTAGAAAGTGAATGAATTGTGCCAGTAAATACTAGCTAAATGAGTGCAGTGCATACCTTAGTAAGAGCATCAAACCTTTGTCTAAATTCAAAGTTCATTGAGATCCAAAATAATCTACACTATGATACACTAGCACATTCTTCGAATCCGAACTTTCTTGTCTATTTAGGAACCTAGCAAGCATCTAGTTTTCGTCCTTATAATCTCGAATGACATTATATTGGCCTTTTAAATCTACATCAACTCAATTTAGGAACATCATTACAACTTTAACAAACTGAAGACTCATCACAACATCGAATTCCCCCGAACGTTAACAATGGCGAAATAGCCGCGTACAAAGTACCATAAGGAGCTCGAAACCGACACGGAAGACTTCATTCAATAACAAAGCAATTAAAGAGTTTCTAAGCCAGGGACACAAAATTTGCTTCTCAAAACTATCATCTAAAAGATGTTAAAAGTGCAAAAAGGGGCACACACATTACAAAAAAGTCTGCAATGCTTCAAATAGATGATTTATCAGATCCTATTCCTTCAGTCAATCAATCAAACCATTTTATCAGTGGGAAAATCAACAAAAACAAATCTTCTTACAAACCCTATTTTCTCTACCTAAAACTATTAAATTAAACCAAGTCAAAAACACCAATCAAATTTCCAATTCCCCCCAAAGGTCTAAATCATTTCTTCAGGCTAAACAAGAAAAACCCAGAAACTGTGCATCATAACAAATAGAAACAAAACAAGAACTTTAGCTCTATGTAATGCATATTGGATTAAGAAAAAGAACAGAAGAAAAAAAACTAAAGAAAAATGAAAAATTTAGACCAGTGAAGATAGAAGTTTCACTAACCTGCAACAAAAAGTAGGGTAAATGCTTGGAAACAAAAAAGGGTAAAGCGAATTTGAATCAAAGGAAAGATGTTTTTCAGGGGTTGGTAAAGAAGAAGAAGAAGAAAGGTTGATGCTTTGGGAATCTGATTTTGGTGTTGTTGGAGAGTGGTGGAAGAGGTGGCTAAGCTGTTTCATATTGAAGATGCACAAGAACATCTGGTTTTATATAGTCTGACAAAAAATCAATTTGGGGATTAAATCAGTTTTTTTTTTTTACAAAGAAAAAAAAAAGCATTGGAATCGGAAGGAAAAGAGAGTTATGAAAACGCCATGGCAAGGTTCATGAACCATTCCGGATTTTCGCTTCTAGGTGGGACCCACCCCACCCCCTCAGGCCTCACCTTTTGGTTTTTTTCCCATAACATATAACATTTTGGTTTTTTTTTTTAATAGTCGGGATGGTCGTTTAACCATATCTGATACCGGTTTGAAGATAAAATTTGGTCGGTTTGAGTTTAAAGTAAAAAATATTTAATTTAAAATAATAGTTTAATTTTATTTTAAATATTTTAGGTATAATTATTATAATATTTTTTTATATTTTTTAATTACCTTCATATTTTGTCGAGTAAAAATAAAATAATTATTATAACGTCTCATCTCTATTTGTATTTTCAATTAACTCCTTATTTTATTGAATAAAAAAATAAATAATTTTTTATTTATGTCTTACTTGATCGGATCAGGTTCGAGTTTTTAATCTAAAACGCGGGTTGGATTCAAATTTGGTTGGGCATCATAAAATATCGGGTTGTGTTGGGCTTGAATATCTTCAATCGAATAGCCAAGAGGGGATGAATTATGAAAGTGGTGGAAGCAAAGAAATTAAAAATTTGCACAAAGAATTTATAGTGGCTCGACTTCTAAATCAAATCTACATCCACTATCTTAACTCTCCACTAAGGATTTTTCACAAATCCACTAATTTGTCTTTCTTTTTCAAGGATCAAGAATAACCTTTACAAACCGTCAGAGCTTATACCCCAAAGCTTGAGACACTCTCTTCTAAAGAGAAAATTACAAATTAACAAACTTAAAAAAATTTCACAAGGCCGAGTAGTTTGCACACTAAAGCACTCACTCGAATCCTAAACACTTGAGCAAATGTTATAGTTTAGCTCAATAGTGTTTTCTAGAAGAATTTGACAATTTAAACACTAAAACAATTTCTCTTTACAAAGAATGCTGGAGTAAGCTTTCTTAGTCTTCCATGGATGCTTGAAGGTGTTATTTAAACCCTTTAATGAGCTTGTGATTGTTTATGACCGTTGGGGTTGGTTTGGAGCCGTTAGAGACTTAATTTTCAACAATAAATGCACTTCTAGGCCTGTCAGTATCGGTACTTGCCATAAGAGAAAATAGCCTTTGCAAATGCACATGGCGTACCGGTACGCGATATCTTAGTATCGATACGGTGCCTTGCGTATCAGTACTAAGAACTAGTACCGGTAAAAAAAGTACTCACTAGAAAAATTTAAACGTAGCGTATCAGTAACGTTAGGACTGTATCGGCACGGACAGCTTCGTATCGGTACCGGGAATAGGGTACCGATAATGAAGGCTTGTTTTTGACTTTTGGAAAATTTGAAATATTAAATCAAGTCAAAAACACTTTCAAACCAAAATTTTAAGTTGAATGGACTTTAAATTATTTTTGCAAATTTGTTTAAGCCCAAAAATATTTTTCATTTATGTTATATCAAAATAAATATCTCAACAATCTTCCCTTTTTGATATAACGAAATAACTTAAAAATTATTTTTGAAAATGCTTCCCTTAAAAAATAATTTTTGAAAAAATAATATTTGTACAAAAAAATATTTAAAGCTCCACTTTTTTTTGAAAATTAATTTTTCAAACATATCTCTCCATCTTTTTGTTATATAAAAATAATTCAAAACAAAATTTAAAAGCACTTTAAAGCATGATAACAATGGAGAGTAGACATAAAAATATTTTAAAACATGAAAGAGTAATAATAAAAGAAATGAGCTCCCCTTAATCAAGTATCAACAAAATTGTTAGTCCAACAATTCAAGAAAAATAAAATAAAATTTCAAATAAATAAATAAAATAAAATCAAGAAATTCAATTTAAACATGTCATACATATGAAACAAAACAATATGTATACAAGGTATGGTAAAAAAGAGACAAACTTGTTCCTTCTTGACTGTGCGTATCGGTACGAAGTTGTCCGTATCGTATTGATTGAATACCGTATAAGTATGATATAAACTATACCTATATCGACTGCACAATTTGGTGAAAAATTGCAGCAATAACATACTTAGAAGCCTTATAGACCAATGTTAAGTGCATACAAAGGCTCTAAGAAGTCCTAGATATACATTTTGGACATATTAGCTACAAATTATTAACATGTTTCTCAAAATACAACATATGAAACATAGCAAGCATGGATTTCACCAATTCAACCAAACATTACAAGTGTAAGGCCAAAAAATAAATATAGACATATATGGCAAAAAAACATGTAACTCGTGCAATTTCGACTCCCCTATCTATATGCATTTAAGGCATCATAGAGTCAAACAAAACATGCTTGGATCATCACAATAAATTAAACAATAAGCATGTGATTAGGCAATCGCATGAAAACAAAATTTACCACTTAAACCAAGGTAGGATGTTAAGCCTCACCATCTTCAAGTGTTCTTCTAATTTCGAGTGGATTAAAGGATTTAATTTGTTCAGATGAGGGATTAGCTTTTCGAATATGTTAAAATAATTATTGAATTTTTTTGATTAAGTAGAGAGTGAATTACATTTCCAAGGTAAATGTCGAAGTTTGAACATATATAAGATGAGACAACATAATCATCCTTGATCATTCAATGAATTATTTAATCTCAAATAATTGTTGATTCGATTAAACTCGATAACATGGACGTGTAATTTTTTTGGCATATGATTAATTTAGCTCTTGGTATTTATTTATTTATTTTATCATTTAACTCTATTTTTAATTTTTCGACCACTTTGAATCTCAACCTTTAAATTTTAGTCGAATTATAATTTCTGAACAATAAGATAGATTGAACTATTAAAATTTTAACTACGCTAATGTGATGACTCGCATAATATTACACGTGCTTCATTGATGAGTTATGTCTTTTTTGTTTTTGTTTTTTTTTTTTGTAAAATATATGGTTTGCCAAGTTGACACCATTAAAATTTTAATAATCCAGTTAGATTTTTAACAAAAAAATATAAAATTTTTACTACCTTGAAAGATCACAGTCAAACAATTTAAAAATTAATTAGAATTAAATTGACAAAATATAAACGTTAAGAACTAATTTTTTTATTGTGCCTCGTGATACTAAAATTAATTGATTAACAAAATAAATTAAAAGAAAAATTGTTGTTTAGAATGTTAGATCTTATTTGAACGGAAATAGAAATGTTTGAAAGATCATTTCGTTTACATAACTTTGATATGCTATCCAAATCCCTCTCCACCAGTAAATTAAATACATTAAGCACTTAAGTATACTTAATCGCGGTATCTCTTGTGTATTATATCAGCGATACTAAACCCAATAAAGTGAAATGTTAATTTCATACATGAATAACCTATAAAAAGGTTAGATCTTATTTGTAAGATATTTTTTTTGAACATTCTGATGTGATTAAATGATAGTATATGTTCATTAATCTTAGTCATTTTGATAACATATGTATATCATATAAACAAACTGCTCGAACTCAGGTCTTTTAAGGATAATAATATTTCTTTTTTTACCACTTGAACCATTCTTGTAAGATATTTTTTAAAATTGTTGTGTAGCCAATTTCTTATTTAAACCATAGATTTTATAATATAATTTTAAAAATAAATTAATTAAGTCATGACTTGATTTTATTTCAATATGGTTTAGGTTTTTAGAACGTTTTGGATTGGATCAATAAAGAAACTAATAATGATCTAGATGAAGACATTGATAAAGATATCACATATATCTCTTGGAAATCATATCCAAGTGAATTGATGTTGATTTTCTAATTATTATATAAAATAAAAAATAGTAAAATAGTAAAAAGGAAATGAATAAAGTACTTAAATTTGTCACTAAACTATGTTTAACTGATTTTTTTACCTCTAAATTTTAAAAGTTATAAATAATAATAATAATTTTTATTTCATTACAAAATAATTTTTATTTCATTACAAAATAATTTTTACTAGTGAATTTTTTTCTAAATTTTTTGATAAGGTTGAAAACCATACCGTAACAGTTCGGTAATTTTAAATGATTATTTTATAATATTTAAAAATTAATAATGACAATCTCATAATTAAATAAAAAGTATAATAATTGAGGATTAGATTCACCTTTAGACATTAGCCGTTAGTTTAGCCATCTTAATGATTTTGTGGTGTTTGATTTTTGACTTTGTTGTACAATTTGTCCATAAAATCAAAAACCATGTATGGGGCCTTTGAAAAATGGTTATTACTCTATTAACGGGTTGATCCAAGTGGTAAGCAGCTTGGCATCACTTAAGCAGATCTCGAGTTTGAGTCATTGTGTATGCAGAAAATCCCCGCTAGGAGACTCACCCACCAAAGTCAGGTGTGCGACGCGGATTGGTACGGATTAGTCAGGACAAAGCCTTGGAAACTGTAGCGATGTTCCATCGCTAAAAAAGTGTGTTTTTGTTTTGTTTTGAAAATATTGTCTTCCGCGTGGGATTTTAGAAAACTCGTGTTTTATTTAAAAATGGAATCGCCACCGGCCACTCAAGGTGGACCGGACACCGTAAAAAACCAGAGATTTCAAAATGTCGGGTTCGGGAGTCGGTTACGGATGAGGAATGATTAGCATCCCCACACCGCCCAAAATTGGTACTTTAATAATTATCGCTTTATTAATATTAGACTTTCCGGATTAACGTGACGATTAAATTAAAACTTGGTTATAAGTGAGAGTAGATTTTAAAAGTCCCGTTATCCGAGAATAAACGCCCAACCACTATCACTACGCCTTATACTGGCTCCATTTACGCTCGGATAAAAGGGCACAACATTGACAAAATATATATCCGTTATGCAAACTTAAAAAAATGGCAAATATAAATAAATACATTGCGATAAAAATATAAATAAATACTAACATAATAAAAATATTAATATAACATAAATAAAATACTAATCTAAAACATACATACATAACTATTAATTTAACACATAAATAAAAACAAATCTAACATAAACAAAATATTAATATAAAACATAAATTTAAACATAGTAAATATTAATCTAAAACATAAATAAACATACAAACTAAAAAATACAATTTTAAATTAACTACTACTTCATTAAATCATAAAAATTACAACATAAATAAAAAGGAAAGAAAATATACCTAACTAGGAGTTCGAATGACGAACCCCGACTAAACCCCACTGAGATCTACCACGACCTCTCCAAAAAATAACTAGATCGGATCCAAAATAGGACCCCGATCGAACCGGTTAGGACCGAAGGGACTGCCCCTTTGCCCTGGGCTAGCCGAGAGCACTGCTCTCTTATTCGGCCAGCCCCTCTGCCAATTCATGCTTCCTTTGTGAATCCAATTGCCCCCATGCCTTTATATAGGCAATTGGGGGTTGCTTTGGGGTGACGTGGAGCTTCCCTCTCCATTCATTTTTTTAATTTTTTAATTATTATTATTTAATTTTTTTAAATTAATAATATTATTATTACAATAATACTAAAAATACTAAAAACCCAGACAAAAATGAGTGATTACAGTTGCCCCTCTTTGCTCATTGTTGTGTAACAGGAATAGAGCAAAGACAAGAATAACCATTTTTGTTCGATCTGGCTGAACTTCTCTCCTTTTGACGCGTGTCTTCTTTCTTCGGTAGATCTTCTTTCTCTTCGGCCCAGGTCTTATTTCTTGTCTTGATTGATCCACCTTGTCACTCTTGGGGAAGCAAAACCTTCAAAATATGGGGGTTGTTTGTTGGGGAAGCAAAATGAGTACGACTTACTATGTTATTGACGACGACAATACTTAAAGAGAGTTCGACCCAGCTACAACACCGACGAAGAGGCAGGGTCTACAAAATTCGATCCGGCTGCAACACTGACGAAGAGGCAAAATCGATGGATGAAAGTCTTGATGTCTGATCCAGCTACAACTCTAACGAAGAGACAAGACCAGAAAATTGACAACTTCTTCATTTTCTCTTTTTTCTTTTTTTTTCTTTTTTTGTTCTTTTTTGTTCTTTTTCTCATTTTTTGCTTTTTTTATACAACATTAATAAAACTTGAAAGTTGGTGAATTTTGACCAAGCTACAACACGACGAAGAGGCATGGTTTAAAGTTAGTAATGTTAATCCAGCTACGACACCGACGAAGAGGCATGATCAAGTGTTAGTGAATTTGGTCTAGCTACAACACCGACGAAGAGGCAAGATCGAAAGTTAGTGAATTAGGTTCAGCTACAACACCGACGAAGAGGCAGAACCGAAAGTTAGATTTGACCAAGCTACAACACCGACGAAGAGGCAAAGTCTGAAGATTTGATCCAGCTATGACTCCGACGAAGAGGCAGGATCAGATGGTTTTCTTCTTCTCTTTTTTTATGTGTGATCAAGCTACGACTCTGACGAAGAGGCATGATCGGAGTGTTTTTTTTTGTGTGATCAAGCTTCGACTCTGACGAATAAGCATAATCGGAATTTGGCAAATTTGGTTCAGCTACATCACCGACGAAGAGGCAGAACTGAAAGTTATATTTGACCAGGCTACAACACCGACGAAGAGGCAAGGTCTGAAGATTTGATCCAGCTACAACTCTAACGAAGAGACATGATCAGAACTTGGCAAATTTGGTTCAGCTACATCACTGACGAAGAGGCATAACCAAAGATTTATGTTTGTTGGATCTATCCACACTATCAACGGAGAGATAAGATCGTATTTCAGCATTTGGACTCCACTAGACCCTCAACGGAAAAGTAGAATCGAATGACATCAATTTGAACACGGCCACACCATTAACGGAGGGACATGATCAGATAACACTTGAATATTTTTTTCTTTTTTCTTTTTTCTTTCAAATTTCTCTTCTTTTTTCGAATTTAATTTTTTCATTTTTTGATTTTTTTTTCATTTTTTGAATTTTTTCTCTTTTCATCATTTTTTCATTTTTTGAATTTTTTTGAATTTTCTTGATTTTTTGATCTTTTTCTTGTAACTAAAAAAACAAATTCCAAGGAAAAGTTTGGTCTAGCTGCAACACCGTCGAAGAGGCAAGACCTGGAGAGGATTTGATCTGCTACACCACTGACGGAGAAACTAGATCAGCAAAGTGTGAGACCCGCTACACCACCGACGGAGAGGTAGGGCTGAATGGAAAATCTGATCTCCAACACCACCGACGGAGGCAAGATCTGGATAGGTTGGCGTACCACCACTGACGGAGGCATGATTTGCATTGCTGTACCATTGTCAATGAGATAATTTTTTTGAAAAATTTGCTTGGCTTCTCTATCGACAGAGGGCAGGATTTGAAAAGAATTTCTGTTGGCAGGAGTGATAGTCGGGAAAATGTTGGCATCCACCACACCATCATCGGAGGAATGAGATCCTGAAATGGAAAAAAACATTTATTAGTAAATGTTCAAAAACTTGTCACTTATACCTTTTATTTTAGGTGTTTCAGCACTTTCTTCGTGTTTGGCCTCCTTCAAGACTAGGGTTGGCCCTCTTGTCATTGCACCCATGTTAAGGGTACTCAGTATTTTCCGTAGACCTATTATGTACAAGCAAGAATGCATGAATGCATATAATCTTATGCCTGAATGCATGTGTCTACCCTAAATGCATAGTGACTTTGGTGTATGTACTTAATCTAAATGTCTGACGTATGCTAAAGTAATTCGATGCAAGATGAATGCAACTAAGTGCATGAATGTGATATGATGATTTTTTTGGCCCTCAAATGGATGCCCCTGACTCCTCACTGGTCCTGTCAGGATCTTGGTCTTTTGTCAGTGCCCCAACCTTGTCTCAAGTTCGATCACATTTCTTTGAATTAGCTTTCGTCTGGGTGCATGCCCCAAAACTTGTTCGTTCTATGCCATTGTCTGAAACTGCTCTTGTAGAAAATTTGAAACTCTGGTGCACATTTTGTTTCCCCCTAAGTTGGGTTCATAAGTTGTGTTGGTTCATGGTAGCTTATTATTTTTTGGATTGGGTGCAGTTTTACAGACTGTGGTCAATGTAGACATTTCAGGGGTGCAAGGGTTTGACTCGGCAATGAAGGCTGGACCTTGGCAAAGAATGCTCCTAGACTGAGGCCTTGTAAGAGGCATAATGTTTGTAAAAGATGTGGGGGTGCTTTTGGACATGCCCCAAGACCAAACTTTTGTAAGAGGCTCTATAAGGTGATAGATCGACCAACTTCGTTATATTTAATGGGGCAACCCGAGGACCGACTTTAAAATTTTCAAAATGTATGCAGGTAAATGTGAGGTGCATGTCTTAGATGTGAAAGTACTGATTCAAAAATGGTTCTCGTGGCACAACTTTCGAACTCACGGGATTCATTTGCAACTTTGAATATTGCCTCGATATCTAGAGTACTAGATTTTCTCCCGATGATAATTTTTCAAATTGAGAACCAGTCGTGAATCAGCATTTCATGCTGGTAAAATGCAAAAAATTAAAGTGTTATGATATGCCATGCAGTGAATGCCAAAATGAGCAGATATAATGTGATCACAAAAATGGGTCAATTTGAAATTAGGGTAAAAATGAAAGATTTCTGATCGGGTAAACCACTTGAACCAACACCCCAATGTAATGCAAATGCAATGATGTATGCAAAAAAGGGTAAAACAAAAAAGAAAACGAGTCAGTACCAGATAAGATCAATAACACATAAATAGAAGAACAATTTAGATAAGGTAAACAAAAAAACCCTATTTACATCCCGTCTAAAACACCTAGGTTATCCGCATGGCTCTAAAATGGTGGGTTTCTATATGTTCTCTACATACAGTTTTGGTGCTAAGAGGTATCCGAATTGTCTTTGTTGTCCCCTACTAAGAGTAGCAAGGCCTCCGGTCATCACCCATTATAGGCTCATTTCAACCGGGTTCAATTCAAGGGGACCCATTCGCTTATGCCTACACGAAGGAACGATATCCTTACGAAAGCATAAGGTACTCGAGCCCCGAAGGTACTTGCTAGGCCTACACGGAGGAACGATATCCTCACGAAAGCATTAGCATTTTCCCCCCACTTAAAAAAGACGGGTTTATATGCCAAATTTTAAATGCGTTAAAATAAACGCGCAATTATAACCGAATGTTACTTTAATAGTCACTTTAATCCGGAACTTCTAATATTAGTAAAGTGGTAATTATTTAAAAAAGCTCGACTCTCTTATTTTTTGAAAACCAAAAAATGCCCTCAGCGGAGTCGTCATCTGTAGCGATGTCCCCCTCGCTAAAAAGTGTGTTTTTGTTTTGTTTTGTTTTGAAAATATTGTCTTCCGCGTGGGATTTTAGAAAACCCGTGTTTTATTTAAAAATGGAGTTGCCACCGACCACTCAAGGTGGACCAGACACCGTAAAAAACCAGAGATTTCAAAATGTCGGGTTTGGGAGTCGGTTACGAATGGGGAAGGATTAGCACCCCACACTGCCTAAAATTGGTACTTTAATAATTACTGCTTTATTAATATTAGACTTTCCGGATTAACGTGATGATTAAATTAAAACTTGGTTATAAGTGCGAGTAGATTTTAAAGGCCCCGTTATCCGAGAATAAACGCCCAACCACTATCACTACGCCTGATACTAGCCCCATTTACGCTCGGATAAAAGGGTACCGCATTGACAAAATATATATCCGTTATGCAAACTTAAAAAAACATGACAAATATAAATAAATACATTGCGATCAAAATATAAATAAATACTAACATAATAAAATACTAATATAATATAAATAAAATACTAATCTAAAACATACATACATAACTATTAATTTAACACATAAATAAAAACAAATCTAACATAAATAAAATATTAATATAAAACATAAATTTAAAACATAGTAAATACTAATCTAAAACATAAATAAACATACAAACTAAAAAACACAATTTTAAATTAACTACTACTTCATTAAATCATAAAAATTACAACACAAATAAAAAGGAAAGAAAATATACCTAACTAGGAGTTCAAATGACGAATCCCGACTGAACCCCACTGAGATCTACCACGACATCTCCAAAAAATAACTATATCGGATCCAAAATAGGACCCCGATCGAACCGGTTAGGACTGAGGGGACTGCCCCTTGACCCTGGGCTAGCCGAGAGCACTGCTCTCTTATTCGGCCAGCCCTTCTGCCGATTCATGCTTCCTTTGTGAATCCAATTGCCCTCATGCCTTTATATAGGCAATTGGGGGTTGCTTTGGGGTGACGTGAAGCTTCCCCCTCCATTCCTTTTTCTATTTTTATTATTATTTTATAATAATACTAAAAATACTAAAAATCCGAACAAAAATGAGCGATTACAGAAACCGAAAAGGGCAAAACAAACGGTTACCATATTTCTCCATAAATTGCACATTTCTGTCATTTTTTCGTATGTAATTTTTTGGTATATATATTGTGTAAAAAGTTATATAATTTTTTTGAGATATTGATTTTGATATAACTTTAAGTGAAAATATTTTTGTACTTAAACTAATTTGCAAAAATATTTCAAAAGTCCATTAACTTGAAATATATGTTTGAAAGGTTTTCAAAGGGCCTTTGACATGTTTAAATGCTTTCAAAATAGCTAAAGAGTCAAAAACAGGCTTTGAGTACCGATGCCCTTTTCTCGGTATCGATACTCAGTCAGTCGTACCGGTACCCTTTTGCTCCGTACTGATACGTCCTTTATTCCCCAAGTTTTGATAAATTCTAGTAGCCAAATTGAGTACCGATACGGCTTCATCCGTATCGATACTCAAGGACCTGTACCAATACGCTAGTGTCGTGTACCAGTACCCAATGTATTAAATGTCCAACGACTCTTTCTATTTGAGGCAGGTACCGATACCCGAAGCCTATGTACCGATACCGACATGCAAAGACTGTATTTATTGCATAAATTATAGTCTCAAACGGCAAGTAATGGCCACAAACTCCATAGAGGGTTTAAAAGCAAGCCTCAAGCAAACATGGAACAACAAGAAATAACTTGCCAATATTCAATGTATAGAGAAAATGTTTTTAAGCTTTAATTGTCATTTTTATTGGAAGACTATGATGAGTTATTTATCAAATCAAACGACTACCTCCTTTGGGATGTAGTGATGGAGGGACCATCTATTCCGATAAAGAGAGTAGGAGACTGACTCAGCAAGAAAGAAAAACAAGAATGGACCAATGAAGATCGAAAGAAGTTGCAACTCAATGACAAAGCTATGCACATCTCGTTTTGTGCTCTTAGTCCTGACGAGTATGCCAAGACGTCTTCTTGCTCAAAGTGCCAAGAAGATTTGGGACAAACTCGAAGTTAATCATGAAGGTACAAACAAAGTGAATGAGACCAAGATTGGATTTTTCAACCTTAACTATGAGAACTTCAAGATAGATCCGGAAAAAGACATCAAAGTTATGTTCGATCGGTTCTCCGTCATAGCCAATGAACTTAAAGGATTTAGAGAGATGATTTTGAAGGACAAGCTTATAAGGAGGTTGATATGTAATGCCCCGGTTTTGGGCCTAGGAGTTTTCTAGGTTGATTAGACGGTCCGGTGGGCCGGATTAGAAGATTCGAGTTAGTTTCGAGATTTAATTTTGAATAAATATTTTCGAGTGAGGGAAAATATGGGAAAATACTCTAAAATCATTATTTAATATATATATATATATGATTTTGGTAAAATCAATTTTATAAAAATAAGTTTTGAAAAATGACATTTTGGGACAATGACTAAAATGTAAAGTTTTAAAACTGTTTTTAGTGACTGTTTTGCAAAAGGGTCAAAACTTTGAATCTTTAAGAAGCTAATTACCCCAAATTCTAATATCAAACTTTTTCCCTTAATTTTCTATTTTAAGTGATTTTTAAATAATATAAATAGGCTTGGAGAATTAGTTGAATAATTAAAAAGCTTAAAACAATTTGACGTAACTAACTTTTCTTCAAAAGATTTTTTTCTCTAATTCTCTTCAGCCAAACACTTCTTATTTCTTCAAAATCTACAGGGAGTGTCTTATTTTAATTAATGTTTTGATTTTAAATGAGATTATAATGATTTCCTATCAAAACCTTATTGTTTTCTTATGTAAATCCATCCAATTAAGGGGAAAGCCAGCAATTAGAGGTGAGGTTCATTCTTCTCCTCTAATACAAGGTTCTTTATTGAAATTATCAAGTTATTGATCATTTATAAATGTTTTCTAATGAGTTTTAATGATTTAATTATGGAAAAATTGGTTACATCAAGGTTTAATTGACGAGATTGGTTAATTTTCATATTAGATCTATTTTGATGTGTTCTTGATTGGATTAGAATGTGATTTTGATGTTTTATAATGTTATTAAGATGATTTTAACATTAGAATCTCAAAACTAAGTGAATCTCTAATTTTCTAGGTTGTTAGTTATGAGTTTTTGAGGAGTTGTGGAGGTTTAATGAATATTGGAGGTATAATGATGATGTTAATGTGTTTTGGGTGTTAATTTATGGATTAAAACATTAGGTTTTAGCTGGGTTAAGTTTGGAAGGTGTTTGATGTTGTTTTCGGTTGTTGTGGAGTGAAATTGAGTAGAATTTGATGATGGTTTGTGTGAATTGATGTTGTTGGGCTGTTGAATGCATTTTGATGCACTGAATCCTCTATTTTTGTGTGGTTAAAGCAGAGGAAGTTAATCCTCAAGCTTGAGGTAGGGTGTGGGAAGCAGATGAGGCTTGGTTTCGTAATTGGCGATCAAAGTTTTGCATGTCGGTGAGTGAGAACGTGGTTTACAACTTTTCAAAGGTTTGAAAGTTGTGTTTGGGAGTTTAGATTAAGCTTGAAACGCTGGTCTAGGCTCGGAAGTAAGTAAAGGATGATTTTTCTCTCGTTTTCAGTTTGGCAATTAGTTTTGGTGCACTTGATTTAATGACTTAATTACTCACTGTTATATGCATGATTTAAGCATGGTTTAATGCTGGAAAATGATTATATAATGATGATGATGATGATGCATTTGGAAGTAATGCATGTTTTGATAATGTTTTTAAACATTGGTTAATGCATGGTTGAATGCTTTGGTTAAATGGTTTTGGTTTGATGCATATGAAAATGATGAGTTAATGTTAATAAAATGAATTATATTGGCAAGTGATATGGTTTGAAATGATATCGGATATAGTTGGTCGGCCATAGGATTGATAGTGCACTATAAAAAGTTGCCTTGGATGTTGAGGGGTTTTGATTTGGTATACCGAAAACTTCATCCAAGTACCCTAACGATCGAGGGGTTTTGATATATGTATCAAAGACTCCCATTAGTGGGTTATACATCTAGCTGATGAGTGATATTGAGGGGTTGTTATGGTCTCGAATACTCCATCATGGGTGTCACAACGGATGAGAGGTTGTGATTGTACCGAAAACTCCCGTGTGTGAACCTTGATATGCCAATTGAGATTGTATGTTAAGTGTTAGAAGAACACTTGTGTAATCCGTGTATCCAATGTAGTGTTTTGTAAAGGGGAAAATGGTTATTGATCACTTGTAAGCCAATATAATTGTTTATGTATCACGAGATGGGTTGTGTTGTATAATGGGAATTTATACATGTTTACTCTTTAAGCCTTGCATATGAAATGTTATGCACGGGAAAGCTTAAGTAGAGTTTAGCAAATGGGACTTTGTTGTTTATCCATGATACATGTTGCATATGGTTAATACATGATTTGGGAATGTTAAGTGCATGGTTTTTACAGGGCATGGTGTTGTGGAAATAATTTGAAAAGTGTTTTTAAAGTGAATTTCAAAGTGGATTGTTGAATGATTTTAAATGCATTGATGGTGGTTAGTTTTAGAGTACTCATCAGTAAGCCAAGTGTGCTTACGCTCTCTTTTTCCATCAATGCAGAGAATTAAAGGTTGGAAGGCATCGGGAAAGTAAGGAGTAATCCAAAGACTTGTGTTTGCGAAAGTATGATTTGATTTAGACTTATAGTAATAAAGGCAATGGGGTCATTTGTCATTTGGGATGGTTGTTTGCTAAACTCCCTGTTTGTGCAAGTTTTAAATGTTGGTTTGTACTTGTATAAGGCTTTAAGTGTTGGTTTTTGCTTGAGATTTATGTTTTGGATGTTGAATAGGGAGCATGCCTATAGATGTTGTGGTTGATTGTGTTAAGCTTGCTAAGATTGCTTAATATCTTGGTATGTTGATGTTAAGCATGCTCTTGATGTTGTATGATGCTTGGATATGTGTTAAATGTGTTTAGAATGAGCCAAAGTGTTATATGTTAGACCTAGAGGTCATTATAGGACTCAACGTACCGGTACGAGCTCTCTGGTATCGGTACGCGGGGTCTGGGAAGGCTCAATTCATCAAAAATTAACAAAGGGTATCGGTACGAGCTCTATGGTATCGGTACATGGGCTCCCGTACTGGTAGCCTTTTAGCTACTGGAATTTATTTTTCAAAAATAAACCATAAGGGATCTGTACGAGGATGAATCGTATTGGTATGAACTTGCTCGGTATACCGTATCAATACAGAGCTTGGTGTACCGGTATGTAGAGTAGTTAAGTTGGTTGAACCGTATTGATATGGGGCTAGCTCGTATCGGTACGCAGAGTACAATTTTATGCTTTTGCTTGTTAAGGCTTGGAAATGTTGCAGTTCGGTCCTTAAATGTTTTATATGCAATTAAATGAGTTTGGATGATCGTTTTAAACTGAAATTTAACATCTGAGCATGAAATAAGATTAATGAAGGATTGGTAAATTGGAATTTAATAAAGTCTTTGTAAATTGTGAAAATTATGTTTTGGTCTCGGAATTGCATGTTTGAGCAATTGAACCTCATTTTGCAATCTGATCGCAATGTAATATATCCGCTGATGCTTGATCACCCTAGGATCTAAATCGATGTATTTAGATAAGATAAAAAACGGACCCAGTTTAGGTTATTAGTTCGGATTTGCTTCGACAAACCTAATGTGACCCCTTTAGCTCTGTTTCAGCTTAGCATGATTAAGGGGGTTACATGATCTATTCATTTCTCCATTCATGGGATTCCAAGTAGACCACTATCATTGAAGCAAAGAATTTGAAGGAGTTCAAGCTTGACGAGCTTATGGGATCTTTGCTCACCCATGAAATGATGATGTCAAAGGGGAAGAAGAAGAAGAAGAAAGAAGAGGACATCAAAAAAATAAATGTTTCTCTTAAATCCTCCACAAACGAACAAGAATATTCAAGTAGAGAGGATAGTGAAGAAGAAGAGATGACCAAGCTCTTCAAAAAGTTCACCCGATTCATGAAGCAAGAAAAGGAAGAATCAAGACATGAATCAAAAATGAAGAGGAAGGATCCCATTATATGCTTCGAATGCAAGAAGCTAGGATACGTCAAGTACGATTGTCCAAAGATGAAGAAGAATAGATCAAGCCATAAGAAGAAGACATTTGTGGCTACATGGAGTGGTGAAGAGGACTCTACTGATAATAAGGTAGCCAACCTTTGTCTCATGGCCATCGAAGAAGATTCAATGGTAACTTCTAATTTATCTACTTCAATTTTATATACATTTGATAAATTGCAAGATGTCTATGATGATTTGGTTTTAGAGTTTAAAAATCACATTTTGAAAAACAAAAAAATTATTTCAAATTTAAAGGTTGAAAATGATTTGATTTCTAAAGCTAAAGATGGACTTGAAGCAAAGCTTAATAACTTTGAGCAAAAGAATTTTAATTTACAAAATTTGCTTCAAAAAGTTCAAGAAGATCATCAAAATGAATTGGATAATCTTAGAAAAGAAAAAATGTTTGATTTATAAAAATTTTGAAAAGAAAAATAGAGATTGCTCCAAAATAAATTTTGTAAAATCAAACTTTTATCAAAGACAATATAGTTCCCCTAGATTTTTTACAGGAAAAATGATTAAAATCAGCTGGGTTCCTAAGGGATTTATTTCTTCAAAAAAAAGGAAGACATTAAAAAATAGATTCCAAAGGGAACTAAGATTTTTAAGACTAATACCAATGGATCCAAAGAAATTTAGATACCAAAATATACTTGATTGTCTTTTGTAGGCATGCTTGAGTCATTGATGATCAAAGTTGAAATTTTGGAAGCTCTTGACACACAAGAGAGAAGGACACTTGAAGAAGGAGAGGCTTAACATCCTACCTTGGTTCAAGTGGTAAATTTAAGTTTCATGTAATTGCTTGATTATATTTTCCATTTCTAACTTTCATAACGATTTAAGCATGTTTGTGTGACTCCATGTGGTCCTTAATTGCATATAGTAAAGAGGAGTCTAAATTGCATGGGTTACATGTTTTCGACCTTTTATGCTCATATCTATGTTTTTGGCCTTAAACTTGTAATGTTTGGTTGAATCTTGGTGAAACCATGTTTTTTTATATTTTTAAATGTTATGTTTTGAGAAGCATGTTGTCAATTTGTAACAAAAATGATCAAAATGTATACCTAGGATCTTCTAAAGCCTTTGTATGAACTTAAGACTAACTTGTAAGGCTTTTTGGGTTGATTTTGCTGTATATTTTCACTAGTTGGTGCCTTCGGTATCGGTACCGCCCATACCATATCGATACGACCTTTAACCAACTACCGATATAGACTCCTTCGTACCGGTACACACAGTAAAAAAAGACAGTTTTGCCTCTTTTTGCCATGCCTTGTATGCTTATTTGATATATTTTGTTATATGGCATGTTTAAATTGAATTTCTTGTGTTTATTTAATTATTCATTTCATGAAATTCAATATTTCTCTTGAATTGTTGGACTAACAATTTTATTGATGCTTAATTAAGGGGAGCCATTTTTAAAATTCTTTTATTTGTCAAATTATTTTAATTGGTCTTTCCTTTATTGTTATCTTGAACTTAAATGTGATTCCAAACTTTGTTTTGATTGAAAAATTAAATTTAAAAAAATGGGAACTTTAATATTTTTCTCAAAATATTCTTTTTTTCCAAAATTATTTTTTAAGGGGATAAATTTCAAAAATAAATTTTTAAGTGGTCTTGTTATATCAAAAAGGAGAGATTGTTGAGATATTAATTTTGATATAACTTTAAATGAAAAATGTTTTTGGACTTAAATTAATTTGCAAAAACATTTCAAAAGTCATTAACTTGAAAAATATGTTTGAAAGGTTTTCAAAGGGCTTTTGACATGTTTAAATGCTTTTAAAATATCCCAAGTGTCAAAAACATGCTTTGAGTATTGATACCCTTTCCTCGATATCGATACTCAGTCAACCGTACCAGTACCATTTTGCTCCGTACTGATACGCCCTTTATTCCCCAAGTTTTGATAAATTCCAGTAGCCAAACTGATTACCGATATGACTTCATCTGTACCAATACTCAATGATCTGTACCGATACGCTAGTGTCGTGTACCGAAATGTCCAATGGCTCTTTCTATTTGAGGCAGGTACCGATACTCGAAGCTTGTGTACCGATATGCCCATACTGCATTTATTACTGGAATTAAAGTTCGCGACGGCTCCAAATCAACCCCAACGACCAGTAACGACCACAAACTCCTTAGAAGGTTTAGAAGCAAGCCTCAAGCAACCATAGAACAACAAGAAACAACTTACCAACATTCAATTTATAGAGAAAGTGCTTTGAGCTTTAATTGTCATTTTATTGTAGAATACACTTGTGTGCTTAATTGTTTATATTTGCTTAAATGTTAAATTTTGGGTGAGAGCTTAAAATTGCAAACATATTTGCCTTGTGAGGTTTTCCTTGTTTGTCAATTTGTATTTCTCTTTGTGAGAGTGTTTTCAAAGCTTTAGGGTATAAGCTTCGAGGTTGTGTAAAGGTTATCTCCATGAGCCTAGAAAAAAAGAAAGACAAATTAATAAATTTGTGGGAAATCTTTAGTGTGGATAGCTAAGGTAGTGGAGGTAGACTTGGTTTAGAAGTCGAACTATTATAAATCATTGTGCGAAATTTTAATTTCCGATTGTTTCCACCACAATCAAAGGCCAATTCACCCCCTCCTGGCGATTTCGGTTGATCGTTCGAGCCCAACAAAATTTATATATTTATCCTTTCAAAAATAAATTACTAATTCTAAAATTCTAAACTTTACCAACAAAATTCTAAATTTTAGATTAAATCTTTAACCCCTAAATCAAAAAGGATTGTGCAATCTTTAGACTACATAATACGTGTATTGAATAATATATATATATATATATATATATATATATATATATATATATTGGATGATTGTTTACTTTTTTTAATACAAACACGTGATATTAGTTGATTGGGCGGTTGCACGTTTGCAATTTTTTGGACATGAGAATGAGAGGACAATAGAATTGAAAAAAGTAGCGACGGAACAGAGTGGATGGTTTTAATTTTAGGTTTAAGGTTCATAAGTCATTAATTTTTTGTAAAAAAATTTATTAAGCTTTTAATTTTTTTTTTGCACTTAACTAAGCTCTCAAATTTAATAAAAAAATTAATTTGATCCTTTGACTAACGTTGATCATTAACTTTAAAAGTTTTTTATATAAAAAATTTCTTTCGACACATGTCGCAATAGAATAATGTCATTTGTCATTTTTAAGAAATTTTAAATTTTAAATTTTAAAAATATCTAAAAAACAGAAGAAAAAATCTACAAAAATTTTGGAATATTTTAAAAATATAATTTTGTTTAATTTCGAAATTTATTTAAAATAATAATTTTTTAAAAGATTAAAATATTTAAAAAATAAAAAAATTTAAAATTTAGTATACAAGTATAAAAAATAATTTGAAAATTATAAAACAATAAAAGTTATTTTGATTTTTAAAATATATTTAAAACTATATTTTAAAATATATTAAAAATATATGTTTTTAAAAAATATAAAACAATAAAAGTTATTTTGAAAATCATTTTTATAATTTTATAATAATAATTTTTAATATTTTTAATATTTATAATTTTGTACAATATTTTAATATTTTGAAAAATTATTATTTATCATTTATAAATAAATTTAGAAATTAAAAAATCTATTTCATATTTTTAAAATAATTTTTAGAAATTTCCATATTTTTTTAATTTTTTTAGAATTTTTTCTGTTTTTATATATTTTTTAAAATTTAAAATTTAAAAATTCCTAGAAACGACAAGTGGCATTATCATGTTGCAACATATGTCAAAAATCATTTTAAAAATTTGTTAAAGTTAACGGTCAACGTTGGTTACAGGGTCAAATTAATTTTTTTCTTGAGTTTGAGGGCTCAATTGAGTGCAACAATAAAATTAGGGGCTTATTGAACTCTTAAACCTTAATTTTATTTAACATTTTGACTTTTATAGAAAAGGAAAAAAATCTAAGTAAGAAGTGACAGAATTTAGGATAAGAGTTTGGGGTTAACTTAATTTTTTTTTAAAATTGAAGGTTTAAATTGAAAATTTTAAATTTTTGAGAGTTTAATTAAATTTTTTTAATAATTTTGAGATATTTAATAAGAACTTTTAAAAATCATTTATTGTCTTGAAACCGAAGAGCACTAATAATCAAAGTACAACTGCGTTCGAATATAACTCCATCAATCTGTGATGCTTTAAGCCAAAACAAAACCTCCATTATCGAAAAAGCTTGACAAAATTTACATCATTGACACTAAAATTTTAAATTCTAAGCTCAAATTTTAAACTTTAAATTCTAAACATAATTTTTAAATTTTAAACCACAAACTCTAAAATAAACAGATTTATATAAATTAAAATTTACTCGACTTCTATATATTTACATTTAGTCCCTTTAAAATAAAAATAAAAGAACAGACCCCTTTATTGTATGCTAGTAGTTTATTTCACAAGAAATGATGGAGATTAAATTCAGGGTGAAATTCAGTGTAGGAAACAAATACGTGTAACCTAACCTAACCTAACCTAACCTAACAATCAACACTGGCCAACAAAATTCCGATGGCTTCTAACCTCTCCAGTGTGCAATGGATTATAATTTTTTTTGCCAAGTGCATGCACCTATATCCATGTATATAGACTATAAATTTTAATCGGAATCCGAATATCCGATCCAATCAACTCGAACGTAAATTCAATTCGATCTAATTTGAACATAAACTATACTATGCAATCTGAAATCGTCTAATCCAGACCTGAATTAATCTGAAATGCACTTAAGTCTCGTTTGGTACAACGGATATAAAATATGTGTGTTGTATTAAATAACACTTGTGTATTAAAAAGATGTATAAAGATGGTTGTTATTACATCAATGTGTTTGGTTGATGGGATTTGGGGTAAAGTTAAAAGATAAGCGTTATGCAACCCTTTTACCCTTAAAATTCTAGCTTCATATTTTCTCATTGTTTTGATATTGATTATTATATTATTTTTTTGGGTTTAAGGCCTCAAGATTTAGTGTTTATATTTCATGGTTTATGGTTTGGAGTTTAAGGTTTAATTTTTGGAGTTTGTGGGTTCATGGTATGAGGTTTTGGTGTTTATGTTTTATGATTTAGGGTTCAATTGTTAGTGCTTAGGGTTTATTGTTTAGAGTTTAAGGTTTATTGATTAGTGTTTTAGGGTTTAGGTTTTATGGGTTATGATTTAGGGTTTAGATTTTATAGTTTATGGTTTGGTGTTCACAGTTTATGATTTCAGAGTTTAAGGTTTAGGGTTAGCATATTTGTATTGATGTAAATACATGAAAAATAGTATGAGAGTATAATTAATAAAATCTGCGTAAAATTAGTGTGTAAAAATACTATATGTGGGTCAGTGATAAATATCACCCAACTTGCTTATTAAATAATACAACATGTTAAATATCACATCTACCAAACAAATAATTATTTATACTTTTTGTAATACTTATATGTTAAACAATACATCACGTTAGTTACAAGCTAACTAAATATGCCCTTATACAAACTTGGAAACTGACAATAATTTAAAACGATTTAAACATATGGAAACTTGTTTCAATCAAACCTTGAACAAAAAAATGATTAAAATTTTTAAAACTCGATTCTACTCGTAGTTATAAAACTATAATTAAATTTAAATAAAAATTATTTACTAAATATATATATAATAATTATTAAAAAATAGTCGGCTTAAACCGACACCTTTGATTAATTCAGTTCGATTCTAGATTTGATTGATTATTTCGATTATGGAATCGATTTTGGATAATGAGATTAAGTATGCATAAACGTAATTTTTATAAATGATTTTATCTAACCTATGCATGTATGCATAGGTTAAGAATCTTTTAAAAGCTTGCATTAAATACAATATTCTATTTAAAAAAATCTCTATCGTTCAATGTATTATAAAATCTTAAAAGATTCTGTTGAAAAAATTCTCATTTGATGTATTAGAGTTTAGGTTTAAGGTTCAAATTTTATAGTTTAGGGTTAGAATTAATATTTAAGATTTAGGGTTTACTGTTTAGATTTTAAGGTTTAATAATACATTGAATTATTGAGTTTTTTTAAATAAAATCTTTTAGAGTTTTGTAATACATTAAATGATTGAGTTTTTTTTCAAATAAAATTTTTTATTTAATGAAAGCTCTTAAATGACCCTTAACCTATGTATGCATGCATAAGTTAGACGAAGCCTTTATAAATTACGATAGATTAATTTGATTTGGTTAAAAAAATCGATTGATATTAGTATATAATCATAAAGATAATACCCCTGGTTTCTTGAGATCACACGTTTACAATTCCATGGGTTGGGATTTCTTACCCAGAAACAAAGACCTCCACAGTAAATTATTTTCCTTTCCTTTTTTTTTTTGAACTTTCTTACAGTTGACAAATGCTAACCTATTCATAATCATACTACTAAACACAATTTTTAAGTGGTATCCTCCACTGCAATTACTTAACAGAGGAATCATTCTAATTCGGGATGGGAAGTGTCAATCCCCCGCTTCGAATGAGCCGACACTTTACCCATCCCTCACTCATTTTTATCTTTCTTTGCACATTTAGAAGTAAACCTTTCTGGCTGCCTGGTTCTTCGAGCCAGGAAACAGCTAACCAAGCTCTCTTATTACTTGCACTGGATCTGGATCATCCTATAATTTGATTTTCCGAGTTTGGCCCTTTGATATACAACTGTTGAAGATGTCGTAGTCGGGACATGAGCTGTGCAAATGATGGTCGGAGATGTGGATCCCTGCAAGGATGATAACACAGGTTATGTTAATGTGAGTTCCACAACAACCAATATTGCAGACAGTCGAAAAATAACAAGAGATCGCTCAAATTATTGTTGATATTACCTATATGATACTAGAACGAAGTCACAAGTATGAATAACCATAAAAAGATCATTCTAATTATTTTGACTTGATTATGAGCCAAAGTTCTTTTGTTTAATGAAAGGTAAAGATGACTAGGGTTTGGTTCGGATGCATGAGTGCTTGGGAGACGAGAGACCAAATAAACATAAAGATGAGATCGAGTTGGTGCATTTTGTACGATCATTCTCCAGACATAGATAAATTTGCATCTAGAACTCACGTTTGCCAACATTCACGTATAATCTGTGCAACCATTGGATTTACATCTTCAGGAATTTCAAGACGCCTATTCTGGAATCCAACAGCTCCAACAACTTGCATTGGGTTCAAACCTTTCCAAGGAATACGTAGCGTCACCAGCTCCCATAATATCACACCAAAACTGTACACATCACATCTGCAACCAAGCCAGTCTATTCATGTGAGAAACAGAATAGAAATGCCAGTGAAACATGCAATCAAAGTCGCTTACTTCTCGTTGGCTGGTTCGTTCCTTAGAACTTCCGGTGCCATCCATTCAGGCTGCAATTCAAGAGCAAACTTTTACTTCATAAAAAGAAGATGGTATATTTGGATAAATAGGTAAGTCACAGAAAATTCAAAGCGAAAACCAAGGACCGTCTTTTAGTAATGCTACCGTTCCAGCAGTAGACTTTGAAGAGAGGAACGTGTGATGCTTCATGCGTGACAACCCAAAATCACAGACCTGAATACAGAAACAAACATATTCCAAAAAAAAAGCTATTAACATCTTTCTTAAATCAATCGGTAAAGTAGCTCAAAACAAGGAACAGGTTTAGCCAGAAATTAGATTTATGATACGAACCTTTACAACCCAGTTCTTATCGACAAGGAGATTTGGCGTTTTCAAATCTCGATGCACTATAGTAGGATGGCTTGTGTGCAAATAATTCATTCCTTTAGCCTGCAAATAATAGAAAGCTTCAGTTAAAAACAACCAGGCAGGAAGAAGATTGAAAGGGAGAGGGGGAAATTTAGTGCAAAATAAAAATAGATAATTTATTCACTTGTGACTCCTACCACATCAAGAGCCATTCGCATCCGTCTCTTCTCATCAAGTTGCGGATTGGGTCTATGCAGTAGCTTATACAAACTTCCCCTGCATAAGAATGAGGGAGGAACAACCTTGTCTTATAAATAATCACTTACTGGCAGAAACCACAAAAACAATTAGAGTGGTCATCAGAATAAAAAAGAAAGCACACATCTAGAGAAGGATACATTGTTTTCGTACACAGGAAAACACAAAATGTATGCACTTAATGGTAGCTTACACGGGTACAAGGAGATACCAATACCTACTATCTGCAAACATAACATCAGTGACAAAATATGCACGCAACATTACCATGCTAAAACTATTTTCCTTTTTCATCCTTTAATACCAGAGGGAAATTACCATGAAGCTTAAAATGCCCACTATTACCCATAACAATTGAAAACGGTATACAAACAAATGTTAACTTACGAATAACAAAAGCATTGAAAACTAAAGAAGAGAAAAGAGAACAATTTTGATTGTATACAGAAAATCAACCTGGGTAGAAACTCTGTGAGTATATAGAAATGTGGGGAGTGAGTAACAGCTCCCATGAAAAGAACAACATTTGGATGTCTCAACCTTAACATGATTTCAACCTGCACAGGGTGGCATCAACCACAGAGATGACCTCAGTTCTCAATATAAATTCATTCAATTCTACAGTAAAGTTGAGATCACAAGCGTGGTAGGAAATTAACAAGCATCATACTATAGGAAGTTCTTTGGGGCTTACTTCACATTTAAATTGAACTAATGCATCACCAGAGAAGTCTTGATCTAGAAACTTCTTCACAGCAACCTCCTGAAGAGCCAACAAAGAGAATAAGGCCGCATACTATTACCAGTCATAGATGAATTATTTAATAGAAGCTAATGCTGATGCACTTAGTAAACTTACTACAGCAGTAAGAATTTTTGAGAGTTTTGTAAGTTTGAATCAGATATCACCATGATTGTTCAATCATATAGACCTACTCTATTTTCCAACTAGAAAACTTGGTTAACAATGTCAATGTCGCTGCTTAGATAAAGATTCAACAGTCTTTGGAAATTTTGGCATGTAGAGTTGTTATTGTGTCATCTAGTAGCATACTACTCCTAAAAGTTCCATGGAACAGAAGTAATAGAAAATGCAACTCACAGTGCCATTCCAATCTGCTCGGTAGACCTCACCATATGAACCTGCAAGACAAGAGTTCATCTATTAAGCAAGTGGGCACTGGTAAGGAACAGTCAATTCATCCAAGCAAGTACCACATTCTACAACTGTAGATTCAGTAAAACACGATAATAAAAGAAATATGCAATCAACTAAGCTAGGTCCTATTCCTAAATTGTTGCATCAAAAAGCAGGTTTAACCTATTTCACAAATATCATTTGCAGTTTTCAAGTCTAGCAGGCTTGCACAATCCAGTTCAGATAACGGGATTGTCCCTTATACTGTGCTAGTCTGAAACTTAAAAGAACTAGCCAAAGCAGAGCCAGATATATATGTTATTACGAGGCCTTACCAATACCAATGCGTTCACCAATTTGAAGATCCTCCCATGGAATTTCCCATTCTGAAACCTCTCTTAGCATAGGATGTATCTTCTCACTGTGAGCCTTACTAATCAAACACAAATCACCTGTGGATTCAATCAATTCCAGTGCAGATTCTTTATCGAACTCTGTACCAGAAGTCCTTTTTATTAACTTGTCATCCGTGGCCAAGACATTTTCTGGCTGTATTTGGCAAAACTCATTAGCAGAGCAGATGGAAGTCTCACAAACTTGTGTCTGCTCATTAGTTGTATTATCAACAGAAAATTCCTCACATGTAGCATCAGATGAAGATGCAACTTTAGTTTTTATGGCATTCATTCCAAACTCTCTCTGGTATCTAGCCATGAGGTTTTGTCTAAGATTCGAATCAGTACTTTCTGAAGCTTCCAAGCCAGAGGAGACGAGATGGCGCACATTGATTGGCAACTCCTTTGAATTGCAGCTAGCAGCAGCCTCTATAGTTATCCCTTTTACTAATTGTTCAGGCATACTTTGTTCATGCAAATCCTGTGAATTAATATCCATGAACAAATCTGGAGGAGGTGATGCACCACTCTCCATCAAAACAGCATGTAACTTCTGAGCAAATTCCGGGTCCTTTGCTGCACTGATAACATATTTAGAAACATTTTTAACCTTTCTCTTCTGCGCTGATGATGGCTTTTCATGGATGCCAGAAACATTTTCATTGGATTTAGGCGTCAAGGGAAGAAGCTTCCCAAACTCCTGTTCAAATCTCTCAAAGACAGCTCTTTCAGCATGGCTCCTCTCCTCTTCATTTGCCTGACTGCTAACTTTAGGGACCATATCAAGAGCAGCTGAAACTGCCAAATTCCAAATTCCTTTGTCAAGCAGAAAAGATGGACTCTGAGAAGATTCAGTACAATCAGCAAACCCCCGTACATCCAGTGCAGAATTTAGGAGGTGACAGCTAGGTACTTCAGCAGGAATTAGTGTACCAGGAGCACCCATCAGATCAATAATATATTCACTGCAATTTTTAGGTAATTACATCAGAATGTACCCATAAAATTGAACTTTTCTTCATGTAGAAAGAAAAAACACTTAAAGGCTAAAGCAGAAGACAAGATGGAACTGAAAAAAAAAAAAACACAAACTAAATATGTGCATTTAGCATGAAGGACAAAATTCACATCAACTAAAGAACATGGCTGAACAGTGAACAGAAATTTTTTCTGGCATGATGAAATGTTGAGGGACTAGCTCAAGAAAAAAGACTTTGATATGCACAAATAGTAGAATACACAGCATAATTACCAAAGTCAAAGATAAATAAAAAAGTTAGAGTAGAGCGGGAGGAGACTACCTCCCGTTGTTGATTCTAACCAAGTTCACAGCTCCATCATCAGTACCAGTGTAATAGCTCCCTTTGACCAGCATGCAGGGGAGGTTAATTCTATCAGCTAGAACCTGGAACCAGAAACATGAAACAATTTCCTTATAAAAGGTCCACATACATTTATCCTTAATGCAAGTTAAAATCAGACAAAAGTGGCAGTATATATGACTAGCAGAAAAGCAAGTTAAACACAAGCCATCAAATGAAAAGGAAAAAAAGGGGTGGTGTAGACATTAGTGAAGTTAAAAGGTAAACGCCTTTCATGAGTTAGTTTAACTCATGGAAATAATAGGAGTCAAGGGTTTTACTAACCTTAAAAAGCAAGGCTCTGTGACGAGAAAGTCCAACATCAAGCCGTCCAAGTGGAAGAATGATAGTATTAAGAGAATTTCGTAACTCATAACTGCTTGAGGTCCACATTCTCAACATCTCTTCAGCATCGGCAACAGGACCACCCATTCTATTAACAACTATTTCAGCAATTTGCTGAATCATACCACTTAAAATTGGGCCATGGCCAAAAGCTAGGGACTGCACATATATGTTATACACTCGTTTCTCAAGTGTTTGCAATTCAGGATCAAGCAATCTGTTAACTAAAATTACTTCATAATCAACATTATCCGACACTGAAACTGCTTGAAGATCAACCAAAGTTGGCATCTTCCCTTGGACACCCAGATTTGAGGCAATGCCATACATATCATAAAATCCATCCACAATTTTTTCATCATAGTTTACAACATTATAATTCTGCAAATAACAAAACATAGAAATTAGTTTTCATTTCCTCAAGAGAAAAACAAACAAATATATCATCTAATGGGTTTTAGAACTTGTCCAGACATGTACAACATGTAAAAACCAAAGGATGAAAATGGATTTATTTTTATTAATCAACATAAAAAAATCCATAATCTAAACTAATAACAAGTAATATTCATATCCATATTGAATACAATATCCCACCATAATAACCAATAACGAATGAAATCATATAACAGGAACTAATAAAAACAATATATATCATTTATATTTATGGAAAAAAGAATACATGTTTTTTTTGGGTTAAAAAGGACTTGGCATTATATGACACAGATCAAAGAAACAAGCAAAATGTCATGCCTAAATAAAAAAATAAATTTCCATATAATTGAAACGCAATTCATTGGCGGCAAGCAAAACTTAACATGTGTAAACAACGAGATATTATCAACATAAATGAAAGAAACCAATAAGGATGTACGAATTGCTACGTTTAGCAAAACTTCAATTAAAAGTGGTAGCAAGACTAATGAGAATTTCAAAAACTAGTGACTTTTATCCCAATCAATTCATGACTAATGAGAATGGCATCAAATGTAAGAATTTAAAAAATAAAAAATCCTCATTTATAACACAAATGGAAGTAAATAAATAAACTAGTACATACATCCAGAAAACATGAAACGCAATCAGAATTTATTAGTAAAAGACACCGATTCACCAAAAAATGAAATAAAATGTGTAAATAGAATGATCTCATAACAAAATTGAGGGGACAAATGATTTACTAGTGAAACCGATTCAAACAGGAAATGCAATTTCGAAAACCTAATTATATATATAATTGAAATACGAAAAAGAATATATTACCCAATAACGAAGCGAGAGTAACTCAATGGAGGCGCTAGTGTCCGTGCCGACGAGGCTAATCCTTTTAGCGGCGTCGATCTGAGCTGTCTCAGGATCGGAGGCACTGATCGCCAAAGCCAACTGCATCTGAAACTCCTCTTCCAATAAATTAAAATCAACCTCATCTCCAGCCGTCCGATCTGCCCCTACCGGTTCAACGGCCCCGATTCCCTCCATTGTCCTTGAATCAACCGGAGACGATGAAGAAGAAGTCGTCGCTGCCGGTCCCATTACGTTCATCGAATTCGAGTCCGGACTCGGGGCGATCACGGGCCGCGCCGCCGCCAATCGTTGGTGCTCATTTAAACCACCGCCGATGTGGAGCTTCCTTAAGAGATGCTTCATTTTCGACATCGATAATCCACGGCGACTTTTTCTTTCTGTTTTCTCCCTTTTCTTTTTAAGAAATTTTAAAGTGTTTTTTCTATTATATTTATTTATTTATTTTGTTCTCGCCCCACTGTTCTTAAATCTTACTGTTCTATCTACAGGTTAGTTATTAAGGACAGTGATCCAGACCTAACGGGTTCGATTCGATCCAACTTTTATAGTCATATCTTTTAAAAAAAATTGTGTTTAGGTCGGTCGGGTTCGGTTTTAATTTTATTTTGAATATTTAGATATAATTGTTATAATATCATTTTTATATATTTTTTAATTATCTTACTATTTTATCTAACAAAAATAAAACAATTTTTATAATTCTCTTTTTATTTTGTATTTTTTTCAATTAACTCCTATTTATCTAATAAAAAATTATATCAAGTCGAATTTAGATTTTTATTCTAAAATTTAGCTTAAATTTGAGTCGGATGAAGTAAACATTATAAAATACCAATTCGAGTTAGATTCGAGTGGATGTGCTAAATTTTAAAATCGAGTGCAGATCGATAAAAACCCCGACCTTAGGCTTAACCTACGCCCTGCGCACTCTTTCGCCGTCAAAGCTAACACAGTAAACGGTTTCAAACAATAAACGGCCCTCCAATTCCCTCCAAATACACATACAAAAAAATAATACTAATGTCCACGACCACTAATATTAAGGTTGAATTTGTGGAAATTTATTATTTGTGTATTCAAGTCTAAATTTATACCGGTTTATATTTTATATTCTATTTAGTTTTATTTTGATTTAGATTTGAATATATTTTAATTATTAATTCAAATGTTATAATAATTGATTTTAACCGTAGTTCCTTAGACTATGTTATTTTTATTTTCTTTCAAGTAAATCTATCCGTTGAATCGATTTTGTAGTGAATTCGATGGGGGTGATAAATAAAAGTGAAGTCATGAGTTATATTTTAGGGGTCAAGGTAAAATAACATAAAAAATAGAGATTACATGTAAAAGTTTTTGTGTTAAAATGTCTCAAATTAAATTATTAATATTAAAATGGCCAAAATAGAATTTCACCTTTAATTGAAGGGTTACTAAGAATTAAATTGAACTAAAAAATTGTTGAAGGTATTAAAAGTATAATTAGCCCATTAGTCAGGGGTAGGGGTGTAAATCAACCGAGCTTGAACAAACAAGACTATGTTTGTTTATGTATTTTTAAAGGTGTACATGTTCGGTTCATGTTCGTTTAAATTTTTAATATTTGTGTTCGTTTATTTATTTTTGAAGTTGTTCGTGTTCGTTTGTTTAGTGTTTGCGAACGTGTTCGTTTAAGTGTTCACGAATGTATTCATTTAAGTGTTCTCGAACGTGTTCGTTGATGTGTTCGCTAACGAGTTTGTGAATGTGTTCGTTTATTTCTCGCACATGTTCGTTTATATGTTCAAAAATGTTAACTAAATTAACAATAAATAACCAAAACAAAATAAAACTTACATTTCAATATGAACTTATATAACATCCTTATCAACAACAAAAAGGAGTTTTTAGACACATCCACAAGCATTTCCATCCTATAAATGAGTTTGTAAACGAGGTTGTTCGTGAACATAAACGAACCGAGCACACCTTTGTTTGTGATCGTTCGTTTATTAAACGGACATAAAAATTTTGTTCATACTCGTTTATTTAGCTTAATAAACGAACATAAACGAACGTTATATGAATGGTTCGTCGAACGCTCTGTTCATTTATACCCATAGGGGTAAGTGTTCAATTGAGTCGAGTCAAAAAATTTGAGTTAGTCGAGTTTACGAGTCCTATTTCACGACTCAAACTTTATTTGATTTTTTTATTCTAGTCGAGTTTATAAAATTCGAGTCGAATCTAGTTGAATTTTCGAGTTTTTGTATAAATTTAATTGTAATTATTTAGAATGATATAATATAGATTGATTCCAATTTAAACGGATTTTTATATCCATGTACAATACATACATATATATATATATATATATATATATTTCTTCATATTTGTTCATATGTGGTATATATATCAGACAAAATTGAGGGACTTGACTCGAACATAAAAATCGATCAACTAATTACTAAAATTTTGAGTTATTCGTATTTTCATTTTACAACTCAAACTTTATTTGAAATTTTTTCGAGTCGAGTTAATGAAATTTCGAGTCGAATCAAAATGAGTTGAGTTTTTTAGCGTCAAGTCGAATCGAAAAATTTAGTTTTTCGAGTCGAATTTTGCTCACCCCTAGCCAAGGGTAATGCCCCTAGAATATAACGTCAATAAATTGAATGATGACACATCATAATTAAAAAAGGTAAGCTACATCAAATACCATTGAACTTTAGGCGATATATCGTTTATACCATTGAACGTTTAATTTGTTCAATTATAACTCTAAACTTTGATTTTGACTTCAATTACATCATTGGATTGTTAACTCGATAACGACGTGATGACATAGACGATGTTTGTTGACGTGGACAAAATGACATCGTTTCAATGTGACTATTGGTTCAAATAAAACGTTATTTTATACATTGAACCTTAGGGGCGTGTCGAATTTGTCACTGAACTTTAAAAACAATTCTATTTTTGCTATTGAACATTATGGTTGTCGTTGTCGGTGATGGGTGTCGAATTCGTCAAAAAATAAATACCTGCTTGATCTAATGATTTTTGTAGTAGCGGTAAGTAGAGTCAATCCCAAAGAGAGCGGTAAGAGATTAAGTTTATATAAATGCAATAAAAGTAAAAGGGGGATTTTGAGTTTGGAATAACTGAAAAACTTAAAGAAGTAAATTAAATAAAGGAAGTTCAATAATGACGAGGATTCTAGTTAAAATAGGTCTTGGAATATTAATTCAAGATTTTAGATCACTGTATGATAAAAAAATTTAGATCATTGATCTTCACAAGGATGATTCTACTTCAATTCTAAATAGCTTAGTTAAGGTTAATAAGTGAAGCACATTATGTAACCTAATCTCTCTATAATAGGTAATCACAAAGATAACAAGTATGATCATCACTTATTTTTAAGGTTAAACTCTAAAAGTCGACACGTAAGAGTAAATATGTATCAAATAGCATTATCGATCAACGAGATCTAAGCACACATACTATCAAAACATCATCGCTTATCAAGAATATAAATTATATCTTCAACCTCACAGGCGAGTTCTTACCCTTTATCAAGATAGCCATGATTGGTTGTGCATATAGATTAATAAACCAATGAAGCTTATGAACTTAAGAATCAAGATATGCGTGTTGAATAAATTATAAAGATATAAAAATACTTGAAATAATTGAGAATTATGAATAACAAGAAGATCTCACTAAAAGTACTTGAATACTATCTTTGATCCTAACTTGACTAGAAAAGGAGGGGTTTAGCCACTCATGAAGTTGGCGGCGACAATGAGGGTTTTCTACTGGTTTTTGCTTGCTTCAGGGTTACTTTTCTGTTCCCTTATGATCCTATTTATAGGGAAAGTCTTTTACATCAATAAGGGGAATGAATTACATTAAAGTACAAAACCCTAATCCTATAATAAATGTCAAAACCCTCAAATATCTCAAAACCCTCAAATACATAAAAGCCTCCAAACCCTAAAAATGTCAATTTTTTGTTTAATTTCACTGAATTTAAGTGGATTTCGTGAAAAAACAATCTGAAGAGAATAAAAAGGATTGAAATACAAACGTTTTGGTATTAATCTTATCACGAGTGATGATCGATGCCTGGCCGTAAACTACCATTATTTTTGGTACCAAACTATACTTGTTGTCAACTTTTGCTGCCTAATTTTTTTTCTTTCTAAAAGTATGTGTCTAAGGTTTCATTTTGTTAATTTTAGGTGTCTAGTCATTAAATATCGTTTTTTATTTTTAATATAATTTTAAAAAACCTTAAATTTCATAAATTTCACAAATAACCCCAAATCCCCTAAATTATTGTCGATGTTGCCATCGATAGCCTTTTCGGAGCCCACCACTACCGCCGCTAGATGCGGCCCCCATTTCCCTTACCATTCATCGTCAAAAGTCGACGTATGGTGTACCTAACATTGAAGTAAGCTAAACTCACGAAAGGAAGTCGATCGACACATCTACCATCAATTATTAGTGATGGGTGGTTGGGGAAATGGACGGCAACATCCAACGGTGGTAGTGGTGGGCTCTAATGAGGTTATAGACAGCGACAACAGTCGTAATTTAGGGGATTTTGGGTTAGGGATTTAGGATTATTTTGTAAAAAAATTTAAATTGTTAATTTTTTTAAAAAATAAATAGAATAATAAAAAAGCATGTCATATGTCATGTTTTGATTTGATAATAGATTTTTTAACCGTCATTAATTATCAAACAGCTAAAATTAACAAAATGAAACTTTAGACACTTGTTTTGAGTGAAAAATATTTTATGCACAAAAGGTAGCAACATGTATAGTTTGGGCACGTATTTTGCTATTAAGCGTTTTTTCACTTTATTAACCAAACTTTTTATCATTACGATTTTTCTATTTTGTCACTAGTCATTAAAAATAACAATGACGTTGGCATTTTTTTTCCTTTTTTGGTTTAAACATTGGTTTTCGGCCCACCGGCAGACTAATTCAGATCGGATTTTATAGAGGCCCGCTATAGGGGCGACCCTTTCAACCCAAATTTTATTCATTCACAACGTCAATATTCAAACCTATGACTTGCTTAAGGAATTTAATGTCTCGTGAACTAGACTAATTGGTTTCTAGTTATTCTTTTTCATATTTTCAATCTTTCATGCCATTATTCTCTTTCCTTATCAACATCTTGCGTGTCATTTTTTAATAAATTAATGCTTGTTGATTTAGCTGATAAATACTAACTTATATTTAATATGAATTATATTTAAAAGGATGCCTGATTCTATATTCTTATAAATACTATATCGACAATAATATTGATCAAACTAAATTCGAACAACCAAGAAGGTTCATTTAATTAATAAGTTGTTGATGTTGAAAGTATCAGATATCGGACAAGGCGATGAAAACGTGGGTCAAGGAGGAAGGTAATGGTGTTTGGTGGTGGTTCACCCATATTAGGATGGGCAAAGAGCCAAAGACGGTGGTCGGAATGAAATGAAGAAAGAATCAGAGGAGGATGTGTGGAGAGATTTGACCGCGTGCTATCTTTAGATCAAGGGGTATTTATTGCCGAGTGTTAATGTTTGATGAGACTGAGCCAAGTCTAGTGACAACTGTTGACGGGTCAACAGGATTAAATCTAACTCACAGTCGGTAGGCTTTTCAGCTTAGTCACGTAAGTTGACAAAATAGCTCATTATTGTTAGATAATAAGCTAAAATAATTGGTCAAACAGACCTGATAATTGTCGCGTCGATAGTGGCCCGAAGACAAGATTTTCAAGGGCCTTATAGGTTCGCACGCTGAGACATAGTACAAACTAATAACTCCAGAGGTATAAATAAATAGGCGGAGGCATAATAATTATAGGCGAAGATGTGAGAACCGTAGTCAGAGGTATACATAATTCAACATTTTAAAAATAATTGAATTAGAAAAACTGATGGCTTAGAATATTTCAAGATTTTTTATTTGAAAATAAAAAACAGCTTCGTTAAAAGACGAAGAAATTGTGTATTAACCACCGACCAAGCTCATCTATTGTTTATATTTTGATTTTAGTATAAAAAAATGTCATTCAAAACTAGGGATGTTAATTTGACCCATATGCAACACGTTTCAATCCAATTATATAAGGTTAAATTTTTTTAAAAAAAATTTAAATTTAAATTTAATTTCTTGAAGATGAGATCATGTCGGATTGGGTTCAGGTCTACTTCTGTTCCACTCCATTACCATCCTGATTAGAACTAATCGGATCACAATCCAAATTACGGTACCAAAGATCCATAAGACTTAAAATAATTGGGCATCTTGCAGACCACTGAAGTCTGGACAACACATTCACCCATTACCATGCATGCTCTCCAAATTTTTTAAAAAATTAACATTTGATCCCTCAAATTTTTAAAAATTTTAATCTAAACTTTTAATATTTTTTAAAAAATATTAAATCGAGACTAATTGATCTTTATAGCAATAGTGATTAATATAACTATTAGGTTCCATGATTCGAATTATTTTGCAATTAGACTTTAATGTAAAATGAAAAATATGAGTATATTTGCTGCTATGCAAATTTACTTTTTAGTCAAGTTATTTATCCTATAATAATCTCAAAGTCGTTTAGCCGTACAAATTTAATATTTTATGATTATTTCGATATTATTGTAAATTTCTTCTCTTTTGCTTGTAATTTTTCATGTTAATTTTTTACGTAAATTATTTATTTTTTTACAATTATTATATTTGTTATTATCTCGTAACAAAATCATTATTAAAATTTAGTGACAAAATGAATTGATTTATCTTTTAAAAATGTAGAATTATTGCTATTTTGAATCGAGAGTTTGCACCCACCAAATAAAGACACCTAAAATTATATTTAAAATTTTAATATTATTTTTTCCGAATGGTACCGGTGGAAAATAAATGTTGTCATTTTTAGAAAACTTAAGTTTTAGCAATTTATTTGCTAGATATGCGTACGCTATCAAAAAGTTGAAAAAAATAAACATAACTACTTAAGATCAGATGCTAAAACAAATTTAATATTCAAAATTTTGATGTTCTTACTAATTATATAAAATTTTATCTAATATAGTAAATAGATAAATAGGCTATCTTTTAAGTTAATTTTAATTTAAAATAATTTATATTGGATAATATTAGGTCTTTATTTTTTTAAAAAAAATATTCAAATTAGTTAATTATTATCCAAAACTACAGAAATAGTATAAAATATTATATTATTCAGATAAAAAAGTATAAAATAAAAGAAAAAGTTTGATATACAGTCCGTATAAATTAAAGTTTACACATGCTTTTTAAATTTAGGGATTAGGGGTTTAGTTTAGGGTTTAAAGTTTATGGGTTTAGATTGTAGGGTTTAGGGTTAGAGTTTATGGGTTAAAGTTTAGAGTTTAGAATTAAGGATGTTAGGGTTAGGGTTTTAGATTTTATATTTTATAGAAGGGTTGTGTAAAAGTATCAAAATAAAACCCATAAAATAAATCATTTAAAAAAGCAAACACATGGTTATGTAATTGGTGCTAGCTCAGTTGACATATTTACTGTTGCAAACATTTAAAAATAATGTATTCGATCGACTTAAATATATAAAAATAACATGTTTATGTTGAGTACTTATAAAATTTTGTAAAAAAAAATATGTTATTTAATTCTTGAACATTTAATATATAATTTTATTTTATGAGATAAAAATAAAAAAGCTATTTAGTTACACATAAAAAAAATGAATAAAGTAGGCTTTTATTAAAAAAAAACAGTATTACAAAACTCTATTGACTGAATTTGGCGTTTCTTAAAATAATTAAAAAAATAAGTATCTACTTAAGATAGTCGAATCAAATGAGTCATTGTTTGAAAATTTATGATCAAATAAATTTTTGATATTTTTAATTTGATTGCCCAATAATATCTGTTCTAATTTTTAATCTTTTATAAAACTTAAATATGTTGGAAAAAACCAGTGAGGAATAGACAACTTTGAGCTAAAATTCGAAAGGGTAAAGGTGGAGATTAGAATGATAAATTTATTGGGTCATATTCTACTCCATAAGACATTTACAACGTGTCACACCCCAATTTTCCCCCAAATTAAGAATCCCCAAATCAAAAGAAATCCCTAATTCGTAACCCTAATTAGAAATTGGAAATTTAATTTAGTTATTGTAGTGACTAAAATTGGGAAATTTTAAACTTTGGTGGTTGTTAAGTAATGCGTATAAGAGTTGGGGCCTCTTGTGTGTAATATGCCCATTCTCTAGGGTATTTAATACCCTTTAAACCAAAAAATTAAACCCTCAACCCTCATTTGTGTAACCCTAGCCGCATACACCCCATTCCCTCTGTTTCTTTCGAAACCAAACCCCCACCCTCTTATTTTTATATCTCACTCCGACGAGGTTTCTAGCGCCGGCCGTTCGTCGAACCAAAACCATCGACCGTCTCCCCTTTTTGTTTCGACCTAAACCCGACGTCCACCTTGTCGTTCCCGTACGTCGTTAGCGTGGAATTTCCGTGAAAGTATCCAAAACCCCCTAGCGCCGCCATTGCTCTGCCATTGTCAAGCCGTGTGTGTGGGTAAGTGTTCCCGAATAGGTTCCCTGGTGCGTTTTATGTGTGTGGGTTCTGGAAATAGATGAGTTTGGGGTTGGGGTTACATGTGTTGTCACTGCCGCTGTCGCCTCCGTGGTCTGGTTGTGCCGCAACCGTCTGTGGGTCCAAAACCCTAGCCGCCTAAGGGGTTCGGTAAACCCTAGTTGTTTGTTGAAGAGGATGATAGGGGTTAGGGTGATGGGCTCGTATGGTGGGTTGGGTGTGTGTGTTGTGTGGGCCGATGGTTGGGGGTGAGTGAGGGATGAAGATGGGTTAGCCCAAGTTGTGTGGAGAGCCCAGAGTGAGGGAGATGAAGTGACTCGAACCGAACCGGTTAGACTGAGTAAACCGACCAAACCGAACCGAACCAGTTGGATCGAGTCAACCCGACCCGTTGACAGGCTTACACCAACGTTGACTTTTTGGCTGACGTCAGCGTTTGACTTTTTGTGATGATGTCAGTATTGACCTTTTGATGACATCAGTGTTGACTTTTTTGACCCAAGTTGACTTTATGCTTTTCGACGTTCTGATACCAAATCCACTGCTCATTTTCCCAAATTCAAACCCGAAAGACCGTTTTTCTAGCTGCAATTAAATGTACTTGGTATTATGAGAACTTTGGATATCAGAATCTAATTCGAATATTATTGTGTTTAGGTGACGTTGACTCAGAGCCTGAGAATCTTCATCCTTCTCCACTTGTTCGACCTCATTCTGATCAGCCTGCGAGTTCTGCAAGTGAGTATGGTTTCGTTTAGTGGTTATGTTAGTGTGACATAATAATAATAAATAATTATACTTTGTTGACCTCGTAGGTGTTGACTCTATCCAATCGAATACTAGAGCTGAGCGTGGGAGACGTCACTCTCGACGATGAGTTATTTAGCTGCCTAAGGTGTGTCTCTTCCTGTGCTACATCACTTATGTGCTCTGTGTTATGCATGCTTGTTGTACATGTGATTGGCTGTATGTTCTGTAAATTATGATATGTTTTGTATGAAGGTATGACACGCATCGGATATCTGAATCGGACTAAAATAATGTCAGACTTATATTGTATGCACTCAGAATAAATTAATAGATAGGATATACTCTCAGATTTAGAAAATAAAAAAAATCGAAACATGCCATATCATTTGGGTTGAGAAAATGTACGGGGAAGTTCAGTGGGTTCACCCTTTAAACTGAATTCCGCTTCGGATCAGTGGTTCCACCTTCGCGTCGTTCCACTTCGGATGGTGATGATGTAGTTAGAGTGGTTTTGGGGAACCTTACTCTTCGGACAGTGTATGGAGATGGGTGCATGGCATTATATTTTATGTCTCAATTTGTATGCATATGTATATTGAGATGACTGTTGAACTATGTTTGTTGTTCGGATATCTGTTATATGTTTTTATCTGCACTTTAGAGACACTAAGCTTCATAGCTTACTCCCTTAGTTCTTCTTTCAGATACTCAAGCTTAGGCATACGGTACTTGGAGGATTTTCATATCATCAAACTTTACCCTATTTTACAATATGATTATCAGACATTTGAGTTATCCTATTATTATTATTTCGGACGATTTTGTATTTGGGACATTATTATTTTTTTGGAGATTTAATGGTTTGTCATGCATTATCGAATTTATTTCGAATTTTATAATAACTTTTGGAAATTTTATTAAATGACTACATTTTATTTAAAAGATATAGTTTTTTGGTTTTGATCTTTTGTAACTAAATTGTAATTTGAATTATTAAACCTAACAACCTTTCTTGATGGACAAGTTTTCCAAAATTAACTTCCAAGATTGGACTTAAGAAATTAGGTAAAATTTAAAAGGTTACATTTAATGGTATTAGAGCCAGGTTCAACCCTCGGACTGTGTGGCTCGCATAAAATTTTAAACCAAAAATAATTTTGCATGCATGCTGAATATTTTTGGGCAAAACGGGTATTTTTAATAAATATAATATTTTTAAGGATTATGTTTATTTTGAATAGAAACTCCAAGTACCAACTCTAACTTAAGACTATCTTCTTTTGTGATAGACTACTATGCCACCTCGTAGGAGTACTAGATTAGCAACCGGACGTGGTCGTGGCTGAGGCCGTGGCCGCTGTTAAGGGTGATGCTCCGCCTCATGTGGATATGCCGTAGAATCTGAATGAGGTGCACGATGATGATGGAGATGATCAACCTAGGAATCAAATGGGAGCACAGAATACAACACCTGGTCAGCAGATGCAGAGTGTTGGTTTACGTGATTCTGAGGACAATGAGACAGTGGGCATGGATTCTGTTACAATACAGAAGAAGTTTCTTCGTTACCTTCGCTAGTCTGAGGGCGTGAGGAAACCTATTTCTATCAAATTCTTAGCTGCTGGAATGACCATGTTTGATGGCAAGTTGGGTACAAACCTGGCTGATGCGGAGTATTGGCTGAAGAAACTTCAGCGTTTATTTGTTAAGATGGAGTATCCTACCGACAGGAAATTGAGAGCTGTTGTATCATTGCTGCAGGGTGAGGCCCAGAACTGGTGGGAGGCCGAGGAAAAAGTTGTTCCAAATAGTCAGATTACATGAGAGTTTTTCAGGCAGTCATTTCAGGACCGATATATTGGACCTGAGTATCTGGCAAAGTACCGAGACGACTTTATGAATCTGGAGCATAATGATATGAGCGTTAATGATTATGAGATAGAGTTCTTGAGACTTCTCCAGTATATTCCAAGGCTGGTTACTATAGAGAAAGAGAAGTGTGATTGGTTTCTGAGATGGCTGCATTTTTCTATCAAGGTTGGGGTTGCATTACATTAGGATAAGGAGTATAAGAGATCACCCAACGGGCCAGAACTACTGAGCGGATTGAAGCTATAAAGAAACGACAGGAATCTCAGGTTAATAATTAGGTTAAGAAGCAGTCGACCACGTCAATCCATCACAATCAGGGAAATCAATCTAGGAAGAGGACTAGAGATGAGTATGACCATCAGAGTTACTCCAGGGCTAGACCAGTGACATCTACTGTTCTGACTGCCAGTGTTGGAGGTTCGACTAAGTCTCGTGGGGTGCCACAGTGTTTTTTCTGCAATAAATGGCATCCAAGCGAGTGTAGTAGGCAGTCTGGGGCTTGTTTCCAATACGGTTCTTTTGAACATCTTTTCAGAGATTGTCCGGTGTCACTTTCATTTACATATGTTCTGAGTCAGTCACAGGCATCTGTTCAGACTCCTAGTAGAGGGAGAGATCATGGTAAATCTGCTATTTTGGGCACTGCTGGTAGGGGCAGGCCTGCTCAGAATAGAGGATTAGCTGGTTCAGGGGTGAGACAGCCAGGGTTGGTTTATGCTACTAGGAGGTAGGAGGATCGAGATAAGCCAAACGTTATTGCTGGTACTTTTTCTGTCTATTCTATCTCTTATTTTGCATTATTGGATAACGGTTTTACTCATTCGTATGTTGCGAGTTCTGTATCTAGGGGTCTTGAAATTCCAGTAGAAGATGTTGCTAATGATGTTACTGTGCATAGTCCGGTAAGAAATCCTGTTGTGGTCTCTAGGGTGTATAAAAATTGTCATCTTGAGATTCAAGGTGAAATCTTTTCGGCTAATCAGATGGAGGTACCTTTTGGGGAGTTCAATCTAATTCTCGCCATGGACTGGTTGTCTGCTCACCGAGTCAATCTAGATTGTGAGAAGAAAAGAGTGACTCTAAAAACTTTTGATGATCGGGAGGTAGTTTTTTTTGGAAAATGTCGAAGTTTCCTATATAACGTAATACCGGCTCTCGAAGACGAGAAGATGATCAAAAAGGGGTCCATTGCCTATCTTGCTTGCATTCTTGATTCGAGACAGCCCGACTCTGGAATGGGGAAGATCTGGTTATGAAAGACTTTCCTGATGTATTTTT
Organism: Hibiscus mutabilis; assembly: GCA_019671005.1. Classification (NCBI taxonomy): domain Eukaryota; kingdom Viridiplantae; phylum Streptophyta; class Magnoliopsida; order Malvales; family Malvaceae; genus Hibiscus; species Hibiscus mutabilis. Next base: position 48,921,349 of record CM033748.1, on the reverse strand, counting down.
AGAAGAATTGCCTGGTGTTCTACCAAAGCGTGATGAGATTGAGTTTGTCATCGAGGTCTATCCGGGTTCAGCTCCTGTGTCTATGTCACCTTATTGGATGGCACCGAAAGAGCTTAAAAAATTAAAAGTATAGCTGCAAGAATTGTTAGACATGGGATTTATTCGACCCAGTGTTTCCCCGTGGGGAGCCCCAGTTCTTTTTGTTAAGAAGAAGAATGGGACACTTCGGTTGTGTATCGACTACCGGAAATTGAATAAGCTGATTATCAAGAACAAGTATCCCCTTCCTCGTATTGATGATCTCTTCGATCAGTTCCGGGGAGCTACGGTGTTCTCTAAGATAGACCTGAGATCTGGTTACTACCAACTCAAGGTTAAGGATTCTGATGTTTTCAAAACAGCTTTCCGGACATGTTACGGTCATTACGAATTCATCGTGATGCCCTTTGGGTTGACTAACACTCATGCCGCTTTTATGGATATGATGAATAGAGTGCTTTAACCCTATCTCGACCAGTTTGTTATGGTCATTATAGACGATATCCTGGTTTACTCTAAATCGGAGGTTGAGCATGAGGAACATCTCCAGATTGTTTTGCAAACTCTGAGGGAGAAACAACTGTACGCAAAATTTAGTAAGTGCAAATTCTGGCTTTTAGAGGTGATATTTTTTGGGCATATTGTTTCTGCTGAGGGTATTCGGGTTGATCCGAAGAAGATTGAGACTATCATGAGCTGGAAGTAACCCAGGAATGTTCTTGAGATCCGAAGTTTTTTGGGTTTAGCTAGCTATTATTGAAGGTTTGTTGAGGGTTTCTCGATCATCGCAGCTCCGTTGACTGAACTTCTGATAAAGAATGTTCATTTTGTCTAGTCTAAGGCTCAGCAGAATAGTTTTAAGAAGCTTAAGACTGTGTTGACTGAAACATCGGTCCTAATCCAGCCAGAGCCTGGGAAGGCTTACACCGTCTACAGTGATGCTTCTCATACTGGATTGGGGTGTGTTTTAATGCATGATGGTAAGATAGTAGCCTATGCATCCCGACAGTTGAAAGCATGAGTGTAACTACCCTACCCATGACCTTGAGCTTGCTGCTGTAATCTTTGCTCTCAAGATCTGGAGACATTATCTCTATGAAGAGAAGCGTTATATCTTCACAGAACATAAGATTCTGAAGTATCTCCTTACTCAAAAGGAGTTGAACCTGAGACAACGACGTTGGTTAGAGCTCCTTAAAGACTATGACTACGAGATTGAGTATCATCCAGGCAAGGCCAATGTTGTTGCCGACACCTTGAGTTGTAATGTCGTTCAGATTTGAGAGCCTTGTTTGCTCGGATGAGTTTGTATGAGGATGGCATTATGTTGGCAAAACTTCGGTTTATTTATACCCTAATTTCTGATATTCACGCTGAGCAGCCTAGTGATATGTTCTTGATGCACCGCATAAAAAGGTTGAAGATGGGACATCTCAGGACTATTCGATCGATCAAGATGGTGTTCTATGTTTTTGGGGTCGGTATTGCATTCCGAGGAATTCTGGGTTGAAGCGGGTTATCCTTCGTGAAGCCCATGACAGTCCATACTCTATGCATCTCGGTGAGGACATGATGTACAAGAATCTTCGTAAGAGATACTGGTGGAAGGGCTTGAAGAGGGATGTTGTTAGGTTTGTGTCAAAGTGTTTGACTTGTCTGAAGATAAAAGCTGAGTATCAACGCCCGTCTGGGTTACTTCAGCACATTGAGATTCCTTGGTGGAAATGGGAGCGTGTGACGATGGATTTTGTTAGTGGTCTTCCTTTGACTCCCTCAAAGAAAGACTATATCTGGGTTATTGTTGATCGGTTGACTAAGTCTGCGCACTTTATTCCTGTTCGGGTTAACTACTCATTGAGTATGTTGGCTAAGCTCTACATTTCGGAGATTTTTAGACTTCATGAGGTGCCTTTGTCTATCATATATGATCGGGACCCAAGGTTCACAGCGAAGTTCTGAAGTTCGCTTCACACAACTTTGAGTACTCGGTTGAACTTTAACACTGCTTATTATCCGCAGACCGATAGCCAGTCGGAGCGGGTAATCCAGATTCTTGAGGATATGTTGAGAGAATGTGTTGTGGATTATAGTGGTAGTTGGGAAGATTTCTTACCGCTTGCGGAGTTTGCCTACAATAATAGCTACCAGGCTAGTATCAAGATGGAACCGTATGAGGCTCTATATGGGCGTAAGTGTCGTACATCTATTGGTTGGACAGAGCTTAATGAGCACAGATTGTTGGGACCAGATATCGTACATGAGGCTGAATAGACTGTTAGGTTGATTCGGGATCAGCTTAAGGCTGCTTTTGACAGACAGAAGTCTTATGTCGATTTGAGACGTCAGGATCTTGAGTTTGATGTAGAAGATGAGGTTTTCTTGAAAGTATCTCCGTAGAAAAATGTACTTTGTTTCGGTCGAAAAGGCAAGCTGAGTCCTTGTTTTATCGGCCCTTATCAGATTATTCATCGGATTGGACCAGTTGCATGTCAGCTTGAGTTACCACCTGAGCTTAATCGTATTCATGATGTCTTCCATGTCTCTGTGTTAAGACGCTACCATGCTGATCTGTCTCATATTATTCCTGTGGAGGAGATTGAGATTCATCTCGACTTGCGTTTTGAGGAGGAGCCAGTTGAGATTCTTGCACAAGACAAGAAAGTTCTCCGGAGGAAGACCATTAAGATGGTCAAGGTCTTGTGGCGTGATCGTGGTCACGATGAGGCTACGTGGGAGCCTAAGGCTGTTGTCAAAGCCCAGTATCCACATCTCTTTGATCTAAGTAAATTTTGAGGCCGGAATTTCTTTTAAGGATATGAGAGTTGTCACACCCCAATTTCCCCTCAAATTAAGAATCCCCAAATAAAAAAAAATCCATAATTCATAACCCTAATTAGAAATTGGAAATTTAATTTAGTTTAGTTATTATAATGACTAAAATTGGGAAATTTTAAACTTTGGTGGTTGCTAAGTAATGCGTATATGAGTTGGGGCCTCTTATGTGTAATATTCTCATTCTCTAGGGTATTTAATACCCTTTAAACCCAAAAATTAAACCCTTACCCCTCATTTGTGTAACCCTATCTGCATACACTCATTCCCTCTGTTTCTTTCGAAACCAAACCCTCACCCTATCGTTTTTCGATCTCATTCCGACAAGGTTTCTAGCACCGGCCGTTCGTCGAACCAAAACCGTTGGCCGCCTCCCCTTTTTGTTTCGACCTAAACCCGACGTCCACATTGCCGTTCCCGTGCGGTGTTAGCGTGGAAGTATCTAAAACCCCCTAATACCGTTGTTGCTCTGTCGTTCTTCCACCATTGTCAAGCTGTGTGTGTGGGAAAACGTTTCGAATGGGTTCTCTGGTGCGTTTCATGTGTGTGGGTTTTGGGAATAGATGAGTTTGGGGTTAGGGTTATATGTGTTTTTGTTACCGCCGTCGTGGTCTGGTTGTGCCGCAACTGTCTGTGGGTCCAAATCCCTAGCAGCTTAAGGGGTTTAGTAAACCCTAGTTATTTGTTGAAGAGGATGAGAGGGGTTAGGGTGATAGGCTCGTGTGGAGGGTTGGGTGTGTGTGTTGTGTGGGCCGATGGTTGGGGGTGAGTGAGGGATAAAGATGGGTTAGCCCAAGTTGTGTGGAAAGCCCAGGGTAAGGGAGATGAAGTGAGTCGAACCGAGCCAAATGGATCAAGTGAACCGACCAAACCGAACCAAACCAGTTGGATCGAGTCAACCCGACCCATTGACCAACCCGATATGTTGATTGGCTGGCGCCAGTGTTGACTTTTTGGCTGACGTCAGCTTCGACCTTTTGTGATGATGTCAATGTTAACTTTTTGATGGCGTCAGCGTTGACTTTTTCTGACCCGAGTTGACTTTATGCTTTTCGACGTTCTGATTCCAAATCCGCTGCACGTTTTCCCAAATTCAAACCCGAAAGACCGTTTTTTCTAGTTGCAGTTAAAAGTACTTGGTATTTTGAGAACTTTGGTATCAGAATCTAATTCGAATTTTATTGTGTTCAGGTGACGTTGACTCAGAGCCTGAGAATCTTCCTTCTCCTCCACCTGTTCGACCTCCTTCTTATCAGCCTGCGAGTTATGCACGTGAGTATGGTTCCGTTTAGTGGTTATATTAGTGTGGCTCCATTCGACCGAATACTAGAGCTGAGCGTAAGACACGTCACTCTCGACGTTGAGTTATTTAGCTGCATAATATGTGTCTCTTCCTGTGCTACATCACTTCTGTGCTCTGTGTTATGCATGCTTGTTGTATATGTGATTGACTGTATGTTCTGTAAATTATGATATGTTTTGTATGAAGGCATGACACGTATCAGATATCTGAATCGGACTAAAATAATGTCGGACTTATATTGTATGCACTCAGAATAAATTAATAGATTGGATATACTCCCAGATTCGGAAAATAAAAAAAATCGAAACATGCCATATCATTTGGGTTGGGAAAATGTACGGGGAAGTTTAGTGGGTTCACCCTTCGGGCTGAATTTCGCTTCGGATCAGTGGTTCCACCTTCGGGCGTTCCACTTTGGATGGTGACGATGTTGTTAGAGTGGTTCTGGGAAACCTTACTCTTCAGACGGTGTATGGAGATGGGTGTATGACATTACATTTTATGTCTCAGTTTGTATGCATATGTATATTGAGATGATTGTTGAACTATGTTTGTTGTTCGGATATCTGTTATGTGTCTTTATCTGCACTTTAGAGACACACTGAGCTTCATAGCTTACTCCCCATAATTCTTCTTTCAAATACTCAGGCTTAGGCGTACGGTACTTGGAGGATTTTCATATCATCAAACTTTACCCTATTTTACAGTATGATTATTCGGACATTTGAGTTATCCTATTATTATTATTTCGAACGATTTTATATTTGGGACATTATTTTTTTGGAGACTTAATGGTTTGTCATGCATTATCGATTTTTTCAAATTTTATAATAACTTTTGGAATTTTTATTAAACGACTACGTTTTATTTAAAAGATATAGTTTTGTGGCTTTGATCTTTTGTAACTAAATTGTAATTTGAATTATTAAACCTAATGTTGCGTGTAATAAGTGCTACACAAATGTGCAAGTATACACGTCGCAAGTAATAAAGTGATACGAGTATCGAGTATCGTCTCCACAGGGATTGGTTTGGGCCACTTTGCTTAAGTTACCGCACTGTGAAAATAAAAACACAATTGATAATAGAGGTTTTAATTAACGAGAAAACTAAGAGCAATAAACTAAAAGAATAGATGAAATTAAAATAGAGTAAATAGGCCAGGTTATAGTGAGTTGAGGTGTGATAGCCGATTGGATCGTCTTGGTAAAAGAGTACAAGGGCAACTCAGTTGCCGTGGCAACTTGCACAGCGGGGTTGCCTTGGCAACTAATTGATGGTTGCCTGGGCGACTAGCTGGGAAACTACTTGGGCGTCTGGGCAGCAACTTCAAGGTTCGGCAGAGTGTTCTTCAATGGTTTCTTCTTATCCCTAAGTCGAAACTCTAGCTACTTGTACATGCCTTGATAATACATCCCTGCATGAATCAAGGGTGAACAACAACCAATCTTGCGCTCCTCTTAGCCGTTGAAATCCTTAACTTATTCCTAAGCCGGATTAATCTTCACCATCAATAGATTGAATAAATACCATACTCATTCGTTTCTTGAATCTAACTCTCCCGATATTAGATAAATAGATGAAGTTACGAGATCCTCTCCCAATTCACTCGCACACAAGAATAAAAGCCAAGAATGAGTAAACCTTGAATAGAAAAGTGCAAACTCTTATTACCTAAACAAAATCCAATTGTTTCTCACAACAACAAAACACAATAACTCCAACCAATCAAGTTAGTTCATGGTTGGGTTCAAAAGATATACAAAGAATAATCCCCAAACCATGAATCTAATGGAAGTAAAGAAGAAGAAGAAGAAATCGAACTCTCTCCCCCTTGCTCTCTTGTCGAAATCTCTTCCTTCTTGCCCATTGGAGTTGTCGAAAATCCTCTCTCTTGCTTCTATGGAGTTTTCAAAATTTTCCCTCTTCTTGCTCACTTGGAGTTGACGGCTTGGTGATATATTTATAGGGCTAGGTCAAAGTCCTTCTTTGAGGAGGAAGTTAAGTTGGAATTTAAATTATCTTTAAAGAATATAATTCTTTATTATAATTATATTCCTTCTAGAACTTCTCCTATCTTCTTGGAATTTAATTCTTCTTTAACCTCTTCATGGAAATCAAACTCCTTTGGGATTTAGCTTTGCTCCACGTCATCTTGGGCTTGTCTAGTCATCAATTTCGACTACCATATCACCTTATTCTTTGTCGGCAATTGCCCTGGCAACTGGCTCGACGTCTCCTTCATGCATTGCCCTGGCAACTGGCTCGGCATCTCCTTCATGCATTGCCCTGGCAATTAGCTTTAGCCTTGCTTTGGCAAGTGATCCTGCACATACACAAAAACACACCAAAGCAGCATCTTTTTCCACAAAAACCACCAAGTTATGTAATCAAGCTCAACGGTGGAAAGAAACATGAATTAATGCATGAATGACTAATTATGCAACTAATATGAGCTTAAGTCTAACAATAATATAAGTAAAAAGGGTAATAAAAATAGTACTTTTGAACACTTATCACACCCCCAAACTCGAACTATTGCTTGTCCTCAAGCAATGCAAACTAACAATTACCTGCCAAGACTTTAATCATTAAAGACATGCTTCAAACTTGAATTCAAACCTCGGAACCGTGGCACAAAGTATGATCACCTTTTAATTTTTCGGATAGCACAAAAATTACCCAGAACAAAAATGCTCGTGACAATGTGTGTGCGTAGTTGTGTACAAGTTGATTTTCAAGATTCTATGTGAACAATAGGCTTTTATCAATTTAATTACCGAGGTATTTTTTTTATTTTCACTAGAGCCAATTTCGGGCACCTCTAGCGATTATTTAATGTGCATTAACTACTAGAGCCAGTTTTGGGCACCTCTAGCAAGAAAGTGCATTTACTACTAGAGCCAGTTTTGGGCACCTCTAGCAAGAATTTAACTTTTAATTTTCAATTTTAAATTTACCCAAATTTTAAGCAAGCTAAGTTCACTAAGTTTCTTTCAATCAACAAGCCACAACCATGTAAAAAACATTCAGCATCATAGTAAAATTCTAAGTTCTTTTCATGCAATCCTAAAATTAAAGGTTCTTTCAATTAAGTACAATGACAAAAATTCATCATTGGATATTCAACAAGTCTTAAGCAATTAAATCCAATTAAAGGCATGGCAAGTAACATATGCAACCTATATGTGATTGCTAACGATGAATGCAACTAAACATGAAACTAACTAGAAACCAACACCCCCCCAAACTCGAGAGAAGCATTGTCCTCAATGCATGTAAGAGTGAAACAAAATTTAAAAGAAACTAAATGAAATGAGTTAGTCGGAGAGATCGTCACCTCGAGTGATAAGTCTCTTTCGTGCCGTTTGCTTGATTCATGTTCCGATCGGTGGTTGAATGCTTGTGCCTGGTACCGCGTGAATAACATTGCTTTGGTTTGATCCATGTTTGTCGAGGCAGGTTCACTTTCCTGGGCATCAATAGTTTCCGAAGCCATTGTTGTTGCCTGGGCATCGCCAGTTTCTGTTGCCGTGGCAACTGCTGAGGTAGTTGCAGGGGCATCCTCTGTTGCGGTTGCCGTGCCAAGTAGTCGGCAGTGAATTTCCTTAGCATGTTGGTTGTGAGTCTTGTTGTGTAAAAGAAAAGAAAACCTGTAAACTAAAGATAATGAAGAAAAATAAAATATCTCCTAAAAAATAAAGAGAAAAAAATAACCGAAAATAATATAACAAAATAGTTCAAAAAAACGAAAAAGAAAAAGAAAATATCGAAAGGAGACCATGCTCATGCATCTCCTAAGGTGTCTACTTCTTTGTTACGTTCTACATGGGCACCGTTGTAGTGCTTCAATCTTTGTTCGTTAACTTTGAATTCATGTTCGTCGATAATGGACTTGACTATCACGGCACCATGGGAGAATGGTTTGACAACTTCGAATAGTCTCGACCATCTTAATTTTAGTTTTCCCGAGAAAAGTTTCAGTTGAGAATTGAATAAGAGAAATAGCTGCCCTGGCATGAATTGTCGTGGCAATAGTTTCTTGTCCTGACATTGCTTTGTTTTTTCCTTGTAGATTCGTGCATTGTTATAGGCAAGTGCACGGAATTCTTCTATCTCGTTGAGGTCCAACAAACGGTTTTGCCCAGCACTTTCTCAATCCATATTCACAGTCTTGATTGCCCAATATGCCCTGTGTTCAATTTCCACCGGTAGATGGCATGTTTTGCCATAGACAAGTCGGAAGGGTGACATACCTAAGGGTGTTTTGAATGCAGTGTGATATGCCCAAAGTGCGTCATCTAGTCTTACTAGCCAATCCTTCCTAGAGGGATTTACAACTTTCTCGAGTATACCTTTCAATTCCCGGTTGGAAATTTCTGCTTACCCATTGGTTTATGGGTGATATTGCCCATCCTATGGCAACGATTACATTGCTTGTAAAACTCTTGGGCATCTTTGTACAGTGTTGGCCAATACAAACCGGATTGCAAGACTTTGGCCGCGGTACGAGTTCCTCCAAAATGTCATCTATAGGGTGAAGAATGGCATTACCGGAGTACATTCTGCTGCTCTTCTTCAGGGACACATCGGCGTATGACCTGATCTGTACATTGTTTAAACAAAAAAGGCTCGTCCCAAAAGTAATGCTTAGCATCATGGCGGAACCGCTTCTTCCCTTGGTGAGTAAGGACATAAGGTAAAATACCACAAACAAGGAAATTAACTAAATCTGCGTACCAGGGTATTACCGAGGCATGTGCTACCGTGGCAACTGCTCCCAAGATTGCCGAATCGTGTGTGTCTAGAGTTGCCGAGGCATACGCGTCCATGGTTGCCGAGGCGTGCGCGTCTGAAGTTGCCAAGGCGTGCGCGTCTGAAGTTGCCGAGGCGTGCGCGTCTGAAGTTTCTGAGGCATCGAGGGTTGCCGAGGCATGCGCATCCATGGTTGCCGAGGTATCAAGGGTTGCTGCGGCATCGAGGGTTACCGAGGCGTGCACGTCTGGAGTTGTCGAGACGTGCGCGACAAGAGCTGCTGCGGCGTCGAGGGTTGCCGAGTCATGCACATCCATGGTTACTGAGGCATCAAGGGTTGCCGAGGCGTGCACATCCATGGTTGCTGAGGCAACTAAAAGTTGTTCATCCGGGAATGCATCGCATAGCTCTAAATCCGCCTCCTCCTCCCTGTGAGTTGGCCTAGGACTGCTCCTACCGCGAAATCACTTGCATCACACATTAGCTCAAAAGGTGGCGTCCAATCTGGTGGAACGACAATAGGTACCGAGGTAAGCTTTTCCTTTAGGGTTTCGAATTCTTGGGCGCAAAAATCATCAAAATTGAAGACTTTATCTTGGTGGGGGTAGTCTCTCGATCACGTCCACCTTAGCTTTTTCTACTTCAATTTCCTTGGATGAAATCTTGTGGCCGAGCACTATTCCTTCATCTACCATAAGATGGCACTTCTCCCAATTAAGGACTAAATCGGTTTTCACATCTTGCCAACTCATTCTCTAAATTGTCGAGGCAACTGTTGAAGTCACTACCAAAAACGGAAAAATCATCCATGAAGATCTCAATGAAGTCTTCGACCATGTCTGAAAAGAGTGCTATCATGCATCTTCTAATGTTAGTGCATATATGAGAAAACTTGAGGATGGTTGTTTTCGATACTTCTTATAGTCCATCCGCACCCTCCATCGGGTGGCAATATTGCCCAAAAAGAGTTTGGCCAATGTGCTTGCCACTAGTCCCTTTTGCATTACCATGGTGGAAATGTCTTTCTTCTTTGTTCGCTTATAGTCCATGTATACTCTTCACCTTGCTACTATTCCTGAAGGCACAAATATATTAATAGGAAAAATTATATATATTCTCAACCATTCAATTACCTCATTCTTGTCGACTTCTATCATGGTTGGATGTAGCCTTTGTTGTTGTGGCAATTGCTGCTCAAGCCAATTGCCGTGGCAATTAGTTGCCAAAATTTGCTGTAAGTCAAGGGAAGAACCAATTTTCTGAAAAGCTTTACGAATCCAAACACCGTTTTCTTTTGGCCTATCAAATATCTCCATCAATAAAGATCTCGATGGCTTCAAATCTACCAACCTCGGTTCCTCAAGACATGCCTGCAATGGACGAGATGAGATTTTAAAGAATTCAAAAGGTTCAACTATTACCTGCTCATATTCCATTGGCAAAGTATTATCATCTCGTTGATCTAGCATGTGGTCGTGTAATTGCCGTGGCAATTGTAGATGATAGCAATCTACAGATTCCTGCTTCAACATCAACGTTGTAACCTTCTGGGCATCAGGTTCCTCAGAATTTGTTGTAGTATTGTTGTTCTCAGCTTCACTGAGTGTTGTCGCGACATTGCTCTGTTCAGGCTCCTCAATCATTGCCGAGGCAATTTGTTGTTCAGGCTCATCATGTGTTGGGCAGTCTCTTTCATTGGCATCCTCTTGACTTTGAGGTTCTAGTTGCTCCCCACACATCAGAGAGCTTTCTTTGCATTGCTCCTTATCCTCTTACCTTGGGATATCAGTATCCCTAGGAATGAATTGTTGGTGCATGTTATCCATGACATATGTGGATCTCCCCAATTGATCTTCTGAATCCCCTAAGGTTGCATCCCACTGAGCTATCCTTGTATCCATAGATTTTGATAGCTCTCGAATCTCTTCAATTGATCCGTCAAGTCTAGCCAAGGAAGCTAGTAACGTTTCCTCCAAGGAATTAGAATGCTCTTGAAAAGGACTACATTGCCATGGCATATCTGTTGCTGCGGCAAAATTGTTATGGTAAAAAAATTGAGCTTTTTGACCATACCATGAAGAATTTTGCTGTTGGTTCCCTCTATGGTCCTCCATGTAGTTATATGCACCGAAAATGTGAGGGCAAATTTCAAACACATGATGTTCTCCACACATAGCACAAGATTTTTCCACGGTATAAGTTCTTTGGGCTTTTCTCGGTTGGTATAGGTAATCATCAAAGGGTGCAAGAAACTCTTGATTAGATTGATTCATATCTTCCAACATCATCTCTCGAATAGATTGGCTTTTATTTCCTGAAATGTTGATGTTCCTTAACTTGTAGCGCACCTATTTTTTTTTGATAAAACATACAAAAATAAAAGTTAGTAAAACTAAGAGAAAGAAAATTGCAATAAAAAAACAACTAACACCAATTGCCAATCCCCGGTAGCGGCGCCAAAAACTTGTTGTGTATGATAAGTGCTACGCAAATGTGCAAGTATACACGTCGCAAGTAATAAAGTGATACGAGTATCGAGTATCGTCTCCACAGGGATTGGTTTGGGCCACTTTGCTTAAGTTACTGCACTGTGAAAATAAAAACACAATTGATAATAGAGGTTTTAATTAACGAGAAAACTAAGAGCAATAAACTAAAAGAATAGATGAAATTAAAATAGAGTAAATAGGCCAGGTTATCGTGAGTTGAGGTGTGATAGCCGATTGGATCGTCTTGGTAAAAGAGTGCAAGGGCAACTCAGTTGCCGTGGCAACTTGCACAGTGGGGTTGCCTTGGCAACTAATTGATGGTTGCCTGGGCGACTAGCTGGGCAACTACTTGGGCCTCTGGGCAGCAACTTCAAGGTTCGGCAGAGCGTTCTTCAATGGTTTCTTCTTATCCCTAAGTCGAAACTCTAGCTACTTGTGCATGCCTTAATAATACATCCCTGCGTGAATCAAGGGTGAACAACAACCAATCTTGCGCTCTTCTTAGCCGTTGAAATCCTTAACTTATTCCTAAGCCATATTAATCTTCACCATCAATAGATTGAATAAAGACCATACTCATTCGTTTCTTGAATCTAACTCTCTTGATATTAAATAAATAGATGAAGTTACGAGATCCTCTCCCAATTCACTCGCACACAATAATAAAAGCCAAGAATGAGTAAACCTTGAATAGAAAAGTGCAAACTCTTATTACCTAAACAAAATCCAATTGTTTCTCACAACAACAAAATACAATAACCTCAACCAATCAAGTTAGTTCATGGTTGGGTTCAAAAGATATACAAAGAATAATCCACAAACCATGAATCTAATGGAAGCAAAGAAGAAGAAGAAGAAGAAATCGAACTCTCCCCCTTGCTCTCTTGTCAAAATCTCTTCCTTCTTGCCCTTTGGAGTTGTCAAAATTTTCCCTCTTCTTGCTCACTTGGAGTTGACGGCTTGGTGATCTATTTATAGGGCTAGGTCAAAGTCCTTCTTTGAGGAGGAAGTTAAGTTGGAATTAAATTATCTTTAAAGAATATAATTCTTTATTATAATTGTATTCCTTCTAGAACTTCTCCTATCTTCTTGGAATTTAATTCTTCTTTAACTTCTTCATGGAAATCAAACTCCTTTGGGATTTAGCTTTGCTCCACATCATCTTGGGCTTGTCTAGTCATCAATTTCGACTACCATATCACCTTATTCTTTGTCGACAATTGCCCTGGCAACTGGCTCGGCGTCTCCTTCATGCATTGCCCTGGCAACTAGCTCTAGTCTTGCTTTGGCAAGTGATCCTGCACATACACAAAAACACACCAAAGCAGCATCTTTTTCCACAAAAACCACCAAGTTATGTAATCAAGCTCAACTGTGGAAAAAAACATGAATTAATGCATGAATGACTAATTATGCAACTAATATGAGCTTAAGTCTAACAATAATATAAGTAAAAAGGGTAATAAAAATAGTACTTTTGAACACTTATCACCTAACAACCTTTCTTGAGAGACAAGTTTTCCAAAATTAACTTCTAAGATTCGACTTAAGAAATTAGGTCAAATTTAGGAGGTTACACAATGATATCTCATATGGTCAAAATAGTTGAGTAATGAATGAGAAATTGATGCTCAAAGTAGTTGTGAATTGAGTAAGGAAAATGAAACCCCCTTTATTACACATTGATGAGATAAATGGAATGGGAAATGTTTATATATACTTACCCACTTTGTAGTCATTGAATGACTTGAGTGAAAACTGTGCCTCGCACGCAGGTGGTGTGAATCCAATCCCATTCGAGTTAGGGTGTACCCGTACGATGTTGGCGACGCAAATATCCGGACCGGTCGAGCCCTTCTTGAACCTGCGGATATTTTATCCACTTCGAATAAATTTAAAAGGATATTATATGCTTTCCTTAAATACGAATATTAAAATGGTAATTCTTGTTATTCACGAAAATATACGATTAAAATATGGTATTGATTTTTATTCCGAATTAAATAAGAAAGTATCAATGACCATTGAATTCGGAATATTTTTTATTCCTACGGTTTAACCTAATTTCCCCCTATATAAAGAATGCTTCACTTCAATTTTAAACATCTTTCTTGAAAAAATTTTCCCCTTCGAAATTGCATCAGTATTTTCGGTGATAGTGAAAGACGAGAGCTCTGTTCGTGATCTACATAAGTGCTGTTGTAGAAGATCATCTTTTGTTGTATCCTGGGAGACTGACGAACTCAAGCACCAAGGAGTGGTCAAATCTGTCTTAAGGAAACTGCGTTCTTGCAGGCCTCAACATGTTTTCTTTCAGGTTGGTTTATTTGAAAATTGTTTAATCTGTATTTTTGTTTATAATTCGTTTTGGATTAACACTTTTTCTTACAAAATATACTTTACAAACGATGCTACTCAAGTTTTTTCAATCTGCTCCTTTGGCTTTTGTGGATGGGAGGTTTATCTTTTTCAATCTGCTCTGCAACAGACCAAGCTATTACTATTTCTGGCAGTCACCAAGGACAGCTCTTTTACCTTATTGCAGTATATGAGAGGAATGATGGAGTACATCGAAGGGCATTATGGCAATATCTTTAAGGCACTGGCGTTGCTTATTTCGGCCCTTGGTTACTTGGAGGGACTTCAACATCTATTTGCAGGCTTTCGAGAGCTCCGATCCTGGCTCGGCATCTTCTACAACTGATATGAGGGATTTTTAAAGCTGCCTTGAGGACATGGAATTGGGTGATCACTCTTTCTAGTCCAACAAATAACATGATGGGTACTTAGCAAAGAAGCTTGATCGAGTGTTAGTAAATGAAGCATGGGTTTCTTCTTTTCCTGAGTCTTTTGTGAAATTTCAGGCTCCTGGTGTATCTGACCAGAGTCCTGCTTTAGCGTGGCTTTCTAAGGAAATTCCAGCAAATAATCCTAAGCTATTTAAGTTCTTTAATTTTTGGGCATCTTATTCTAATTTTGACAACCAAGTACGCGAGTCTTGAAAGGTTCCTATGCACGGCAACTCAATGCAAGTGTTGTTCCGGAAGCTCAAAAGATTAAAGGGGCCATTAAAACACTTTAACAAGGAACAATATAGAGATTTCTCTAGGCAAGTTAAACAAAAGAGAGAACAGCTGAAGCAGTAACAATTACTGAATTTTACTTCAGGCCCTATTAATAATGATTATGAGAAGTCACCCCTGTTTGAGTTGATGGCATTGGAGAAGGCCGAGTACTCCTTTTACCAACAAAAATCTAAAGTGCGGTGGTTGCAAGAAAGATATTGCAGTCCAAGTTTTTTCACTCGGCAGTTGCTACCAGGCTTAAAAAAATACCATACAAGTGCTTGAAGATGATTGAGGTACACGGTTAGAGACGTTTGAGCAGATGTCCTCTGAGGCTATCCGTTTTTTCTCTCAAGTGCTGGGTACAGCCAATCCTAACGTCAAGGGTTGCTCGATCGAGCTCTTGGGAAGCTTATTGCACTATTCTTTACCTACAGAGGCATATTGGGAAATGGTTAGGGATATTCCACCAGATGAAATAAGGACAACGATCTTTGCTCAAGGTGATGACAAGGTACCAGGCCGGGCGGGAATACTCCCATATGTTTCAAGAAAGCATAGATGACTATCGGTGTGGATGTCACTACTGCCATTCGATATTTTTGAGACTTCTTGCTTATTACCTACTTTTAATGCTACTGCTGTTACTCTCGTTCCTAAAGTACCTAATCTCAGCCGTATGAAAGATTTTCGACCCATATCATGTTGTTCTATAGTTTACAAAGCTATACCCAAAATTTTGGTGGGTCGAATGATGCCTTATCTTCCAAATATGATCTCTTGCATTCAGACTGCATTCATTAAAGAGAGAAGTATAGCTGATAACACGCTCCTAGCGCAGGAACTGGTAAAGGGGTATAGTCATAAATCTTTGTCGTCTCGGTGTGCCCTCAAAATGGACTTGCACAAAGCTTTCGATAGTATTTCTTGGGATTACATCTTGCTATTATTAGAGGCCTTGGGTCTGCCAGATCAATTCTGTTCTTGGATCAAAATATGCTTAACCACTTCTCGGTTCTCCATAGCTTTCAATGGCAGCCTTGTCGGTTATTTTCAAGGAGCTAGGAGAATCAGGTAGGGAGAACTCATGTCCCCGTATCTATTTGCCATTGAAATGAACTGTATGTCAAAAATATTGGATGTTGCTGCTCAAAGAGGTACTTTCTTTTATCATCCAAAATGACATAGAGTGGGTCTGATGCATCTATGTTTCGCGGATGACTTAATGTTCTTTTGTAAAGGCACACTAGAGTCTCTGGTTGGAGTTCAGTGCATTCTCTCTGAGTTTTATTCTTATTCCGGGCTGCAGCTTAATGCATCCAATAGTGAATTATATACTTATAGGGTGCCTACGGATATCATTACTACTATAAAGGAGGTGATTCGATTCAAAATAAGGGCCCTCCCTGTTCGATATCTAGGAGTCCCATTAGTTACTCGAAAACCTATAGAGGATGACGGTTACGCCTTGTTTTCTCAGATGCAGGGTAAGCTGCGGCAATGGTCCACTAAAAATCTAAGCTTCGCAGGTAGACTATAGTTGATCCGATATGTGATACACGAGATTGTCAACTTTTGGTATAGGCAACTTATCCTTCTTGGTGGTGTAATCAAAAAGATCAAGCAAATTTGTTCTCGATTCTTCTGGAAAGGGAGCAACACTCCAGCTACTGACCCTAAAGTACAGTGGAAACAGATTTGTCTTCCAAAAGCCGAAGGGGGACTAGGTCTTAAAGACTTACATACATGGGGCAAAAACTTCTCCTTTATTCTCATTCGAAATCTTCTTGCTAATCATGACTCGTTGTGGGTGGCTTAGGTGCAGAATTACACATTTAAAGGGCATGATTTTTGGTCTGTTGCACCTCAACCCTCGATGAGTTGGAGCCTACACAAGTTGCTCAAGCTGCGAACCGAGGCTATATACTTTTTCGCTTCCTACAACAACTTAGCTGTGATCACTACTAGTGCGATCCAGAGCGAATTGCGCAACAAACGTGATAAAGTCGCGTGGTAGCAATTGGTCTGGTTTCCTCAGCACGTGTCTAAACACGTTGTCATCCCTTGGCTTGCTCTTCTCGGGCGTCTAACAACAAAGGACGTACTTTAGGATTGAGGAGTTGTCTTTAATGCCCTTTGTGTGCTTTGTGGTGATGCGGATGAGTCACATTCCCACTTGTTTGCTGAATGTAATTTCTCCTTGCTAGTTTGGAAAGAGATCATCTCCTTGAATGGTTTGGCGCAACTCGTCACTACATGGGAGGATGAGATTGTGTGGGTTACCATACACATGATAGGAAAGTCTTTGGGCACGTTCGTACTTTGCATTTCATGGAATGTAACCATTTATCTTATTTGGGAGGAGTGAAACCGTCGGCAGTTTAGAGGTGAGTCTTAGAATGTTTTCGAGATAGTCAATGTAATTAGGAGCATTGTTGGGATAAAACTTTTACATAGATGTTCAAATAGGAGCATACTTGTAAATAACCCTCTTTGTACATCTTTGGGGCAGTATAGGACATTGATTTGTAACATCTTTTTGATTCTTGGATAATAAAACACACGAAATTATCCAAAAATTTGTATTATATACTGTAATTTTATAGTTTTTATATTTTTACAATTTTTGAATTTGCATGTTGCATTACACTTTCTAATAGTGTCACATGGTGCTTTATGATAAGGTAAATTACAAGAGATTATCATTCAACTTTTTTCTCACTCCTATTTTACTTATTGAATTTTAAATATTTTATTTGATAACTAAAATTTTGAAGTGCTCAGGTTTACTCGTCCATTAAATCAGACACATGAGAGCGATGTGACAATCACATGTGTTGATGTTGACTGCTTTTTACTTATGTGGCAACCACATGTCGTCCACATCATTTTTATTTTTTAAATTTTATCTTCATCCCTAAAGATAAAAACTTTTAGAACTTTATCCATATGTCACGCTAGCATCATAACCGTCGTTTTTCGACATCTTCTCTGACTTTTCTAGACACCAACAAACCCATCTCATTGTCTTATTCC
The DNA here is from genome assembly GCA_019671005.1 of Hibiscus mutabilis. Lineage (NCBI taxonomy): Eukaryota > Viridiplantae > Streptophyta > Magnoliopsida > Malvales > Malvaceae > Hibiscus > Hibiscus mutabilis. Next base: position 48,903,830 of record CM033748.1, on the reverse strand, counting down.
ACTATACCAATTTAGTTTTTTCAAAAATTTCTTTAAAACTCACTAAATCCCAAACCACTTTGATCTACAATCTTCACCTTTCGATCAACATGGAATCAAGATATACAACTCATCTCCTCCTTCTCCACCTCCCTAGTCCCCACTGGATTTGAAAGAAGATGCTCTATCGCCGAAAAATTGAAGAAAGTTTGATTGGCTTGTAGAACGCTCGAATCAATCTTCCGAATAACTGTCAAGAGGGTTGAAAGTTGTTTCTCGAATGAATTGGCTAAACCAAAAACAATAATAGACAATTTGCACGATGATTTAGAGTGGTTCAACTACCCAACCGAGTCTACGTCCACTACCTTAGTACACCACTAAGGATTTTCCAATTCACTATTGAATTCTTCCTTTTTTCTCGGGATCAAGATGCAACCCTTACAACCCTATCTTTTCAAGGGCTAAGATAGACCACTCTAGTTTTTTCTTAGGCTAAACTAGAATCTCTCCCTTTTACAAGGTTTGTTTGGTAAACTAAATACCTCACAAGGTGGGTGTTTACACAATTGAGCTCACAAGAAAGAGTGAAAGATAAAACAAATAAAATTACTCTATACAAATATTTACAAGAGAAATAATGAAAATAGGACTTAAACTCAATTTCTCTTGAACATTAAGCTTGGATGTGCTTTCTCTACATCTTCAAGTGTTCAGCTTCCCTTTTATTGATTTGAATGAGCTTGTGGCTGTTACTAGCCGTTAGGGATAATTTGGAGCTTTTGGGGATATTTCCAGCCTTTCGAGGTAGTTTTGGGCAGTGGGTATCGATACACGTGATGTCCATATCAATACTTGTATTTAAATTAGAGAACTAGCCATTGCAAACCGTTGGGCGTACCGTACGTGATACTTCTGTATCGGTACAACACTAGGGGTATCAGAATGTTGCATAATGTATCGGTACCAAAATTCCTCTCTAAAATTCTAGAAGCAAACACGTATCGGTACATGCAAGGCTGTATCAGTACGACTATACGTTTTTGACTGTTTTGGGTAATTAAACATGTATGCAAGTCAAAAACATTTTACAAAACACATTTACTTTGTTATATAGAAATAATAGCTCAACAATCTCCCCTTTTTGATATAACAAAACATTTGAAAAATTATTTTTGAGATTGCTCCCCTTAGAAAAATAATTTTTGAAAAAGAGAATATTTTAGAAAAATATTTAAAGGCTCCCTTTTTTTTCTTTTTGAAATTAATTTTTTAAACTTATCTCTCCCCCTTTTGTTATGTCAAAAAATAATTTCAAAACAAAATTTGAAATCTCATTAAGTTCAAAACACCAAATGTTGAAAATTGAAGTACCAATTGATAAACATACCAATTGTTGGTGTAAAATAAAAATGAAGATAAGATATTTTCTTTTTTAAAATCAAAGATCCCCCTTAATCAAAGCATTCCATTTTAATAATTTTGGTTCAAATGCTTGGCTCTTAAATGACATTGAATTTCAAGATAAAATCAAATTAAGAGCATGTAAAATTCAATTTATCCAAGACTTAAAAAAACCTTTATGCAAACATATGAATGAAACCATTGGACTCATATGCATAAAGTACTCAGATAATGTCATGCTATTTAGATATTGAAATAAAAAATACATAAATGCATGAACATTAATCAATCAAAAATAGATAACAAAAAATATAAAATTAAAAGCATCAAGCTTAGAGGTTACCCATTTTCTTCACTTGCGTGACTAGAGCATTTCCAAGTCTTTGCATTTCTTTCCATTGCTCCAACATACCTACAAGATACATTTATTTGGATTTTGGTATCCAAATTGCTTTAGATCCATGTACATTAATTTCAATGTCTCTAATTCCTTTAGGAACCCATACTTGTCTAATCCTATAAGTTTTTCTTTTCTTTATAGGACAAGTATGTAAAGAATGACTCTCATAATGGAATTGTGAGCATTTTGCCATTATGTGACAAGATAAATTATTAAAAATAATTTCTTTTTCTTTGTTAAGCTTTCAAGCTTAACTTTCAAATCAAGATTTTCTTTTTCTAAAACTCAATTGCTTGCGTTTGAAAACTCTAAATCATTTTTCAAAATTTCATTTTAGTTTTCAAAATCCATCTTTGTTTTTAAAAGAAAATCGTTTTCAAATTCAAGTTTAGAAATTATTTTCTTAAATTTATAATTCATGGTCTCAAATTCCAAAAATAATTCATCGAATACATCTTGTAACTCATCAAATGAATATGAATTTGGATCACTAGAGTTAGAAGATACCTTGGGCTCGTTGAAAGCCAAAATACCATCCACCTTAGGGATTGAGAGGAGGTTTGCACAAGATGAAGCACCATCATTCTTTTCTTCTTTCTTGTTGCCATAGAGTTTCTCAAGCTTCTCTCATATTTCTTTGGCACTTTTCATGTGGAGACCTTCTTGGAAACATCATCATTGAGGCCACAAAGAGGAGTGTGCATGGCCTTGGTGTTTAGCTTTGCCTTCGTGTCATTTGCACTCTTTTGCTTCTTCTTCTTCTTAGGAGCTTTCAAGTAACCATCTTCAATGATATTCCAAACCTCAAAATCGAGAGATTTGATAAAATACTTCATGACATTGCTCCATTAGAAGTATGCTTCTTCTTCGAAGAGCAGGGGACACAAGATAGAACGACCTTTTTCAAATCTTGCCATTTTTCTTGATCGGTGGACTTCGAGTAAATGATCTTTACTCTTGAATATTAGTCCTTCGATAGAGACGAGGCTCTGATACCAATTGATAGGCTTATAGCACGCTCGAATCAATCTTCCGAATAACTATCAAGAGGGTTAAAGTTGTTTTTAAAATGAATTAACTAAATTGAAAAAAATAATAGACAATTTGTACAATGATTTATAGTGGTTCGACTACCCAACCGAGTCTACATCCACTACCTTAGCACACCGCTAAGGATTTTCCAATTCACTATTGAATTCTTCTATTTTTTCTCGGGATCAAGAGGCAACCCTTACAACCCTATCTTTTCAATGGCTAAGATAGAACAACTCTAGTTTTTTCTTAGGCTAAACTAGAACCTCTCCCTTTTACAAGGTTTGTTTGGTAAACTAAATACCTCACAATGTATGTGTTTACCCAATTGAGCTCACATGAAAGAGTAAAAGATAAAAACAAATAAAATCACTCTCTACAAATATTTACAATAGAAAAAATGAAAATAGGAGTTAAATTCAATTTCGCTTGAACATTAAGCTTTGATGTGTTCTATCTACATCTTCAAGTGTTCCGGCCTTTCTTTTATTGATTGGAATGAGCTTGTGGCCGTTATTAGCCTTTAGGAGTATTTTGGAGCCGTTGGGGACAATTTCCAACCGTTTGAGGCAGTTCTGGGCAGTGGGTATCTGTACGCGTGATGTTCGTATTAGTACATGCATTTAAATTAGAGAACTAGCCGTTGCAGACCATTAGGCATACCTTACGCGATACTTCTGTATCGGTACGAAACTAAGAGTATCGATACACTGTATAGCATATTGGTACTAGAATTTCTCTCTGGAATTCAGGAAGCAAGCCCGTATCGGTATAGGCAAGACTCATATCGGTACAACTGTACGTTTTTTTTACTATTTTGAGTAATTAAACATGTATGCAAGTCAAAAATACTTTACAAAAATAATTTTACTTTGTTATATTAAAATAATATCTCAACAGAGTTCAAAATTAATTTTTTTTTTACAAAAATGGTGAAAGTTTTGAGGCCATTTCATAATTTTTAAAAAAACAAATATGCAGTCAGAATGTCGTTAATTATTCAACGACATAATAACCTAAACAAAAGTAATTCAAAAGTTCAGTGATTAAATTAAATTTTTCTAGAAATTTTAATAACTAAAGTTCAGTGATATTGTCGCCTTTATCTTAACCGGGAACTAAACAACGGAAACATAAAGTGGTTACTGAACATAACTCAAAAAATATAATAATTGAAGGATTTGTTTGACAATTAAACCAAACATTAATTACTTTGATCTCCGTTAAAAGAGATGCATTGTCCGCTACCTAACCCTTCCTTGTGCGGTTGTTTAGGTGCCATTCTCTTACATTTTTCTTCTTTCAAATTAAAAAAATAAAATAAATCTTAGCATCAAACAAGACAGCAAGTGATGTTGGAAGAATCAATGTCGTCGTCAGCCGTACCTTCTCCTTCCCTCTGGGCTTCCATTTTCAGCTGGTTTACTCCCACCGTTTTCTTTGTCTTCGTTAACCTCACCATCGGCACCATCTTCTTCACTTCCTCCTTAGCTTCCAACAAGCCCTCCTCTTCCGCCGCCGGTGGTGGTGGTGGTGGTGTCGGCGAAGGAGATGAAAGAAACGACCCCAGACTCGTTAGATCCCCATCTGTTTTACAAAGGCTGAAATCTATCAACATGTATTCTCATAGATCCGAAGAGCCCGTGAGTTTCAGTTCCAGAATCCCGGATGTCGGCGCCGATTTCCATTTCTCGTTTCAACAACAAACCACCCCAGAATGGCAGCAGCAGCCTTCGTCGCCGCCGCCGCAAATCGATGGATCTCCTTCTGTTTTTCAAAGGCTTAAGTCGATCAATCTGTATGGCTACTTCTCACCGGAACAGAAAACCCATGGAATCAGCTCACATTACACTCCTGATGAAGAAATAAAAGAACCCGAAGCAGTTCAAGATGTGAGCAGCGATTTACGTTTCTCTTTTCAACACCAAACCCCGCCGTCGCAGCCGGAAGGAGGCCGTGAAGAAACACAAGAAGTACAAGGCCGTGAAGAGCGAGGGTTTGAAGAAACATACAGTGAGGTAAATGTTAACAAAAGTGAAGTCGCGAGGACCAAATCTGACGTCGAACCGGCGTCCGGCGTAGTACCGACAAAGCTGTCGAAGAAGATGAGGAAATCAGCGAGCCTCAAGTCACCGTTCTCGCATTTCGAGGAAGAGGACATCATCGAAACCCGACGGCCGGCCACCGTGAGGGAAGGGAAGGTTAAAGCTACGGAGGAGGACGATGAGGTGGACGCGAAAGCGGACGATTTCATCAACAAGTTCAAGCAACAGTTGAAGCTGCAAAGAATGGACTCCATTATCAGGTACAAGGAGACGGTGAATAGAGGTAGTGGAAGGTAAAGTAAAGTAAATTAAGCGTAGATTTATTACCAGTATTGTTTAATTACATCTGCTTCAACTTTGTGTTAAAAAAAACATGGAACTTTCCTTTTCGTTTCAATGGCGTTTTTAGAGTATTTCCCCATCATATCCATGGCGTTTTTAGATTGTTTTTGCCATTGCCATTATCTTTTAGCCTTTTGCTGCTAGCATAGAGTCACAGAGAAAGTGTAACTGTGCTTAGGATGTTCATTATTGGTTTTATTCGATATTTAATGACTTAATAGTCAAAGTTCTCAAATTATATATATATATATATATATATATATATATATATATATATATATATTTTGCGTATACTACATTTTGAGCTAATTAGTTGCTTAATTTTTTTTCGTGGCCCATTTAAGATTTTTTTCATCAACGGTCGTTAAAAAAAATTCGTTATCGAATCAGAACATAATATGTGGCATGTTTTTATGTATATTTTTTATTTTTGATTTTTTTTAAAATCTCAAAGGTTTAATTTTTTTTAATCAAATCCCCAAAGCATATATCTCTCACTGTCGGACGTTCTCAACAAGTCGGTGGTTCATCGTTTTCCGCCCAAGGCGTCATGTACTTCACCGTTCGACATCTGTCATCCTTTACTTGTCACCAGTCGACTTTTTTTTCTTCATCGTTGGGTGTTCGTCAATGGTGCAATCGACGGTTTATTTGTCTGTTTTTGACAACGAGATGATGAAATTTTTAGTAGTAGAGGTCCGATGAAGACAAAAGTGACTAGTGATGGTTGAATCGGTTGTCAGAGTGGAGGAATTCAGAAATTTACGGTAATGTTTTAGGGTTTTTAGAGAAATTATTAAATACTAAACTCTAAATTCTAATCATAAACTTTAAATTTTAAATCCTACACACTAAACCCTTAAATCCTAAACTCTAACCTAAAATCTTAAACTCTAAAATTGAAAAGCTTGCATAAAATAAAATTTACACAAGCTTATATATCAAAGTATTTTTTTTGACGTGAACCGAAACTAAAACGTCTTTTATATGTTTTACTTGATATTTTTAATAATGTGGCACGACACTTTGGTTCTCCAATTTCTATGCTTCGCCTCAATGCCAAGAAGCAACGGAAACAATAGCAATTAGGAAAAGTCATAGTGTTGAATCGAGTCAAGTTAATAAATTAATCGAGTTAACTAGTTCTTTTTATAATTTAAGTTTTATTTGAATTTTTTTGAGTGGAGTTGAATTGTTTGAGTTTTTGTTTAAATTTAATTATAAATATTTATAAATGTTATGGCACTAATTGGCTCTAACTTTCGAGTTAAACGAATTTTTATTACCATATATGATAAGCATGTATATTGTTGTTAATGCTAAAGATTTGTGAGCGCGTATAAATCTCACATTGGGTAAAAAAGTTTTCCTAGAAGAGTATTTAAAGAGTCTTTCCTGTTCCTCTTTGTTAAATGGTAGGATGACAAGGCTCTCGCACGTGTGTTGCCGCTGTTTGACGGACTCGGTTAAGGGTGTTCAAACATTCAGTTTGGTTAATAACTGAATTTTAAAAAAATTTAACCATTAACCGAACCAATTTTTTCAAAAATTATCAATCGAATTGAACTAAATTCAGTTAATTCGGTCGATTTTCGAACTAATAAAAAATTTTGATAAGTTTTTTAGTTTTGATTTAAAATAGTAATTTAAGTAGCAATAAATTGAAAATATGTTTTTATTACATGTTTTTTTTTATTTTTAAGCTTTATTTTTTGGGGTTGAACTTAAAATTTACATTAAATATAACTATTTGGTTTTAAATATTATGAGCTGTTATTATAATTTAAGCTTAAAATTAAAAATATATTAAAATGTTGGTTAATTATTTGGTTTTAAATAGTATGAGTCGTTTTATTGGCGTTTTTAGAGTAGTTTCCTCTGTATCCATGGCGCGTTTAGATAGTTTCTCATTGTCATTGCCATTGCCATTGCCATTGCCATTGCCGTTTTCTTTTTGGTTTTTGCTGCTAGCATAGTCATAGAGGAAGCTAAGAAGTTACAGGTGAACAAAATTTGATTAAATAATGTTGATTTTTTTATTTGACTCGAAAAAAATTGATTTAACTTGAATTGTAATTATATAAATTTGGCTCGACTCGAATTTTTTATTGAATTATTAAATGAGTCTCGAATAACTCGAAGTTTTTAATAATTAGTAGATTATTTTTCAAGTTTGAGTCGAGTCCATCAATTCTGCTTGATATATGTATATCTCATATGAAGAAATATATATGTATATAGTTTATGATTACATAAAATCGTTTAAATTAGAATCAATTAGTACTAAGAGTGAGCAAAATTCAACTAGACTAAAAAAATTCAAATAAAATTTGAGTTATCAAATAGGACTCGAATAACTCAAATTTTTTAGTAATCAATGGATAATTTTTTGAGTCTAGTCTCTCAATTTTGCCTATATATGTATATCACATATGAAAAAATATGAGGATATATATATATATATATATGTATATCATATATGATTACAGAGAGTCGCTTAAATTGGAACTAATTAGTACTGTAACACTATAAATATTTACAATTAAATTTGAACAAAAACTTGAGTAATTAACTCGAAAAATTTTCAAATAAAATTTGAGTTATAAAATAGCACTCGCAAATTCGACTAACTCAATTTTTTTTGACTCGACTTATTTGAATACTCACCCTTAGAGGAAGTGTAACTGTGCTAAAGTTGTTCATTATTGGTTTTATCCGAAACATCATGCCGATCAAAACTAAAACGACATCTTTTATCAGTACACCACAAATTTGATTGATCTAAATTTGATATTTTAATAATGTGGCATAGCACTTTGGTTCTCCCATCTCTATGCTTTGACTCAATGCTAAGCTGAAAGGGAAATTCTAAAAAAATCAATTTAATTTAAGGTTAAAAATAACGGATGAATTATAATAGATAATGTTATAAAAAATTAAACTTAATATATATTATTTTAAGTTGTATGCGTAATATTATACATTTTGATAATATTTTTTTGCTACAACCACTTTACCAATCAATAAAAGACCCTAACCCTAAGCCCTAGGATTAAGATAAAGTAGGTAACTTTGTGTGGTGGCACTGCCTGCCAACTGGTCCCCGGGCTGAGCCTGCAGCCTCATGACTATTTGCATATTTAAGCATATGAAAAAGATGGTAGCTTCATCCTTCTCCCAACTTTAATGCTCCCCTCCCAATAACAACTGCTGCTCCACTGCCGGCCATTTCTTTGCTTAGCTTATCCATGGGTGCCCAATCATGCTATGGTTGTTAGAATCGGACCGATTGAATAGAAAATCGATGAGATGATTAAAAGTTAAACGAACCGTAACAAAACGGGCGAGTTTAAAGTGCGCTAAGTGTAGGGTACCGCTAAAAAAAAGTAAATTTTAAAATTTGTCTAAGAATTTAAAATGTTAGAGTATTTGATTATATTTTAGATTTATTTTTTTCGTGATTTTTAATAAATTTCGATACTTATAAAATAAGTTTCGGTATTTATTTTTTATAATATTTTAAGTTCTTGAACAAAGTATCGAAACTTATCAAAAATTACGAAAAAACAACCTAAAATGTTATCTAAAAGTCTATTATTTTAGGTTCTTGGACAAGTTTCGAAACTTGTCTTTTTTTAGTCGCACCCCAGATTCACGGGTTATAAATGGTTAAAAGTCGAGATAAAACGAAAAAAATGTAGCAATTCTCATACTTTTATATATTTGTATTATATTTAGGAAATATAAATCCTCTACCTTTTTTGTGCCTATTTTATGTCTCCCTATTAAAAATTTAGGTTTAAGATTTAAGATTAAGGGTTAGGATTTAAAGAATTGGGTTTAGGGTGTATTTTTTAGAGGGTAGGATTTATAATTTAAAATTTAAAATTAAGGGTTAGAGTTTAAAATTTAATTTTTTAGTGTTGAACATAGCAAGAGACACTGAAAAGGAACAAATAATTTTTGTTCGTATTTAGGGGGTCAAATGCATACAATACAAAAATATGAGTAGACTTTTAATGTCAAGCTCTCCGAGAGTTAAAAGCAATCTTTCTATTTTAATTTATCTGAATTTGATTTTCGTATTTTATGAAACTAGAAAGTTAATTTGAACATATAATATTATCGGATATTATCGTTAAACCGTTGATGTGTATTATGTAATAATATGGTGTGACATAAACGATGATTAATGTTGCATATACTGATAAATTGGAGATGAACTTAGAATGCTCAAAAGCTTGAGAACCAATTTAGAATGAGGGTCATAATTTGAGGATAAAATTAAAACGTTCAAAAGTTTATGGACCAATTTAAGATGAGGGTCATAGTTTAGAGAAGTATAATACAATTAACTCAATTTAATATGATAAAATATTTTAAGCTTATTTAGTAATTTTAATAACAAAAATGCAACGTTGCCGGATTTAATGTTATTATCATACATTAGATCTATTAATTGGATAAATCATGTTGATTTTAGATTGGTTAATTTATGTTAATTTAGGTTTTAAAATTTGGCTTGTTTTTTGTTCGAAATATTTTGGGTTCAAGTTTTATTGAATTCAAATTATACCGTTCAGTTTTTTGAGTTTGATTATTTTGAGTTTGAGTCATTTCGAATAAAGTCTATTTAGACTTGTCCACGAATTTTAAGTCCAATCATCTTATGTTCAAATCATTTTAGATTTATATTATTCTATGTTCGGTTCAAATCATTTTGAAATAAAATATTTTTTTGAATAATGGGTAAACTGCACCAGGTATCACTAAACTATAGACACTGACTCATTTTTGCCACCGAATTTTCAATTGGTTCAATTTTAACATTAAACTTTGATTCTATTTAAATCCTGCAAAATGACGTTGTTTTAGTGCAATTATTTTGATGTTAAATGTCTCAAAATAACGTCATTTTGGTGCACGAAAATATGGAAAAATTTGCGCTTGGTGAGATTTGAACCTAGAAACTTTAAAATCTAATACAAACACCTAACCACTAAACCAAATTAATAATTTTCTTTTATTTTTAACAAAAATAATATATATGCCAAACAACAATTGAGATTAATACAATTTATTTTATTATATAAATAATATAAATATATTATTTGTAAAATAAATATATTAGAAATGATATCAATATATATAAATAATAAATGGCCAAGATTATTTCCTTATTTTTTTCTAAGTGATAATCTTCACATTTTCTACTGTTAATCTCATCCATCCATTTATCTTCATCCAATGGTCCAAAAAAGGTGTAAAACTTTCAAGTTTTACATAATGTAAAACCCTAATCCCTAAATAATATTTAAATATATAAATAAATAAGATATTATTATAAAACTAAAAAAAACATTTTAAAAAAACCCCCAAAATTTCAAAAAAAAACTCAAATCCATCAAAACCCTAATCAAAAATCTCAAATCCACCCATTATCGCAGCCAATCGTCACGCTGCCGCTCACCCTTCTACTGTCAGACCCCATCATAGATTAACCCTCTCTCGTATCATTGAACGTGCCATTGATTGTCTAAAACGTCTAGCGAAAGCTATGAATCTCGAAATCGATGACCAATGAAATTGTGGGACGAACATCGAACAACGAAAGACAAACTACGAACAACGTCCCGTGACGAGATGAGGCAACTTCAATATGACAACGACGTCATGATCGACAACGATAGTGGGTGGATTTGAGATTTATGGATTAGGGTTTTGGTGGATTTTTTTGTAAATTTTTGAAATTTTGAGTTCCTTTTTGAAAATTAGTTTCTTAGTTTTTATAATAATATATTATTTATTTATGTATTTTAATATTATTTATATAATAAAAGATTTTATTATTATGATATGTATTAATATTATTTCTAATAATTAATATTAGTTATATAATAAATAAATTAAATTAATGTCAACTACAGTTTAACATATATATTACGTGTGTTATAAACAAAATATGAATGTTAAATTGGCTTGGTGGTTAGGAGTTTACCTTAAATTCTAAAGATCCAATTTCAAATTTTATTGAGTGTAAATGTTTCCAGATTTTCTATCAGTAAAATTACGCCTTTTTGGACCATTTAGTATTAAAATAGCTGTACTAAAACGATGAGGACAACATCCAAATCATCATGTAACAAAAGTTTGATGTTAAAATTGAACCAATTGACCAAATTTAATGTTCCTGTGTAACTTTATTGATGTAGAAGATTGCTGCTTTAACTACTTCATGATCAATGCTTGGCCGCAGAGGGATTCGATTCTACAAGAAGTCATGAATGTTATTGACTGGATGGGGATTACATTAGCTGCCATTGGCACCGTAGGTAATGCGAAGAGATCACTGCATATTCATACATTATAAGACGGTCCGTTCTGACAGTAAAAAAAGATATTTCACAAATGCTTATAAAAAAATTTACCGTCATTGTATAGACATAAATAATTTTTTTCAAAGCGAGATTATTTAGGGGTTTATGATTTTAGTTTAGAATTTAGGGATTTAAATTGTTGGATTTAAATTTAGTGTTTAATGTTAGAGTTTTAGGATTTTAGATTAAGAAATTAGATTTTAGTTTGGAAATAGACATACTTGTGTAAATATATTAACACTGATAATGTATTAAATATTCACCCTTGAAGAAAAAACAAAAACAAATCCACAATATATTTTACATTAAGCAATGTATGGAGTAACTCCTGAAATAATAGTAAAAGCGAGAGATGTAGTCGAATCGAATTAAGTTTTCATTAAAATAAGATCTTCTTCTTTAAGTGTGTTTTCTTCTCGGTAAATATACATTTTATATCTAAGTTTAGTTTTAATAGTATTTAATTTGATACATGTCAATAACCTCTAGAGCAAGTGGTTAAGAGCTCTCCGTTGGTACCTCTTCCTCCCCTAGATTGTGGATTCTAGACTCATTAGGAACAAATTTCCCCGTCCTCTCCCTTAGGTAGGATTTGTTCCAAAAAAAAATTTTGATACCTAAGTTTTTTCTCCAATTAGGTATCTGAATTTGATTTTTAGTTCAAATTAATAAAAAAATAGATTCGGAAGTTTTAGACATATTTGCGGATTCAGATTCGGCCAATTTTATTTTTTTGTCTAAATTGATACTTATGGTTATTTATTTGAATCATAAAGTTAAGCTCACATACTAATTTGAATCAGGATGCCAAGTTCAGATACTAAATTAAACCTAAAAACTAAATTCAAATATTTAATTAGAAGAAAAAAGAACTTAGATACCAAATTCAAACCATGCCCCCAAAAGTATATTTACTTGCATTTAACACATGCTACCTCTAAAACTGGCGTTTCTTCAACCTTTCTAATGAACTTCTTTGAAGGTCACATTAAACCCTTTTCATATATTCACTCTATAGAGTTTAATTTAGCTTTAATCATGACTCGCCAACTTCGAATTGTTTTTCAACATGTCCTTTTCATTGTATTAATTTTTCACATACTCATAGTAGCAGCTTTAATTGTTCAAAGTTCAAACCCCCACCCAATTTGCCTATATATTGAGCTGCCACATATCCACTTCAACAACTCGTATTACTTTTGCAGTTTAGCTCAATAATCTTCAATTCTCATCTCTTTGGAACTTCAGAGGAGAAAAGAAGAAAAAAGGGTTTTCTTTTCTGGTTTCTAAATCAATGGGTCTTTCCCTGAAACATGAGGTTTTTGGTCATGGCAACACCATTGAACCAAAGCTTGAACCGTCCAATAAACCGAATAGTATCATTATACCAGAGAAACCCACCATCAAACCCCCTAAACCGGTGGTGTTCTGTTCTCCCAGGCCTGTAACCGAGCTTGATTCTGCTGCAACTAAGCTTCAGAAGGTCTACAAAGGCTATAGGACAAGAAGGAACCTTGCCGATTGTGCTGTTGTGGTTGAGGAGCTCTGGTTAGTGGTTTTTTCGGGGGTTTTCGGGTTTTTTTCGATTTCGAGTTGTTAGTTTGGTTCTTTCTTATATTGATTCAACGTTTGCAGGTGGAAAACCTTGGATTCTGCAGCATTAAGAAGGTGTTCGATTTCGTTCTACGACATCGAGAAACAAGAAACAGTGATGAATAAGTGGTCAAGGGCCAAAACTAGGGCTGCCAAGGTACTTAAAATACATATAGTTAGTAGTTAGCTTCTTTTCATTGGTTCTAACATGCTGTTTTAAGACTAAATGGAACATCCTTTTGGATTTTGTAGGTAGGAAAGGGTTTGTCTAAGGATGAAAAGGCTCAAAAACTAGCCCTGCAACATTGGCTTGAAGCTGTATGATTTCCCACTTGTTAATCTGTAATCTAGCAGGCTAAGTTGATTGTGAATTGTTTGTTAATTTGCTGATTCAAGCTTTTATGTTGTTGCAGATTGATCCGCGGCATCGGTATGGACACAATTTACACTTCTACTATGATGTCTGGTCTGAAAGCAAGAGCACACAACCTTTCTTCTACTGGTAATTGATTTCCGTAAAACTGAACTAAAAATTTCCATTAGTGAAGGTTGCTCCTTTTAACCATTACATTCTGATATATGAAATTTGTTCTTCGATCATGTAACCGTAGGTTGGATATTGGTGATGGCAAAGAACTAAGCCTTAAGAAGTGTCAAAGAACTGATCTACAACGGCAATGCATTGAATATCTTGGACCAGTGAGTCTTTATTTAGTTTTATCCCATGTGAAAATGTAGCAATTCATTTTGAAAGTTGTTTTTTTAGGAACATTTCGTGATCGTATCTGTTTTTTCTTGCTTGCAGAAAGAGAGGGAAGCATTCGAAGTGGTTGTGGATGGTGGAAAGCTTGTTTACAAGCAATCCGGAATACTTGTTAACTCCAGTGGTGAATCCAAGTGGATTTTTGTGCTTAGCACATTGAGATCCTTGTATGTCGGGCAGAAGAAGAAAGGCGTTTTTCAGCACTCGAGTTTCCTTTCCGGTGGGGCTACGACTGCAGCCGGAAGATTGGTGGTTTCTCAAGGAGTTCTCGAGGTAAATGTTATGCAAACTGCAATTGCCTGCATTTACGAGTTCGAAACACCAGATAAATAAACACTAAACCCGAATTCCAAAACGAACTTAGTTTATGTGATCCCTAGTGTTTGAACATATGGAATAATGCTGATTTTCATCTTTCTTTCCAGGCCATTTGGCCTTACAGTGGTCATTACCTCCCAACTGACGATAATTTCAAGGAATTCATTATTTTCCTTGAGGAACACAATGTAGATTTGACTAATGTTAAGGTAAAAACCAAAACATTCATGTTTTTGGGATGTGTTTAAGCTAAAATAATCATTAATCTTATCGATCTCTCGTTTCGTATGCAGAAATGTGCGGTAGACGATGACTACACATCGTACAAAGTTACTGCTAATGAATCCAAGCAGGACGAAATCGAAGTTCCAACGGCAACAGTTAGTCTTCGAAGTAGCAATGGCAAGAGAGCAGCCAATGGGGAAGCACCGGCATTCAACGTGGCTAACCGTTTGTCTTGCAAGTGGTCGACCGGGGTCGGTCCGCGCATCGGTTGCGTTAGAGACTACCCAATAGAGCTGCAATCACAGGCATTGGAACATGTTAACTTGTCTCCGAGACCTGTAAATGGTCACTTTGGAAACTGCGGTCCGATTCCTTCACCGAGACCGAGCCCCAAAATTCGAGTCTCGCCCAGGCTTGCTTACATGGGACTCCCTAGTCCAAGGGTGTCATCTGTGGTCGGTAATTGAAAACTTTGGGCTTATGCCTACAGCTTTGCAGCAAAAGTGTGCATTGCAGATAGGTGAATGGGAAGGGATCTAAATTCTAACCAAACATTCTTTGTTCTTTGATTTGTTTAATTTGCTGTTATCAATCAATTTTTTTTTGAATAGTGTTATCAATCAATTCTTTGTGTAACAATGACTAAATAATAATATTCCTTTCCCCCCCTCTTTTTCCTTGTGTGATATAATAATATGATATTAATACGAGTTAATTGCAACACGTCTTTAAATTAGGGCTCTCATTTTAATTTAGTCCCTTAACTTTTGAGTGTTTCAATTTTATCCCCAATCTATGACTCCCATTTTAAATTGATACCTCAAACTTTTAAATATTATAATTTCATCCCTAAACCGTGTCACTCATCCTAAATTAGTCCTCAAACTTTTGAACGTTCCAAATCCATTCTCAAATTATCTTTTATGCCATATTATATTATTACATATCAATGTTTACTTAACAATTAACCATTTTTATAATAATTTTATTAACATAGAATATGATTGACATATACTGATAATTCTAATAAAATTAAAATATTAAAATATTTGAGAATCTGTTTAGAATAAGAGTAAGAGTCATAATTTGGGATGAAATTGAAATGTTAAAAGTTTGTGGTTAATTTAGAGTAAGGGTCGTCGTTTGAGGATAAAACTGAAATATTCAAAAAATTAGAGACTAATTTAAAATGAAAATCATAGTTCGGAGGTATATGATTCAGTTATCTCTCTATATGATACCCAAAACATAAATATATTAAAAGCTATATTAACATATTTATTAATGTTTGTTGATACAAGATATAGTGATTGAGGTTGATGATTATTAGAGTTTGCGTCTTGTTCGTGTTTAATTGATGAATATATAAAATTAAAGTTATTTTCGGTGGACTTTGATTTAAAGTAAAAGGTCCAGTTTGAATGATTTCATTCCTTATAAGTTTTCTTTTTAGTTGTTTTTGACGCTCCAATGTCGTATGAGGGCGAGGAGCAGCCCCATTGAACATGTTGAAGGCTCTAAACGGTTATGTTCTTCTGTCCCTTCTTTTTAGATGTTTTGAATGCCCAATCTCTTTCGGATGAAGTCCTTGATGATATTGAGTGTAAGAACTCGATTCTGTCCGGGCCTTTGAGCCCAATAATAATACTCATACCAAATCATTTTTTACAGACCCAATAACTAATACCTAATAATATTCATTACAATCCAATATCCATTACAAATATACCCACTCACAAATAACACAACCTAAACTAGTCAGCAAACTTTAGTCCCCAACCAAAACCCTAGCCGCCGTCAAGTCAATCAGCCACCCTCTACTGCCTCCGCCTTACCGACTTCGGCAGCCATCTACATCGCCACCATCCAAAAACCCCAAATAACCTCAAATAGATCCCAATCGAAACCCTAAATTTAAATTAAATCCAAAATAAACCCTAAACAAAAATCCATCACATCCTTTTCCCTTTATCTGCCACCTTATCCCTGCCACCACCGCCATAAACCATCATCACCCTCATACGTGACCGACCGAGAGCCCATCTCCTGCCCTTTAAATCGACCACCTACAGATTCAAAAGGGGGTTAGTGAAAAAATTAAGAGATTCAAACAAAAAATAAACAAAAAAAAACAAAGATCGAAAGAAAAGAACGAAAAATAGATTCAAAAAAAGAAAAAAGAGACGGGTTTTTTAGATCCGTGTAAATAAAAAATCAAACCACTCAAACCTTTTCATGTACTGCGGTCGTCGTTCGCGGCGATTCTCCGTCGCCGGTGAATGGCGGCCCACGGTGAACTTCGGGCAATGACCGGGCTAGGCAGAGACTAGGGGTAGAGTAGTTGGGAGAGTTTTGATAATTTTTTTAGAATTTCCGATGCAAATAGGATTTTTGGGCAAAAAAAAGGTATTTAAGGGAGTTCAAAACGACGCCGTTTAAGGCTTATGTAACCCGCGCGTAGACCCGACCCAGATGAGAGGATCCGCACGTTTTGATTAATAGAAAAATTGCATCTTTGATCCTTTCGCTTCTGTATCCTTTATAATTTTGCATTTAAACTTTTGTTTTGTTTCATTTTAGTCACAGTTTTTAGCTTTTATTAATATTAATTATTAATATTAATATATTTATTAATTATGTTATTACTATTATATTATATAATATATATTTATATTATTATGTTATATATTATGTTGATTTTATTATTACTATTATTACATGCATTATTATTATTAATATATTATTATTTATTACTATTAACACCATTATTTATTTTCCATAATATACATATATACGTATGTTACTTCTATTACTATGTATATATCCATATATATATATATATTGCATCCATTCGGTTTTTATTAAATTTTAAATTAAATTAATTTTTATTATTAGAAATTCTCGTTAAAAATGTACTTCAAACTTAAAGGGGCGTCGCTTTCTCGTTAATCACTAATATAAAAACATCCTTTTAATCTTAATTTAATATTTGAAATAGTATTCCTTTATCCGGAGTCTCGCAAAATTATGTCTCGAACTTAAAAGGGCATAAATTTCTCGTTAATCCCATATAAAGGAGTATTCTTTTAAATATATTTTATGATAAAATTCATGCATTCAGGGACCACAATTTCCAAATTAAATACGAATTCGTAAATTTCCATCTTTAAAAAGCTACGTAATTGGCTAGGTATCAATTTTTGGGCGTTGTGGGGGTGCTCGCCCTTCCCCACACGTAATAGACTCCCGAATATATTTTTTTTTGTTTTCGTAGACTAAAACCCGTTGTTTTAATAAAAATGATACAAACAAGTTTTATTAAAATAATCGGGTTTTCAGGTGATCCAATCTCACATAAACTAAAAAGATTGGTGGCGGCTCTCATTAAAACCAAAATATTTTGTAAAAATGCGTCAAGCTCGCCGGGCTAGTTATTACAGCTTGACGACTCTGTTGGGGAACCCCTTTTAGAGAGCCAAGCCACAAATCGATTACTTTTTGTCTTAATAGGTGGAAATTATGACTTCGATTTAATTTAATTTATGATCCCTGGATTTTTATAGATGTTTTAATAAAATATGTTCTTCTATTTTTTCATATCATGAGCTCTACACCCGAGCTCTGTCCCTTGTAAGTGGGAGTGAGAAGCTATTCCTTCGTGAGGTATCGACTCTGTGTAAGATAGTGGATCGCTTCCGAGATACATCTATCCCTTTGTCTTCGTGAGGTTTTCATCTCCGTGCTGACTTAGGGAAATGTATCCCCCTGTGTTAGTATCTATAAACACGTACCGCTACGTGTCAAAACTAGAATGAGTAGAACCACGAACGATGTAACACAAGGGATGTCTGGTGGTGTATGCCACAACGCCCGCGAACCATAACGCACAGAACCACCTACGAACTGCGCAAAACCCTTTGCGATCTATGGGGGGCAAACAAGACCACGAGTAACATCGCGCCTCACCCGGTGACCACGTGGCTATACACGTGTTCACTACGGATATCGAAGGGAACCTAGGATGTCAAGTCATAGCCCATCCAATCAACGCGCCATGACAACCCTACCACGACACCTGTCCATGTAGCCTAAAATCGGATATACAGTAAAAAAAGAAAAGGAGATCTCCCAATCAAAGCAACATCACCACCCAAAATAAGAGCAACAAGCAAGCTCTGACTCAAAATAGCTACCTTAACCACCGTCGAGCCACCATCTCTGGTCCTTGATCATTTTGACCATTAAAAATTGGTGCGGTAAGCGTGGATCAAACATGCGACCTTTAGATTAATCGGTAAGTTTGAAGACCTTAGAGCATGGGTAAAGACAACCAAGAACATAAAGAACGGCCAATGTGGACACCTTGTCAGACCAACCAACAACTGTGACAGGTGAAAAAGCCACAGAGAATGATGCCTCAAGGGAATAACCAGTAGCAGTAGCTATTCAACAACTACAACAGTTTTAGCAGAATTTTCGACAGCAGTTTTGAGAGCAGCCTCCCCCGTGGTTTGCAGCAGGCTAGAGGGGCATCACCATCGGAAGATAATAACCAATAGTTTTTAGAAATGCAAGAAAGGATAAAAGAGTATGGAAGAAGCTTTACTTCTCTCGAAATAGCAGTTTGAGCAGCAATAAAAGTCCATACATGGGCGGGTTGAGCATTATAGAATCGCAGAAGAAATGAACGAAAGGTTAATTAGGCAATTGGCCAGAAAGGCCAAAAGTAAAGTAGTTCAAGATGAGCAGGCTCCCCCCAGTACGGTGCTGGGGAAGGGCAACCTCGAGAACCGAAAGAAGACTACGAAGACTCAGAGAATATGGACTATAGTCCCATGGAAGATGACGAGCAACAGGCGTTAAGGGCGAAGATGGAGTAACTTGAAAAGAATTTTTAGAACATCTAGAGCCTTCGGCAGGACGACCCTCTTCCGAACCCCCGAAGGTATAAAAATAAGCCCTTATATGTAGACATTTTAGAGCATCATGTGTTTACATCCTTTAAGGTCCCTAAGCTAATGTACAACGAAATGTACGACCCTCAAGATCACTTGTCGCATTTTTTGAATCACATAGATTTTTTGATGCCTCTGACCAAGTTAAATGCCAAACATTTTCCATGACCCTTAAAGACTCAGCCCATGCCTGGTACCTCCAGCTCCCAGCGAACTCAATTTCCATATTTGATCAGCTAGCATAACTATTCATGGGCCATTTCTTGGAGAACAAGGTGTTGGAGAGATTGTGGTCTATCTCATGTCTGTCATCCAGAATCTAGGTGAATCTTTACGTGAGTTTGTCCAGCGATTTCACACCGCAACCATGCAAACCAAATAAGCTTCCAACGATTTTATTATTTCAGCTTTCGTCAATGGTACCTCACAGCAGTATCTTAAATATAATTTTCTGGATCAACCACCAATAACATTTTCAAAATTATACGAGAAGGTTCAACCATACACTGAAAGTGAAGAAGCAGATAGCATGAGAGCCATGGCACATGGTTCGCAGTAGGAAACCTAGAGACAGGACGATCGAGGTCCCAAATGTGGCAGACCCCATCTTTATCAGGAAAGTGGTAGAGAGGGCCAACAGTTTTATTGTGTACCACAATATATTTAGCACAACAGTTAATCGTAGCGAAAAACACAGAAAAGCTAACAGTGCGAGACACCCCAAGAAAGATTATCCGCATACAGAACTTATCATGAGTTAACCGAGCCTCCTTCTTAGATACTACACCAGATTGAACACACTGGAATCTTAAGGCTGCCATTATCGATAAGAGAGAGAGAGCGCAGGGAGCGTTCCAAACAAAGTTACGAGTTTTACAAAGCTCAAGGCCACTCTACGGATGATTGCATACATCTCAGAAACACAATTGAGTTTGCAGTTAGAAATGGGGCATCTGGAGAGGTTTTTGGTTTCTCGCTACAGACAAACTGAGGATAATAGAGAGGCTCATCAGCCGCTATCGTAGGATAACAGAAGAAATAATCAAGGCAATAGGGGAACCATACACATGATAATCAGTGTAGACGAAAAATAAAACCATTCAAGCTCCAAGCGTAAGGCGCACATACAGGGGGTAATTTTAGTTTAGCATAAATAATGAAAAAACCAAAATGCGAAGACCCATGGTGAGTCTCATTCTTAGAGAAGGAAGAGGACAAAATTTTCAACGGAGAAGACAACGACCCCATCGTCATTTTAGTAAAGATAGCAGGGTTCACTGTAAAGAGAATTCTAGTGGATAAATATAGTGCAGTAAAAGTATTGAGTTAGAACACATTCAACCAAATAGAAATTCTAAATTCAGAATTAAAGCCGACCAGCCTAGTGTATGGATTTAGTAACCAATCCATCAAGGTGAAAGGCTCCATCCGACTCCTTGTAACATTAGGAGTAAAGATAACAAGGTCACGCAGATGGCTAATTTTTAGTTATCGACAACCCATCTACGTTCAATGCTATATTCAGGAGACCCTTAATGAAAAAACAAGAATGATGGCAGCCCTACACCTGCGGGAGAAGGTTTTATGCAAGCTGATCAAAAGACAGCAAGACAGAGCCACATCCTCTCCCTATAGCTAGCACATAAATGAGAAGGTTGTTATGACACCACTAAAGAAGCTCCACCTCAGTAGAAAGGACCTAAAGTCAATATCTCGAGAAAACCGTAATAACCATTAGCAACCTAAACCTAAGAGAATAGTCGAACAACCATAATAGAAAGGGCTGATGAAGTCACTATGAGACGGTGAAGTGAGTCAAAAACATGGAAATAGAGGAATTCCCAGACCTTATAATATCTAGCACCTCACTCAAGGTCCGTTTCTCCACCTCCTACCTTGATTTTCCTTTTGATTTTCTCGCACATGTTAAGATATCATATGCCAATGTTCTAAAGCTCTGTACATGTTACATAAAGTGAACCTAAAAGCGCATGTTTCTAATAAGTTTCTCATATGCAAGTGAGCTAAAAATAAACGAAGGGTCGTTTGGGCGTCCGTCGCTTTTAAAAAGTATGCATGAAAGAATCTGCTCAACGATCACCGCTTCTAAAGCAAGCGAGCTAAAAAAAAGGGTCGTATGAGCGTCTGTCGTTTTCAAGAAGTGTGCATGAAGGAATTAGATCAATGATTGTCATTTCTAAAGCAATCGAGCTAAAAATAAACGAAAGGTCATCTGAGCGTCCACCATTTTTAAGAAGCGTGCATGAAGGAATCATCTTAATAATCATCAAAAGTAGTGATGCAAGCACATCATTCTCAAGCTAAAACACAACATAGGATCGCCATTAAGAGATATGCAACCCATAGGAAAAAGCACTCGCATACAGTATCCCAAGAAAATAATCACGATAAGCAAATATAAATATGCAACCAAAAGCGTCATACATTATCATACGAAATAAACATACAATCTAACCATTTAAAATTTAGTACAATACGCAAATAATTTAATAAACCAAACGATCGCAGTATTACAAATGCTGTAGTCATACAACCAAACAAAGCAAACTACTTAAAAATTCTCCCAAGAAAACTTAATCTAGAAAGGCCAGAGGTCAGTATAGCCAGCATGCATAAAAATGATGAACATTACCCCTGGTCCTGCTTTAACTCTGCCTCTGCGGCCATCTGATACAGATTGTTTATTGCTACAATTTTTGGTGCCAAATGCCTATCATATTCATATGTATAATATAACCTGCATCCACCGCAATTCAATATGGTTCCAAACACCGATGGGCAAAAGCGACCAGAGAGCCTTGCTCTCAAGGTATTCTAAATACAATGCCCGTTCGCATTCTTCACCACCAATGTCTACTCATAGCATTTCAAATCTTATTGCTTGTCGATATAAATAACACGGGCACCGAATAACACCACATAGATCCATAAAATGTAGTTTCTCTATGCTAGTTGACACAACAAGCATGTTTATTCTCTCTCTCTCAAAATGTCAAGAGAAAAAGTTGCGCAGCAGAAAAACCACAAAGAAAGTGCAAGCCGCAATTAAATCAACAAAAAAGGGCAAGCCGCCTGTAAAATCAACTACTTATGAAAACGCAAACCTAAGGGGCTCTACTTATACCAAAGGATGGAATCACTAAGCTCTGTCATTTCAAATTTAAAAAGAAAAAGACTACTAAGATGAGAATTCAGTTCCTTGATCCTTAAATCCTGAGTAAATGGCTACAATCACACGACCTTGAGACTTCAAATCAATAAATGCTTGGGTAGGCACATGAACCTGTCTCGACCAATCAAAAATGTTCCCTGCTCATCATGGTCTGTCTTGAATTGTCTAAACACCATCAAAGAACCAATAGACACCAAATACAATGCATAAATCCCAAGAAAATTATCTACAACCAAAACAACGTAGCTAATAAAATAATAAAATAGGCCAGATCAAGTTACAGTAATAGAAAAAATTACGAACATTAAGTTAAGTACCTCCGCTACGCGGCTCCTCTTGACCCGAATAACGATTGTCAATACAACAAAACATTGCAAATAACAATATACCAAAAAAACACAATAGTGATCAAGCATATCATACTCGGGGGCAAGAACCCTATGTCAGTTGTAACGACCCGAATTTAGGAAATATGAGGGTCGGGTTTGATCGAGGCATGGGCCTCGTATTTGGGTCATGTTTTTGAGCTTGAGTGGGACCTTGGGCTATCTTGTGTGTGAGCTTGTAGTTGTTGGGTTGGTTGGAGGAGAGTAGAGAGGGGTAAATTGGTAAAAGCTTATTTTTGAAGAGTGGAAAGGGGAGGAGAGCTGATTTTTTTGCATTTTGCGCAGGGGTTAGATCACCCAACTTTATTATCATCTTTCTCCCATTTCCAAACACCCTCTCTCTTAAAAACACCATCACTAAAGGTTGAATCTTTGAGGGTTGCGTTGAAAATCACGAATTTTTATTCAAGGGAAAGTTGTCCAGCTTTTGGAGATCTATCAATCAAGGTATGGATGGTTAGTTTTGGTGGAAAAGTGTTTTTTGGTGGGGTTGATGAGGGAGAATGAGAATGGGTTTTTAGGGTGCCTTATTCTTGTAAAGGTTTGTGTTTTGACCCCCTTAATTCTCCTTACATGGTGGTAACGCGTTTGGTGACATATCTTGTAGTGAAAGAGGTTGGAAACTCTTCAGAGGAGCATGGGAAGAGCAAGGCTTGAAGCTGTGGTTAAGGGCTTCATTCTCAGCTGCGGAATCAAGGTTAGTACACTACTAACTCCCATAGTTTCCTAAAAATCATAAAGTTAAGCTTTGAAGCATGATTTGGAGTTTTTGGCTTTGTTATAAGCTTGAGTGGTTGTTAATGGTGAATCTTGGAATTGTTGTTGTAATGGCCTAAATTCGGTAGTAATCCACCTAATATTATCACCATAACTTGTAAGAACGATTTTGGGTTTAATCATAAGGGTTAAGTAGGGTTTCTAGGTAAAACTTGCACCCAGAGTTAGAAACTCGGGCTCGCGTACCGGTACACCTTAGTATAAAAGGGAGAGAGGTTGTGAGGGGATTACCAGTACGCCTCCCCGTGTATCGGTACCCCTTGTATATTAAGGATTCCAGTAACTCTTTTGCGTACCGATACGCAAGAGGCATATCAGTACCCACTGTTATATTGCTTGAGGGAGGCTTTAGCGTACCGGTACGCAAAAGTAGGAGTACCGATATAGATTTGGATCGGTACGGGGCAATCTGAGTACCGATAATGAGCATCGATACATGGTAGAGCGTATCGGTATGACTTGAGGGTCAAGTTCTTTCGAACCTAAATTGAGTATCGGTACTCATGGATGAGTATTGGTACCTAGAGGGGAGTATCGATACCCACATAGGTGTATCGGTACCCGCTGGGCAATCTGCCCAAGAAAATTGAGTTTGCATTCGGGGGTTCTATAATTCGAGGTAAAGGGTCCTGAAGGTCTTTTAAGGTATAAAATGAATACTAAAATTGAGAAACTGAGGTTTTAACCATGTATGAGAAATAATTGGCTAATGATTCGGTAAACATTGGGTAAACCGTGTGAGGTAGTAACCTATAAGGATCTTAGGTGGATCAATCGAGGCTGTGTGGTAACTAGGGTCCTTGCTAGGTGCTGATGGAACGCCTAGATAGTCGAGTCATCCCTTGTGGTTGGGATTTGGATACCTTAAGTGTGTTGCAACACCTTGAAGATTCCCGAATATTAGATCTCGATGCTTTGTAGACGCGGGCCTCATTCGAAGATGCTTGATGAGAGATCCCGAGCATGAATGTAGGATCGCGATGCTATGTGGACGCATGCCTCATCCCTTTGAGTATAGGTTCCCGATGCTATGTGGATGCGGACCTTACTCGTAGTGTAAGATCCCGATGCTATGTGGACGCGGGCCTCACTCAAGTGTAGGATTTCGATACTTTGTGGACGCGTACCTTACTTAATTCTTGTTAGAGTTATCTGTGTAATGCTATGTAAACGAATAAGGTATTTGTATGAGCTGCGTGCGTGATCATACACTCATGATGCTACGTGTTTAGGCGGTTATGGTAGATCCAATGTTATCTTGCCATGATATCATTCTTGTTGCATTGCTTTATTCGTGATTTGCATGAAGCATGGTTGAGTGGTGGTGTATCCACTGAGCTTGTTAGCTCAGCGTTCAGAATTGTTGTTTCTGTTCACAGGTTAGTAGGTTATCGTGAGGCTTGAAGGGGCACCATCAAGGCTTGGATTTTAGCATCGACTTTAGCGGTTGAGTACAAATACTGGATGTAATGGGCTATGCATTTCGTAGGACCCTATATGTATTTTGTAACTCTTATTTTGTATTAATTGGTCAAAGTCGAATGTTTTAATATTTGTAAGTGGAGCTCCATGAATACTGTTTTAAACATCTGGATTTGACTATGTTTTCAATGTATCGACTTATGTTTTTTTTGGACTTATTATATTGAACTTCGAAAAAGAAAAATTTATAGGTATGGAATTTGGGCTTAGGGCCCAAATGTGACATCCGGGTTAAGTGTGTTACATCCATAGTATGCTAAACAACAAAGTTACTTTCCATAAATCCTTTTTGAGGAATAAATATGTGAACAAGAAAGAGAGTACAATAAATATCCACTTACATTAGAATGAATTTTTACTTGAAGCTTGAATTCTAATAAGAATTATGATTATCTATATGGGATGAAATTGTTTACACTATCGTTCCCTTTGTAGCTCACAACTAAAGAAATAAAAAACTTCCCGATCAAGATCAAAAGAAAGTACTATAATAATCCTTATATTGAAATAGGGGTTTGTTTTTTTACTGTAAAAGATAAATAATAACAACCCGCGAACTAAAAGTTTCACCTCTTGTGTTGGGAAGTAAGGTTTGCGATTCTTGTGAACCTAATTTAGCAAAATCTCATCCAGAAAACGTCAGAGTTAGTGAGATATGTTAATTTTATATATCGTTCTGCTCAAAATAAGTGATCTTATCATATGTCCATTGCTACCATAAAATTATATAATAATAGAAACAACAATCTTATTTGCTACCTCAATCAGTGGGCATGAACCCCTCAATTCACAATATACTACACAACATATGTAATTTTCAAAAGAAGCAAAATCCTTTACCCTAAAAAATATGTGATCATACAACAAAGACAGTTCGCACTCCTGCTCACAATATTGTATCTACCCAGGCATCTAAAAAATTCATTATCAACATGCTAATAAGCAATATCTTTCTATGAGAAAGCAATATCGTTCTGTGAGAAACAAGAACAAAACTAGCAACAACATTTCCAAAACAAGTGAGAAATAGTGATTGCCATTAACATACAACTCAAGAGGGGAGCAAAAGCCCACAAATTTCTTCCTAACTAGAGGGCAAGAACCCATACTAAAATTATCATCAACATGCCAGTACAACGCAAAATTGCGGAGTCCACGGTCTATGTCCCTGCTTTAAACCTTATCTCTTAAAGCCTTCTTGGTATTCATCCTAAACGCTTGATTTTGTAAAGAGAGTTGTGTTACTCTAAATCTTTGGCTTGATCTGCATCTATTTATCACCATGGTACCGAACACCTTAATTGACAAACAAAGTAGTTTCCTTGATAATCAAGGAGGATAACTCATTTAGAGCATATTACTAAAACAAGCTTCTTAGTGTGGTAGGCAGGAAACATCGAGATGACAAAAGTCACTCCCATTTTTGACTCTAAAATATCATGCTATGCACTAAGAGGAAAATAGTCAAATCCCAGCACAAATCAATCGCCTCGGCAATATGCCCCTGACTCAACCGCATCTCTCCATGGTAGCAACAAGAACTAACAAACGATGTCTGATGGCGCTTTTTACTACAAATGGCTAATTATAGCCTTCCGAATACTATTGCATGATGATACAAATACCCTAAAATGCAACACTAGTGCTCTCCCTGGATCCATCAAGTATGGTTTCTGAAAATCACTTCTCCCTTTAAACATATTTTCTTTTCCTCCATACAAAACAACAAAAAAACCGTCAAAATAAAACCACATGAGAAACAAGCAAACCACCCGTAAGCTAGGTTATGAAAATACATACCAAAGGCACCCTATTTATAATAGGCAATGGGCATACCAAGCAGCAACATTTCATATACCTTTGTGGAGAGCCACCGACACCAACATTTAATTTGTAGGCCCCGAAATTCTAACTAAGTGACTAAAATCATGTGATTCCCAAAATTTCAATCAATAACTGTGCATAAAGATGCATCTACTTATTACGGCCAATCAGACACTTTCTCTTTCATCACAATTTGCACTGAACTGTCTAGATCGCCGCAAGCTAAGCCAAGAAAGAATAAGGATATAGCCTCACACAGTACCCGCATTTTTAAAAGAAATAAGCATCCGTCCTATCCTACGTAATAGTCCATAATGCCCATCCTTTAGACCCATATGAAAGCCAATCTCATACGCTAATATTTAAAAGAGCACGCCCTTCTTAGCCCAAGGAAAATATTATTACACATAGTATTATCAGAAATGTTGTTAGGGGTGTGATTACATTGTTTGGTTTATTTCGTGGGAATGTAAGATTAAATATTTGGTTGAGAGCATTTAAGATTACTTACAAGTATATTTTACTAATATAACGAATATACTCCTAAAATTTTAAAGCTTGAATGAAATAATAAAATGAATAACAAATTGGATCAAATACCAACCATAGTCAATTTAAAAAATAAAAAACCCTAACCTTTTCCTTTGCCATTCCAGCCGTTAGCCACCATTTGCCGACGAGATTGTCATCATCGCGCCTTCGTCCCTCGTGATCAGCGTTCGAGCCAGCCCGCTGTTCAGTGATAGGTATTTGATCCAATTATTAAAAAAAGCCTAAATTGACCAAGATTGGTATGTGATCCAATTATTACAAAAAAATTAAAAAATCTTATATATATATGGAAAATAATTTAATTGAAAATTTATTTTAAATAATTATTAATTATATGTTGAGTCCTTGAGATTTGTAATCTTTATTAATTAATTTAATCAAGGAAAAATGATAAATATGAGATAATGATCGTAGGCTGAAACACTAAGTTATAAGAATTTGTACGAAATAAACTCAAAGGTTTTCCTTGTATAGAAAATGTACAAAGGCATGATTTTGTTCTTTTATTTAAATATGAAAAATTCTTGTTTAATATGTGTAAACTGTTTAAATATTAAACAAATATGAAATAAAATTATTTAATAAATTCAATATAGGTCATTTACCTTAGGATATGAGGATATGTATCAATTGTTGCTTGTGTAAAATGAAAGCAAGACAAAGAAATTACAGAAATTAAAAATAGTAAACAGTCTATAGTACCCAAGGTTCCAATGATTACAAGTATTCCAAGACATGCACCTGTTGTAATTCATTCCTTAGCTATTGTAATGAGATGCAATGCATTAGAGCAATTTTGGAACATATCCCTTTAGTTCCTCCAATTCATATGGGAGAAGTCACGAGAGTGCATCAATAATTGTATCCCCTGGCCATTGTTCCACTCTCGCCTTAACACATAGTGCTGTGATCAGGTTAGGGAAGAATAGTTCATGTGGTTCTCTCATCGATGCAGCTCTTTCGACGATGGTAGCATGAATCAGCCGTGCTGGGTATAGGTCACGTCCCTTGACTAGGGAGTCCAATAACAACATCCTATGAGAGAAAAACTTTCTCGATTTCGGGTGGGTAAAAAAGGCAGTTATTGATGACATGAGCCCAAAATCTTGAATTTGGCAGAAGTTATCGCTATTGCACCATTCTCTCATGGCCTTCTCCAGTCTATTTAATTCCTGGAACACAAAGGTCCTGCGGAATCGAGGAGTATGTTCGGTCCACATCAAGGGCCATGGAAGTGGTGTGTGCTTCCTGGTTATCTGAGAATTCATAGTAATTTTTGATTGTGTCGGTAGAGAAATCCACTAATTTTCCCTTAACCTGTACCAGTTTCTCTTCATCGTAACCGATGTGGGTGTAAAATTCTTGTGCCCAAGAGACATTAATGTCACTTGGCTGCTGAACAAATGTATCCTAGTTCTGATTGCGAATCAAGTCCAGGATATCTTCATCGAATTGTAGCATATAGGTAGGGGTGAATTCCAACTCTTATTCTTCAAGAATCATATGTCAGCATACCGGTTCATATCTTTGCTGGAATGAACTAAAGATGAGACGATTTGCAACCACTGATGCAGTGACGACAGAGTTAGAGGATGAAACCCTGTGCGACATAATACTCAGTTGAAGACAAAGCAGCGGAGGAATTTGAGAGGTTTGTATAAAAATGGAAATTGAATAATCAGAGATATGCTCCTCCTAATTGTTTAGCGATAATGGAGATATAAGGAGAAGCGAATAACTGTTGTAATAGGGGTATATTATCCAGCCATTAAGCATTAATAGAAAAATAGCATGTGGAACACGTCTATGGTTATGGTTGTGGTTTTCATAGGGAAATGAATTGTCAGAAGTAGGAGAGAGAGTTAGATATGATTATTTAGTTTTTCTCTTGCTTCCGAAAGGGCGTGTTCAGGTAAGAGTGTGATAGAAGTTAGTCGACAACCATTGATTTATCCCTTAAACCCTAAAATTTTAGCCCTAAATCGTAAACCATTAACCAAAAACCTTAAAACCTTATCTGAAGGCCTTGTCGATTGTTGCCTTAATAATTGGCAATAAAAATTATAAACTTTAAACCATGCAGATTAATTAATCTTATAAACCACTAACCCTAAACTACACCTTACACTCTAACCCATTACTACTAAGCTGTAAATCATAAATCATAAACCTTAAATCCCTAACAATTTTCCCTTAAACCTTAAAGCCTTAAACTATACCATAAACCCTAAACCACTAACAGTAAGAGCTTCAACTTAAACCAAAAACCTCACAGCCATAAAAAATTCATCTTACAAACCAATAACCCTAAATTACAACATGAGAGTTAGTCTTACCGAATTTGGTTTTGTTTCTGTGGGGTTTAGGGTAAAAAAATAAAACTCAAAAGGAACTAAAATAAACACAACTATAAGCATTTTTAATATTTTTTGCGTAAGAATGAAATATAGAAACTGAAATGAACACAAATATGACCATATTAAAATTAAGGTTTAAATTTGATACACAAGCTGTGTAAAATAAATTTTACACAAGCTTTCTTATTTATACTATAAATCAAAATTAAACCTAAACCCTAAAAACTAAACCCCAAACTCAAATCCTTAATCCTTAAAATATTACATTTGTTACTAACAATTTCAATTTCAGTTTCGTTTTACAAAGTATCGAAACACCTATGCATTGGTTGAAAACTATTTACATTTAGTGGTTTTTGCCCCAAACATGTCTTTTCAGTTCGTTTATCAAAAGAACTTGTAAAAATTTTAATTTGGCAGGTTCAAATAAAAAGTAAAATAAATTTTTGTTTTGATGAAATAATTTCGAAAGATGCATGTTCCCAAGAAATTACATGTCTTTTCAATGTTCGTTTTGAATCTTTATAACCCGTTCTAATACTTCAGCAGCAAATAGGTCTTTTTAGTTGATGCGTCAGGCAAAATAACGT
Organism: Hibiscus mutabilis; assembly: GCA_019671005.1. Taxonomy (NCBI): domain Eukaryota; kingdom Viridiplantae; phylum Streptophyta; class Magnoliopsida; order Malvales; family Malvaceae; genus Hibiscus; species Hibiscus mutabilis. The sequence goes on along the minus strand of CM033748.1, from coordinate 48,873,236 downwards.
ACAGATAAGTTCTATAGCAGTGCCAAAACTAGTATTCAAGTCCATAAACCCAACATACAAATCGGAAATAATAAACATACTTTTAAGATTTTTGGTTTATTTCTTATGAATATTGTTCCAAAACTAGATTACACGTGCTGAACAGGTGTGAATATAAAATATTCTATTTTTTATTATAAATAAGAATCCTTTGATTTCTTAGGTTCATACCTTAATCACCAACTCTAGTGTATTATTTCCTTTCTAGTTTTCATCTCTACGCCATTATGTACTACTATTCAGAGACTTCGTTTTTTTGTAGACCAGGGTGGAGTTCTGATTGTTTGAGGCGAAAAACAATAGTATTTGAAAGGCTATGATTATCCATTTTGTATGGATGAACAACAACGAACATAGTATTTGGAAAACCTTGCTCTCAAGATTTTCCAATGCTATTATTTGTTGGTGTTTGGAACTACATCGGGATGCGACGATTGCATATCAGATTGTCGAACCTGTGAATGTGGTGGACAATTGCCATTTTCAGCATATATTTATTCAAGGAAGCTGATAATTTGTCAGTTATGGGTCTGATCGGTTGTGGCCACCGTGACAACAAACAAGCAGCAGCAGATGCTTAGCATATGAAATTTCTTGTTTCGTTAGAAGAAATCAGTTCAAGTTTAACATGATGAACCAGTTCCAATTTGAAAGGCTTGGGAAAATGACAACAGACCCAATTTCCAGTGAGTAATAGTCTGCAAGTTCTCCCAAACCCTTTTGCAACCACACCCTGGCATCACCACATTCTAGTGAGAAATGATTATTCCCTTTGTATTGGAAAATTGCCATTTTAGTTATAATATTAAACTTTCCACAATAGTCAAGAAGTACTCACAAAAATTTTCCACAATTCATCTCATAAACGTTAGCACACGGTTTTGAACTTTCCATTTCATACGTAAAATGTAACATGTATTCCTAATGATTTCAGTTTAGCTTTTCCTTTACTTAGAGACTTTGCTCGTACAAAATTGCAGCTTCAACTTTTCATTTTCCACTTTATGTTCACTACTTAAGTAATTTATAAGTTAGGCTAATTTAAACCTAAAATTTAACATTTATTCCTAATGTTCATGTTCTAGTTTACGATCAGGAAAAAATGGTTCGGGTCTAAATCATTTAATCAACGGGTTAATTCAAGTTCGGATGGTCTATAGGTCGGGTCTCGTAGTTTTAGAATTCTTATAATTATTTATATGTTTTGAAGTAAATTAGAAACATTATAGGGTTTGGATTAAATTACAAAATTTAAAAGAAATATGGGTCAAATTTGGATTAAAATATAGTTATATGGACTAAATTGAAAAAAATTGACATCATCTTAATTTTATTATAGTAAATTATAGAAATTTAAAATAAATGTGGTTCAATTTCATCCCTAAATATCATAACGTATGGTATATTACATATGGATTGTAGACTATAGCCTATATAATGCTTGAAATTAAGCTCATACACAAAGCTAAACATTAGACCTTAAACCATACAAATTAATGTCATAAACCACTAACCCTAAACTAAACCATAAACCCTAACCCATTAATAGTATGTACTAAATCATAAACCATAAACCTTAAAGTCATACAAATTCATCTCCAAAAGTAATAACCCTAAACTGCACCATAAACCCCCAAACAACATAACAGAGGAACCTAAATCCTAGACCCTAAAACCTTAATTCCATAACAATTTATCTTATAAACTAAAAACCCTATATTACAGGTAACTCTTTCCGATTTTGGTTTTGCTTCTATAGATTTATGGTAAAAATTTAATCGTAGAAACTAAAATGAACACAAATATGACCATATTAAAATTGTTAGGGTAGAAATTAAATCTTAGGAACAAAATAGTATGATAAGAATGCTAATGTTTGTGAGAATGAACAAGTTAAACGACTGCTGAAGGAATATTTACGATTTAAAAAGTATATAATAATAAGAGGAGTATGGAAGGTACGCGTATACAGTTTCAAACTTGTTTAGGTGAAACCTAAAATAGTATATGTTTTACTATTGATTTCAGTTTAAGGTTCCCTTCATACGTATTGAAACCCATCCGTATAGGTTTGAACCTAGTTTGGCGTTTATGGTTCCCGCTCTGAACTGTCTTTTTCGTTGTAATATTAACTGCGCCATAAATCAAACCCAACACCTTACTGAAAGAATGCGTAAAAAAGTAATGTGGTATGCGTAGAAACAAAGAAATTAAATTTGAGGTTCAATGTATTTCAAATTTCAAATGACGCATGTTCCCAATATAAAAGTCTTTTCACAGCCATTTTTGAATCTCTGTAACCAGTTTTGATAGGTCAGCTGCAGATAAGTCTTTTCAATTGTTGCATTCGGCAGAACAATCTGTATATAAATCTTACTAAGCAGTTTTAAAACCAATTAACAAAGTTCAAAATATCCTACCAACTAAAACTTATAACTGTATTGTAAAGTTGTTCTGTTTAAGTATAATGAACATTGTTCCAAAACATTTTAAAGAGTACCAAAACAAGTTTAAATATAAGTACTGCAAAAAGAACCATATCCCCAAAAATCTTTTTTCTATTATAAATAAAATCTTAAAAGCCGGGTTCGATATTCTTGTTTCTTTTATAAATAGGACCATAGTGTCATACCATCGTTACCAATTCTTTCCTTTGTAGTCTTCGTCTCTACAACATTATATGTGTGGTTTATGTTTTTTTTTCTGGAGGCGATGGTTACTAGACGTAGACTTCATTTTATAGATATGAAGGAGTGGTGATTTGTTTTTAGGGTCCATAGTCAACAAACAATGGTATTTGAAAACTGGGTCTCCACTCGTTCTCAATTGTTAGGAGCTTCTCACTTAAACCTATACAGGGTTCGATAGCCAATACATACAAACAAAAAAACAGTGGTATTTGAAAGGCTATGATTAGCCATTTGTAGGGATGAACATCAACAAACATAGTATTTGGAAAACCTTGTTTCCTTGAAATTAGGATTTTTCAAATACTATTGTTTGTTGTTGTTTGGAACAACATCCGCAAGTGGCCCATGTAGAGCGGAGTGTCGAAGATGTGTTATGCGGTCGTACATTAGGGAAATCAGACATTGATTATCTTCTTCTCCCATTAAATTACGTGGACCAAACTCCCGTGATTTATTGGTATTCAGTTACTTCTGTCACGATTTCTTATGGAAAGGTCTGGAATTATCACAATAATTCTAATACTGCTATGATTCAAACCAACAATGGTTGGTTTTTCACTTGCATGTTTCAGAATTCGTTGGTCTCGACACCCCACAATGCCCTACCAACAACATACATAGTATTTTGATTATATGGTTTGTTTTTTCTGTTTGTAGAAATATAAGATTACATGTTTGGTTGAGGGAATATAAGATTGCTTAGTGGTTAACAAAATCTATATTATCCTTGTGAAATATTTTAGTTTTAACAAGTTAGACTTTAAATAATAATTAAAAATTATGTGCTTGAGGCCCCATATGGGCGTGTCTAACGTAAGGCATGGTGTGGTAACCCATTAATTATACTTATCATATTAGGAATATATTACTCAGATTTCAAAGCACCACTGGAATATAGAAATGAATAATAAATTTGCATAAAGTTAAGAATAAAATGTTAATGTTGGGATGATCAATCAATGGATTTGGCCAAGAGGGGGAAAATTGGCAATTTAAAAATTGTTGGGCTAAATAAAAACTATAGAAATTGAGACACAAAGATTTATAGTGGTTCTAGCTTCTAAACAAGCTCTACATCTACTACCTTAGCTCCACACTAAGGATTTTCAACAATTCACTATGAATTCTTCCTTTTGAGGGCAAAGGGCTAACCTTACAAATTCCCCTTAAGATTTTCTACCCAAAATCTTAAGGACACTCACAAAAGAAAAATTACAAGTAGTAAACTTGAACATCCTCACAAGGACAAATGTTTGCACAAATTCAAAGATCACTCAAAAACCAAAACTTGAATAAAAATGATTGCAAGAATGAACACTCAAGAGGGTTACAAAGATTTGACTCTAAAAGCTCAAAAGTTGTTGGATATTTGCTTGATTGCTTAAGACTTGATCATTAGTTGTTGTTGCAGTTTTTGAAACTTCATTTTATACACCCTTCATTCATTTCTAACCGTTTGGGTAGTTGAGATATTGAATATAACTGTTGGAGGGCAATTTTCCCCATTAAATGCTATATGCCTACCCTCGGTATTGGTACGCGAGCTTCTATATTGGTACCTGCCATAAAAAGATATAGCCGTTGTACAAAGGGTATCAACTTAAACGAAATCATCATGACGTATATAGGTTGATGTTGTTGTGGTAACATCAATCATCATGACGCATAGCCTGAAAATTACAAAGGGGGTCAATACGCATATAGGTCGTATCGGTACAAGTGTGTTATTTTGCAAAAGGGATCGATAAGGGCCTTACCGTATCGATACTGATTTTGCTCACTGGAAACCTTGGGTATTTTGCAAGAAGAGTCGTATCAATACTCATAGGTACGTATCGGTACGAATTACCTAATTTTTAAAGTTTGCGGTTCTAAAAAAACTGACATCTAATGGTCAAATAAATATTATAAAAATATTTGAAAATTCCTAGCCCCCGTACCGGTACGCCTAGTGTCCATACTGATACTCATATAACCGTTATTTCCTAGGTTGAATGGCGTATCAAAATGGATACATGCATATTGAAATAGCGTACCGATACTTATGTACTCGTATCGGTACTCGATAACCATCAAGTAAAAATTCATATTCCAGTGTCAGAACACCGTATCGATACGACCTAAGGGGTATCGATACGCCTGGGCAATTTTGGCTATTTAGAGTACAAAAACACTTAGAAAATATTTGGGGTTTTAGGATTTGACTTATAAATTATTTTAAGTTCGAAATCATGTCAGTTTGTGAGACTTTTTGGGTACTCAAAAATTTATCTTATTTTCCAATTTGGTCCTTGAAATTACTTGTTATATCAAAATCAAATATTAGTTTTACAATCTCCCCCTTTTTGATATAACAAAACCAAAAGTAAAATTTTAAGTCTTTTTGAATAACACTTCCCCCTTTTTTAAGGCTATTTAAGTTTGAAAAACTTTTTGAAAAATTTAGCTCTTACTTCTCCCCTTTTTGTTAGATCAAAATCAATGTAATGAATGAAGGCAAGATAGAAGCAAAAATATAACTCCAAGCATAAACAACATAAATATCAAGAAATTCAAAGCATAAATTCAAGCAACATAATAAAAATCCAACTTAACAACATAATCCAAAACATAAAACATAATCCAAATGTCATAGGAAATTAAATAAAAAACATAGGTGCATAAACATAATCCTAATATGATATGGAATGAAGTGCAAAAGCCTAAGGAGCGTCTTCATCATCTTCATCTTCATCTTCTATTCCATTGTCTCCAAACGAGTGAACGCTCCATTCACCATAGAAGGCGTAAGTTTCATGTCTATGGAAGTTTGTCGATTCTTCATCGAAGCTACTCGATTCTCCAAAGATGTGAAATGAACATCAAACGAGTCAAGCCTTGTGTTTACCTCAGCGAAGTGAGTGGTCATGGTGACGAACTTCCCATCAAGATATGCCATAAGTGCTTCAAATGAAGGTGGGGCGATCGGAGCCTCTAGAGCAACTAGTGCATTTGCCACGAGATCGGGTTGAACATTATGAGGGATATCTGCGGCACTAATCCATTTGCCATTGTGAAGGACAAACTTAGCTCTTCAGAGAGAATGGTCATCTATGGAATCAGTGAGAGGCAAGCCAAGATCATAGGAGCAATCTATTCTTAGCTTGTGAAACATGTAGCTCAAAGTGATCCCATAAATGAAAGAAGTGACAAGAGATGTGTGACGGTTTTAGATGAGGAAAAAAAGCTCGACAAACATGATTTGGGCTAGGTTAGGACATTTTCCCTTACAAAAGCAATGGAGCCAAAAGTCATCTACTTATGGTTGGGGAACAGAGTTTTCATCATCTAAACCTATGTTTTTGGGCATCAAGAACACTTACAGAGCCACTATATGGTTGAGGAACGGAGTTTTCATCATCTAAACCTATGTCATCCATTCCTAAAAGGTCAAAAATTTTAGTAGAATCTAGAGTAAAGGTTTGACCCATAAGATACGATTCTATGGCTATTGTTGCGCGTAATAAGTGCTACGCAAATGTGCAAGTATACACGTCGCAAGTTATAGTATAAAAGATATCGTCTCCACAGGGATTGGTGCCACTTCAAGGATCTAGTCTCTTGCACTGTAAAAAGTAAAAACACAAGTAAAGGATTATAGAAGTTTTAACTAAAAACTAAACTAGAAAGCAATTAAGTAAATGAAAAGATGAGATCGAATGAGAGAGAGATAGGCCAGGTTATCGTGAGTTGAGGTGTGATAGCCGATTGGATCGTTTTGGTAAAAGAGTGCACGGGCAACTCAGTTGCCGTGGCAGCTTGCACAACGGGGTTGCCTTGGCAACTAATCGATGGTTGCCTGGGCAACTAGTTGGGCAACTACTTGGGCGTCTGGGCAGCAACCTTCAAGGTTCGGCAGAGCGTTCTTCAATGGTTTCTTCTTATCCCTAAGTCAAAACTCTAGCTACTTGTGCATGCCTTGATAATACATCCCTGCGTGAATCAAGGGTGAACAACAACCAATCTTGCGCTCCTCTTAGCCGTTGAAATCCTTAACTTATTCCTAAGCCGGATTAATCTTCACCATCATTGGATTGAATAAAGATCATATTCATTCGTTTCTTGAATCTAACTCTCCCGATATTAGATAAATAGATGAAATCACGAGATCCTCTCCCAATTCACTCGTAAACAAGAATAAGAACCAAGAATGAATAAACCTTGAAATAGAAAAGTGCAAACTCTTATTACCTAAACAAAAACCAATAGCTTCTCACAACCACAAAACACAATAACCATAGCCAAGTAGATTTAGTTCATGGCTAGGTTCCAAAGAAACACAATATAAACGATCCCTAACATGAACCCAATCGAACAAGGAAGAAAAGATGAAGCTTGTCGAAAATCCCTTGCCCTAGATGCTTGTCGAAAATTCCCCTTGCTTTCTCCCTTGGACTTGTCAAAATTTCCCCTCTTGCTCTCTCCTCCCTTGGACTTGTTGAAATTTCCCCTCTTGCTCTTTATAGGGCTAGGCCAAAGTCCTTCTTTGAGGAGGAGTTTGAGTTGGAATTAAATTATCTTTAAAGAATATAATTCTTTATTATAATTTTATTCCTATTAGAACTTCTCCTATCTTCTTGGAATTTAATTCTTCTTTAATCTCTGTATGGCAATCAAATTCCTTTGGGCTTAGGCCTTGCTCCATGTCATCTTGGGCTTGTAAAGTCATTAATTTTGACATCCCTATTGCATTTTCTCTTTGTCGACAATTGCCATGGCAACTGACTCGGCGTCTCCTTCATGCATTGCCCTGGCAACTAGCTCGGCATATCCTTCATGCATTGCCCTGGCAACTAGCTCGGCATTGCTTTGGCAAGTGATCCTGCACATACACACACAAAGCACACCAAAGCAGCATCTTTTCCACAAAAACTACCAAGTTATGTAATCAAGCTCAACGATGGAAGGAAACATGGATTAATGCATGAATGGCTAATTATGCAACTAATATGAGCCTAAGTCTAACAATAATATGAGTAAAAAAGGTAAGAAAAATAGTACTTTTGAACACTTATCACACCCCCAAACTCGAACTATTGCTTGTCCTCAAGCAATGCAAACTCATAATTACCTGCCAAGACTTCATTTTTCACGAACTTAGCTTTGAACTTGATTTCAATTCTCTGAACGGGGCACAAAGTATGATTGGCTTTTTATTTTTCGGAAAACTTAGGAGTTACTCGGAATCAAACTATAATGCTTGTGAGTGTGTGCGGAGTTGTGTGCAAGTTGATTTTTCGGATTCTATGCAAACAAGAGGTTTTCAATTTACTTCATTGGGTTCTTTTTAACATGTTTTAACTAGAGCCAGTTTTGGGCACCTCTAGTGTTTTGTTTTTAGTTTTATTAAGTTAATTTAATCGACTAGAGCCGGTTTCGGGCACCTCTAGTTAAATTTTTTTAACACATCCTAGAGCTAGTTTTGGGCACCTCTAGTGATCAATTTTTTAGCACATGCTAGAGCCAATTTCGAGTACCTCTAGCATTCATCCAGTTTTTATTCTAATCCCCCAATTTGTTAATTATCAACCTAAGTTCACTAGAATTCCTTAAATCAATCAAACCACAACAGTGTTTCATCAAATTTAGCATCATAGTAAAATTCTAAGTTTTTCCATGGTTATCCTAGAATAAAAATTTTATCAATGAAGTGCATTGGCAAAGTCATCATCGAATATTCATCAAATCTAAGCAATTCTTGTTCCAATTAAAGGTATGGCAAGCAATTTATGTATCCTAAGTGTAATACTTTAAGATGAATAAAACTAAACATGGTAATAACAATCCCCCCCCAAACTCGAGTGAGACATTGTCCTCAATGCATGCATAAAAATAACGAAAAATAAAAATAAAAATGCATACGAGGACTTACTCCGAGAGTTTGTCATCGTAGATGATTAGTTTCCTTCTAGTCGGTGTCTTGATTCTCTTGCTTGAACGCGATGGTTGTTTTCTTGTTGCCGGTGGTGGAATCGATCCTCGTACGGGGTTGTCCTCATCGTCCTCTTCATCAATGTCAATGGCTTTTCGCTTGGAGGATTCAATTGGTGCGGTCTTTATTGGTTCAATGGAGGACTCGTCCGAATCTGAAAAATCAGAAAATGATTCCGTAGGAGTTGATTCGGGCATAGGTGCTTTACCTTTGGCTTTTGCAGTGGTTTCCGGGATGTCTTTAGCTTTGGTTGCCGTGGCATATTCAGGGTTGGTTGCCGTGGCGTCAGCTTTCTTGGTTGCCGTGGCCACTGCTTCATTGGTTGCCAAGGCAAGGATCTCGGCGGGAAAGATTGGGAACGGCATGCGATTGTCCGGGTACTTTTCTAGGATGACTTGGGTGATGGCATTGTTGTGCTCCTTCATGTACCGCATGAACATTAGTTGCCGATCTTCAATTTGCCTTAGGCGGCTTGCCAATGGGTGCAAAAGTGCTTCAAAGTGTCCCGGGTTGGTGGCCGAGTTGCCCTGGCGTTAGGTGCTTGGGTATTAGGGATTGCCGCGGCGGCAGGAGTTGCCATGACAATTGGAGGCCTTGAAGAATCTCCCGGTGCCTCTCCCATTAGCTTTCAGATTAGTGCTTGATTCCAACCAGACTTGGGTAGGGCCTTTTCATCGGTGGACTCACTCGGGACATGCATCTCCTTGCAAAGGTTAGAAATTAAGCAAGGGAAGAAAAAATAACCTTTATCTTTTGAGCTGCATGCAAAAATCTCATCACAAATAATTTTTCCAATGTTAATGATGCGATTATGCAAAATAGAATGTATGAGCAAAAGACATGGTATATCAACGGTAGTATTGTGTGTGAAGGGCATTAAAGAAGTTTTAACAAACTTATTCCATAGTTTTGACTCAGGTTTAAGCCGAAGGCGATTTACCGTGCCCTTGTATTTACCGTCGTTCCAATGAGTTCCCGGTTGAGTGAGTTCTTGAAGCACCTTGTCGAGTTGCTTGGGATTGATTTGGTCAACGAAGGCTTGATGCTCGTCCTTCTCAATGTAAAGTCCGTAAAAGGTGTTGATGCTTTCGGGACTTATAAGTATGGCCTTGTCACGAACAAAAACATAAGGATTATCCGGGTTAGGTGAGTGAGCATAGAATTCTCTTACCCATGAGATGTTACCCGGTTCCGGTTGATGGCAAAAGATTTGCCACTTTTGATGTGCAATCCTCTTGAAGATGAATGGTTCAAGGCCGAAATCTTGATGAGAGTTGGAGTATTCAAAGCCTTGTTCTTCATGAATCTTCCGGCTTTCAAACTTGGATTGAAATCTTTCTTGAACTACCGGTGTAGCAAACTTCTTGTATCTTGGTTCTTTGGATGAACTTGGATGAACTAAAAGTTTAATCTTGGATGCCATGGATGATCTTGGTTGTGAGTAAAAATAAAGAAAAGAAACTAAAAAGTTGCAAGATATAAAGTAGGAATAGGTTAAGGGTGATGGGTTTTATAGAAAAGATAGGTGGGTGGGATTAGGGGAAAACGAAAAAAGGGTTAGGGTTTGGTAGAAGTTGTCGACAAGGGGGTTTTGGTTAGGATGAATTGGAGGTTTTATATAAGCCTTAGATTCAGCCCATTAGTTTCCTTGTTGAAGATGTTTTCCTACTTGGTTTAAATTCCTTCTTTATCTTGAACTTCTTTTCCTACAATTCAAAGACAAATCAAATAAGGATTAAAATTAAAGATAAACTAATAAAGAAAATAAATAAAGATGTGTAATAGGATTCTTAAACTTGAATAAAAAAATCTATCCTAAAACTACTAATAATCGGAAAAATAATAAAAATAAAAAAAATCAGAAAAAATAAAATAATTAAATAATCGAAAAATAAAAAGATAAAAAAAAATAAAAATAAAAATAAATAAAAATATCAAAAGGGAGAGCATGCTCATGCATCTCCTAAGTTGACCACTTCCTTGTTACGTTCCACATGGGCACCATTGTAGTGTGTTGCGCGTAATAAGTGCTACGCAAATGTGCAAGTATACACGTTGCAAGTTATAGTATAAAAGATATCGTCTCCACAGGGATTGGTGCCACTTCAAGAATCTAGTCTCTTGCACTGTAAAAAGTAAAAACACAAGTAAAGGATTATAGAAGTTTTAACTAATAACTAATTTAGAAAGCAATTAAGTAAAAGAAAAGATGAATTCGAATGAGAGAGATAGGCTAGGTTATCGTGAGTTGAGGTGTGATAGCCAATTGGATTGTCTTGGTAAAAGAGTGCATGGGCAACTCGGTTGCCGTGGCGATTTTGCACAACGGGTTGCCTTGGCAACTAATTGATGGTTGCTTGGGCGACTAGTTGGGCAACTACTTGGGCGATCGGGCAGCAACTTCAAGGTTCGCGCGGAGCGTTCTTCAATGGTTTCTTCTTATCCCTAAGTCGAAACTCTAGCTACTTGTGCATGCCTTGATAATACATCCTGCGTGAATCAAGGGTGAACAACAACCAATCTTTGCGCTCCTCTTAGCCGTTGAAATCCTTAACTTATTCCTAAGCCAGATTAATCTTCACCATCATTGATTGCATAAAGATCATATTCATTCGTTTCTTGAATCTAACTCTCCCGATATTAGATAAATGGATAAAATCACGAGATCCTCTCCCAATTCACTCATAAACAAGAATAAAAATCAAGAATGAATAAACCTTGAAATAGAAAAGTGCAAACTCTTATTACCTAAACAAAAACCAATAGTTTCTCACAACCACAAAACACAATAACCATAGCCAAGTAAGTTTAGTTCATAGCTAGGTTCCAAAGAAACACAAGATAATTAATCCCTAGCATGAACCCAATCGAACAAAGATGAAGGAAGAGGCTTGTCGAAATCCTCCTTACCCTTGATGCTTGTCGAAAATTCTCTCCTCTTGCCCTACTTGGACTTGCCGAAATTTCCCTCTTTGCTCCCGAATTGTCGAAATCTCCTTGATATTTATAGGGCTAGGCCAAAGTCCTTCTTTGAGGAGGAGTTTGAGTTGGAATTAAATTATCTTTAAAGAATATAATTCTTTATTATAATTTTATTCCTATTAGAACTTCTCCTATCCTCTTGGAATTTAATTCTTCTTTAATCTCTGCATGGCAATCAAATTCCTTTGGGCTTGGACCTTGCTCCATGTCATCTTGGGCTTGTAAAATCATGAATTTCGACATCCATATTGCTTTTGGTCTTTGTCGACAAATGCCATGGCAACTGGCTCTGCGTCTCCTTCATGCACCGCCACGGCAACTAGCTCGGCATATCCTTCATGCATTGCCACGGCAACTAGCTCGGCATTGCTTTGGCAAGTGATCCTGCACATACATACACAAAAACACACCAAAGCAGCATCTATTTCCACAAAAATCACCAAGTTATGTAATCAAGCTCAACAATTGAAGGAATCATGGATTAATGCATGAATAGCTAACTATGCAACTAATATGAGCCTAAGTCTAACAATAATATGAGTAAAAAGGGTAAGAAAAATAGTACTTTTGAACACTTATCACACCCCAAACTCGAACTATTGCTTGTCCTCAAGCAATGCAAACTCATAATTACCGCCAAGACTTCAAATTTTCACAAACTTAGCTTTGAACTTGATTTCAATTCTCGAACAGGGGCACAAAGTATGATTGGCTTTTTATTTTTTTTTAAAATCGATGAATTACTCGGAATCAAACTATAATGCTTGTGAGTGTGTGCGGAGTTGTGTGCAAGTTGATTTTTCGGATTCTATGCAAACAATAGGTTTTCAAATTACTTGATTGGGTTCTTTTTAACATGTTTTAACTAGAGCCAATTTCGGGCACCTCTAGTGTTTTATTTTTAGTTTTCTTAAGTTAATTTAATCGACTAGAGCCGGTTTCGGGCACCTCTAGTGATCAATTTTTTTAGCATATGCTAGAGCCAATTTCGGGCACCTCTAGCATTCATCCAATTTTTATTCTAATCCCCCAATTAGTTAATTATCAACCTAAGTTTACTAGAACTCCTTAAATCAATCAAACCACAACAATGTTTCATCAAATTTAGCATCATAGTAAAATTCTAAGTTTTTCATGGTTATCCTAGAATAAAAATTCTATCAATTAAGTGCATTGGTAAAGTCATCATTGAATATTCATCAAATCTAAGCAATTCTTGTTCCAATTTAAAGGCATGGCAAGCAATTTATGTATCCTAAATGTAATGCTTAAAATTAATGTAACTAAACATGGTAATTACTAATAACAATCCCCCCCAAACTCGAGTGAGGCATTGTCCTCAATGCATGCATAAAAATAACGAAAAATAACAATAAAAATAAAAATGCATACGAGGACTTACTCCGAGAGTTCGTCATCGTAGATGATTAGTTTCCTTCTAGTTGGCGTCTTGATTTTCTTGCTTGAACGCAATGGTTGTTTTCTTGTTGCCGGTGGTGGAATCGATCCTCGTACGGGGTTGTCCTCATCATCCTCTTCATCAATGTCAATGGCTTTTCGTTTGGAGGATTCAATTGGTGCGGTCTTTATTGGTTCAATGGAGGACTCGTCCGAATCTGAAAAATCAGAAAATGATTCCGTAGGAGTTGATTCAGGCATAGGTGCTTTACCTTTGGCTTTTTCAGTGGTTGCCGGGGCGTTGTCAGGGTTGGTTGCCGTGGCGTCAGCTTCCTTGGTTGCAGTGGCAAGGATATCGGCGGGAAATATTGGGAACGGCACACGGTTGTCCGGGTACCTTTCTAGGATGACTTGGGTGATGGCATTGTTGTGCTCCTTCATGTACCGCATGAACATTAGTTGCCGATCTTCAATTTGCCTTAGGCGGCTTTCCAATGGGTGCAAAAGTGCTTCAATGTGTCCCGGGATTAATGGCCGAGTTGCCCTGGCGTTAGGTGCTTGGGCATTAGGGATTGCCGCGGCGGCAGGAGTTGCCGTGACAATTGGGGGCCTTGAAGAATCTCCCGGTGCCTCTCCCATTAGCTTCCAGATTAGTGCTTGATTCCAACCAGACTGGGTAGGGCTTTTTTTCATCGGTGGACTCACTCGGGACATGCATCTCCTTGCAAAGATTGGAAATTAAGCAAGGGAAGAAAAGATAACCCTTATCTTTTGAGCTGCATACAAAAATCTCATCGCAAATAATTTTTCCAATGTTAATGATGCGATTATGCAAAATTGAATGTATGAGCAAAAGACGTGGTATATCAACGGTAGTATTGTGTGTGGAGGGCATTAAAGAAGTTTTAACAAACTTATTCCATAGTTTTGCCTCGGGTTTTAGCCGAAGGCGATTTACCGTGCCCTTGTATTTACCGTCGTTCCAATGAGTTCTGGTTGAGTGAGTTCTTGAAGCACCTTGTCGAGTTGCTTGGGATTGATTTGGTCAACGAAGGCTTGATGCTCGTCATTCTCAATGTAAAGTCCGTAAAGGTGTTGATGCTTTCGGGACTTATAAGTATGGCCTTGTCACGAACAAAAACATAAGGATTATCCGGGTTAGGTGAGTGAGCATAGAATTCTCTTACCCATGAGATGTTACCGGTTCGGTTGATGGCAAAAGATTTGCCACTTTTGATGTGCAATCCTTTTGAAGATGAATGGTTCAAGGCCGAAATCTTGAGATCTGGAGTATTCAAAGCCTTGTTCTTCATGAATCTTCCGGCTTTCAAACTTGGATTGAAATCTTTCTTGAACCGCCGGTGTAGCAAACTTCTTGTATCTTGGTTCTTTGGAGGAACTTGGATGAACTAGAAGTTTAATCTTGGATGCCATGTATGATCTTGGTTGTGAGTAAAAACAAAGAAAAGAAACTAAAAAGTTGCAAGATAGAAAGTAGGAATAGGTTAAGGGTGATGGGTTTTATAGAAAAGATAGGTGGGTGGGATTAGGGGAAATCGACAATTGGGTTAGGGTTTGGTAGGAATTTTTCGACAAAGGGGTTTTGGTTAGGATGAATTGGAGGCTTTATATAAGCCTTAGATTCAGCCCATTAGTTTCCTTGTTGAAGATGTTTTCCTACTTGGTTTAGAATTCCTTCTTTCTCTTGAACTTCCTTTCCTACAATTCAAAAACAAATCAAATAAGGATTAAAATTAAAGATAAACTAATAAAGAAAATAAATAAAGATGTGTAATAGGATTCTTAGACTTGAATAAAAAAAATCTATCCTAAAACTACTAATAATCGGCAAAATAATAAAATAATAAAAAATAATAATCGAAAAAAATGAAAAATAAATAATTAAATAATCGACAAAAACAAAAATAAAAATAAATAAAAATAAAAATATCAAAAGGGAGAGCATGCTCATGCATCTCCTAAATTGACCACTTCCTTGTTACGTTCCACATGGGCACCATTGTAGTGCTTCAATCTTTGTCCATTAACTTTGAATTCATGGTTGTCAGAGATGGACTTGATTATCACAGCACCGTGGGAGAATGGTTTGACGACTTCGAATGGTCCCGACCATCTTGATTTCAACTTTCCCGGGAAAAGTTTTAGCCGAGAATTGAATAGGAGAACTAGTTGCCCTGGCGTGAATTGCCGTGGCAATAGTTTCTTGTCATGCCATCGCTTTGTTTTCTCCTTGTAGATTCGTGCATTGTTATAGGCGAGTGCACGAAATTCTTCTATCTCATTGAGATCCATCAAGCGCTTTTTGTCCGCACTTTCCCAATCCATATTCACGGTCTTGATTGCCCAAGACGCCTTGTGCTCGATTTCCACCGGTAGATGACATGTTTTACCATAGACAAGCGGAAGGGGACATACCTAATGGTGTTTTGAATGCAGTGCGATATGCCCAAAGTCGTCATCTAGTCTTAATGACCAATCCTTCCTTGAGGGATTTACAACTTTCTCGAGTATTCCCTTCAACTCCGGTTGGAAATTTACGCTTGCCCGTTGGTTTGTGGGTGATATGCCGTGGCGATCTTGTGTGATATGCAAGCGTTGCAACATCTTGGCAATTAGTCTGTTGTCAAAATGCTTGCCCCGACGCTGATAATTGCTCTCGGTATCCCAAACCGTAAATATGTTTTTTCTGCAGGAATCGTTGCACGGTCTTGGAATCGTCGTTGGGAACTGCAGCTGCCTCTACCCATTTAGACACATAGTCGACGGCGAGTAAGATGTAGAGGTTGCCGAATGAAGATGGGAAAGGTCCCATAAAATCGATCCCCATACATCGAGCAGTTCCACCTCGATGATGTTCGAGTGGCATCTCATGTCGCCTAGAGATATTGCCCGCCCTCGCAACGATCACATTGCTTGTAAAAGTCTTGGGCATCTTTGTACAATGTTGGCCAATACAAACCGGATTGCAAGACTTTGGCCATGATACGAGTTCCTCCAAAATGTCCTCCATAGGGTGAAGAATGGCATTGCCGGAGTACATTCTGTTGCTCTTCTTGAGGACACATCGACGTATAACCTGATCGCACATTGTTTAAACAAAAGAGGCTCGTCCCAAAAGTAATGCTTAGCATTATGGCGGAACCGCTTCTTCCCTTGGTGAGTAATGCCATACGGAAAATACCACAAACAAGGAAGTTAACTAAATCTGCGTGCGGGGGTATTGCGGGCATGTCTTTGCCGTAGTGTCTCGCTCCCAAAATTGCTGAGGCGTGCTCGTCAAAGACCGGGCTGCGGCGTCAAGAGTTGCCGAGGCGTGTGCTTCCATGGTTGCCGAGGCGTCATGGGCTGTCGAGGCGTCAAGGGTTGCCGAGGCGATTAGAATTTGTTCATCCGGTAATGCATCGCATATCTCTAGATCCGCGTCCTCTTCCCTATTGCGTTCCAAACGTGATAAGTGAGTGATCGCCACTTGATTTTCTGTTCCTTTCCGTCCTTAATTTCAATATCAAATTCTTGTAAAAGTAATATCCAACGAATCAAACGAGGTTTAGCATCCTTTTTAGCAAATAAGTATTTGATTGCCGAATGGTCCGTATGAACAATTACCTTTGTACCAATTAAATAGGATCGGAACTTGTCAAATGCGAAAACTACTGACTAGTAACTCTTTCTCCGTTGTTGTGTAATTCACTTGAGCATCGTTAAGAGTTTTACTAGCGTAGTATATCACATGGAAGGTCTTACTGTGCGTTGGCCTAGGACTGCTCCTACCGCGAAATCACTTGCATCACACATGAGCTCAAAAGGTAGCGTCAAACTGGGTGGAACAACAATGGGTGCGAGGCAAGCTTTTTCTTTAGGGTTTCAAATGCTTGAGTGCAAGAATCATCAAAATCGAAGACTTTATCCTGTTCAAGCAGATTACACAAAGGTTTAGTGATTTTAGAAAAGTTATGAATGAACCTCTGTAAAAAACCGCATGTCCAGAAAACTTGAATTCCTTTAACCGAATTTGGTGGGGTAATCTCTCGATCACGTCCACCTTGGCTTTGTCTACTTCAATTCCCTTGGATGAAATCTTATGGCGAGCACTATTCCTTCATCTACCATAAAGTGGCATTTCTCCCAATTGAGGACTAAATCCATTTCTTTCGCATCTTGCCAACACCCTCTCTAAATTGCCGAGACAGCCGTCGAAGTCATTACCAAAAACCGAAAAATCATCCATGAAGATCTCAAGGAAGTCTTGACCATGTCGAAAAGAGCGCCATCATGCATCTTTGGAAGGTTGCGGGCGTTACATAATCCGAACGGCATCCTTCGGAAGGCATAAGTACCGTATGGGCATGTGAAGGTTGTCTTTTCTTGATCTTTCGGTGCTATGGCAATCTGATTGTAAACTGAATAACCATCAAGAAAACAAGTAAAAGGGTTTTACGCAAGACGGTCAAGCATTTGATCAATAAAGGGTAATGGGAAGTGATCTTTCCTAGTGGCTTTGTTTAGCTTTCGATAGTCCATACAAACCCTCCAACCGGTCACTGATCTGGTTTGGATAAGTTCATTATGTTCATTGCTTACCTTTGTTATACCTCCCTTTTTCGGCACAAATTGTACCGGACTTACCCACGTACTATCGGAGATAGGGTATATAATGCGGCGTCAAGCCATTTGATGATTTCTTTCATTACAACCCCTTTCATGGCATGATTCAGTCTCCTCCGGGCCTCAATTGAAGGTTTGTGATCATCTTCCAACAAGATCTTGTGCATGCACACCGCCGGGCTAATTCCCTTCAAGTCGGCAATTGTCCACCCTATTGCCTTTTTATGTAGCTTCAACATGTTGATCAGCTTCTTTTTCTGCTCAGGCTGTAACTTAGAGGAAATAATTACAGGTAATGTATTATCGATCCCTAAGTATACATATTTTAGTTGATCGGCAATTGTTTCAACTCAAGAATTGGTGGATTTTCGATGAGGGTTTTTCGATCTTACCTTCCTTACGAGTAGTCCAGTGGTTCAAAGTATGTACCTGGTCGATTTACTAGCCAATTTACCTCTTGGGTTGTTCCTCATCGACCCGCTCTTCATACTCCTCGGGTTCCTCTTGATCGGCAATGTAGTTGCCGAGGCAACTAAATTCCTCATCGGTTAAATTCTGCCGTGGCATGAAGTAGTTGGCATTCTTCCGGATCATCGGCATGCCTTAGTGTTTGGAACACATTTAGTTTTACCCGCTGGTCATTCACCCTCATTGTGAGTTCTCCCTTTTCAACGTCGATCAAGGTTCTCCCTGCCGCTAGGAATGGTCTCCCGAGAATGATAGGTGCATGCTCATCCGCTTCACAATCCAAAACAATAAAGTCGTGGGAAAAATGAATTTATCAACTTTTACCAAGTATGTCCTCGATTTTTCCCTCGGATGCACATAGGATCTGTCTCGGCTAGCTGCGCAGCATAATCATTGTAGGTCTTGCCTTCCCGATTCCTAGTTTCGAAAAACCGATTTAGGCATCAAGTTTATGCTAGCCCCTAGGTCGCATAGTGCTTTCCCGACATAGTGATTTCCAATAGAACAGGTATTGTGAAACTTCCGGGATCCTTCAACTTGGGCGGCATGCGATTGTGCAACATTGCCATGCATCCCTCTGTCGCGGCAATCTGTTTCAAACTCTCCTAGCCTTGTTCTCTTGGACACAATGTCTTTAAGAAACTTGGCATAGTTTGGCATTTGTTCAATTGCTTCCACCAATGGCAAGTTGATGTGGACTTGCTTTAGGATATCAAGAAACTTCTTGAATTGGTATTCTTGCTTTTGTCGCTTCAATCTTTGTGGGAATGGTGGTGGAAGTCGGATATCTTCTATCCTTTCATTGGTTTGAAACCTGATTGACGGCATTGCGGGACATCCGAGTTGCCGATGCGTTATCAATCTGGGGTTCTTTGAGGCATGCTTATCACAAGACGCCGAGGCGTCATCGGTTGTCGAGGCATGTTTATTGCGGTTGCCGCGGCAATTCTCGGTTCAGCATCCGAGACTTTGCCGCTAGGTTCGTCTTGATCTTTTTGTGGAGTTTTGTTTGACGAGCGGGTTTGAACCTCTCTAAGTTGTTGGCCACTTCTGGTGGTGATTGCCTTACATTGCTCATGGCAGTTCCTCTTGCGACTTGATGATCGCTAGGTAAACCTCCTTGTGGTCTAGTGTTCAGATTTTGAGCAAACCGTCCGACTTGATTTTCCAATGATTTGATTGCCGCCTGGTGGTTCGCAATCTCATCTCGGTCTGTTAATAAAAGCATCAGTTCTTTTTATGAAATTACTATTCTCAGCCATATAAGATTCAGTTTTCATCATAAAAGCATTTAGAGAATTTTCCAAAGAACTAGATGTTGTCGGTTGTTGCTGCGGCATCCATTTGCCGTGGCATATTCTATTGGAATCCCGATGCTTGTGCATTCTGATTGTTACGGTTTAGAGCATTGTTGGGATAACTCCATGAAAAAATTCGGGTGCTTCTTCCAAGCTGGATTGTATGTATTTGACATCATGTTGTTGCCCCGATTGTAATTCCCCACATAGAAGCTAGATTCGGATTCTCGCATACATTCGGAAGAATTATGGTTATCACCACATAACTCACAAAAAGAATCCATTACCTTGACTTCATGTGTGTTGTTTGGTTTTTGCATGTTCGGACCATCTTGGTTAAAGCGCCAATTGTGCGAAATTGAATCGATGATCCTAGTTCATGTATTGTGGCTTAGCGTCTAACTCCTCCTCTTCTAGTAGATGGGAATTGATAGTCATTCTTGGCCAGCCTGTTTAAAATTTGCATTGCTTCCTCCGCGACTTATCTAAGAGTATGCCGTTTGCCGAGGCGTCTAGCATCATCCTTGTTGGTGTATTCACGGCGTTGTAAAACATTGTTACTTGAGTCCACACCGGGAATCCGTGTAGAGGGCATTTGTGTAGAAGTTCTCTATATCGCTCCCAAGCCTCGTACATGGATTCATCATCAGCCTGCCGAAAAGAAGTAATGTCGTTACGAAGCTTATCAGTTAAATTTGTAGGATTAAATCTAGCAAGGAAATCACGACAAAGATCAGTCCAAGATGCTATGGATCCGCAGAATGCTATTTAGCCATGCTTTCGCCCTATCCCTCAGTGAATAGGGGAATAATCTTAATCGTAGGACATCGGGGGTAACTCCGTGTATCTTGAACGAGTTGCAAATCTCGAGGAAAGATTTCAGATGTTGTCGTGCAAGAATCACTCCTCCTCCTGCTCGAACATCTTGATTAATATTGCCGTCTTGATTTGCCATTGCTTCTCTTATCCTTCGTCTAAGTCCTTGTAAGGTTCGTTCGATTTCTGGATCAAAGGGATATTCTGGTGAAGTCGGTCTTGCCCTGGTCATATACCAATGCAAAACCAAAGTTTGTTAGCCCTTTGAATTTTAAACAAGAAAAATAAAAAGAATGTGCAAGAAAGTAAAAACAAAGTCGCTATTGCCAATCCCCGCAACGGCGCCAAAAAACTTGTTGCGCGTAATAAGTGCTACGCAAATGTGCAAGTATACACGCCGCAAGTTATAGTATAAAAGATATCGTCTCCACAGGATTGGTGCCACTTCAAGAATCTAGTCTCTTGCAACTGTAAAAAGTAAAAACACAAGTAAAGGATTATAGAAGTTTTAACTAATAACTAATTTAGAAAGCAATTAAGTAAAAGAAAAGATGAATTCGAATGAGAGAGATAGGATAGGTTATCGTGAGTTGAGGTGTGATAGCCAATTGGATTGTCTTGGTAAAAGAGTGCATGGGCAACTCGGTTGCCGTGGCGACTTACAACAACGGGTTGCCTTGGCAACTAATTGATGGTTGCTTGGGCGACTAGTTGGGCAACTACTTGGGTGTCTGGGCAGCAACCTTCAAGGTTCGGCGGAGCGTTCTTCAATGGTTTCTTCTTATCCCTAAGTCGAAACTCTAGCTACTTGTGCATGCCTTGATAATACATCCCTGCGTGAATCAAGGGTGAACAACAACCAATCTTGCGCTCCTCTTAGCCGTTGAAATCCTTAACTTATTCCTAAGCCGGATTAATCTTCACCATCATTGGATTGCATAAAGATCATATTCATTCGTTTCTTGAATCTAACTCTCCCGATATTAGATAAATGGATAAAATCACGAGATCCTCTCCCAATTCACTCGCAAACAAGAATAAAAATCAAGAATGAATAAACCTTGAAATAGAAAAGTGCAAACTCTTATTACCTAAACAAAAACCAATAGTTTCTCACAACCACAAAACACAATAACCATAGCCAAGTAAGTTTAGTTCATAGCTAGGTTCCAAAGAAACACAAGATAATTAATCCCTAGCATGAACCCAATCGAACAAAGATGAAGGAAGAGGCTTGTCGAAATCCTCCTTGCCCTTGATGCTTGTCGAAAATTCTCTCCTCTTGCCCTACTTGGACTTGCCGAAATTTCCCTCTTGCTCCCCCCCCCCGAATTGTCGAAATCTCCTTGATATTTATAGGCTAGGCCAAAGTCCTTCTTTGAGGAGGAGTTTGAGTTGGAATTAAATTATCTTTAAAGAATATAATTCTTTA
The DNA here is from genome assembly GCA_019671005.1 of Hibiscus mutabilis. NCBI lineage: Eukaryota > Viridiplantae > Streptophyta > Magnoliopsida > Malvales > Malvaceae > Hibiscus > Hibiscus mutabilis. The sequence goes on along the minus strand of CM033748.1, from coordinate 48,851,516 downwards.
TTATAATTTTATTCCTATTAGAACTTCTCCTATCCTCTTGGAATTTAATTCTTCTTTAATCTCTGCATGGCAATCAAATTCCTTTGGGCTTGGACCTTGCTCCATGTCATCTTGGGCTTGTAAAATCATGAATTTCGACATCCATATTGCTTTTGGTCTTTGTCGACAAATGCCATGGCAACTGGCTCGGCGTCTCCTTCATGCACTGCCCTGGCAACTAGCTCGGCATATCCTTCATGCATTGCCCTGGCAACTAGCTCGGCATTGCTTTGGCAAGTGATCCTGCACATACATACACAAAAACACACCAAAGCAGCATCTATTTCCACAAAAATCACCAAGTTATGTAATCAAGCTCAACAATTGAAGGAATCATGGATTAATGCATGAATAGCTAACTATGCAACTAATATGAGCCTAAGTCTAACAATAATATGAGTAAAAAGGGTAAGAAAAATAGTACTTTTGAACACTTATCATAGTGCTTCAATCTTTGTCCATTAACTTTGAATTCATGGTTGTCAGAGATGGACTTGATTATCACGGCGCCATGGGAGAATGGTTTGACGACTTCAAATGGTCCCGACCATCTTGATTTTAGCTTTCCCGAGAAAATTTTTAGCCGAGAATTGAATAGGAGAACTAGTTGCCTTGGCGTGAATTGTCGTGGCAATAGTTTCTTGTCATGCCATCGCTTTGTTTTCTCCTTGTAGATTCGTGCATTGTTATAGGCGAGTGCACGAAATTCTTCTATCTCATTGAGATCCATCAAGCGCTTTTGTCCGACACTCTCCCAATCCATATTCACGGTCTTGATTGCCCAGTACACCTTGTGCTCGATTTCCACCGGTAGATGACATGTTTTACCATAGACAAGTCGGAAGGGGGACATACCTAAGGGTGTTTTGAATGCAGTGCGATATGCCCAAAGTGCGTCATCTAGTTTTAATGACCAATCCTTCCTTGAGGGATTTACAATTTTCTCGAGTATACCCTTCAATTCCTGGTTGGAAATTTCTGCTTGCCCGTTGGTTTGTGGGTGATATACCGAAGCGTTGCAACATCTTGGCAATTAGTCTGTTGTCAAAATGCTTGCCTTCGTCGCTGATAATTGCTCTCAGCATCCCAAACCATGTAAATATGTTTTTCTGCAGGAATCGTTGCACGGTCTTGGAATCGTTGTTGGGAACTGCAGCTGCCTCTACCCATTTAGACACATAGTCGATGGCAAGTAAGATGTAGAGGTTGCCGAATGAAGATGGGAAAGGTCCCATAAAGTCGATCCCCCATCCATCAAACAGTTCCACCTTGATGATGTTCTGGAGTGGTATCTCATGTCGTCTAGAGATATTGCCCGTCCTCTGGCAATGATCACATTGCTTGTAAAAGTCTTGGGCATCTCTGTACAATGTTGGCCAATACAAACCGGATTGCAAGACTTTGGCCGCGGTACGAGTTCCTCCAAAATGTCCTTCATAGGGTGAAGAATGGCATTGCCGGAGTACATTCTGTTGCTCTTCTTCAGGGACACATCGGCGTATAACCTGATCTGCACATTGTTTAAACAAAAGAGGCTCGTCCCAAAAGTAATGCTTAGCATCATGGCGGAACCGCTTCTTCCCTTGGTGAGTAATGCCATAAGGAAAAATACCACAAACAAGGAAGTTAACTATATCCGCGTACCAGGGTATTGCCGAGGCATGTGCTGCCGTGGCGACTGCTCCCAAGATTGCTGAGGCGTGCGCGTCAAAGACTACTGCAGGGTCGAGAGTTGCCGAAGCGTGAGCATCCATGGTTGCCGAGGCGTCTAGGGTTGCTGAGGCGTCGAGGGTTGCCGAGGCAACTAAAATTTGTTCATCCGGGAATGCATCACATATCTCTAGATCCGCATCCTCCTCCCTATTGTGTTCCAAACGTGATAAGTGATCGGCCACTTGATTTTCTGTTCCTTTCCTGTCCTTAATTTCAATATCAAATTCTTGTAAAAGTAATATCCAACGAATCAAACGAGGTTTAGCATCCTTTTTAGCAAATAAGTATTTGATTGCCGAATGGTCCGTATGAACAATTACCTTTGTACCAATTAAATAGGATCGGAACTTGTCAAATGCGAAAACTACAGCTAGTAACTCTTTCTCCGTTGTTGTGTAATTCACTTGAGCACCATTAAGAGTTTTACTAGCATAGTAAATCACATGGAAGGTCTTACCTGTGCGTTGGCCTAGGACTGCTCCTACTGCGAAATCACTTGCATCACACATGAGCTCAAAAGGTAGCGTCCAATCTGGTGGAACGACAATGGGTGCCGAGGCAAGCTTTTTCTTTAGGGTTTCGAATGCTTGGGTGCAAGAATCATCAAAATCGAAGACTTTATCCTGTTCAAGCAGATTACACAGGGGTTTAGTGATTTTAGAAAAATTATGAATGAACCTCCTGTAAAAACTTGCATGTCCGAGAAAACTTCGAATTCCTTTAACCAAACTTGGTGGGGGTAATCTCTCGATCACGTCCACCTTGGCTTTGTCTACTTCAATTCCCTTGGATGAAATCTTGTGGCTGAGCACTATTCCTTCATCTACCATAAAATGGCATTTCTCCCAATTGAGGACTAAATCCGTTTCTTCACATCTTGCTAACACCCTCTCTAAATTGCCGAGACAGCCGTCGAAGTCATTACCAAAAACCGAAAAATCATCCATGAAGATCTCAAGGAAGTCTTCGACCATGTCTGAAAAGAGTGCCATCATGCATCTTTGGAAGGTTGCTGGGGCGTTACACAATCCGAACGACATCCTTCGAAAGGCATAAGTACCGTATGGGCATGTGAAGGTTGTCTTTTCTTGATCTTCTAGTGCTATGGCAATCTGATTGTAACCTGAATAACCATCAAGAAAACAATAAAAGGGTTTACCTGCAAGACGGTCAAGCATTTGATCAATAAAGGGTAATGGGAAGTGATCTTTCCTAGTGGCTTTGTTTACCTTTCGATAGTCCATACAAACCCTCCAACCGGTCACAGTCCTGGTTGGGATAAGTTCATTATTTTCATTGCTTACCACTGTTATACCTCCCTTTTTCGGTATACATTGTACCAGACTTACCCACGTACTATCAGAGATAGGGTATATAATGTCGGCGTCAAGCCACTTGATGATTTCTTTCATTACAACCCCTTTCATGGTATGGTTCAGTCTCCTCTGGGCTTCAATTGAAGGTTTTTGATCATCTTCCAACAAGATCTTGTGCATGCACACCGCCGGGCTGATTCCCTTCAAGCCGGCAATTGTCCACCCTATTGCCTTTTTGTGTAGCTTCAACATCTTGATCAGCTTCTTTTCCTGCTCAGGCTGTAACTTAGAAGAAATAATTACAGGCAATGTATTATTGGTCCCTAAGTATACATATTTTAGTTGCTCTGGCAATTGTTTCAACTCAAGAATTGGTGGATGTTCAATAGAGGGTTTTTCGAGCTTACCTTCCTTACCTGAGTAGTCCAGTGGTTCAAAGTATGTACCTGGTCGATTGACTAGCCAATTTGCCTTTTCTGGTTGTTCCTCATCGACCGGTTCTTCATACTCCTCAGGTTCCTCTTGATTGGCAATGTAGTTGCCGAGGCAACTAAATTCCTCATCGAAGTTAAACTCTGCCGTGGCATGAAGTAGTTGGCATTCTTCTGGATCATCGGCATGCCTTAGTGTTTGGAACACATTTAGTTTAACCTGTTGGTCATTCACCCTCATTGTGAGTTCTCCCTTTTCAACATCAATCAAGGTTCTCCCTGTTGCTAGGAATGGTCTCCCGAGAATGATGGGTGCATGCTCATCTGCTTCACAATCCAAAACAATAAAGTCAGCGGGAAAAATAAATTTATCAACTTTTACCAGTATGTCCTCGATTTTTCCCTCTGGATGCACATAGGATCTATCGGCTAGCTGTAGCATAACTGTTGTAGGTCTTGCCTTCCCGATTCCTAGTTTCTGGAAAACCGATTTAGGCATTAAGTTTATGCTAGCCCCAAGGTCGCATAATGCTTTCCCGACATAGTGATTTCCAATGGAACAGGGTATTGTGAAACTTCCGGGATCCTTCAACTTGGGTGGCATACGATTGTGCAACATTTCCATGCATCCCTCCGTCGCGGCAACTGTTTCAAACTCTCCTAGCCTTGTTCTTTTGGACACAATGTCTTTAAGAAACTTGGCATAGTTTGGCATTTGTTCAATTGCTTCCACCAAAGGCAAGTTGATGTGGACTTGCTTTAGGATATCAAGAAATTTCTTGAATTGGTATTCTTGCTTTTGTCGCTTCAACCTTTGTGGGAATGGTGGTGGAAGTCGGATATCTTCGATCCTCTCATTGGTTTGAAACCTGATTGACGACATTGCCGGGACATCTGGAGTTGCAGAGGCATTATCAGCTGGGGTTGCCTAGGCATGCTTATCGCAAGTTGCCGAGGCGTCTTTATCATCGGTTGCCGAGGCATGCTTATTGCCGGTTGCCGCGGCAATTCCTGGTTCGGCATCTGAGGCTTTGCCGCTAGGTTCGACCTGATCTTTTTGTGGAGTTTTGTTTGGTGGGTGGGTTTGAGCCTCTCTAAGTTGTTGGCCACTTCTGGTGGTGATTGCCTTACATTGCTCATGGCCTGTTCCTCGTGCGACTTCAGTATCGCTAGGTAAACCTCCTTGTGGTCTAGTATTCAGATTTTGAGCAAACTGTCCGACTTGATTTTCCAATGATTTGATTGTCGCCTCTTGGTTTTGCAATCTCATCTCGGTCCTATTAATAAAAGCATCAGTTCTTTTTATGAAATTACTATTCTCAGCCATATAAGATTCAGTTTTCATCATAAAAGCATTTAGAGAATTTTCCAAAGAACTAGATGTTGTCGGTTGTTCTTTGCGGCATCATTGCCGTGGCATATTCTCTTTGGAATCCCGATGCTTGGCATTCGATTGTTCGGTTTAGAGCATTGTTGGGATTACTCCATGAAAAATTTGGGTGCTTCTTCCATTTGGATTGTATGTATTGGACATCACGTTGTTGCTCGATTGTAATTCCCCACATAGAATTTGGATTCGGATTCTACATACATTCGAAGAATTATGGTTATCACCACATAACTCACAAAAAGAATCCATTACCTTGACTTCATGTGTGTTGTTTGGTTTTTGCATGTTCTGGACCATCTTGGTTAAAGCGCCAATTGTGCGAAATTGAATCGATGATCCTAGTTCATGTATTGTGGCTTAGCGTCTAACTCCTCATCTTCTAGTAGATGGGAATTGATAATCATTCTTGGCCAGCCTGTTTAAAATTTGCATTGCTTCCTCCGCGACTTATCTAAGAGTATGCCGTTTGCCGAGGCATCTAGCATCATCCTTGTTGGTGTATTCACGGCGTTGTAAAACATTGTTACTTGAGTCCACACCGGGAATCCGTGTAGGGGCATTTGTGTAGAAGTTCTCTATATCGCTCCCAAGCCTCGTACATGGATTCATCATCCTTTTGCCGAAAAGAAGTAATGTCATTCTGAAGCTTATCAGTCAAATTTGTAGGATTAAATCTAGCAAGGAAATCACGACAAAGATCAGTCCAAGATGCTATGGATCCGGCAGGAATGCTATTCAACCATGCTTTCGCCCTATCCCTCAGTGAATAGAGGAATAATCTTAATCGTAGGACATCGGGGTGACTCAGGTGTATCTTGAACGAGTTGCAAATCTCGAGGAAAGATTTCGAGATGTTGCCGTGCATCTTGATTCTTGAGCCGCCAAATTGACCTATTGTGTTGATCATATTAAACATTACGGTTTCAACTCAAATTGGTCGGCTTCAATTTCAGGTGCGACAACTCCTGGGTTAAGTCCATCAAGATCTTCTTCAAGATAGTCTTGAATAGTTCTATTTCATGCAAGAATCACTCCTCCTCCTGCTCGAATATCTTGATTCATATTGCCGTCTTGATTTGCCATTGCTTCTCTTATCCTTCGTCTAAGTCTTTGTAAGGTTCGTTCGATTTACGGATCAAAGGGATATTACGGTGAAGTCGGTCTCGCATACTGGTCATATACCAATGCAAAACCAAAGTTTGTTAGCCCTTTGAATTTTAAACAAGAAAAATAAAAAGAAAGTGCAAGAAAATAAAAACAAAGTCGCTATTGCCAATCCCCGGCAACGGCGCCGAAAACTTGTTGCGTAATAATAGCTGCTACGCAAATGTGCAAGTATACACGTCGCAAGTTATAGTATAAAAGATATCGTCTCCACAGGGATTGGTGCCACTTCAAGGATCTAGTCTCTTGCACTGTAAAAAGTAAAAACACAAGTAAAGGATTATAGAAGTTTTAACTAAAAACTAAACTAGAAAGCAATTAAGTAAATGAAAAGATGAGATCAAATGAGAGAGAGATAGGCCAGGTTATCGTGAGTTGAGGTGTGATAGCCGATTGGATCGTTTTGGTAAAAGAGTGTGCGGGCAACTCGGTTGCCGTGGCAACTTACACAACCCAGGTTGCCTTGGCAACTAATCGATGGTTGCCTGGGCAACTAGTTGGGCAACTACTTGGGTGTCTGGGCAGCAACCTTCAAGGTTCGGCAGAGCGTTCTTCAATGGTTTCTTCTTATCCCTAAGTCGAAACTCTAGCTACTTGTGCATGCCTTGATAATACATCCCTGCGTGAATCAAGGGTAAACAACAACCAATCTTGCGCTCCTCTTAGCCGTTGAAATCCTTAACTTATTCCTAAGCCGAATTAATCTTCACCATCATTGGATTGAATAAATATCATATTCATTCGTTTCTTGAATCTAACTCTCCCGATATTAGATAAATATATGAAATCACGAGATCCTCTCCCAATTCACTCGCAAACAAGAATAAGAACCAAGAATGAATAAACCTTGAAATAGAAAAGTGCAAACTCTTATTACCTAAACAAAAACCAATAGTTTCTCACAACCACAAAACACAATAACCATAGCCAAGTAGATTTAGTTCATGGCTAGGTTCCAAAGAAACATAAGATAAACGATCCCTAGCATGAACCCAATCGAACAAGGAAGAAAAGATGAAGCTTGTCGAAAATCCCTTGCCCTAGATGCTTGTCGAAAATTCCCCTTGCTTTCTCCCTTGGACTTGTCGAAATTTCCCCTCTTGCTCTCTCCTCCCTTGGACTTGTCGAAATTTCCCCTCTTGCTCTTTATAGGGCTAGGCCAAAGTCCTTCTTTGAGGAGGAGTTTAAGTTGGAATTAAATTATCTTTAAAGAATATAATTCTTTATTATAATTTTATTCCTATTAGAACTTCTCCTATCTTCTTGGAATTTAATTCTTCTTGGAATTTAATTCTTCTTTAATCTATGCATGGCAATCAAATTCCTTTGGGCTTGGGCCTTGCTCCATGTCATCTTGGGCTTGTAAAGTCATTAATTTCGACATCCCTATTGCATTTTCTCTTTGTCGACAATTGCCATGGCAACTGGCTCGGCGTCTCCTTCATGCATTGCCCTGGCAACTAGCTCGGCATATCCTTCATGCATTGCCCTGGCAACTAGCTCGGCATTGCTTTGGCAAGTGATCCTGCACATACACACACAAAGCACACCAAAGCAGCATATTTTCCACAAAACTACCAAGTTATGTAATCAAGCTCAACGATGGAAGGAAACATGGATTAATGCATGAATGGCTAATTATGCAACTAATATGAGCCTAAGTCTAACAATAATATGAGTAAAAAGGGTAAGAAAAATAGTACTTTTGAACACTTATCAGCTATGACCTCGATTTTCTCTTGGTTTAAAATACACCGGGCATTTGAATGAAAGATATGTACAAGATTTTTGTAAAGTACCCCATGTATGCTTAAAAAAGTCATGAACTTCCATTCCCTAAGCAAAGGAAGATATCGAAAATTAAACTCATCAGAAGTCATGAAAGATAAAGACACAACACGTTCTCTACGAATTCTAAAATTTTAATATAGTTTAAAAAAATCCATAGCTTGAAGGTTGTGAGGTTCATCAAAACAATGTTGGTAAATGTAATTAAGGTTTGGCCTAGTACCATTGTTTGTGGAAGTTGGTTCGGTAGGATTGAAAGAACTAGATGCTAACTCTCATCTCGCTCTTTTCTTTGGTGTCATAGTAAAAGCCTGATTTTTTTTTCAAACCACAAAAATACATCTATGCATAAACATCACACTCAATCCAATTAATCAATCCAATAATCAATGTAAGGTAAAAATCTATTGTATATAGTTTGAAAAACATATACAAATATAAAGAAAAATTTTGGTAAAAGAATTTTTCAAAAACAGTTGAGAAAAATATACGAGTATAATTTTATATTCGAACAAAAAATTTTCAGTTTTGAAAATTTTTTTGCAAAATCTTTAAAAACAATGTTATAAACATTTGAGTTACAAAACTCTTCAAAACCTAGATTTGAAATTCGGTTCTATGGTCACTTCAAATATGTGCAATTGAGTAACCAAAATCATTTTGATTTCCTTTTGAAAATGTGATGAATTTTTCTAAAGCTTCATCCTTGGTACTTAAAAATAGAACCCAATTAAATCTAGAGTAGTCATCAACTAAAACAAATGCATATGATTTTCCATCCAAACTCATTGTTCTAATAGGGCAAAAAAGATCTATGTGACTCTACTAGTAGAAACATCATTAATAGGTTTAAAAGAAACTCTTTTATGTTTTCCTTTAGCACAAGCATCACAGATTTTGTCATAAGAAAACTTTATTTTCGGTAAACCTCTTACTAGATCATTAGAAATCAAATTTTCCAAAACACTCATGCTTGCATGTCTTAGTTTTCTATGCCATAACCATGAATCATGCTGATCTTTTGCAACAAAACATGCATTTGAAATATGAATATCATCTAAATGCACCATGTAAATGTTTCCTATTCTATGACCTATAATTATATTAGATGCATTGTCAACACTTTTGCAACCATTAGATTCAAAAATAACATTGTAACCTTTATCGCACAATTGACTTATGCTTAATAAATTATGTTTTAGACCATTGATGTACAAAATATTTTCAATAAGAATAAAAGAGTGATTATCGATAGAACCAATGCCTTCAATGTGGACTTTGGAGTTGTCACCAAACGTCACTACTACTCCACTTTTTGGTTTTAGCTATATAAATCGACTCTTGTCTCTGGTCATGTATCTTGAGCATCCACTATCAAGGTACCATGAATTTGCACTTGTAGAATTGGTCTTGTAGCAATGCTCCCCCTACAAACATGGAATTAATTTTTGATTTTTGGTACCCAAATCTTTTTGGGTCCATGAACATTAGTTTCCAAAATCTTGGTTCCCTTGGGAATCCAAGAAGCCATATCATCAAGATTATTAGAAGCAACAACATTTTTAGGAATCTACAAGCTTTTAATTTTCTTGCCATAATAAGATCTAGGGAAACCTCCATGTTTGTAACTACCAAAGTTTCTTTTTATATAGTTGGGTTTTGAAGATGTTCCTTTTTTATAACGAGAGTTCCCAACTTTGTTCAATGAAACTTTGAGATCATCCATTTCTTTTTGGTGATCCTATTTAACCTTAAAAAGTAAATTATGCAAGTCTAGATTCTTCTTTTCTAGTTCACTTAATTTATCTTGCATATTTCCAATTTTACTTTCTAATTCCAAATTAGTTTTAGTTAAAGAATCTTTTTCATTTTTCAAGTTTAAAACAATCTTTTGCAACTCATTTTTCAACTAATTGATTCTTTAAACTTTAAAACTAATTCATCATACATCTCTTGCAACTCATTATGCTCATCATATAATTCATCAAATGTAAACTTAATAGATGAGCTAGAGGTTACCATAGGATACTATTCGAAGGCCATGAGGCATGGATTTGCAACTTCTTATTCCTTATCACTTGAAGATTCTTCATCACTCCAAGTGGCTACATGGGCCTTATGCTTCTTTTTCTTCTCAAAGCTTTTCTTCTTGAGTTGGGGACAATCAATCTTGATGTGTCCCGACTTTTTGCATTCGTAGCACACTATTGGATCTTTTTTTTCTTCTTTGGCCATATTCTTGAAACCATTCTTTCGTATAAATCTTCTTCCACAATTGGATTTCATGAAGCTTATAAAATGTTTGGCAAGCATGGCAATTTCTTCATCTTTTTCATCACTTGAATCACTCTCTTCTTGTATAGCCTTGAGAGCAATTCCTATCTCCTTCCTCTCTACTTCCTTCTTCTCTATCTTTTTCTCTTCCTTCTTCTTCTTATTTTCCCTTCATTTCTTGATAATTTCATGAGTAATAAGAGACCTCATAAGAGCATCAAGTGTCAAGGTTTTGAGGTCCTTGGCTTCAATAATGGCGGTCATCTTTTTGTCCCATGACTCAAGAAGAGAGTAGATAAGCTTTCAGACATGTTTTTCTTTTGGAATGACTTCTCTAAAGCCTTTTAGCCCGTTGACGATGACAGAGAATCAATCAAACATTTTTGAAATGTCTTCATCCGACTCTATTTTTAAGTTCTTGAAGCTTAGATTTAGGAGTCCAATCTTAGTCTCTTTTACTTTGTTTGTGCCCTCGTACGTCACTTCAAGCTTATCCCAAACTCCGATCTTCATCAGTGTATTCTTGCTTTGTCTTGGGGACACGTCTTTCTCCTTCTTGTTTCATTGGAATAGATGGTCTGTCTTTCACTACATCTCAAAGGAGGTAGTCATTTGACTTGATGAAGAGCTTCATCCTATTCTTCCAATAGGAGTAGTTATCTCCATTGAAGAATGGTGGTTTGTTGATAGATTTTGACTCGTAGAGATGGTTGCCGAAAGTAGAGGCCATGACTTGATTTGTTGATTAATTGAACACTTTTAGGTTCGTCTCAACAGTGGTTAGACATTCAATTAAGTGTGGCTCTGATACTAATTATTGGAATGATCAATCAATGTATTTGACCAAGAGGGGGTGAATTGGCAATTTAAAAATTTGTGGGCTAAATAAAAAGTATAGAAATTGAGACAAAGATTTATAGTGGTTCAAGCTTCTAAACAAGCTCTACATTCACTACCTTAGCTCCACACTAAGGATTTTCAACAATTCACTATGAATTTGAGGGAAAAGGGCTAACCTTACAAATTCCTCTTAAGATTTTCTACCCAAAATCTTAAGGACACTCACAAAAGAAAAATTACAAATAGCAAACTTGAAAATCCTCATAAGGAAAAATGTTTACACAATTCAAAGATCACTCACATACCCAAAACTTGAATAAAAATGATTTCAAGAATGAACACTCAAGAGGGTTACAAAGATTTGACTCCAAAAGCTCAAAAGTTGTTGGATATTTGCTTGATTGCTTAAGACTTAATCATTAGTTTTTGTTGCAGCTTTTGAGACCTCATTTTATACCCCTTCATTGATTTCTAACCGTTTGGGTAGTGTAGCGACGTCCTTTTTTGCTAAAAAAGTGGATTTTCGAGGTGTTTGTAATTTTTCGGATATAAAACGTTTATTCCATGGGGTTTAAGAAAAAACCGCATTTTATTAAAAATTGGAGTCGCCACCGGCCACTTAGGTAGGTCGGACACCATAAAACCAGAGATTTAAAAACTGTTGGGTTCGGGAGTCGGTTACGGATGGGGAAGGATTAGCACCCCCACACCGCCCAAAATTGGTACTTTAATAATTATCGTTTATTAATATTGGATTTTCCGGGTTAAAGTGACGATTAGTTTAAAATTCGGTTATAATTGCGAATAAATTTTAAAGGCCCCGTTATCCGAGAGTAAACGCCCAACCACTATCACTACGCCTGATACTGGCCCCGTTTACGCTCGGATAAAAGGACACCGCATTGACAATTTATATTCCATTATGCAACCTTAGTGAACAAAAATATTAAGCATGGCCAATAATTTAAATACAATGAATATTCACATAATAAACTATTAACAGAACATAAATAAAATACTAATAAAAAACATACATGCATACAAATTATCCCTAATCATGACTAAAAATAAACCTAACATGTCACAATTACAAGGCATGGAACAAAAACACATATTACAAAAATGTACATATTACAATAAGACACATTGTAACATACATAAAATACAGCATTATACATGACCAAGAAAATATACCAACACATAGCCTAAAAGCAAAGAAAACATGCAATACATGCTAAAATATAAACCAGGTTGTGTTCGAGCCAACTCAAATATCAATCTAATATGTGTGATACGAATAACCGAACAAATGCATAAAAATACATAATCACCACAAACTTAACACACATATACATGTAAACATGAAAGTACAAAGCATATACGAGGGATATATGAAAAGGCAAAATGCTACATCAACATACACGATTATAATAAACGAACATGAATATTTACATGGAATCAGGACTGAAATGAAAAGAAATAAACATAAGGAACAGAAATTAAAGGACAATAATATGCAATTTAGGGATGAAAATGCAAGCAGGACCGAACTTGAAAGGACTGAAATTGTAATTGGACCAAGGGGCAGACACGAAGTGAAAATTTCAAAAATGCGGTGGGACTAGTGAGGTAATTTCGCCATTTAAAAACTTATTCAATTAAATTTAGGGAATGGAATGCAAGATTTCAAAATATGAGGGGGACCAGAGTTGTAAATATCCCATGCGACGTGACAAAAACGAAAATATCGAAAACGCGGGGGGATTTATTACAGAATTTCACCATTTCATAAAATAAAAACACCTATAAAACCCCTTTCTTCGGCCCAGACTTAAACTTTTCCCATTTTTTCTTCCAAAACCCATTTTATAATAACTATCCCCTTCGTCTTTGCTCTCAACTCATCCCATGAACCTATGATGAACCCAGAAATCGGCGGCCAACCGTCGTCCTTTCCGCCGCCGGCCGCCGCTAGGCGACGCCGGCGAGCCCAAAAAAAACACCGAAATGAACCTTACTTCACCCTAAACTCAAAACCGAACTTGGATTTGGATAAAAAACCCCTCTTCGTCCTAGATCTAAGAAAAGAAAAACGAAAACCGTATATGTTTTTTTTATCTAGACCGAAGGAACATCTTCCCCTTTTAGCCGGCTCACCAGATTAAGGCTTATTGCCGGTAGAGGAACTGACCACTGAAGGTAAAACCTCACTCTCTTTTTCCTTCCTTATTTTTAGAATACATACATGCATGCAACATTCAAGGTGGATGGATACCTTTGTATGATCTCTGTAAGTATTTTGAGAAAAGAACGAAAGGATGAGACTTGTTTGTATTTCTGAAAAAGTGGGTTACAACTGAACTGCCTTTTTCGTTTCTTTCTTTGTTACATATATCTCTCTGCCTTTTGGTTTTTTTTAGACTAGTACATAAGATATCTCTTTTTTGATCTGATTTTCTGATGCCTTTCTGTGTTTGCGTCTTTGGCATGTCCGGCCATACTTGGTGGTTGGTACGGACGGCATGGGGAGTGACGTGGTGGAAGTGACCGTTCGTCTGCGCAGACTGGCGTCTCGGGAGGCGAGGCGATTATTATCGCCAGAATCGTTCCTATCCGTTGGATCAGATCTGATCCAACGGCTAGGACTGCTCGATGATCAGGTGGCTGAGATGAGGCCTCAAAAATGATGCATTGGTCTGGGATCGCGCCACGTGGCCTGAAGAAGATAGATGGTCTTGCACGTCTCACACGTGCGAGTGGGGAACCCAACAGCCCGCGCGTGGACTTCACGCGGTAGATAAGGCGTCTTTATGCTTCAATCGTGGCTGTTGGATCCAGATCTGATCCAAGGGCCCTCGTGTAGCTGCGCAAGATGAAAGATGGGCATTAGGGTTCCAATATGGGTTAGGGTTTCTTAGGATGTGGGCTGGCCGGTTAGGGCCCAATGTAAAAAATTGTGGGTTTGTAAATTATAATGGACTGGATATTAATTTATTATTATATTTTTTGGGTTTATGACACTTTATCTATTTACAATAGTAATAATAATATTATTAATAATAATTAATACGTATATATACATGCATATACACGTATACGTACATGGACACATACACATGCATGCTTACGTACACACATATACAATTCATGCAATACTCTTTCGTATACGTAATAATGATTTTAATAATACACATGCAAACATATATACAAATATTAATATATTACACATTTTAATTAATATCATATACAATCCTACATGCATACACAATCACACACATAATCAACATGAGTATCCACACATATAGATATTACGCATGCATTAATCACATGTACATACATACATATATGTAAACACGTGACAATATTAACCAATTACTATATTATTACGGCACAATATTACAAACTCAGATAAAATGAGTGATTACAGTTTTCCCTATTTGCTTGTTCTTGTGGAACAAGAACAAAGCAAAGATCATAAGCACTCATTTTTATCCGACTTCCCTTTTGTAGCTTTGGAGTCACGTGTTCTTCTGAAACTTTCCGTTCTTTCTTAGTTGAATCTTCAGGCTTATAAGCTCTTCCTATATAGAACTTCGTCACCTTCCGATCTTGGAGCTACATGCCCTTTCTATATAGAACCCTTCACTCTGAAGCCTCGAGTTATGAGTCCCTCTTGTATAGAACTTTTCACTCCGAGACAGTAAAGCTTGGAGTCCTTCCTATATAGAACTCTTCGCCTTCAACGCTGGTTTCTCCTATATCAAACCTTCTGCGTCGCTGATGGATTCTTCCGACTGGGAGTTCCTCCTGTATAGAACTGCTAGTATTCAAACCCTATAGCCGTCAGTCCTTCCTGTATAGAACTTTTAGCTTCTGAAATATCAGAGCTACATGTTATTCCTATATAAAACCCCTCACTCTAAGACAGTAAAGCTCAGAGCCCTTCCTATATAAGACTCTTCGCTTTCAAACACAACAGGTTTTCCTATATAACCTTGTGTGTCATGGGTGAATTCCTTCGACTGAGAGCTCTTCCTATATGAAACTGCTAGTCTTCACCCTGGAGCTGTAAGTCCTTCCTATATAAAACTTTTAGCTTCTGAAATCTTGGAGCTACGGATTCTTCCTATATAGAATCTTTTACTCTAAGACAGTGAAGCTCGGAGCCCTTCCTATATAAGACTCTTCGCTTTCAGACACAACAAGTTTTCCTATATAACCTTGTGTCACGGGTGAATTCCTTCGGCTGGGAGTTCTTCCTATATAGAACTGCTAGTCTTCACCCTGGAGCTGTAAGTCCTTCCTATATAAAACTTTCAGCTTCTGAAGCCTCGGAGCGGCGGATTCTTCCTATATAGAACCTCTCTCTACAGGCGCTTGGAAACATAGGCCTTTTGTATGTAGAACCATTGTCTTCACATTTGGGATTCACACCACGATGGCTACCGATGTCTCTTTGAATCCATAGATACCTGTCTAAGATAAAACAAAATGCTATGACAAATGAATTTACATGCTCATAATCCTAGTGATGTCTGACTATTCATGATGCATGAGTGTCAATATCTTGGTGGGCTTGTTTTAGTCCTTATTCGATCTTGTTGTTCACTTTCTCCTTTTTCACGGGTGGCGATACCCCACTTCACTGTCGGGTTCAACCATTCCAACCTTTCTTTTTCTCAATTTACGACTTGGGATTCTAAAGTGCCCTTTCGAGTTTTCGCTTTAAAGTTTTTTTTGAGGGGTGCCCTTCTGGGTTTTCACCCGGGAGATCTCTCTTGTTATCTAGCATGCTTTCTTTGAATAAGCAGGGCGTACACCATTGGTCATCCTATCCGGTTGTTTGAAGCTTTTTGCCCTCCCTATCAACAGCCGTTATGTAGGGAGCTAGAGGGCGAAGTTAACATCGTTTTCTAATCATCTGCATTTTTAAGGTTAGATCACAGTAATGCTCAGAAATCTCTTATTTTACCATAAGCCTATGTTAGCTTATTTGCCTGAAATTAACAAGATGGCAAGAAATGGATGCTCAAAAACACGATTTTATTACGATTAAGGGCTTGGGATATCTTAAAAGAGGTATGACACACATGAGAAAGAAGAAAAGTTAAGTATGAAATACAAGATCCCTCATTATCTTCGGTATGAATGATACATGATCCTGTCAACCGGCGTAGAATCTTTTGCCTGAAGCTCCCTCTTCACGGTGTTCATGGGGATAACCCTTATCTTCGGATATCCAACCTTTCAATTTATCCGAGCTGCCCTTTATGGGTTTTCAACTCGGGTCCTCCCTCTGCTTCAAGACGCCCTATTTCGGGTTTTCACCCTGAGCTCTCCATTTTTGTTCTTTTCTTCTTTTTATTTCTTTTTTTTTCAAAGATAGTATTTCTTAACTGCATCAGAATTTACAGGGTTTTTCAGCTCGTCTCCATCCATTTCTGTTAGGATTAGGGCTCCTCCTGAGAAGGCCTTTTTTACCACGTACGGCCCTTCCCAGTTGGGCATCCACTTTCCTCGAGAATCTTTCTAAATCGGGAAGATTTTCTTGAGCACCAGATCCCCTTCTCTGAATTCTCTTGGGCGCACCTTTTTGTTGTATGCCTGTATCATCCGCTTTTGGTACATCTGACCATGACAAATGGCCTTTAGTCTCTTTTCATCAATGAGATTTAGCTGGTCGAGTCTGGCCTGCACCCATTCGGCTTCTTCCAATTTTACTTCATTTAAGACCCGGAGAGACGGGATCTCTACCTCGATGGGGGAGTACTGCTTCGGTACCATACACCAAGGAGTAGGGTGTTGCCCCCATTGATGTGCGAACGGACGTCCTATAGGCGAAAAGGGCAAATGGCAACTTCTCATGCCAATCCCTGTAGGTATCAGTCGTCTTTGCTATGATCTTCTTTATGTTCTTGTTTGCTGCTTCCACTGCCCCATTCATTTTAGGACGATAGACTGTGGAATTATGGTGTGTTATCTTGAATTGAGTGCACACGTCCGTCATCATTTTGTTATTCAGATTGGAAGCGTTGTCAGTGATGACCCTTTCTGACAATCCGTATCGACAAATAATCTCCTTCTTTAAGAACTTACATACCGTAGTCCTTGTGATGTTGGCGTAAGACGCTGCCTCTACCCATTTAGTGAAATAGTTTATGGCGACCAAAATGAAACGGTGTCCATTGGAAGCTTTCGGATGAATCTGCCCAATGACGTCCATGCCCCACGCCGCAAAAGGCCACGGAGAATTCATGGTGTGTAAAGGCGATGGGGGTGCGTGAATCTTGTCAGCGTAAATTTGGTATTTGTGGCATTTCCTGGCGTAATCAATACAATCTCCCTCCATGGTCAACCAGAAATAGCCATATCTCATAATTTTCTGAGCTATAGACAGCCCCTTGGCGTGCGTTCTACAGAGGCCATCATGTACCTCGGCTAAAATCTCCTTCGCCTCCCTGGCATCCACACATCTCAGCAATGTCTGATCATGACTTCTCTTATATAGGATATCCCCATCTAGGACATATCTTGTTGCCATTTTTTGAGTGTTTTTCTGTCATTGTCATTTGCCCCTTCTGGATACTTTCGAAGCTTGACATATTGCAAGATGTCATAGTACCATGGGTTTCCATCAATCTCTTCCTGTACATTACAACAATGAGCAGGCCTTTCAAACGTCTGCATCTTAATGGGCTTCATTTTTGCCCCAGTGTTTGTTTTGAACATGGACGCCAGGGTTGCCAAGGCGTCTGCCATCTGATTTTCTTATCGGGGAAGGTAATTGAAGCTGACCCTTTCGAACTCCTTGGTGAGCTCTTGAATCAATTCATAATATTTGACCAACTTCGGGTCCCTGGTTTCCCATTCCCCACGCAATTGGTAAATTACTAAGGATGAATCTCCGAATACTCGAAGTTCCTTAACCTTTCTTTCAATAGTTGAGTTTAGTCCCATAACGCAAGCTTCGTATTCAGCTATATTGTTGGTACAGAAGAATTCTAATCTGCTGGTGAAGGGATAATAGACATCCTCAGGAGAAATTAGCACGGCTCCTATCCCATGTCCGAGGGCATTAGAGGCTCCATCGAAGTAAAGCTTCCACGATTTATCATCTGAAACCTCTTCCTCGATTGTAATGCACATCAAGTCCTCGTCTGGGAAATTAAAGTTTAATGCCTCATAGTCGTCCGAAGCGCGACTAGCTAGGAAATCTGCTACGGCACTTTCCTTTACAGCTTTCTGGCTCACGTATACAATATCGAATTCGGATAAGAGCATCTGCCATCGGGCCATCCTTCCTGTTAGTGCTGGCGCTTCCATTAAGAACTTCAATGGGTCTAGCTTGGATATCAACCAAGTAGTATGGTACAGCATATACTGCCTAAGTCGCTTGGTAGCCCAAACTAGAGCACAACACAGCTTCTGCACAAGCGGGTACCGCGTTTCGCAATCACTAAATTTCCTGCTTAGGTAATAGATGGCTTGCTCCCTTTTTCTTGACTCATCGTGTTGCCCCAATACGCATCCCATTGAATTTTCAAAGACTGTCAGGTAGAGAATTAATGGTCGATCTAGTACTGGTGCGACTAAAATCGGAGCATTTGTCAGGTACTTTTTGATCTTTTCTAGGGCTCTTTGACATTCCTCATCCCACACACCAGGATTATTCTTTCTAAGAAGTCTGAAGACCGGGTCACATCAGTCAGTTAATTGGGAAATGAAATGAGAGATATAATTCAACCTCCCCAGGAAGCCGCGAACTTCCTTCTGAGTGTGGGGTGGTGAGAGATCCTGAATGGCCTTCACTTTATCCGGATCGATCTCAATCCCTCTTCTGCTTACCACGAACCCTAAGAGTTTTCCAGAGGTAACGGCGAAGGTACACTTGGCAGGGTTGAGCCTCAGCTGGTACTTCCGTAGTCTTTGGAATAGTTTTCTCAAGTTTTGTAGGTGCTCCTCCTCTATTAGGGATTTGGCAATCATGTCGTCCACGTATACTTCTATTTCTTTGTGTATCATGTCATGGAAAAGAGTCACCATTGCACTTTGGTATGTTGCCCCTGCGTTCTTTAGCCCAAACGGCATCACCCGATAACAAAAAGTGCCCCACATGGTTATGAACGTAGTTTTCTCCATGTCGTTAGAGTCCATCTTTATCTGGTTGTACCCTGAGAAGCCGTCCATGAATGAAAACCATGAGTGTCCTGCAGTGTTGTCAACCAGCGTGTCAATATGTGGTAAGGGGAAGTTGTCTTTAGGGCAGGCTCGGTTTAGATCCCTATAATCTACACACATACGAACTTTCCCGTCCTTTTTTGGTACTGGTACAATGTTTGCGACCCATTCGGGGTATTTGGCTACCTCCAAGAAACCAGCGTCAAACTGTTTTTTTACTTCTTCTCTGATTTTTAATAACATATCTGGTCTCATTCTCCGAAGTTTTTGCTGTATTGGTTTGCACTCCGGTTTTGTTGGCAATTTGTGCACCACTATGTCAGTATTCAACCCTGGCATATCTTGATAAGTCCAGGCGAAAACATCCTTGAATTCATGAAGTAGGGTTATCAGTTCGTGCTTGGTTTTTGAGGAAATCGTCGTTCCTACTTTTACTTCTTTTCTCTCTTCCTCAGTCCCCAAGTTTACAACTTATGTTTCTTCTTGGTGGGGCATGATCTGTCTTTCTTCGTTGGCCACCATTCTCTTCAAATCTTCTGGGACCTCACCTTCTATCTCATCATCTCCTTCCTCAATTCCATCTGAGACCTCAGGGCATTCAAAATTCACTCCAGGATTGGATCCGATATCATTCATATAGTCAGTCATGAGCGACCTGCATTAAATGAGAATGAATTGTATTGGGAAGAAGGCGGCTTTATATGAAGGGAATGAACATGAAGAATGCATGAATGAAATAAATGAAACTTTGGTCATTCAGGAAAGTGGGGATATTTTCATTTCAATCAAAAAGTTAACATAGGTGCCCTATACAAGAGATCCCTATTGTTTATGGGCAAAAACAAAAGGTTGATTCGGAGCATTACTCTGGTCTATTCCTAAAAACCATGGGTAGATCAATGCAGCTCCAGTTATCGAGTGTTTCCCCGGGACGACAGGGGCAGATGCTGGTCAACATTTTGCTGCCTTGGTCCTTTCCAGCTATCATGTTGATGTACATCCCTTCAAGTGATTCATTGAATATTTCCTCCTGGTTGAGTACGTCATTTTCCTTGATTGTCTTTTCAACTTCTTGACCTGGCCGGTAGAATCCTCCGGAGACAAAAGTGGTTTTCAAACTAGGGAAAGACATTGGTCTCCACGGAATGTCTTCTCCTTTAAATATGGCTTTTCTTTGCTCTTCTTTTCTCTTGTATTCTTCTTTTCTTTGTTGGACACTTGGTTTGTAACCCAGCCCAAAACGATCTTTCTTGGTTATCATACTTTTGGCTCTCAGGTTTCCTTTTAATTTCTTCCCCAACCCCTTTCCTACTTTGGCTCCTCAGCCCAAAGTTTCTGCGACAGTCATCTTGGTACAATTAGATAACCTGGGATAGGGGATCCGACTTCCCACCGAAATGAACGTGGCATTCACTAGTTCTAATGCTCGGAACGAGCA
The DNA here is from genome assembly GCA_019671005.1 of Hibiscus mutabilis. Classification (NCBI taxonomy): domain Eukaryota; kingdom Viridiplantae; phylum Streptophyta; class Magnoliopsida; order Malvales; family Malvaceae; genus Hibiscus; species Hibiscus mutabilis. The sequence continues at coordinate 48,830,945 of CM033748.1, read as the reverse complement.
TTCTGCAGCATCTTCGTCATTTTGAATATAGGGGGCGTCCGATGTCACTGAAGCAACAATTTCCTGCTCAGCCTCTACTGTGACCAATTTGCCTTCGACTACAAATTTTAATTTATGATGCAATGATGAGGGGACAACTCCTGCGGAGTGTATCCATGGCCTTCCCAATAAGCAGCTGTAAGATGGTTTTATGTCCATTACCACAAAATCGATCACATACTCAGTCGGTCCGATCAATAGAGGCACCTCAATTTTCCCCATTGTTCCTCTTTGCGTACCGTCAAAGGCTCTTACTGAATTGTGGCAGGGCTTTAGGTGAGAACCATCTATTGGTAGTTTCTGTAGGGTCACCATAGGCAGGACGTTCAATGCTGACCCGTTGTCAATCAGTACGCTAGGTACTACATACCCTTTGCAGTGAGTTGTGATTTTAAGGGCTTTGGTGGACCCCATTCCTCCCTCGGGGATCTCATCATCACTGAATGTTATATGATTATAGGCAGTGATATGCCCCACTATCCTGTCTAGATTTGTCACAGAAATATCTTGGGGCACAAAAGTTTGATTTAGTACTTTTAATAGTGTCTCCCGGTGCTTTTCAGAACTCAAGAGTAATTCCAGTACTGTGATCCTAGCCGGTTGCTTTCGTAGTTGTTCCACTACGTTGTACTCGCTATGTCTCAAGAACTTTAGAAATTCTTTGGCCTGGGCCTCAGTTACCGGCTCATTCATCTTTGGGGGAGGTTCTTCTCCAAATATCTGCGTAGGGCTAACTGCTGTATTCTTTCCCTTATCTGCTTCAGCTGTTCTCAAAGCCTCAGAGGAATAACATCTGTCGCTCTTTGTGAAATGGCCCGCCTCACCAACATTTACATCACTCTGGTTTTGTCAGTCTTTTAGCGTAGACTCTTTTACCTGACCATGTTCTGGCTTTTCTGGAGTGGTCACATTTATAGCATAATTCCAAGGGGTTTGCCGCATATCTTTGAATGGGAACGGGGATGGTGCTGAAATGATGATCTTGGGACTTATCTTGCTGGTTTCTCCTTGGGAGGCACCTGCATTTCCTGGCCTGGGAGAGATGATAAAAGGTCTATCCTTCCCGTATTTAGATTTGGGGCTATCCATCATATGTACGTCCGACCCCTTCTTTCCCATGGGCTCCTCGAAGAATTCTATTTACTTTTCATTCATCAGTTGTTGTACCAATCTCTTGAACTCATCGCACTCTTGGATGTCATGCCCTTCATTCTGGTGGAATTCGCAATACACTACACATCCCTTCTGCCTTATTATCATGCTTTTGTCGATCACACGGGCCATGCATAACTGTTGAAATACCCACCGTAAAGGAGATTTGATTTCTGACACATCATCCTTAATCCTCTTGGTAAAGTATTCTTCAATAACATTTACTCCTCTGCTCCCATGATTAGGTAGTGGGTTAGTAGCTACACTTGGTTCTTCAAACTTCAATATCCCATAATCGATTAAATTCTGCAAAAGTTTTTTGAAGGCAAGGCAGTTCTCGGTGGGATGTTCAGGGGCACCGCCGTGATAGTCGCAATGCGCGTTCGGATTATACCAAGAAGGGAAGGGCAGCTTGAAAGGAGTAACGATGTATGGACGGACCAGGTCCGCTTCATATAGCTGGGAATAAAGCTCCGAGTACGAAACAGGTAGGGGAGTGAAAGTTTTCCTCTCTTTCTCTTTCCTGGAGATTCTTTCCTCTCTTTGATTTGAGTTTTGTGTTTTTCGCACAGGTACTTGTGGCTGTGAGACTGTGAAGTTCTTCGGGGTGGTATAAGTGCTGGTGGCGTTTACTTCATTCCTCTTGCTATATTTCTGAGACCCTTCCCCGCTATCAATTCTACCACTCTTAATTGCCAATTCAAGGGACTCCCCAGTCCTGATTAAGTCAGCAAAACACTGTGTTGTGTTATTAATGAGGCGATCAAAGAGTGCCCCTTTCAAAGTATTAACAAATAACGGTGTAATTTCATGTTCCGGGAGGGGTGGCTGAATTTGGGCGGCCACTTCCCGCCACCTATGAGCGTATTGCCGTAGACTTTCGTTGGACTTCTGCCCCATATTTTCCAACATAATTCTACTAGGGTCATATCTGTTACATGCTTATATTGCTCAATGAATGCTCTCGACAGATCTTTCCATGTCTTAACATTCGCCTTGCTGTTGGGTGTACCACCGTAACGCCGCTCGATTAGGCTGTCCGAAATGATGGATCAGTAGCTTTTCGTCGTTAAGGTAGGCCGACATCTTTCGACAGTACATTGTTATGTGCGCGGAAGGATACGTGGTTCCATCGTATTTGTCGAATTCTGGTGTTTTAAATTTTGGCGGTAAGACAAGATCGGACACCAGACTTAAGTCGCTAGCGTCATTTCCTGACTCTTCCATAGATTGTAACGTTTTAAATTTTTCCTCCATGAGGTGAAACCTCTCCTTCCACTTTTTCTCTACCTCTGTCTGATCCTTTCGACCATATTGGTCTGGCACCTCCTCTTCATAGGGTGCTTGATGTGTCGGGGTTGAGTTTCAGTGCCCCTATTTGAAGACTATTTGTCATTCCAGCAGAGGTCGATATACATCTTTCTAGCAGGATTTTGGTGCAGCTAGTTGAACCTTACTGAGTGGTGGGGTACCCTCGGCTCTTGAGCAGTTTCTCCTTCCACTCTTTTTCCAAGGCTTTTAGCCATGATGCAGTTATGTCGGATACTATCGATGCTTGTGGTGAGCAATCTGGTCATTGAGGCTTCTTTGAGCCTCTTCAAGCCTTGCCTCGAGCTCTTTTTGCCCTTTTTCTAGACTGATTATCCTATCTTCCATGAGCTTGCTTTGTAATCGGGTAAGGTATGGATGATGAATGATTACGGGTTAACTACACACACACTGCCACAATATTCATAACGTTAATATGGTTGCAAGAAAATAAATGCATGTATAATGATGCGAATGTCATGATGCAATGCAAGAATGTATGCAGATAAGGTATCGATTCATTTGGTAATCACCCTTTTGAACTACTTCCACGGGAATTAAAGGGTCTAGATTACAATGAGTTCGTATTACAAAATAAAGATTCCTAATACAAAAGATCTAATTACAACACAGATTCCTATAGATAAGCTCTAGCTCTATCTCCTAATCTTCCAATTGTTTGGAGCAACTTGATGAACCTGGGAGCTTCTTCCATTTCTGGGACTATGAAAGGTCAGAGTGTTTCAGCCTCGACGGCCAAATCATTCACATACCGGCGACTCATTTGTATGTCCACCATCAGTTTGCGTAATATTGGTCCCTATATCTGTACCACCCGGACAGCGTCCACGCGATCTCTTTTGCCAATAGGTGTCCCCTCCGGCTGCAGCCTCCTCGAACACACTAATTCTTTCCTTGTAATCCTCTTGATTTGCTTGAGGACTTAATTCGTGCTCGTAACACGCCTACTTCACGCTCTCTTTCTTGTAGCTCAGTAAAGCCATTTCTCTGGCAGTACGTTCGAAGGGAGTGTTCAACTTCCGCCACCTTTCCTTTTAATTCACCATTTTGGCTTTGCTCCAGACTTTGAATAGTGTCATCGTACAATTTTTGCATCTCTAATAGTCTATTCCGGCTATTCATGGACTTTCTTTTCCATACGGCGGCGTTTTCTCTCTCATGATGGACAGCTTGTTTTCCCTTGTTGATTTCTTGCCTGAGTCTTTCCTTTTCTTGGTCAATGGCCTTCTTGGAGGACCGTTTTTCTTCCACCATAGCCAACCGGCAGCTTTCTATCTCCTTCTCGATCGCTCTCTTGCTGATTTCTCGTTCTTCTTCCACCAAACGGATACCATTCATTCTTTCTTTTTCCACAGCTATGAATTGACTCCGGCCGGCCTTCTGTATTTTTGCTTGTAATAGAAGGGCATCTTTTTGATAAAGAGCGTTATTGTCGCTCAAATCTGCATTTAATTTCTTCAACTGCCTAATGATCCCGTCCCGCTTGTCAACCTCTAAGCTTGCCTTATAGAGCTCGCTCGCATGTTGAGTCTGTTGGATGTCCATTTTCCTTTTAATTTCTTCGAGTTCATTCCGTAAGATGTCAGTTTCAGACGGTACCACCCTTGTAAGCTCCTCGAGTGACACTGCTGGTCCTTGATCAGATTCAGGAATCATATTATTAACCCTCAAACATCTCTAAAGATCGTAGTCTGGGGTAGTCATGTACTCGGTATCTCCTTCCACCCTGATCCGGTAACAATGGTCCCAGGCCCTCATGATGGTCTAAATTTTTCCTTTGAACTCCCCTTTGAAAAGAAATTCAGTTTGGCTTAACCCGGCGGTATTGGAAATGAACTGTCGTGATTCGAACTGTCGAGACACTAAAAGCGGAGCACAGGCGATCCCTCCATGCAGTCCCAACATCATCAGTCAGTTGAAATCGCCACAACTATATAGAAAGTAATTAACTTTACCGAGCCATGGGACCCTCCATGCTATGTCTTCGTCTTGAATGTTCTTGAAGAAACTAGTCCACATTTTTGTTTTCAAGTCTTCTCGCCATTCTTGTGCTAAGTACTCCCGTAAAGGAGAAAAACCTTGGAAGGATATCCCCGGCAGGACCCTCGTCGGTGTCTTCCACATGTGACTCTGAATCCATACCTGTAACAGCTGTGCACATCCTCGAAAACGTCCTTCTTCATGCTTCTGGCTAGCATTTAAGGAAATGAAAGTCTCGACCAAGATTGCTGGTACTGGGTTTGCTTTCCGTTTCACCCGCTCAAACAAGTCCAGAATGGCTATGTCAATGTTCCTGAGTACTCTTGGAAAGATCACCAAGCCATATATTCCTAAGGCGAATAGGTACATCTTCTTTGTCTCGTCTGGATGTGTCGGTATGATGTCCCGAATACTTTCCTATACAAAAACTGTATTGTCTCCTCGGAGCTGAAGCAGGCCATTAACCCAATCGTCACTCATTCCTGCAAAGGTTTTGAGCTTCGCAGTGTAATTTTGATTCCTCGGAGGCTTCGCGTAGATCCAATCTTCCTGAATGTTCTTCTGGTTAAGTAAAGCAGTATATTCTTCTACTGTAGGCATCATGTCCTGCCCATTGAAGGTGAAGCAGCAAAAGGCCGGATTCCAGAACTGGACAATAGCTCGGAGCAGGGGCTGGTTAACCCGAACATATAACAGTTGTGCAATGTCACCATAACTATCACAGAACAAGTCTTGTAGTCTTCGGTCCCATATTTCCCAAATGCTTTGAAGATCCCATAAGTTGTTCTGTTGGAGACTCACATAAGTGTACCCTGCTATTACGCGTTCGTTCAGCGAACTGTCCCCTTGGGTTTTCTGGTTGACCTCTGACCAATGTCTGACTGACAAATTAAGCTTTTCTTTCCTAAGACACCTTTTTTCCATGGTGAAAGACTTTCTGATCGGGCAAACCACTTGATCCAGTACCTTTATGTGATGCAAATGTATGATGTATGAAAAAAAAACAAAACAAAACAAAAGTGAAAAAGAAAACAAGTCAGTACCAGATAAAATTAATAAATATATAAATAAAAGGACAAAATTAAACAGAATAAACACACAAAACAACCCTATTTATCCCGTCTAAAACCTAAGGTTATTCGCATGGCTCTAAATGGGTAGGTTTCTATGTATTCTCTACATGCAGTCTTGGTTCTAGGAGGTACCCGAATTGTCCTTGCTGTCCTCTACTAAGAGTAGCAAGGCCCCCGATCATCACCCATTATAGGCTCCTTTCAACCGGGTTCAATTCAGGGGGACCCATTCGTTTATGCCCGTACGAAGGAACGATATCCTTACGAAAACATAAGGTACTCGAGCCCCGAAGGTACTTGCTAGGCCCGTACGGGAGAATGATATCTCCACGAAAGCATTAGCGTTTTCCCCCACATAAAAATGGGTTTATATGCCATATTTTAAAAGCGTTAAAATAAACGCGCAATTATAACCGAATGTTAATTTAATAGTCACTTTAACCCGGAATTTCTAATATTAATGAAGTGGTAATTATTTAAAAAGCTTGACTCTCTTCTTGTTTTGAAAAACAAAAATCGTCCCCAGCGGAGTCGCCATCTGTAGCGACGTCCTTTTTTGCTAAAAAAGTGGATTTTCGAGGTGTTTGTAATTTTTCGGATACAAAACATTTATTCCGCGGGGTTTAAGAAAAAACCGCATTTTATTAAAAATTGGAGTCGCCACCGGCCACTTAGGTAGGTCGGACACCATAAAACCAGAGATTTAAAAACTGTTGGGTTCGGGAGTCGGTTACTGATGGGGAAGGATTAGCACCCCCACACCGCCCAAAATTGGTACTTTAATAATTACCGCTTTATTAATATTGGACTTTCTGGGTTAAAGTGACGATTAGTTTAAAATTTGGTTATAATTGCGAATAAATTTTAAAGGCCCCGTTATCCGAGAGTAAACGCCCAACCACTATCACTACGCCTGATACTGGCCCCGTTTACACTCGGATAAAAGGACACCGCATTGACAATTTATATTCCATTATGCAACCTTAGTGAACAAAAATATTAAGCATGGCCAATAATTTAAATACAATGAATATTCACATAATAAACTATTAACAGAACATAAATAAAATACTAATAAAAAACATACATACATACAAATTATCCCTAATCATGACTAAAAATAAACCTAACATGTCACAATTACAAGGCATGGAACAAAAACACATATTACAAAAATGTACATATTACAATAAGACACATTGTAACATACATAAAATATAGCATTATACATGACCAGGAAAATATACCAACACATAGCCTAAAAGCAAAGAAAATATGCAATACATGCTGAAATATAAAGCAGGTTGTGTTCGAGCCAACTCAAATATCAATCTAATATATGTGATACGAATAACCGTACAAATGCATAAAAATACATAATCACCACAAACTTAACACACATATACATGTAAACATGAAAATACAAAGCATATACGAGGGATATATGAAAAGGCAAAAGGCTACATTAACATACACGATTATAATAAACGAACATGAATATTTACATGGAATCAGGACTGAAATGAAAATAAATAAACATAAGGAACAGAAATTAAAGGACAATAATATGCGATTTAGGGATGAAAATGCAAGCAGGACCGAACTTGAAAGGACTGAAACTGTAATTGGACCAAGGGGCAGACTCGAAGTGAAAATTTCAAAAACGCAGTGGGACTAGTGAGGTAATTTCGCCATTTAAAAACTGATTCAATTTAATTTAGGGGCTGGAATGCAAGATTTCGAAATATGAGGGGGACCAGAGTTGTAAATATCCCCTGCGGCGAGACAAAAACAAAAATATCGAAAACGCGGGGGGATTTATTACGGAATTTCACCATTTCATAAAATTAAAACACCTATAAAACCCCTTTCTTCGGCCCAGACTTAAACTTTTCCAATTTTTTCTTCCAAAACCCGTTTTATAATAACTTTCCCCTTCGTCTTTGCTCTCAACTCATCCCATGAACCTATGATGAACCCAGAAACCGGCGGCCAACCGTCGTCCTCTCCACCGCCGGCCGCCGCTAGCCGGCGCCGGCGAGCCCCAAAAAAAACACCGAAATGAACCTTACTTCACCCTAAACTCGAATCCGGACTTGGATTTGGAGAAAAAACCCCTCTTCGTCCTAGATCTAAGAAAAGAAAAATGAAAACTGTATATGTTTTTTATCTAGACCGAAGGAACATCTTCCCCTTTTAGCCGGCTCACCAGATTAAGGCTTATTACCGGTAGAGGAACTGACCACCGAAGGTAAAACCTCACTCTCCTTTTCCTTCCTTATTTTTAGAATACATACATGCATGCAACATTCAAGATGGATGGATAACTTTGTATGATCTCTGTAAGTTTTTTGAGAAAAGAACGAAAGGATGAGACTTGTTTGTATTTCTGAAAAAGTGGGTTACAACTGAACTGCCTTTTTCGTTTCTTTCTTTGTTACATATATCTCTCTGCCTTTTGGTTTTTTTTAGACTAGTACATAAGATATCTCTTTTCTGATCTAATTTTCTGATGCCTTTCTGTGTTTGCATCTTTGGCATGTCCGGCCATACTTGGTGGTTGGTACGGCCGGCATGGGGAGCGGCATGGTGGAAGTGACTGTTCGTCTGCGCAGACTGGCGTCTCGGGAGGCGAGGCGATTATTATTGCCAGAATCGTTCCTATCCGTTGGATCAGATCTGATCCAACGGCTAGGACTGCTCGATGATCGGGTGGCTAAGATGAGGCCTCGGAAATGATGCATTGGTCTGGGATCGCGCCACGTGGCCTGAAGAAGATAGATGGTCTTGCACGTCTCACACGCGCGAGTGGGGAACCCAACAGCCCGCGCGTGGACTTCACGCGGTAGATGAGGCGTCTTTATGCTTCAATCGTGGCAGTTGGATCCAGATGTGATCCAAGGGCCCTCGTGCAGCTGTGCAAGATGAAAGAAGAGCATTAGGGTTCCAATATGGGTTAGGGTTTCTTAGGATGTGGGCTGGCCGGTTAGGGCCCAATGTAAAAGATTGTGGGTTTGTAAATTATAATGGACTGGATATTAATTTATTATTATATTTTTTGGGTTTATGACACTTTATCTGTTTACAATAGTAATAATAATATTATTAATAATAATTAATATGTATATATACATGCATATAAACGTACACGTACATGGACACATACACATACATGCTTACGTACACACATATACAATTCATGCAATACTCTTTCGTATACGTAATAATGATTTTAATAATACACATGCAAACATATATACAAATATTAATATATTACACATTTTAATTAATATCATATACAATCCTACATGCATACACAATCACACACATAATCAACATGAATATCCACACATATAGATATTACGCATGCATTAATCACATGTACACACATACATATATGTAAACACGTGACAATATTAACCAATTACTATATTATTACAACACAATATTACAAACTCAGATAAAAATGAGTGATTACAGGTAGTTGATATATTGAATATAGCCGTTGGAGGGCAGTTTTCCCACATTAAATGATGTCTACCTACCCTCAGTATCGATACACGGGTTTCTATATCAGTACATGCCATAAAAAGAAATAGCCGTTGTACAAAGGGTATCGATATGAGGGGACTTCATATCAATACGCATAGCCTAAAAATTACAAAAAAGACCGATACACATATAGATCGTATCAGTACAAGTGCGTTATTTTACAAAATGGATCGATACGGACCTTACCGTATCGATACTGGTTTTGCTCACTGGAAACCTTGGGCATTTTGCAAGAAGAGCCGTATCGATACTTATGGGTACGTATCGGTACGAATTACCTAATTTTCAAAGTTTACGGTTCCAATAAAACTGACATCTAATGGTCAAATAAATATTATAAAAATATTTAAAAATTCTAAACCCCCATACAGGTACGCCTAGTGTCTGTACCGGTACTCATATAGCAGTTATTTCCCAGGTTGAATAGTGTATTGAAACGGATACATGTGTATCAAAATAGTGTACCGATACGTATGTATGTGTATCGATAATCGATAGCCATCAAGTAAAAATTCATATTCTATTGTCGGAACACCGTATCGATACGGCCTAAGAGGTATTGATACGCCTGGGAAATTTTGGCTATTTAGAGTACAAAAACACTTAAAAATATTTGGGGTTTTAGGATTTGACTTAGAAATTATTTTAAGTTCAAAATCATGTCAGTTTGTGAGACTTTTTGGGTACTTAAAAATTTATCTTATTTTACAAATTGGTCCTTGAAAATACTTGTTATATCAAAATCAAATATTAGTTTTACAGTTAAGTAGGAGAAGATTTCATATCATTGAAATAATAATATAATAAGAATGGTATGTAAGAATGAACAAGTTTAAAAGTCTGTTGTATGAATAGTTGATGTTTTAATAGACCATAGTAATAGGAGTAGCACCAAATGTCTGCATATACAGATTTGAACCTTTGACGTGAAACCTAAAATATTACATGTTTTAATAAGGACTTCAGTTTAAGTTTCCCTTAATACGTATCAAAACCCATTTAAATTTACATCTTTAGGGTTAGAGTACAAATTACATCTTAGGATCTAAAATGAAAACAAATAGCACCATATTAAAAATTACATGTTAGAATCATCATTCACATGAAACAGGAAACAATACATGATTGACTACATTTCAGTTTAGATTACGTTTGAAACGCATCGAAACCCATTTTCGTCGGGTCGAAACTAGTTACATTGTGGTTCCAACTCCAAACTGTATTTTTCGTTGTTATACTAAACGGTGCCATAAATGTAACATTTCATCGCCAAATGTTACATGTTGAAGGAACGTGTAATTTAATTTGGTGTGTTCAATAGATTTCAAAAGACACATGTTCCCAATATAAAAGTCTTTTCATTGTCAATTTCCCTCTATGCTTCTAGCCTTCCATCCCTTTCATCTTAAAGATTAATGTTTTGAATTAAAATTTTGATTTTGATATGATTGTGCTTTTGATATGGTAATCTTCACTCGATTTAATCTGATCATTAGTTATTAATGTTTTCAATAGATAATTAAAACGCATCTAAAATGTGGCATTTAACTGCTCACAGATTGTGTCTTTTTAGTGGTTGGTTTAGGGTTCGAACGTCTATATATACAGTCTCAAACTTTTATCATAAATGTAAAATATTACATTTTTCAATAACGATTTCTGTGTATTTTTTTACCGAACACGTACCGAAACACCTTAACGATTACAGTTTTAGTAACAATTACGGTTTATGTTTCGCTTGATATATATCGGTACCCATTTACATAGGTTTGAAACTAGTTAAGCTATGTGGTTCCCGGTCCAAACTGTCTGTTCCATGTCATATAAAAAAGTTTTTTTTCGAAGTAACTATAATATTGAATTAATGACATGGAAAATAATGGTGAGGTGGGTGGTTTTCATTGGATAGGACCATGGCTGATATGGTAAGCCAAGCCCATGATATAATTTCTCGTCATTTCACAGTCTTTTTTTGAATCTTTGTAACCCATCTAATACGTCAGCAGCAGAAAAGTCTTTTCAACTGTTCAATTGGCCAGTTCTGATACGACAGATAAGTATTTTCACATATACTATAAACTATATTATTAATAATATCATAATGTATGGTATGTTTAGATTGTAATTAGTCAAAAATATATTATATTATTGTAGACCTAAATTCTAAACCAAAATCCTTAAATCAAAAATCCTAAACAACATAACACAATAACCTAAATACTAAACCAAAAACCATAAATCCATAAAAAATTATCTCAGAAACCAATAACCCTAAATTACAACATAGTTGTAACACCATGAATTTTCCCCAATTTGAAATATCACAATCTGATTTTATCCGCAAATTAAAACCCTAATTTTTGAATTGGCAATTGCAAAAAACCCTAATTTTGAAATATCTAATTATTAAACCCTAGCTTTTGTGAAAATTTTGAATTGATTTGTTTGAAACTGATAATTGGAAGTCGGGGCTGATTTGTAAATTTTAAAAGCTTTGGGTGAACTTTGTAATTTTCTAAAACTTTGGTTTTAATATTTTAAAAGTTTCTAAAACAGTGGCCATTACGTTATTTATACAAATTCTAAGACGAAATTGAAATTCTAGGTAACTTGGGAATGAGTTTGTGAACATAGTGAAAAGGAAGGATTAAGTTTGGAATTTTTTCTATTTAGATAAGTATTTACACATACTTATCATCGGCCATGTTCTTTATATGTATATATATTTGTAAAATCCCTAGCCGTATGTTTTATTCTCGCCTCCTAAACCTAGTTTTGCTTGTCGCTGCTGCCCTTCTTCTTCACTCCCACGACCTTGTGCACTGGCTGTCCAACACAACTAGACTGATAAAACCAGCACCCTGGTGCTCTCTGCTCGACACCATCGATTGGGTCATATGTCCATGTGTTAGCGCGCACTGGTGTACACCGCATCTGTTCTAAACCGAGTGTCGCGGCTCCATAACCTTCTTGTCCGCACCATCAAACCCCACGACCCACCTTTCGCAATCATGCTTTTCCACTACTCGGTAAGAACATAATTCTATTTTGAAATTCTGCACACCACGTGTTTATTTAGTGTTTCATTGGATATTATTTGGGTTTTTCAAAAATTAAAAATTTGGATAAACAATTGGTGGATAACTTTATTACTATATACAAATATACATATTGTATACTATCACCTTTTTAATTATTATTATTATTTTATTATATAAGATTCAAACTAGTATGATTTCAACTCACATATATATAAGCTTTTGACACTTATTGTTAATATATATTTATTTCGTACGTACGCATGATAATCTACATGATATATGTTTTAAACTGACTTTTATACGAATTTGATTATGTTTCTGATTATTATTTCGCGTCTCTTTTGACGGTGACCGAACCATGATCCAAATTATTAATTTGAGTTAGACTCAAATAACTCGTACTCGTAGATGACCTATTTGACTAGTTTGACCCTAACTATTATGACTGACTATATCCGAACCATTCTATCCAGCCGCTTCTTCATTTGATTTGAAGACCAACGCTACGAACCAGATAAGTTTTATGTACCAGTGAATTCATAGAATAAGTATTTAGAAATAATTCTTTAGTCAAATTAGTATAGTTTTAATCTAGCATTATTCTCGTAGGTTTTGACTCAGTTAGACCCCAAAGTGAGAGTCGTTCTTCCCGACGATAGAGCTTTGACCGCTAAAGGTGTGTTCTCTTTTTGTGCTATATTCTGTGAAATGTTTTACAACTTTGCATGACTATTTTCTGTGTTGAGAATTCACTGAGATCTGAGATGCTATGCATTCTGTGAACTGAGTTTTATGAGATTATCAGAACTTTCAAATTGTGTTCCACGTTTTTAGTACGATACAACTGTGTTAACAATGTGTTCATAAACATTATTTTATCATGCATGCGATGAGTTGTACGGAGGAAGAAGTGGTTTGACCACACTGTGATTGGAAAAATAAGGGGTGAGGAGTTCAGGGGAACTACCTCCACTGTGACCGGTTGGCTCTGCCACCACTGTGATTGGTGTTAGTAGATGGGTATTGTGACTATTTATTAGTATCATCTCATGCACTGTGTTTTATAATGACATATTTTTACCTTGTGTTATTTTTGTGAAACTGCGTTTTATGTTTGTTGCACTTAGAGACACACTGGGCTTAATAGCTCACTCCCCTATAGCTTATCTTTCAGATTCCTGACTCTAGGCGACCTGGTACTCAGAGGGCCTCTTACGTTTTCAGCTTTATTACTTCCTCAGTACAGACTCATAAATTTCAAGTTATTATTATTATTATTCTTATTGTATTTTTATCAGATTTGGGTTGTAATTTGGACTACGGACTATTTGGGATTTGAGAATGTTTTCAGTATCATGTTTTTATTACTGAACATAATATTTTATTATACTTTTGGATTTAATATTTTAATAGATGATAACGAACTTATGAAGTATCTTTTATAGAGAAGTTAAATGATTTGTTTTAAATAAATTGGTTTCTTAAGGGCAAAGTTTTCAAAGATGACTTCCTAGATTCCGCCCTTTCTTCCTGGCCGGGTTTAGGGGGTTACAATAGTAGTTACTCTTACCGATTTTGGTTTTGCTGTTGTTGGTTTAGGTTCAAAATTAAATCGTAGGAACTGAAACGAACACAAAAATCACCATATTCAAATTGTTAGGGTACAAAATACAAATTAAATATTAGGAGCAAAATAATATGATAAGAATGCTAATATTTGTGAGAATGAACAAGTTAAACGTCTGTTGAAGGAATATTTGCGATTTTAAAATAGTATAATAATATGGGGAGTATAAACAGAATGTATATGAAGTTTTGAACCTTTCAGGTGAAGCCTAAAATATGACATGTTTTACTATTGATTTCAGTTTAAGTTTCCCTCGATACATTTCGAAACCCATTACCATAGGTTCAAAACTAGTTAAAAATTGTGGTTCCTGCTCCGAACTGTCTTTTACGTTGTAATATTAATGGGGTTTAAATTTGATACACAGGCTGTGTGAAATTTAAGCTTATTTATTTATAGTATAAATCAAAATTAAACCTAAACCCTTAAAAACTAAAACCCAAACCCTAAATTCTAAACATTAACCTTAACATTTTAATCCTAACCTTAAACCCCTAAACTCTAAACCCTAAATTTTATCCTTAAACTTTTAGTTTAGACAGTCTATGTATTGAAGTTTTTCTCAACCAACCGTTTGATATGAATCTTTGTAACCCATTCCGATACGTCAGCAGCAGATAAGTCTTTTCAATTATTGCATTGGGCAGAACAGCTTCAATATATGTCTTATAAATCAGTTCTGGAACGGGTTTACAAATTTCAAAACCCCGATGTCCAACTAAAATTTAAATATGCATTGTAAATAATTTCGGTTTATCTATAATGAAATGTGCTTAGGAACTTTATAAAGAGTATTGATACATGTTTACATCTAAGCACTGCAAGTGCAAACAACAGACCATATCCCTATGAAAATCTTTTTTCTATTATAAATATATCCTAAATGTCGGGTTTGATATTCTTGTTTCTATTATAAATAGGACTCATTTGGGTCCATAGTGTCATACCCTCGTTAGCAATTCTTTCCTTTGGAGTGGTGATTTGTTTTTAGGTTTTTCTTGTTGACAAACAATGATTTTTGAAAGGCTATGATTATCCATTTGTAGGGATGAACAGTAACAGACAGTTTTTTGGAAAACTTTGTTTCTTTGGTCTCAAAATTTTTCAAATACTATTGTTTGTTGTTGTTTGGAACTACATCCGCGGACCAAGGTTGAAGAATCCATATGGTGTTTGGAGCTACATCGAGAACTGGCATCAAAGAGGCAATTTGTACCGTAACTATCATCTGAAATGTTATTTACGTGATTAGTTGATGTTCGCGCATATTTAAGATTACATGGTTCGGTTTATTCTGTAGGAATGTATGATTTCATGTTTGGTTGAGGGAATATAAGATTAGTTAGAGGTTAATAAAATATGTATTGTCCTTGACGGAATAACTTATGGTATAGTACATATTGATTGTACACTATACAATTTATAATGCTTGAAATTAATGTCAGACACAAATCTAAACACACCAACTTCTTTAGAATTTAAACCCCTTTCATAAACCACTAACACTAAACTAGAACATAAACCCTAAGCAAGTAAACTAAGCCCTAAATCGTACACCATAAACCTTAAAAAATATTAAAAGTTAATCTCATGATTGACTAATTAACCTAACATACACCATAAACCCAAAACCAGTAACAGTACGACCTGAATCGTAAACCAAAATCCTTACATTTGTGGAAAAATCAATCTCATAAACCAATTACCCTAAGTTACAACATAGTAGTTACTCTTACCGATGTTTGTTTTGCTTCTATAGGTTTCTTGTACAAATTACATCTTAGGATCTAAAAAGAACACAAATATCACCATATTAGAATGAACAAGTGTAAAAAGTGTGCTGAAGGACCGATTAAATACAATATAACAATATGCGGTATATCGAACGTTTGCGTATATAATTTCGAACCTTTCACATGAAACATCAAATAATGCATGATTCCTTAAACGATTTCAGTTTAGATTGTGCTTGATAAGTATGTAAACCCATTTCATAAGTTGGAAACTAGTTAAATTTGTGGTTCCCGCTCTGAACTCCCAAAAGTTGTTATACTAAACGGTGCCATAAATGTAACAGTTCATCAGCAAACGTTACATTACTGAACGAACGTCAAAATTTATTTGATGTGTTTAATACATTTCAAAAGACACATGTTCCCAATGTATTTGAATTAAATATTTTGATTTCCAATATTTAAAATTTGTTGATCCCGCCCCAAAATGTCTTTTCAGTTCTATTACCAAAAGAACACGTAAAAAATAATATTTTCAATTTTTATTTCATACCCATGTTTCATATTTTCATATTTCCAAGTTCTATTACCAAAATGTCTTTATATATAATTTTTCATATTTTTTATAAAAAAAAAAATTTACTTCGTATTTCTAATTTTTTTATTTCATATTCATATTTACAAAGTTATTCTTCAAATTTTTATAAAGATTAATACTCCATCATTACACCAACGTCAACATTAGGATCTAATGTGTGCTGAAGAATTTGAATGTCTGCATGTTTAATACAATAAAATATTAAACGTCAGCATAAACGTGGAAATTAACTGCTCGCAGAAAGTGTCTTTTCAATAATCCGACGAGTATCGGATGTTTGCATATACAGTGTCGAGCTTTCCTAGGAAAACCTCAAATATTACATATTTGCAAATTTATTCTTCACATTTGTATAAAAAGTAATACTCCTTAATTACACCAACTTCAAGATATAATAGGTGCTGGATTTGAATATTTGCATGATAAACACAATAAAATATTAAAAGTACAACATAATTGTGCCATTTAATAGCACGCAGAAAGTGTATTTTTAGTAATCCGACGAGTACCGAACATTCGCATATACAGTATCGAACTTCTCTTGGAAAACATGATATATGACATTGTCTCCTAAATTTTTAAGTTAAAGTTGTTTTTTACAAGTATTGAAACCAACATGTATAGGTTCAAAATTATTTACAAAATAAGGTTCCCGCCCTAAACTGTCTTGTCAGTTATACTTTTAAAGGCGTCATAAATGTCATTTAACTGCTCGAGAAAGTTTCTCTATGGTAGGTTTTAGACTTAAAATATCAACGTAAATCGTCACATTCACAGCTAATCAATCTTAGTTGTAGTTTCAAAACTTTACGGCAAGTTTAAAATATAATAAAAACTTTACATATAGACATGGCCAATACATAAACATAAAAAAACTAATATTAAAAGCAGATGTGGCTAATGCATTTCAACCCATAATCTTTCTAGCATAGTTTGGAAAGCGCTGAGAATTGTTCCTGTAAATCATAGCAACACCCTCACAATCTGGGTGAGGGTCGTTTGGGTTTGGAAAACGCAGCAAACCCAGTATACGCGCAAGAATCTCTACAACTCTGATAGCAAGGCTCAAGTTTTCATGGAGGAAGTCCAGCCTAATTGCGCCAGCTTCGGTGAAGTTGGGACGAAATAAGTCCCCATCAAATTTTAAAGCAACCTACATAAACAGATAACAATAATCTTTCAAATGCTTCAGCATATAAAAATAAACAACATATAACAACAATCATGAGAGGCTAATTATATTACCTTAGGAGGATTTATAGGGTAATCAGGTGGGAAGAAAATGCTAACTTCAAAATTATGCCCTTTATAAGGGCTGCCTTTAGATGCAGCCATTTAAATTTGATAATGATATGGACAGTCGTCGACATCTGCCATTACTAAACTAGAATAATGGTAATTATAAACTACTTGAAAACAAAAAATTTTGCATAAATTGCAATGTAACAGAGGGATGTTTATCAGAAAGCAAATAAGGGCTACAAATGGATTCTTCAAGGCATCAGGACGGAATTTCCTTCGAAGACGTGCAAGCGAAACCATGTTGATCTCTCAAAGTAGATGAAGAAATAAGACGATAATGGCGATTTACAACACAAAGTGGGGGTATTTATAGGGAACAATGTATCGTGCCATGAATTATTATGGAAGATGTCGCTTAGTTTGGTAGTATCGACACAGCGTGAACTTCGTTCGGAACTCTTTAACTACCCACCTAAACTATTACCTTTTTTTCTCAAATTTTTAGTTTTACTGTAATTAGTACCGAACTTTTATATATGAGTTCTGTAACCGATGTTAAGAACTTTTTTACATAAATTTATGCTAAGATTTCGAATTTCAAAAGATGCATGGTCCCAATAAGCAAGCTTCTTTTCACTGTCAGTTTTGAATCTCTATTACTCATTTCGATACGTCACCAGCAGATAAGTCTTTTCGATTGTAACATACGGTAGAACATTGTCTTTTTAGTTTAATTGCCTCACAATTTTAGTTTAAGTTCAGTTTTAGGTTCCCACCCAAAACTTTCTTTTCAGTTATTATAGCCTCAACTACAAAGATCCTACCCTTAAAATACCTAACCGTAATTCCTAACTTTCAACATAAAACAAAACCTCAAGGTCTCTCTGTCCGCTAAATTCTTGAAGAAGAAGGAAGAAACAAAAGTGGATAGATGGACTTTGTCTTTGAGGCGAACGAAATTCTGACCTGCAGCTGTAGAAAGCCAGCCGTGTTGAAGACATCCTGGTTAGATAATAATCTGGGAAGAATATTTTTTGGGTGTTCTAACCATGGAAAAAGATTTCAAAAATCATGTAATTTTTTCCAATGGTATGAGCCATCTATGAGTCCGCGTGCACAAGTACTTATTCTTGGACTCTTAAGTAAAGTCCGAGCCAATGATAGGGGAAGAAAAAATGAAATAATTGCTTGGGTTCTTACTTTGATAGGTTTTGTTTTAGTGAATTGGTTTTTTCATGGATAAAAGATAAGGTTGCACTTCAGGAATCATTTTAGAAGGCCGCAGAAAGACCCTTCACCCTTCAAACCATCAACTTGAGGGTAGGTCCGTTGTGCACTGTCGTTTTGGCTTTAAAATGTCATTTACCTCGCAGAAAGTGTCATTTTCATATAATACAACTCGTAGCGAACGTTTGCAAATACAGTATCCAACTTATCACGTCAAACCTCAAATGTAACATGATTTCCTAACGATTTTAGTTTATCTTTTACTTTACAACTTTGTATACTTGCATCCATAGTTTCGAACCTATTTCTAAAGTTTTGCTTTTAGCCATAAAATCATTCAAAGTAATAATAATAATATTAAATGTGGGGTGGAGAGTTCAAAACTAGTGTACAAAAAAGTTGACTTCTATACGGGGATCTACAACATTTTTTTAAAAGAATGGGGACTCTACTAGATCCCCTCAACTCAGCACTAACCAAGATCGACCACTCACATTTTGAACATCTGCACAAACCTTCTTGCATGCATTACATGACCTCAATTAATTACGGATGATCTTAGTTAGTTTTCACTAACATTCTTAAAATTTAAACTTATCGTCCGTCGAGATGGGACCTATGATCGTTTCTCACAAAAAGTTGTTCGAGGGTTACGAATTGAAGCAGAATATGCTGTCAATCTAAGCGAAAATGGGAACCAACTTGTATAACTCATATTATAAATTTAGCAAAACCCAATTTTGTTAGTCCATAATATAAATCAATAACTATGATTGCATATCGAATTAATATGATATAATTGTGAAAATATAAAGGCTTAGAAATGAACCTGATGTATTCTAGTATGGTTTCGCGCGAATACTGGCTTCGAGTAATACTTATTGGATGTTTTGATTTCTTTCCCAAGTTTTTTCCCTGTATCAATTTCTTATGTTCTTCCACATCACGGTGCAACGCAAACATGCTCATGTTTGCACTGTTTACACATAGATGGTATAACAGTTGCATCATGTCATATTCTCTAAGTCCCTATACTTGGAAATAAATAAATATGTTAGTGCAAATAGTGGAAAATAAGAATTCAATGTTTAATTATAAATGAAACAGGATTGATAATCATTCACTTACGATATGCGGCAGATCACTAAATTGGGTACTTGTTTGTATGCCTATCATCCATGCAATGACGAGCTTACCATTGTCCGATCTATCAAGTTGGATGCGGTTCTAGTCATTTAATTTCTAATTTCATGATAACATTAAAGAAATATAGAAAGCTGAATACCGCCATTCTTCTTCTTGTACTTTAGGACGTTAAAATTCCAGCTTCTCAAATGTCATATTTGGTTTTCCAAACACCTTAACGAAGTCCTCATGCATAGCAAATTCTGCAAAAGTTCGTATCTGAACAATAATGAAAACATAGTAAAAGTTTATTCATAGACGTTAATAACATATCATGCTAACATGGTGACATGGCAAAAGGATACGTTCTCACCATTTTCCTAACTGCTTCCTCCCTACATTACCTCTTATTAGTACCCCGTACACTATCTAGGATCCAAACTTCTCCACGTGCCATATGAATGACACACAAGTACCAATCAGATAAATAATTTATGAGGATGAATACCTGCAAAATATTTTGTCGTCAGCTAATTAAAATTTACCATATGCTTAAAAAAATAACAACAAAATCCTTTAACACATTTCGTCTTACAATATTAGAGCCAATAATGTTCCCATAATACATTATTGTATCATCATACAACTCTGCAAATGATGACGCTAGGTCATTTTCCACTCGTTCGTGAGTACGCAATAATTAATAATAATTGTTATTTACAATTGACAACAATTTATCAACAAAGAATTATGGCATAAACACTATATAAGATGGTAACAAAAAAACATACATGAAGATAACAAGGCATAAAGGCTCGACATTTAATTTTTTCCTTCGCCTCCTTGCGAGCCTCGTACACGGACACCATATCAATAATCTTGCCAATTTACAAAACAATAATGACCACTTAGCAAAATAGGTTCCAAATGTTTCATAAAATTTCAAGTCATGCGCACTATTTATTACACTAACCATTTTGCCGAGCTGTTGGCTAGGTCATAACGTATCAATTTCTCTAATAGTACAATAAATATTGTTAAATTTAATGACCACATAGATGCATACAAACATTGTATTATGTCTTTCGTTTTACATTTCATAATATGACAACATAAAGTTTTAGAGTTGAAGGTTTACTCTTGCGCTAACGGGGTATTCCATAAATAATCACAATAGGCCCATTCTTCGTCATAAAGCCCATCAGGTAGTACAACATACGGAATTTGTATTGACTCATTTTCAACCTTTCAAAACAAAGAAACATACGATGATAACAACAACAATCATAAATTGTGTCAACAAAAATAAAATCATAATCATTATGGTACAACATTTAATTTGATGGCCTTAATGGCCAAAACTGTATAATTTGCAATGCTCAATTTGATGGGCTTAAGGCCAAATGTTCAATGCATATGGCAACCGCCGTTTGCTATTACTGAAGTACATGGTACACACAAGCAACAGTTACCATTGAGAATGGTAATTACATGGAATAATTATTCCAAATTAACTTCCCAAACTTTATGCAGTTGGTTATCCTTTGAAATTCGAGGGGGTTTTCGACTAACCTAGTGGATAGGTGGCAGATCCTACAATGGAAAATTACACTAGTCAAGGCCATAGGTACAAGAACAAGATGAAAATGATCTTTAAATAAAGTTAGCTTTTACCTTATTCTTCATTGGTGCTGGACAGTCAGAGTTTCTATCTAAATCTAAGCAGTGATTAGCTCCACCTTCATATGTTTTGAATTTGGAAGATGGAGTAACATTTTCTGCTGTCTCTGTATGAATATGGCTCTGACCATAATATATCTGAGGTGACGTCTCCATAAACTTACAGGAAACAACCCTATTAAATTCATTCACAATATAGGCCCTATCTATCTCTATATTCCTTGACATCTGCCACAAAGTTAATCTCATATCGTACAAAAAGGCTTTTAGATCCTCATGAACACCATCCAATTTCCCCTCACCTTTTATTTGCTTCTCTAACAAGCTCTGTTTCAAGCAGGTCATGCAACCCCCTTGACCCGGCCTAGCTGCCAAGACCGAATCAAGGACGTCACATTAGGTTTGCCGAAGCAAGCCCAAACTAATAACCTAAACCGGTATTTTTTTATTATTTTATCTTGCCTAGATGTTTAATTAACCCTGAGGTATGATGTACAACAGCGGAAGACGAATCAAGCATTCGATTTGCAAGACTTAACACTTTAGGGGACCAAAATGTAAATTTTATTAATTAAAAGACTAAATTACACATTTATGTTACCATCCCGTAATTAGTTTCATTATATGCCTCTGTGTGAATTTGTATCAAAATTGGATCTCAATATCATCATTAATTGAGCATTACAAAAACAGTGATCAATTTATACATAATCCAAAACACAGCATGAAAAAACCAAAATTAAATAACCCCATACCGATACTGGCTTAAACAATATTGGCATGAGTCCACGTGGCTTACTTTTATTGGTACGTTTGGTCGAGTATCGATACTCATTGCTATATTTCAAAACTGAGGATTCTAGTAGCTAAAACTTGTATCGATACGGTACCCCGTGTACCGATCCCAGTATAAACTTTCTCAAGGGCATACCGATACGATGGCTACTTGTCCAGATATCCCCTTGTTATTTCTTACAAATTGAGCCGTATCAGACCCTGTGTACTAATCCCAAAGGACCCGTATCGATACGACTGGGCCTGTAATGACCTCTTGGCCAAACGTATGACACTTAGGCTCAATATAACATGTTTCAAACATCATAAAAACAACATATAACATATTTAACATCATTTACACAACCAGCCAAGCATGCTAGATGAACATTCAATCTATAGCAAATCAATCAAGCGAACCTATAGGCATGGTCTCTACTCAAGCATGCAATTCTCATCCCAAACCCACAAATCAAACCACATAACCTCATAAAAGTCTGAAATACCAAATAGAATATTTCCAAAACAAGGAGTAAGCAAACAACCCTCCCAATTATAACTTGGTCTGTAATACCCCAAATATGGGCCTAGTAAAATGTTATTATTTTATTTCTTCTTAAATATCATGTAACGATTTGTATATTTAGCTAAAGTAAGGATCTAGAACTAAATTGAGAAGGGAGGAATAATGAATAGCCAATATTCAAATGTACTAAACTGAAAATTTAGCAAATTAGAAGCTTGCATGATAATAAAATTGTTGTTAATGGTTTTCACACATGTCAATTAAAAAAATGGACATGTGGAATGGAATTTTTGGTGAAGGAAAGCAAAAGAATGATATCCCATTTCATTCTCCTCCCAATCAGCCGAATATGATAAGAGAGTGTTAGAGAGTGGTTTGTCCACGAGAGCTTAAAGGCTAAGCTTTGTTATCAAATCTTTGAACCCATGATCGTATAAGCTTACGAGAGGGTAAGATTTCTCTCCCATTTTCTCTTAATCGATATTAAATTCATGAATCTTGTATAATCCCTTCATGCACGTTATGAAAATTTGTATTCATGAAATGGAAACTGTTTTGAACATGTAATTGTGCATACATGTATATGAGACTGTTTTTGTATAAACCTGAACCATAGTGGACTGTTTTGAACATGTAATTGTGCATACATGTATATGAGACTATTTTTGTATAAACCTAAACTATAGTGGACTATTTTGAACATGTAATTGTGCAAACATGTATATGAGATTGTTTTTGCATAAACCTGAACCATAGTTGACTGTTTTGTACATGTAATTGTGCATACATGTATATGAGACTATTTTTGCATAAACCTGAACCATAGTGGACTGTTTTGAACATGAAATTGTGCATATATGAAAACAGGGCAGAATTGTATTTGTATGAACCTTAGAGGGATGTTTTGAGCATATATATGTGTGTGTGTGTGTGTGTGTGTGTGATTATAAATAAAGGGCTATTTTGCATCCATGTAAGTGTATTAGGGACTGTTTAGGATGTTTGAAACGGTCAATGACTGTCTTCATTTGTATGTATGTGAATATGAGTAAAATTGGGATTGCTTTGATTAATGAAAGATTACGGGACTATTTTGTATTCGTATGAAGTGTTTGGACTATTTTGTGATTAGGTAAATGAATATATATATATATTTATATGTTAAGGATTATCTTTTATTGATATGAAATTTGTGAGTTGCTTTGTAAAGATATATGTATTAATGGACTGCTATGTGGGTACATCTACATTTGGGACTGTTTTGAATTGATATAAATGTTTGTGGGCTATTTTGTATGGAAATATATTTATACATGAGAAATTGAGTGGTTTTGTAAATAAATGGTTGTATAGAATAGTTCTAATATGTGATTATGCTTTTGTAATGTTAGACCAAGAAGGTATTGAG
This sequence comes from Hibiscus mutabilis, assembly GCA_019671005.1. Lineage (NCBI taxonomy): Eukaryota > Viridiplantae > Streptophyta > Magnoliopsida > Malvales > Malvaceae > Hibiscus > Hibiscus mutabilis. Next base: position 48,806,839 of record CM033748.1, on the reverse strand, counting down.
GGACTAAGAACAAAAAGGGGATCAAACAATGGATAAACGAAACGGAATCGTGATTCATCATCAAAACTAGTTTAGAACAACCTGTGAGTGTAGTTTAATGTCTCAGGATAGAGTGGAGCTATCCCGAGCATCTTTATCTTATTTAAATTGATCTTACATGCTTTTAAAGTTAAATTGTACTAGTATGGCTAAGCTTGGATCCCAAGTAAGTATTAATAGAAAAGTACTTTGTGATGTTAAATTGATTGAAAGCATATTATATGATTAAAATTTTATGCGCATGAATATATATGTATATATATACAAGTTTGATATGATATGATTTAAGTTTTTCTATGAGTTCATGAATTCAAATTATGCTCAATTCTAATCATGATTAAAATCTAAGCCTTGTGTAAATACTTGAATTTGAAGCTAAGCTTACCTTTGAAATGAATAAAAATAAGCTATGTTCACTTAATCCATACTTTGTTTGAATAACACAAATGGTTGAACTTGTAATATACTATGAAATAAGCCTTAGTGGCATGATAGCAAGATTATGGAGCAATGCTCATCTTTGATAAGAACATGACAAGTTCATGATTATATGAATAAGGAGCTAAGCTCAACTTTGATTTTGATAAGATAAGATTATATGAAAATCCTTGGTTTCGAGTCAGTCATGGGTATAATTGGCATGCCATATAATCCATAGAGCTCGTGTCTAGGGTGGACTACGGTCCTTATTTGGTGACAGTAGGAGGGAAGTGTTGTGATCATTTAGTGACAGTAAGAGGGATTGACCGGTACTATGTGTATCTTTTGTTGGTGGCAGTTGGTTGGGGATTCGTGTACCTAGGCTATTACTTGAATCACAAGGTTATGTTAAAGACTTATAATGAAACTTGCAATTAAGTTATGGAAAATCTTAATACCTTGTGAGACAAAGATCTATGCTTATAATATTATATGTTTATGTCTTAAATGGCAAGTAATATGTGATTATGTAATACATGTTTGATAAAGTGTTTGATAAGTCATAGATAAGTAATTTACGTATTAATATATTATGTTAAAAGAATCCAAGAAAGTTTATAACTTAAATAATGATTCATGATTGTGACTTGTATAGCAAGTAAAATGTATCTTTGGAATTTTCGAATGTGCTTTGGTGTGAGTAGACATGCTTGCTAAAATGCTTACATGCTTGAATTGCTGAAATGCTAAAATGTTTATGATTTACTGAATAACCGTGAAAGCACACATATGTCTATTTCATGCTAAAATGATTACATGCTTGAATTGCTGAAATGCTAAAATTTTTATGATTTACTGAATAACCGTGAAAGCACGCATATGTCTATTTCGTATGTATCTTATGTGATAAGTAATTGATGACCCTGATATGCTATGTTGGTATCTTATGTGATAAGTACTTGATGACCATGATATGCTATGCTGGTATCATATGTGATAAGTAATTGGTGACCATGATATGCTATGTTGGTATCTTATGTGATAAGTAATTGATGACCATGATATGTTGTGTTGGTATCTTATGTGATAAGTAATTGATGACCATGATATGTGATGTTTGGTAACTTAAATGACAAGTATGGCCATATTAAAAGAAATCATGAAAGTTCATAAGGAAATAAAGAAACTAATGGAATAATGTGTGTAACTAGTAAAGTTTATCTAGTTGAAAAATTGAATATGCTTTTGGGAGATCAGAATTGCTTGGTTAGGATACCTATATAATTATGTGAGTTTCGTTTGAATCCTTAATTATAGGCCTTGTTCGACTGCCCAATACACATTTGAAATTAGAATATTCACATCTATATAAGCATAGAATCAATTTGAATGCTTACGATAACTCTCTTCATGTTCAATCTTATAGCCATACATGACCAAAAAGGAATTTACGAAAGGATAGATTATTTATTTCATGTTGTTAGTCACTTTGAACTATCTCACTAAGCTTATGCTTACTCTATCATTTCAATTGTATTTTAGGGAGAACTTGCTTATGAGTATCCTTTGAGCTCGGACGTGATCACATGTGTCAAGACGTATGTTCGTAATCTCCTTAAGAACTCTTAGATGGTGGCACATAGTTGTTAGAATGCATTGTGCATGTAGCTTTCATTATTGACGGTATATGTATATAAGCTTCATAAGTTTCAAAGTTATGTAAGTGGCCTTTTATGCCTTTATAGTTGCTTGTGTGTTAAACTATGTTTGTTATGAGATATTTCTATTTGAATGGTCGTTGGGGAAGTAAGTTACACTAGAATAATGTTCTAATGGTTGCGGAATGTGTAGGATATATACATATATATTATTATCATGCCATTCGAAGGATTACTTGTTGATTAAGCTATGAAATTTTAGAGTTTGAATGGTTACTCATTGGTTAAGGCATACTAGATTTAACACTAGAATAAATTGTAGATCATGGTTCATGTTTTTGCTATGTGTATAAGTGTAAACTTTCTAATTAATGAGTTATGATCATGAATGTGTGACTAAAATAATCATTTAGTTCGAATGAATGTGTTGGATGTGCTCAAATATTTAACATGATCTGGTGGTTGTCACTTGTATACTATAATTTCTTAGGTAACCTTTAACATGATTCCTTTGACAAGCTTTTAGGATAATAAGTTGATATATTCTTGTGGTTATTTTTTTAAATAATGTTTAAGAGAACTTGGAAAGTGGTGTATATTGTGTTAACTAATTTGGAAGATGTCCATATGGGGTATTCTTTTTGCTTAAGTAAAATAGGGTGCTTGATGTTTAAGATACTCTGGAGTTCTTGTTCGAATGCTAAGCAACTAAGATTAGCTTGGGTTTTAACCTTCTAATGTAATAACAATGATGATTTTAAATATTAGACTTTAAATCTATTTCAAAAACTTTTGTAAAACTAGTGCAGGCTATTCGAATGACCTTTATCTTTCTTGGTCTGTATTGTATGTCCTTCTTTTGGTCGTTATCTGATTGTTCATGTTTGTTGTTTGTTGTTGTTTATGTTGTTTGAAACACTTTCTAATTCGGTTTACTCATAAGCCGGGTTAGGGGTGTTGCAATTTGGTATCAGAGCCTAGGTTTAGCCGATTCTCGAACTAAACTGGAACTTGTTGCATCACTATTTGATACATGTGCAACCTAGGAGTTAAATTTGATAAGTGCCTATGATCTACATCTGATAAAAAGCTCTATTATGTTTAATAAGTAATAGGAATGTTCGGAATACTTTTTGAGTCAAGATAATGAGAACCCGATTGACTCCTTTATTGAATGAGGTTGTACAAGGATGAATATGAAACAACCAAAGTCCTCATAATGTTGCTTTATAGCAACAAACAGCTCATCCTATTCTTCCTTAAGTTCTGTAACCAGAGGGCTTCGATAAGACAAGTTAGCTTGATATTGAAGCTTATGTCCTCGTGAGTACAATTGAGTTGTATTCAAATCTGGTATATATCTTGAAAGATTCTAAATCAACTCATTTTTTGGTGTATAAGAATTGTTCCTTGTTCGTATGAGGAATACATTTCCCCTGCTGATCTTTTAGCTTTACCTGCCATGAATTTGACCTTATTCGGGATTAAATTGGTTAAGTAAACACCATGCTAGGGCAGATTGTGATAAGAAAAGACTTTTCTCCATGGATTAGGGAAGGAATCTATACATTTGTTAGATAATAAACCCTTTGAATCAAATTCTGTGTTTTCTTCTATACCCGAAGTCAATGAGACTAAACTGCCCTTAAAATCTATCTTAATCTTTTCTAAAATTTTTTGATGTTTTTCCCAAGAAACTATCGGGATTACCTCTGACGCGGGAAGTGAAGTTTAGAATCAGAATTTAACCAGTGCATACCCGAACGCCATCATTCTTTATCATATAACCTCGGTCGAGTTTAAAGAGTTAAAGACTCAATTATAAGAACCCTAAAACGAATGAGTTATCATGTTTGGTTCGCCTCTTCGGGAAAATTTTAGTATGATCGTAAAGAAGAAAGAGGGGACGATGTGGCCTTGCATAAGCTAACAGTGATGGAACAAGCTTATCATCAAGATCAAGTACATATTACCGAGAATTGAAGATTTGCATGGTCAACTTAAAGATACTACAGTATTCTTAAGGTCGATCTATGATCAAGATGCTAACCGACGAAGATTAAATAACCATATATCATTAAGTGGAATTAAGCTCATATTCGGTAAGTTTCCAATCTTAGTTATCCGTTATTTGGCCGAGTTGTATATACGAGTAGAGATACGCTTGCACGGTGTTCCTACCTTTATAATATCGGATCGAGATTCTCGGTTCACTTCTAGGTTCTGAATTTCTTTGCAAAAAGGGGGGCCTTAGGGGCTAAACTCTTTAAAGAAACGAGGAGACAAATAAATGTTATCCATGAGATTAAATGAAGTTTGGGACAGACAAAAACATATGCAGATCATAAGAGGAGGGATATCTAGTATAAGTGGGGGATCATGTGTTTCTAAAAAGTATCTTCATGGAAGAAGATATTTGGATTCGAAAAAAAGGAGAGAGCTTAACCCTCGATTTATTGGATTATTTAAAGATATTGAAAGGATTGGCTATGTTGTTTATCGTCTAGTTCTTCCCATTAAAATTAATAAGATTCACAACGTGCTCCATGTATCCATCCTTCCTAAGTATCAATCAGATCCTTTTCATGTACATGAACCTAAAGAAGTAGAACTCACTCCAATTTTGCTCTATGAGGAAGAACCGATCCAAATCCTTGATCGTGAAGCTAAAAGACCTTGTAATAAGTTTGTTTCTCTGGTGAAATTTCAGTGGAGGGATCATAAGTCTAAGAAGGTTTCTAGGGAACCTGAGGCAATCATGAAAGATCGGTAATCCCATCTATTTGTTTCAGACAAAATTTGAGGACGAATTTTCTTTTAAGGGAGGAGGATTGTAATACCCCAAATATGGGCCTAGTAGAATGTTATTATTTTATTTCTTCCTAAATATCATGTAATGATTTGTATATTTAGTTAGGATCTAGGACTAAATTGAGAAGAGATAAGGATCTAGGACCAAATTGAGAAGGGAGGAATAATGAATTACCAATATTCAAATGTACTAAACCAAAAATTTAGCAAATTGGAAGCTTGCATGATAATAAAATTGTTGTTAATGGTTTTCACACATGTCAATTAGAAGAATAGACATGTGGAATGGGATTTTTGATGAAGGAAAGCAAAAGAATGATATCCCATTTCATTCTCCTCCCAATCAGCCGAACATGCTAAGAGAGAGTGTTAGAGAGAGGTTTGTCCATAGGAGCTTAAAGACTAAGCTTTGTTATCAAATCTTTGAACCCATAATCATATAAGCTTAGGAGAGGGTAAGATTTCTCTCCATTTTTCTCTTAATCTAGATTAAATTCATGAATCTTGTATAATCCCTTCATACACATTATAAAAAATTGTAATAATGAAATGGAAACTGTTTTGAACATGTAATTGTGCATACATGTATATGAGACTATTTTTGTATAAACCTGAACCATAGTGGACTGTTTTGAACTTGTAATTGTGCATACATGTATATGAGATTGTTTTTGTATAAACCTGAACCATAGTGGACTGTTTTGAACATGTAATTGTGCATACATGTATATGAGACTATTTTTACATAAACCTGAACCATAGTGGACTGTTTTTAACATGAAATTGTGCATATATGAAAACATGGCAGAATTGTACTTGTATGAACCTTAGAGGGATGTTATGTGTGTGTGTGATTATGAATAAAGGGTTGTTTTGCATCCATGTAAGTGTATTAGGACTGTTTAGGATGTTTGAAACTGTCAAGGACTGTCTTGATTTGTATGTATGTGAATATGAGTAAAATTGGGACTGTTTTGATTAATGAAAGATTACAGGATTGTTTTGCATTCGTATGAAGTGTTTGGACTATTTTGTGATTAGGTAAATGAATATATATATATATATTTTAAGTATTATCTTTTATTGATATGAAATTTTGTGAGTTTCTTTGTAAAGATATATGTATTAATGAACTACTATGTAGGTACATCTACATTCTGGACTGTTTTGAATTGATATAAATGTTTGTGGGCTATTTTGTATGGAAATATATTTATACAAGAGAAATTGAGTGGTTTTGTAAATAAATGGTTGTAGAGAATAGATCTAATATGTGATTATGCTTTTGTAATGTTAGACTAAGAAGGTGTTGAGGGACTACGAATAAAAAGGGGATCAAACAATGGATAAACGACACGGAATCGTGATTCATCATCAAAACTAGTTTGGAACAACCTGTGAGTGTAGTTTAAAGTCTCGGTATAGAACACTCTATCCCGAGCATCTTTATCTTATTTAAATTGATCTTACATGCTTTTAAAGTTAAATTGTACTAGTATGGATAAGCTTGGATCCCAGGTAAGTACTTATAGAAAAGTACTTTTTGATTTTAAATTGATTGAAAGCATATTATATGATTGAAATTTTATGTGTATGAATATATATATATATACAAGTTTGATATGATATGGTTTAAGTTTTGCTATGAGTTCATGAATTCGAATTATTCTCAATTCTGATCATGATTAAAATCTAAGTCTTGTGTAAATACTTGAATTTGAAGCTAAGCTTACCTTTGAAATGAATAAAAATAAGCTATGTTCACTTAATCCATACTTTGTTTGAATGATACAAATGGTTGAACTTGTAATATACTATGAAATAAGCCTTAGTGGCATGATAGCAAGATTATGGAGCAACGTTCATCTTTGATAAGAACATGACAAGTTCATGATTATATGAATAATGAACTAAGCTCAACTTTGATTTTGATAAGATAAGATTATATGAAAAGCATTGGTTTCGAGTCAGTCATAGGTATAGTTGGCATGCCATAGAGTCCAAAAAGCTCGTGTTTGGGGTGTATTACGGTTCTTATTTGGCGATAGTAGGAGGGAAGTGTTGTGGTCATTTGGCGACAATATGAGGGATTGACCGGTACTATGTGTACCTTTTGTTGGCGACAGTTGGTTGGGGATTCGTGTACTTAGACTATTACTTGAATCACAAGGCTATGTTAAAGACATATAATGAAACTTGCAATTAAGTTATGGAAAATCTTAATACCTTGTGAAACAAAGATCTATGCTTATAATATTATATGTTTATGTATTAAATGGCAAGTAATATGTGATTATGTAATAAATATTTGATAAAGTGTTTGATAAGTCATAGATAAGTAATTTACGTATTAATAGATTATGTTAAAAGAATCCAAGAAAGTTTATAAGTTAAATAATGATTCATGATTGTGACTTGTATAGCAAGTAAAATGTATCTTTGGAATATTTGAATGTGCTTTGGTGTGAGTAGACATGCTTGCTAAAATGCTTACATGCTTGAATTGTTGAAATGCTAAAAATTTTATGATTTACTGAATAACCGTGAAAGCACGCATATTTCTATTTCGTATGTATCTTATGTGATAAGGAATTGATGACCATGATATGCTATGTTGATATCTTATGTGATAAGTAATTGGTGACCATGATATGATATGTTGGTATCTTATGTGATAAGTAATTGATGACCCTGATATGTGATGTTTGGTAACTTAAATGACAAGTATAGCCTATTAAAAGAAATCATGAAAGTTCATAAGGAAATAAAGAAACTAATGGAATAATGTGTGTAACTAGTAAAGTTTATCTAGTTGAAAAATTGAATATGCTTTTGGGTGAACAGAATTGCTTGGTTAGGGTAACTATATAATTATGTGAGTTTTGTTTGAATCCTTAATTATAGGCTTTGCTCGACTGCCCAATATAGATTTGAAATTAGAATATTCTATTTACTTGTGAGTTTCGAGTACTATATATATTTATATATGCTTGGTTCGAGTATTCGTATCTAATAAGCATAGAATCAATTTGAATGTTGATTCTACGATAACTCTCTTCATGTTCAAGCTTATAGCCATACATGACCATAAAAGAATTTACGAAAAGATAGATTATTTGTTTCGTGTTGTTAGTCACTTTGAACTACCTCACTAAGCTTATGCTTACTCTGTCCTTTCAATTGTATTTTAGGGAGAACTTGCTTATGAGTATCCTTTGAGCTCGGACATGATCACAGGTGTCAAGATGTATGTTCGTAATCTTCTTAAGAACTCATAGATGGTGACACGTAGTTGTTAGAATGCATTGTGCATTTAGCTTTCATTATTGATGGTATATGTATATAAGCTTCATAAGTTTCAAAGTTATGTAAATGGCCCTTTATGCCTTTATGGTTGCTTGTGTGTTAAACTATGTTTGTTATGACATATTTCTACTTGAATGGTCGCTAGGGAAGTAAGTTACACTAGAATGATGTTCTAATGGTTGCGGAATGTGTAGGATATATACATATATATCTATATCATGTCATTCGAAGGATTACTTGTTGATTAAGGTATGTAATTTTAGTGTTTGAATGGTTACTCATTGGTTAAGACATACTAGATTTAACACTAGAATAAATTGTAGATCAGGGTTCATGTTTTTGGTATGTGTATAAGTGTAAACTTGCTAATTAATGAGTTATGATCATGAATGTGTGACTAAAATAATCATTTAGTTAGAATGAATGTGTTGGATGTGCTCAAATATTTAACATGATCTGGTCGTCGTCACTTTTATACTATAATTTCTTAGGTAACCTTTAACATGATTCCTTTGACAAGCTTTTAGGTTAATTAGTTGATATATTCTTGTGGTTGATTTTTTTATATAATGTTTAAGAGAACTTGGAAAGTGATGTATATTGTGTTGACTAATTTGGAAGATGTTCATATGGGGTATTCTTTTTGCTTAAGTAAAATGGGTTTCTTGATGTTTAAGATACTCTGGAGTTCTTGTTCGAATGCTAAGCAACTAAGATTAGCTTGGATTTTAACCTTCTAATGTAATAACAATGATGATTTCAAATATTAGACTTTAAATCTGTTTCAAAAACTTTTGTAAAACTAGTGCAGGCTATTCAAATGACCTTTATCTTTCTTGGTATGTATTGCATGTCCTTCTTTTGGTCGTTATCTGATTGTTCATGTTTGTTGTTTGTTGTTGTTTATGTTGTTTGAAACACTTTCTAATTCGATTTACTCCTAAGCCGGGTTAGGGGTATTACATGGTCACATTGCCCTTTATTACTATAAATTCATTTATTAAAACCATACTTGAAGTAAATCGATTCTTGGGTCCTCCTTGCTCGCTTGCTGCCCTAGAAACTCACTTCTCTGCAATGACAAGAAAGGAGAGCGTAATCATATAATGCCTAGTGAGGGACGCTCTAAAAACACTCATCAATGTATTTAAAACCATTTGAGTCAAACCACATTTTCAACTTCATGCTAAAACATCTCATATCCTTTTTACCTTTGAAAAACATGCATATTAAACCATATGCAAAACATGTATCATGGATCTCAAGCATAATCTTATATGCAAAATTTCAATTTAAGCCTTCATATGCTTATTCATCCAATAGCAAAGCTTAAAGAGCAAAACATGTATAAATCACATTATACAAAACATAATTCATCCATCATGATACATTAGTTCATATATTCGCATTAAAGTAACCTCAAAACCATTTTTTTCCTTTATCAAAACACATCGGATACACAGATTTCACAAGTGGTTCTTTAGACCACTTAACCATTCATTTAACCGGAGAAAACGGTACAATAAACCCCTCGACGGTTACAATGTATAATACCCATTAGCGGGAGAAAATGGTACAATCATAACTCTCGACCGCTGAGGTACCCATGGTGGAGAATACGGTACAATCACAACTCCTCGACACACATGACGCGACTTATTATAGTGAACTTTAAACCCTATGGCTTGCCAACTGTATCCGATAACATTTAATCATTTTCACTTGCCAATATATTCCATATTAAACAGATACCTCACTGTATTTCATATGCATCGTTTAAACTAATTTACAATGCAACAAACCATGCATTTCATAACATCGTAATACTTTCATAAAGCATTTACCATGCTCAAATATCATCAATATAAGATCATTTGTATCATAACTCGTTTCCAAAACATGCATATAACAATATGTATCAAATTATAAACATAGGCACGAGAAAATTAACTTTGCCAAACCGAAATTGAGAGCGTAATCGTCTAATACTTACTTCTGAGCTTAGACAAGCATTTCAAGCTTAATCTAAACTTCCAAAAATCGCTTTCAAACCTTTACAAGGCTGTAAATCTCGTTTCCACTCACCGGCAACACAAAGCTTTTCTTGCCGATGTGAAATCAAGCGTCCAATGCTTCTAAACCTTTGTCAATTACTGTAGGATCGATCTCCCCTATTTTATTCACATCATAACAGAGGATTAATGCATCATTATGCATCTATAATCCCAGCAACATCAATTCCCAACATCGCCTCACCAAAAACCATAAAACGCCTCCTTAAAACAACCGAAAACATCACCAAACACAACCTAAACAAAGCCCAACCATAAGCCAACGATTTGAAAATCTAATCAACATCAGTTAACATCTAAAAACACTTGCAACTTCATCTTATACCCCCAACAACACCTTAACACCACAAACACCTCAAAAATTAACTATTCACAACCTAGAAAATTAGCAATTCAACTAGTTCCAAGTTTTCTTTTATAAATCCCATTAAATATCATCAAAATACACTTTAATCATGATCTAAACCAATCAAGATTGCAATGATTCATATCAATAACCAAACTCAATAAATTTCTTAACAAAATTAACATTAAACCATTAAATCTTGATTTAATCATTAAAACATAACATAAATCAATTCCAAAGGATCAAAAACTTAAGAATTTTAATAGAGAACCTTTCATTAGAGGAGAGAAACGAAAATCACCTCTAATGGTAGACTCCTCCTTCAATTGGCTTGATTTTGTTGAAATCTCCAAAGTAGAAATAGAATATCCAAAGTAGAACAAAGGAATCAAGTGTTGAAATCAAAAGTAAGATTGAAAAGATTGATTCTTGAGATTTTTAGAAAAGAAAATATAGTTTAGCAGCTGAGAGTTTGAGAGAAAAGATTGAGAGAAAAAGTAGTTACGTGAGAAAATGCTTTGGCTAATTAAAACTCTTTTAATCCCTTTTATTAAATCCTTTTAAAACCATTTTAAAATAGAAAAATTAACGAAAAAGTCTGATAAAACCAATTGGCTTAATAGCTCCCTAAAGATTCTAAGTTTTGAACATTTTATGATTTAGTCACCAAAAATAGTTTCAAACTTTACATTTTAGTCACTAGGACAAAATGTTCATAATTCAAACCTTATTTTATCAAATTGAGTTTACCAAAACCCTTAAAATAATAACTCAGTATTTTCACCATTTTCCATATTTTATTTCATGTTAAAAATACGTATTACAATTTAATTCCTGAAACTAGATCGAACCGACTAATCTGGTTCACCCGAACTGTCTAATCTACCTAGCTAACTCCAAGGCCCAAATTCAGGGCGTTACAACTCCCCCCTAAGAAATTTCGTCCTTGAAATTTACTTGACAGAAAAAGGTAAGGGAATTGCTTCTTCATGTGCTCCTTACTTTCCCACGTGGCTTCCTCGACACCTCGATGTCGCCACAACACTTTTACCAACTCAACGGTCTTCCCGCGAAGAACCTTACTACTAAAATATAAGATTTTCACTAGTTTCTTGTCACAGGTCAAATCTGGATTCAACTCAATCTCTTCAACAGGCATCACATGCGATGGGTCCGATCTGTACCTCCGAAGCATCGATACATGGAAAACATCATGCATCTTTTCCAATTCCTCTGGTAACCTTAACCTATAAGTGACTGGACCAACACACTCTAACACCTCATAAGGCCCAATGAACCTGAGACTCAACTTACCCTTTCTTCCAAACCTCATCACCTTCTTCCAAGGCGAAACTTTTAGAAACGCTTTATCACCAACCGCGAACTCAATCTCCTTACGCTTCAAATCTGCATAATATTTATGCCTATCTGAAGCCACTTTCAACCGATCACTGATAAGCTTCACTTTCTCATTGGTTTCTTTCAACAAATCAGGTAGAGAAACATACTTCTCACCTACCTTATCCGAAAAAAGCGGCATAAACACCTTCTACCATACAAAGCCTCATACAGAGATATTTGAATCCTCGCTTGATAACTATAGTTACAAGCAAACTCTACCAACAGTAGTTGCTTCTCCCATGTTCCTAGAAAATCAATGATGCAACATCGCAACATATCCTCTAACACATGGATATCACGTTCAGACTGACCATCTGACTGAGGATGATACGAAGTACTAAAATTCAACCGTATACCCAAAGCTTTATAGAAACACTCCCAAAACCTTGATGTAAAACACGGATCTCTATATGAAATGATAGACTTAGGTACCCCATGCAACCTCACAATCTCAGCAATAGACATATCTGCCAACCTATCCAACGTATACGTCGTATGTACTACCACCAGAAAATGTGCACACTTTGTAAATCTATCACAATTACCCAAACAGAATTCTTCCTTGAAGGCGTCAAAGGAAACCCCGTCACAATATCCATGGTAATTCTATCCCACTTCTATTTCGGAATCCTCAAGGGTTGCAACAATCTAGAAGAAAACTTATGCTTAGCCTTAACACGTTGACACACCATACATCGGGCAACAAACTCCGCTACATCCTTCTTCAAACCAACCCAATAATACTCATTCTTTAAATCTCGATACATCTTCGTACTACTCGAAAAGATAGCAAAAGAACTAGAATGAGCCTCCATCAAAAATAGTGTACCACAAAACAACATCATCCAGCACAACTATTCGACCCTTAAAACACAAGACATCATCATCATTAAAACAAAAATATGTTAGATTATCTTTAATCACATCCTTAATGTGTGGAACCAATGAATCATCATACAGTTGTTTTTTATTGATCAACTGTACTAATGATGGTTTCACCTGTAACTTAGCCAATAGACCCCCCATCACGTGTCACACTTAACCGTGCAAACATTGCCCTCAACTCCACTGCAACCTTCCTACTCAAGGCATCGGCTACCACATTAACCTTTCCTGGGTGGTACTCAATCGTCAAATCATAATCCTTAAGCAACTTCAACCATAGATGCTGCCTAAAATTCAACTCCTTTCATGACATCAAATGCTTTAAACTCTTGTGATCCGTGTACACAATACACTTCTCACCATACAGATAATATCTCTAAATCTTCAACGCAAACACTATTGCGACAAGCTCTAAATCATGCATAGGATAATTGCGCTCGTGCACCTTCAACTATCTAGATGCATAAACCATAACTTTCCCATCTTGCATTAACACACACCCCAAACCAAAATAGGATGCATCACTATAAACAACAAACTCTTTACCCGATTCAAGTTGAATCAAGATCGGAGCTCGCGTCAAAGCCTCCTTCAACTTCTCAAAAGCTTGTTATTTACTCTCTGTACACTCAAATGAACATTCTTTTGCAACAACTTTGTCAATAGAGCAGCAACCTTCGAGAAACCATCTACAAAATGACGATAATATCCTACCAACCTGAGAAAACTATGAACCTCCAACACAGACTTAGGTGGCTTCTAACTCACCACCGCCTCAATCTTCTGCGTCTCCACACGAATACCTTCCGCCGACACAACATGTCCAAGGAAAATTACTTCATTTAATCAAAATTCACACTGGCTCAACTTGGCATACAGTTGATTATCCAGCAAAGCTTGCAACACAATCTGCAAATGCCGATATGTTCTTTCTCGGTACGGGAGTACACAAGTATATCATCAATGAACACAATCACAAATTGATCTAAATATTCATGGAAAACCATATTCATCATGTCCATGAAAGCAGCAGGTGCATTTGTCAACCCAAAAGGCATCACCAAAAACTCATAATGTCCATATCTCGTGCGAAAAGTAGTTTCTAGCACATCCTTATCCTTCAACTGATAACATCTACATCTCAATTTAATCTTCAAAAACACCGAAGCTCCCCAAAACTGATTAAATAAATCATCAATTTACGACAAATGATACTTTTTCTTAATCGTCAACTTATTCAGTTGCTGATAATCAATGCACATCCGCATCATGCCATCCTTCTTTTTCACAAACAATACTGATGCAACCCGCAACAAACACTAGTCTAATGAAACCATGATCTAACAACTCGTGAAGTTACGTCTTTAACTTCTTCAACTCTTTTAGTGCCATATGATATGGAGCAATCGACACCAGAACCGTATCTGTATACGTCTCTATACTAAACTCCCCTTCTTGATCTGATGACAAACCAAGCAATTCTTCTAAAAAACACCCAAAAAATCACAAACCGTTCGAACATCTTGCACACGTAATACTTCGTACCCAAGTTCATGACATAGGCTATGTATGTCTGACATCCAAACTCTGACATTCGACTTGCTTCCAAAGCCGAAACAGTATTAGGTAAGAATTTAGTATTCTCACCAACCCCCACAACTTTATAATCGTCAGCAAGTTTTAACAAAATCTGCTTGGTTTCAAAATCAACCATATCTCTATGCTCGCTCAACCAATCCATACCCAAATTCATGTCAAAGCCGTAAAAAGACAACTCTCTTAGATCCACCACAAACACTTGACCTTTAACCAACAAAGGACATCTTCAAACAACCTCCTAACAACAACTGTCTCTTTGAGAGAACTAGATACCCAAACAATAGGACATCTATAATGTCACAACTTTGCTAACGGTGCAACAACATAAGAAAATTTCTCAACGATTTTCGATAGCAATCAACTGATCCTAGAAAAACCACGTACTCTTAACACCAACCTTGGTCGCTTCAAATCTAGCACAACTTCAACCTCTAAAAATCCACCTTAAACGCTTTCCCTACTCTATGAGATCCTAAAAAATCTCCTTGCTAAGGCTAATTTTCATCATAACCTCATCGGTCTCCGAAAAGTCATTCGTAAGTGTAAACATACATATGCATAATTACTTATATACCCTCATAGATACCTATGCACATGTATGCAAAGCCTCTAATGTCATGCACAAATGTATGCATGTAATGACATGTTTAAATATATACATAAAAGTGACTTATACTATGCATGATTAACAATTCACACATACTAACAACATTTTGAGACCGAACTTACACAACCCAATTGCATCCTCAGAACACCTCATTCAGCCTTGCCAAAACTTGCACCTACCTCAATTATGAACAATTATTTCGTTACAAAGCCTACCAGCACATTTTGACTATCAGTCAAGATTCATCTCGGCACCACTGAACACAAAAATACCACCACTTTTGCTATTTATGTAGCCATGTATTCACAGAATATTCATCTCACTGCGACCTCGAATGCCACTATTGCATTCGCCATCAACACGACATAACTGCTAACCCATACCAACCGCGATCCTAAACACCATTATCATTAACTACCACTCTGATGCTTCAAGAAAAAAGACTCTCCGATAATATCATCTAAAATATTCCAAGAAAGGATCCCTAACAACACAAACTTCTAGAATTCAAACATCCTTAACCCCTGATTTAATAACATACCAAGATAACTTCGTAACATAAACCTTAACATCTTTTCAGTCTTATTAGCCAAGACCACCTCATTCTTACTTTGGTCCATATCACAACATTCTCTACAAGAAATGCATTCGTATTTGACCTAAGCTCTCGTCTCGGTGGCATACTCAAAAATATGTATCTATAGCATGAAAATATAACCAAAAACATAATTAGGCTAGCTTCAAGCAAGGATCCAAGATGTTCACGTTTTGAAAACAAAATCCTTTTACACTTGTAGTAATAAGGCAATGTGTCTCCAAGATTTTACCCCAACAAACTTAACTTTGCAACCAAAAGAAAAATCCGATAACATCATCTAAAATATTCCAAGAAAGGATCTCTAACAACACAAACTTCTAGAATTCAAACATCCTTAGCCCCTGATTTAATAACATAGCAAGATAACTTCGTAACATAAACCTCAACATTTTTTCAGCCTCATTAGTCAGGACCACCTCAATCTTACTTTGGTCCATATCACAACATTCTCTACAAGAAATGCATTCGTATTCAACCTAAGCTCTCATCTCAGTGGCATACTCAAAAATATGTATCTATATCATGAAAATATAACCAAAAACATAATTAGGCTAGCTTCAAGCAAGGATCCAAGATGTTCACGTTTCGAAAACAAAATCCTTTTACACTTGTAGTAATAAGGCAATGTGCCCCCAAGATTTTACCCCAATATATCATACTTTTGTCATAAAATCATATAATCAAACACCGTACATATCATACAACAATCAACAACCTCTCAAACAAACATAACTTACCTCCTAACTTTCGCAAACCTAGCTTTGATACCACTAAATGTAACCCCCTTGACCCAGCCTAGCCGCCAAGACCGAATCAAAGACGTCACATTAGGTTTGCCGAAGCAAGCCCAAATTAATAACCTAAACTAGTCTTTTTTTATTTTTTTATCTTGCCTAGATACTTAATTAACCCTAAGGTATGATGTACAACATCGAAAGATGAATCAAGCATTTGATTTGCAAGACTTAACACTTTAGGGACCAAAATGTAAATTTTATTAATTAAAGAACTAAATTACAAATTTATGTTACCATCCCTTAATTAGTTTTATTACATGTCTCTGTGTGAATTTACATCAAAATTGGATCACAATATCATCATTAATTGAGTATTACAAAAACAGTGACCAATTTACAGAGAATCCAAAACACAACATGAAAACACCAGAATTAACTAACCTCGTACCGATACAAGCTTAAACAGTATCGGTATGAGTCCACATGGCTTGCCTGTATCGGTACATTTGGTCGAGTATCGATACCCATTGCTATATTTTAAAATCAAGGAATCTAGTAGCTAAAACTCATACCGATACGATACCCTGTGTATCGATCCCAGTATAAACTTCCTCAAGGGCGTACCGATAGGCAGCTACTCGTACTGATACCCCTTTTTATTTTTCCCAAATTGAGCCGTACCTCGCATACCGATCCTAGAGGACCCGTATCGGTACGACTGGGTATGTAATAACCTCTTGGCCAAACGTATGACACTTAGTCTCAATATAACATGTTTCAAACATCATACAAATAACATATAACATATTTAACATCATTTCCACAACCAACCAAGCATTCTAGATGAACATTCAATCTATATCAAATCAATCAAGAGAACCTATAGGCATGGTCTCTACCCAAGCATGCAATTCTCATCCTAAACCCACAAATCAAACCATATAACCTCATACAAATCCGAAATACCAAATAGAACATGTCTAAAATGGGGAGTAAGCAAACAACCCTCCCAATTACAACTTGGTCACATTGCCTTTTATTACTAAAAATTTATTTATTAAAACCATACTTGAAGCAAATCGATTCTTGGATTCTTCCTTGCTCGCTTGCTACCCCAGAAACTCACTTCTCTACAATGATGAGAAAGGAGAGCATAAGCATATAATTCATAGTGAGGGATGCTCAAAAAACACTTATCAATGCATTTAAAACCATTTGAGTCAAACCATATTTTCAACTTCATCATAAAACATTCCATGCCCTTTTTACCTTTGAAAAACATGTATATTAAACCATATGCAAAACATATATCATGGATCTCAAGCATAATCCCATATACAAAACCTCAATTTAAGCCTTCACATGCTTATTCATCCAATAGCAAAGCTTAAAGAACAAAACATGTATAAATCAAATTATACAAAACATATTGTATCCATCGTGATACATTAGTTCATATATTGGCATTAAAGTGACCCAAAAACCAATTCTTTCATTTATCAAAACACATCAGATACAAGGATTTCACAAGTGGTTCCTTAGACCACTTAACCATACATTTAATCGGAGCAAATGGTACAATAAACCCCTCGATGGTTACAATGTATAATACCCATTGATGGGAGAAAATAGTACAATCACAACCCCTCGACTGCTGAGCTACCCATGATGGAGAATACGGTACAATCACAACCCTATAAGCAATTGTCGCACAAGAACTTCAAAATTTCTGCACATGGGTGTATCTCAGTAGTAAGACATAAAAACACTCTAATAATGTACAACAACACCCATGCTTTTAAAGCATCCCCTTCAAAAGCACCAGACATTACATCTTGCTTGATTTCTGCATAAGTTAAAAATGTGCTAAGGTTATACTTTGCACCGAGTTCTCTACCATTCGTACTTGACAGCACTTCATGAACATCAACACCCTTATTCTCCAGGCCTAATATAGCTTCTACATCTTCAACTGATAGAGTAATATTATGTCCTTCAAACTCAATAACACTCCTTCCAACATCAAAACTTTCCATCAATTTCCCATATAAGTCTCGGCGTAGAATGCAGTATTTTATAAAAACTAACGACCTAAAACCAATTTCATCAAGAACATGATCAATCATATTCGTCTTCATTTCTTTTATGAAATCTTGTAATTTCTTCAGACTACACCTTGTGTCAAAAGATGTCTGCAGACAGGGGATAAGTTCCTACCCCAGTCTTATTGTATCAAATAAAGAATGTCTTTATACTTCCCCTATTACCTTCTTCGGCTGTCCTGATTTATAATTTTTGTATGTCATATTCTCTTTCTCAGTTTTATCAATGTAAGGTTGTTTGTCTTCCTTTGGCTTTTTCTCCCATTTATTGCCTAACTCTTTTCTAACCTACAAATGAGAACTTAAAATGAATTTAGCATTTTACACATCATAATCCACTGAAACCTACCTCAGTAGTCACTTTTTCCTCTCTTTGCTTCATCCTTATACATTCACCTTTACTATAAAACGTGAAAAAGAAACGAAGGTATACATTCAACCATTCATTCTGTATTTTAATTCAATAAGAATATGCAAATATCAACTTACTAAAACTTCATAAAGGGATGATATGTTTTTTTGTATAGCTTATCACATATGGACAGCATCTTAGACGAAGATTCTTTGGCAACTTCATTATCAGCAACTTTATTACCAACTTTATTATTACCATCTTTATCATCAACTTCTTTAGCAACTTCATCATTACCATCTTTATCAACAACTTCTTTAGCAACTTCATCATTACTATCTTTATCACCAACTTCTTCAGCAACTTCATCAGAACCTTCTTTAGCAACTTCATCAGCATCTTCTTTAGCAACTTCATCATTACCATCATTATCACCAACTTATTTACCATTTTCTTTAGCAACTTCGTTAAAAAGGGGATTCATATTTGCAGTAGTCATCCTAAGAATTAAATCTTCACATGAATCAGTGCAGAAACAAACCAGCTCACTCATAAATAAACTCATCCTCATTATATACAAATCTAACTTTTTTTGGTTCAAACTGATGGAAACGGTACCATCTTAAAAAAATAATCCAGACATAATATTCGGTTTAAAAAGATTTCCTCCAACAAGAAATGCAATTCCATACCAAAATTTTGAAATGCAACCCCTAGATTTCAAATGTTTCACAAATAAACAAACCTTAGGGTTTTGTTTGTTACCTTTGCAATGGAGATGATTGTATAGGTTCAGTTGCGGACCTAAATTAAGGTTTCAAACCTTTACACTGACTGAAACATTTTTCACAACTTGAGAGGATTCTCCAGGTTTTCAGTGGCAAAATGAAGGTTCGATTCTCATTCTAAGGAAACCGAAGGGCTTTAAGAGACCTACAAAAACTGGAAATATGAATCGTTAAACCAAAACTATTATCATCTTCAACTTTAGGTTGCAAAACTCGTTCATGAATTTCGATACTTCACGATTGGCCCTAATATGTTATCTACTTCCTTCACTTTAACGGTTTATACGTCTAATTTTATCTATTCAACATACCATAGTCCAGGTTTCGATACTCATACTTAAGTTCCGAAACATACTATACAAATATGTATTGTTAAAGTCACTTTAAATATTTCTAGTTTACACATTTTCTACATGTTCTGAAACATTTACAAAAGTTTTGATATCAGGAGAAAAATGTCAACTGTTACGCGTTAACCCTAAAATGTTACTTTCACAGCAGACTATTTTGGTACTCGAAATCAAATTCCGCGACATCTTCTTTTTACTTTACTTGTCACATACTTCACTAACATTTTGGGTTTAAACTTTTAACTACCGGTTTCAGTACATATTTCATAGTTCTGAAATTTATGCGTTATTTTAACTTTTGACATTGCAACACAATTTTTATCCCCATACAATTGCGAAACTACTTATCAAGTACCGAAACTTATCGGCAACGACCTCTTTTCATTTTTGTCTGTTTTTTATGGGAATCTAAATCTAACAGGCAAAATCAAAAGTTTTTCAATCTGACAGCTATAACATCTTGTCGTTTATTAGCTGTGTACTAACTTGTCGTTCTTTAGATGCCCGACCATTAACAAGCACACCAAACCAAGTAAAACTTTGGCAGTAATTAAATATTAATTAACCCAACCAACTCCCACTCCCCAAAGTTACCTGTTTTATTTTTGTTTTAAATTTGGTTTAAAGGGGTAAAAAATCTTTGAATTTTTTTTAAAATTAATTAAGTCGTTAATTTTTTTTGCATTTAATTAAACCATTGAACCAATAAATTGAATCAATTAGACACTTTGACCAACATTGACTGTTGAATCTAACACTTTTTAGATTAGTTGGTGTAGGGTGTCGTGTCACAGCGTTATCACACATTTTTATATTTTTTATTTTATTTAAAAAATTCTTTTGAGTCCTAAACATTATGAAAAACTTATAAAAATTATAAAATATGTTTTTTAAAAATATGTAAATGTCATATGATAAAATTATAGTGTATCATGAGACAGTAATATTTAAAGAAAAAATGTCAATATTTAATAGTCATTGATTCAATTTATTGGTTTAAAGACTTGATTGGGGGCAAAAAAAATCAAGAGCTTAATTCATTTTTTTTTCCAAAAGTTCAAGTGCTTTTTATACCATTAAACCATTAAATTTCAATGCTCCCACGTGTCTGTCTCTCACATTTTTCATGGCATCCCATTTCATAGCTCATAATTGTACTCGTAAATTTAAATCAATTAATTCGAATTAATTATAGAAAAGTAACAATTTAATCCTGTTTAATTAACTTTTAAACTACTTAACCTAAAATAATTTGAACTCATAATGGCACAATTTTAAAAATTCAAATCTCAAACATAAATAACCTAAAACTTAAATTGACCCAATATTAAAATGATCAAGCTTAAAATGATTGTATCTCTAAATTGAACTGAATCAAAATTGAATTTGAAGTTGCCTGAACATGCTTGCTTTTTACTCCAATTACATTATTATCACAATTTTTTTTTTGCAGTTTTAAAAATATTGTTGATTCTTTTCAGAGTTGGAACTTCTTCATCTCAATTTGATTTTCCTCGAAATTTCATTTAAATCAACAAAACTCAAATCAAAGCTTTGACCTTATCTTTGTTTGATCTACAATTTTCACCATTCGATCATCGTAGAATTGAGATATATTGCTTTTCTCCTCCTTCTCGGCATCCCTCCATTTGAATTTAGAAGATTCGGAAGAAATACTATGGCGATGATGAATCAAAGAAAGTATGGAAATATGGGATTTAGAGAAAAGTTTTAGAATTTACCTAAAAATTTAAACGGCATTAGACACTTAACGATTGAGTATAAAACAAAATTTGAAAATTGAGTGACAAAATCAGATTAAAATCGAGTGACAAAAACATAACAAATGCAAAGTTGAATAACCATATATATAGTTTACCCTAAATTTTTATCACTTTGGATTTTTTCTTGACATGTTAGATTTTGCATTGTCTATGCAGCAACCAGTAGGCAAGGATGTAGATTGGGCAAGCATGGGCCTTGGCCTTTCTTAGTTAAATGGGACATTTTCCTTTGTCCTTCCCAAAACATTTAATCTCTTTTAGCCTTTACTTAATGAAAAGAAATTCATTTTTGCTCACTCAAAATTAACAATTTAGTTCAAACCTTTTATAACACAAATTTTGTTACTTTTAACCTTTTTTTACAAATCCTATTTTTAATCATAATCTTACCAGGGGAGGGGAACGAGACTTTAACGGAAGGAATGGGAGTACTCCAAGTGGGTCTATAACCCATAACCTAAGGAAATATGAGAAAAACAAAGATTAACAGCTTGAACAACTGCCCAAATGCGTTTGACTTCGCTTTGATAACCGATATAAACATGCCTAGAATTTGATATACATGCTTTAACACACGCTTCAGAGTTCAACCTTCATGTCAAGTGCGACGACGGGGAGCAGGGGACAGGGGCCATGACCCCCTAAATGGTAAAATTTCTTTGTAGTCACTTAAGTTTTAAAGTTAAAGAAATGGCAAAGTTGTCTTTCAATCCCCTAAAATTGATAAAAAAAAGTTTAAGCTAAGAGAATGATGAAATTACATTTTGGCCTTTCAAAATTTTATAATTTAACTTTGGCCCCGCATTTTTTATGACTTCACCCCTTCTCCATGTTAGATATGAGATATAATTTAATTATTCATGTTGATTGATACAATGTCGATATTTTGAGGATTCAATTATAATATTTTTGAAGTTTATGACCAATTTTAAATATAGATTGTAGTCTGTAAACCTATGGTGCAATTAATCCCAAAAATATTCAATTAGTAAGGTAACTTGTTTAAGAGTTATATTTTGATACACAACGTGTATAAAAAAAATCTTACACAATACATAAAAAAAGTCTTAGGCTGCGTTTAGCATTGCTTTTCAAACCAATTTTTGGTTCCAAAAGCTGGTTTGAGACCAAAAGCAATGCTAAACAGATAACTTTTGGAGAAAAAAATGCGTTTAAAAAGTGCTTTTTAACCCAAACTCAAAAGCTGAAATTTTTAGCTTTTATGGTTGGAAAAATGCTTTTGGGAGTCAAATTACAATTTGAACCTTCATTTGTTATTGTTTTATTTATAATTTATAAACTTATATTTTTTTACGAATACATAATTATATGATTCATTTATTAATATTTTTTATATTTTATCATAATTTATTAATATTTTTCAAAAGTACTTTTCAAAAGCACTTTTAGAAAAAAAAACTGCTTTTGAAAAGTGCTTTTCAACCCAGACGTAAAAGCTAAATTTTTTATTAATAAAAATATTTTTATATTTTTATAATAATTTAAGCGGATATATTTCATATATTATAACATTAAAGAATTTGAATACCATTTATATATATATACACATATATATAACTTACAATATCATGTCCAAAATAGTCATTTATCTTCTTAAAAGCACTTTTTGACAGCAATGTCAAACACTAAAATCTTACAACCAACTTTTTAAAATTTCTTTTCAAAATATCTTTCTGACAACACTTTTAAAAATCACTTTTCAAAAGCAATGTTAAACTAGCCCTTACTCAATCTTTTCTATTTAAACTATACATCCAAAAAAATTGACCTCATAAACCTTAAATTCTAAACCTAAATACTAAATTATAAACATTTTAATCTAAATCCTAAAATAAACATATAAACCTTAAATTTAGGGCTCGTTCAACAGGGATTTTACGTTCAAAAATCCCTGCCTAATCGGCCGTTTCAGAAAAATTGGAAAAATGAGTTGAGGAAAGTCCGTTTGAGGCGCAAAATTAGGAAAAACAAGGGCTTAATAAGTTGCAAACAAGAGTTGATCTAAGTGGTAAGCAGCTTGATTCGCTTAAATAAACCTTGAGTTCGACGCCTTGTATATGCAAAAAATCTTAAAGGAGATTTATTCACTAAAATTAGGTGTGCACTAGGGTCGATCCGTATTGCTCAATACAAACCCTTGAGAACTAAATGGAAAAAAATAAGTCTCATTAAACACTATTTTATCGGAACAAGAAAACCAAACCAGATCTTCAATGCACTGATAAGAGGATCCTTGGTCGGGTAACTTGTCTCTGTTGTTTTCCAACTTTTCACATGCTATAAAACAAAAGCGAACGTGCCTTTTCATGACCAAAACCACCCTAAACAAACCCAGTGGGAGGACTGTGGGACCAACAATCCCGAATTTCGTAGAACAAAGTTCCAAATTCAAGAGTCAGACCCCAAAAAGGTCACTCCTTTGAGCGGGATTCATCTGTCCCCTTGGTTTGAATTTCAAAAAATATCAAAACAAAACACTACCACATTGGACCTTGTAATAAACCAGTTTATGTCTTAACCCCAAACCCAAAGCTTTTGTTTTTTCGGCTCTTTGGGAGCTTTTCTCAGCTTGGATTTCTCATGGTTTCAAGTTTTATGCAAAAAAGAACTGTTCTTTGTAGGTCTGGCAAAAATGGGTTCAGGGAAATGGGTGAAATCTCTTATTGGTCTCAAGAAGAATGAAAAAGATGACCAAGTAAGCTCTGTTCTTTTGTGGTTTCATTACAATGGAAAAAGATTACCAAAGTTTGGTGTGTTTTATTTTTGGCAGGTGAGTGGGAAGTCTAAGAAATGGAAGTTATGGAGGAGTTATTCTGGGGAAATGGGGTCTTCATGGAAAGGTTTTAAGGGAAAGTTCAGAGCAGAAAATGAAGGATCTGAGTCTTCACTGAGTTCTGATGCTTTCAGCGCTGCAATGGCTGCTGTTGTCCGAGCGCCGCCTAAGGATTTCAGGCTCGTAAGGCAAGAATGGGCTGCTATCCGCATCCAAACTGCTTTCCGTGGCTTTTTGGTATGTTTTGAATTCTCTATTGCTGCCGGTTTATGCTTTTGTTTCCTTGTTTGGTGTCTGAGAAAGTGAAGGAAAGTTTTCTATCGTGTAGGTGATATAGATTATAGATCTTAGTTGTGTTCAAGTTGTTGGTTTTGTAGTGAATCCTGTTTGAGACATGTTTTGGCTGTTGTTTTGCTGTTTAGGCAAGAAGGGCTCTGAGGGCTTTAAAGGGAATCGTGAGGATCCAAGCCTTCGCTCGTGGTCGGCAGGTGAGGAAACAGGCTGCCGTTACGCTCCGGTGCATGCAAGCACTCGTTCGTGTCCAGGCTCGTGTTAGAGCTCGGCGTGTGCGGATGTCCATCAAGGGTCAGGCAGTTCAAAAGATCCTCGATGAACACTGCACCAAGGCCGATCTCTTGAAACAAGCCGAGGTATGACTAACCGAACAGTTTAATTCCCACATTCATGTTCGAAAAATTCCTTTTCGGCATATGAAAATTGAAATGTTTTTTCAGGATGGCTGGTGTGACAGCAAAGGAACATTGGACGATGTTAAGACCAAGCTACAAATGAGGCAAGAAGGTGCATTCAAGCGAGAACGAGCACTTGCTTATTCTCTTGCTCAAAAGGTACCAAATTTCGTAGACTTTGCACCAATTGTATCATTTGTTGCGGAAAGATAATCGAAGTTTGTTTGGTTTTACAGCAATGGAGATTGAATCTGGATTCTGCTTCTCGAACAAATTGTTCGGTTTTGATTCCGTATCTCAAGAATCAAGTGTTTGATAAGAATAGTTGGGGTTGGAGTTGGCTCGAACGATGGATGGCGGCCCGACCGTGGGAGTCTAGATTGATGGAGCAATCACAAACCGACCCTTCCAAACCAACTTCGCCACTGAAAAGTTGTTCGAACTCAAGAAAGACTACGGGTCTATCCGAACAATGCTCGGTGAAAGTCAGAAAGAACAATGTCACCACTAGGATATCAGCAAAGCCTCCCAATATTGGACAAGTCACTAGATCATCTTCAAGTCCGAGTTCTGAATTCCGATTCGAGGAGAGCTCTGCTTCGTCTTCGATATGCACCTCTACCACACCGGTTTCGGGATACACTATCCCGACATCAGACAGAACGGAGAAGACCAACAATTGTAGGCCGAAGTACATGAATTTGACAGAGTCTACCAAGGCAAAACGAAGAGCAGCAAATTGTGCCATGCGGAGAATGCACATGCAGTCCATGGACGAGTTCCAGTTTAAGAAGTCTGGTGCTTTTTCTGACGGGGATTCGAAAAGTAGTGCCGGTTCGGATCCGATGGTCCATATGTCTCGACCATTGTATCCACCTGCAACTACAAGATTGGATAAAAGCTCAATGTTATGTGATTCTGGAAGAGGTTAAATTGCTTGTATGTTCTTTGGAAAATCCAACTTCCTGTTCATTTTTAGCATGTGTATTTTGTATCTAATTTGAGGCAAATTCATTCTGCATTGTTATTATTTTTCAGGAATACTTTCGCCGCATACATCCTTCCTGATATAGAGCCCAAAGAATTTTTAGAGCAATCACGATCAATCTTATCATAAGTTACAATACTTTTGATAATATTGTTATTATGTCTACCTAATTCGTCTACTGATTGATAGTTAGGGCTGTACTATTGCATTGGTCACATCTAACGAAAAATTCTCATCAAAATTCTAGATTTTAGGTGAAAAACGGTAATTTGGGGAGAAGTTAAAAATTTCATTCTTTTTCAAAAGCTTGATTTGGAGATTAAATCAAGTGCAAAAGCTGATTGAAAACGTTTTATTTTTTATTGTTTAGCGCAATTTTTTCGGTGGCGCTTCAAAAGTTAATTTAAATCTCGTTTTTGAACAGGGCCTTAAAATGAACTCTCCTCTCTTTTTTTATTTTTCTCTACTATCAGTCTATCATTAACTGCAATTCTCCATTCAGATTAAAAGAATTGGACTGATCAAACGTGGACATCTACCACTATTTTACTTTTTACAAATAAAAATCCTATATTTACAAGGTATCTCAGATTAAAAAAACGAGACGTTCTTTCTATATTATTTGTCTTGTAAGCGCCACTGAGCGAGAAGCGCGGCGTGTGGCTTGTTTTCCACGCACAGAAAAAAAAAATATCTAAAAACAAAGCATGATTCCTTGTCAAAGTGTGCATTAGGTGCTTGGTATGTTCCATTTTGAATTTGAATTCTAAAGAAGAAAAAATTTGTTAACATGATAGTTTTAAAAATGATTTTATGTTCGTGTCTATTGAACATTGAACGATAAATGTAAAATCGTCGTTCGGTTAATATATTGTTTGTCGATTTTCGACGACAGAATGTTGAAAAAAATAACCGGCTAGGTTCGTCGATTGAAAGAGTGGGCTCAACGGTGGTGATTGACGATGACAACAGTGATGATTTAGAGTTTGGAATTTTGAGATTTTTAGGGTGAGGATTAATTTGGAAAATTTTAGAATTTTAAAAAAAATTAAAATTATAAAACTTTTTTTTTAAAATATTAAAAAAATAAAATAAATGTTACATGTCAAGCATTGATTGGATGACATATTTTTTTAGTAACTGTTAATGACTACACTTAAAATGGTAACTGAGAAAATATTAGCACCCACATGTGATATAAAAAGAAGTATAATTTAAATATTTACTTAATGGGTAAAACTTTGATATACAGTCTGTGTAAAATTAATTTTACACAAGCATGTGTATTTACACTATAAATCAAAATTAAACCTAAATTCTAAAAAACTAAACCTCATACTCTAAACCCTAAACACTAACCTTAAATTCTAAACCCTACAACCCAAACCCCTAAACTCTAAACCCTAAACTAAACCCCTAAAACTAAAAGACTTGTGTAAATTAAAGTTTACACATACTGTGTATTAAGTTTTTCTCTTATTTAATTGTTATATTAAATTATGATTATTTTAACTGAAGACATGTTTTAATATTTGAAAATAGTTAATAAACAACCATTATGGAATACAATTGTTTTGATAATGATTATGGAATACAATTGAAATTATATAAAATAAATTGAAGTGTAGTGGATTTTTGTTTCGAATAGTCTAAAGAGGATTATAAGTTAGTATCTGTTTATACATATTTTTAACCTTTGACAATGTATACACACACCTTACAGATAAAAACAATTGAACCCGCTTTTAGGATGAACATCATCCACTTTTCCACTGTAACCACTTGTTAGATTCTGAAGTGTAGTGAATTGAATAGACAATATGATACAAGTAGTAAATGTATCATTGATTTTTTTTTTAAATATGCTTCTTTATATATAGTTTGTAAAGAGTATTTTACTAGGGAATATATTTTGATATATAAGCCGTGTCAATTAAGTTTACATAGGTTTATTAATTTTAGGGTTTATAAATTTAATTTAGAGTTTAGGGGTTAGAGATTTAAGTTTAAAATTTAGTGTTTAGATTTTAGAATTTAAGGTATAAAATTAGATATTTAAAATTTATATTTTATAGTTTAAGTAAGAAAGATTCTATAATTTTTTTATACACAGTTATGTATGAAAATATAAGTCTATTTATTAAAATAAATTAGTTTAATCATTTTAAACTATATTTATAATTAAAAAAAATCAAAATGACATTTAATTTCATTACTAATAAGTTTTTATTAGTATTATTATAGTTATAAAATTATTTAATAAATATCTCAAAAAAAGTTAAATGGATCAAAAAAGGAAAAAAAGCAAAACTGGAAGGGTAGAAATGTCATTTCGAGTAACAGATCTTCTGCTACTGTTTCTACAACTTAAAGAACAAAACGAAACCAAATTCCAAATTTTCCTCTAAAAGATTTTCCCTCAATTTTCTTGCTAACCAAACACGCCCATCACAGATAGAAAAATCAGACCTGATTTGGCACTTGTAAAGGGCGATGGCTTGGAAACTGTTGATCACTCAGGTTTCTTGCCCTCTCTCTTTTAATAGTCTTTGCTCCGTTTAATATATTGGGTTTTTTTTATGATATGTTGTGAAATTTGAGGATTGTGGAAACCCTAATGTCATGAAGCTGGATGGAAAGATGAAAGAATCAGGATTCTGGTCGAGAAAGTTTGGAAATTCAGAGAGGAGCGGGAAAATTGGGAATTCAAAATGGGTGTTATTGGAGGGGGTCACTGGAGCACGTGAGAATAGTAAGTCAGGAGAAGAGAAGGAGCTGAACGGTGTCGTTTCCATGAAGATAAAAGAACCAGCTACAATTGGGCTCAATCCAACGTCAGACGGGCTTCGAACTGATACAATTCATGGCACGGAAGACCCAGAACCAATTCACACCGTTTAGTCAGCATTCTTTGAAAAGTTCTATTCCGATTTGTTAGGAGTTAGTTATGCCAACTGTAAACAAATAATTTGTGAGAGTACAATCCTCGTTTATATGGGAAATGTACTGTGTTGAGCATTTTCATGTCGATGAATGAAAAGTGAAAATTTTCTCTTCTGAAATCTCTTTTCTTCTTTACATTTATGCGCAATCATTGCAATTGGTAATCAGAGCCAGGCTAAAGATCCAACGACACACTGGGACGACCAATGAAATCACAGCAAATGGATAAAGAGAGATATTCAATGAAGATTGATGAACCAGGTATTATAGCCCAAAAGCCACAGATTATTTCAGCCTCTAATGAAAAATGGAAACTTGGAGAATGGCCAGAAAAAGGAAATAGTTCCACACTCCAAGAGAATCCTAGGATGGAAAGGGTAAATTCAGAGAATATCTAGAATTCTTTAAACCTTAAACCTAAGATTGAGTTACACTTGTTTGATGGAGAAAATCTTAGAGGGTGGATAAGAAGATGTGAAAAGTATTTTTCCATTTTTAACATACCTGAAAATCAGAAAATAGAAATAGCAGCTATGCATTTGAGTGGAAGGGCAGAGACATGGTTTGATGGATATATGATGCAGAAACATAGGATTCATTGGCATGAGTTCATAGAAGATTTATGCCATAGATTCTGTAACAAAACTGTTAGTGATGTGATTGAAGAGTTCAATAAATTGTCACAGAAGTCATCAGTAGAAGAGTATCAGGATAAGTTTGAAGAACTAATGCCTTATATGCTACAAGTAAATGCTTCCTTGAATGAGAACTACTTTGTATCTAGTTTTGTGAGTGGACTAAAGGAAGAACTCAGACACAGGATTAAAAGTTCATCCTCCAAAAGACCTCTCAGAAGCTTTCAGGCAGGCCAAATTATTGGAGTTATCCATAGAGTATGAAAACAAGAAGCATAAGTATCCAGTGAAGAATTTCTCTCATACTGGGCAACAAGGAAACAACAAAACCGCGGGATCTCTACCAACTTCCAAAGCTGTTATGCCCAATCAGAGTAATAGACAGTCACTCATAGAGTATAGAAGATCACATAATCTTTGTTTTAAATGTGGAAAAAAATTTAGTCCTGGACATCAGTGCAAAATTAAACAGCTGAATGTGATGGAAGATGAAGTTATGCAAGAGATAGAAGAGGATGAAGAAACTCCAGAAAGGAAGAATGATGAAGGGGAGAAACAAAAGGACACTGAATTAGAAATTTCTATGAATGCTTTGACAGGGAGCATTGGATTCAACACCATCAGAATTCCTGGATCGATTAAAGGTAGAATGCTTAGTATATTAGTAGACAGTGGGAGTACACATAGTTTCATCACCTCCAGCTGGTCTAAAGAAGGAGTTGAACTAGTTCCAACACCACCACTTGCCATCACTGTCGCCAATGGAGAGAAACTATACAGCACTGCCAAATGTAATCATTTGACTTGGAAGATGCATGGACAAGAGTTTGAACATGATTTCAGAGTTTTAAGGATGGGGGAAGTGATATGGTGTTGGGAGTGGACTGGATGAGCAGATACAGCCCCATACTTATGGATTTTAAAAAAACAACACTAAGCTTTGAAAAAGATGGCAGGCAAATTGTGTTACAAGGAGGAAAGAAATCAAATAATGTGAAGATAATTTCTGATAAGAGAATGATGAAGCTGATAGAAAAGGAACCAGATTGCTTTGGAGAAGTATACTTGTTAAATCTGGAAGGAGAAGGAACAGAAGTACCCAGCCTCTTGGAACTTATTCTAACAGAATTTTCTGATTTGTCTTTGAAGAACCAAAAGGACTTCCACCACAGAGATCTCATGACCATGCAATTGTCCTCAAACCTGATACCCAACCCATCAATTTAAGGCCTTACAGATTTTCATATCATGCTAGCTAATTCAGTCATTCAAACAAGCAAAAGCCCCTTTGCTGCCCCTTGTTTAATGGTTAAGAAAAAAGATGGAAGCTTGAGGCTTTGTGTTGATTACAGACAATTGAATTCAGCTACTGAGAAGAATAAATTTCCCATTCCTATTATTGAAGATTTGCTGGATGAATTAAGTGGTGCTGGATATTTTTCTAAGATTGACCTTAGATCAGGGTATTGGCAGATTAGGGTGAAATCAGAAGACATTCCTAAGACTGCTTTCAGAACACACCAAGGGTACTATGAGTTTCGAGTGATACCATTTGGATTGACAAATGCACCAGCCACCTTTCAAGCTTTGATGAATGAACTGTTTGAACCCTACTTGAGAAAGTTTGTATTGGTTTTTTTTATTATATCCTAGTATACAGCAAGAAATTGGAGGAACACAGTAGGCATGTAAAACTGGTTCTGGAAATATTAAGAAAAAATCAGTTATATGCCAAGAGGAAGAAATGCTTCTTTGGACAAAAACATGTTGAGTACTTGGGGTACATTATAACAGAACAAGGAGTGGCCACTAATCCCAAAAAGGTTGAGGCAATGAAAAACTGTCCTTTACCAAAAACTCTCAAATCCTTGAGAGGATTCCTTGGCTTAACTGGATACTACAGTAAGTTTATAAGAAGGTATGGGGAGATTAGTAAACCTCTTACTAATATGCTGAAGAAAGAAGGATTCTACTGGTCTGAAGAAGCAAGAGATGCCTTTGAACAATTAAAAGAGGCTATGTGCAAGGCCCCTATTTTATCTTTGCCAAATTTCAACAAAGCATTCTGTTTGGAAACAGATGCAAGTGCTAGGGGTATAGGAGCTGTTCTGTCTTAGAAAGGGCGACCCATTGCCTACTTGAGCAAGGCTCTAGGCCCTAAGGATGCTGACCTCTCCATTTATGAAAATGAGTATCTTGCTATCCTCATGGAAGTGACCAAATGGAGACATTATTTTGAGGGGAATTCTTTCGTTATAAAGGTAGATCATGAATCCTTGAAATATCTGTTAGAGCAAAAGCTAACAACTACAATACAGAAGAAAGGGCTGACAAAGTTGTTAGGATTGGATTACACAATTTAATACAGAAAAGGGAAAACTAATGTGGTGGCAGATGCCTTATCTAGGCAAGGTGAAGGAGATTCTGGGTTATGGAGTATGACTGTGACTTCATTAGTGCCAGGGTGGGTGCAAGATGTAGAAAAGAGTTATGAGAATGATGCATTGGCTCACGAAGCTATCACAACTTTAACAGTGAATAAGCAGTACAAGGATGGTTGGAGTTTCGCAAAAGGAATACTGAGATTTGATAACAGGATTTACATTGGAGAAAATGGAGAGTTAAGACAAATTCCCCTCAAGGAGGACATTCAGGCATCCAAGCAACTTATCAGAGAGTTAAGAGCTATTTTTACTGGCCAGGAATGAAGAACATACTTAAACTGCATGTTCAACAGTGTGAAGTATGCCAAAGAACTAAAGAGGAACACATTGCCAAGCCAGGACTGTTACAGCCCATCCCAATTCCTACTCAGGCATGGGAGGTGATAACTAAGGACTTCATAAAAGGGCTCCCCACTTCCTTGAAGTATAATTGTGCAATGGTGATCATAGACAAATATACCAAGTATGCACACTTATTGGCTTTGTCTCACCCCTATACTGCAATAGGGATTGCTCGAACCTATTTGGACCAGGTGTATAAGTTACATGGTCCACCTAAGATAGCTATCTCAGATAGGGACAAGGTATTCACAAGTCTGTTTTGGAAGGAAATGATGAAGCAAGCAGGGACTACAACTCACTTTAGTACAGCCTATCATCCTGAGACTGATGGTCAGAGTGAGAAGTTAAACCAGTGCTTAGAGCAGTACCTGAGGAGTATGTGTTTTCTAAGGCCTAACAGTTGGGCAAAGTATTTACCCCAGGCAGAGTGGTGGTACAATACCAATTACCACACTGCCATAGGAATTACCCCATTTGAAGCATTGTATGGGTACAAGCCACCTACCCTAATGTGGAATACAGAATCTACAGTCCACAGTGTGTAGGAAGAGAAGAATGAAAGGGAACAAATGAACAAGTTATTGAAGGAGCAATTAGAAAAAGCACAGCAAAGGATGAAACATTATTCAGATAAGAAGAGAACAGAAAGGCAATTTGATATTGGAGATGAAGTTTACCTGAAACTACAACCCTATCGACAGACCTCTCTGGCTTTGAAGAAGAATCTGAAACTTGCTGCGAAATTCTATGGACCCTACAAAATCAAACAATGCATCGGATTAGTCGCGCACAGGTTGGAATTACCAGCACACTCCAAGCTCCATCCAGTATTCCATGTTAGTTTATTAAAGAAGAAATTGGGGCATGGAAATATCACCTCTATCGATCCACCAGAAACGACTGATGATGGGCAAATGAAAGTTTATCCGGCGATAGTTCTGGACAAGAG
The DNA here is from genome assembly GCA_019671005.1 of Hibiscus mutabilis. Lineage (NCBI taxonomy): Eukaryota > Viridiplantae > Streptophyta > Magnoliopsida > Malvales > Malvaceae > Hibiscus > Hibiscus mutabilis. The sequence continues at coordinate 48,773,200 of CM033748.1, read as the reverse complement.
GATGGTCAAACGGCAGAATCAGGCAGTTACTGGTACAGTGGTCGAATCTTGGTGCTGAAAATGCCACATGGGAGGATTACAGTGTGTTGAAGTCTCAGTTTCCTGATTTTGATCCTTGGGGACAAGGATCTGTTGAAGAAGAGGGAATTGTCATGAATCTGGATGGAAAGATGAAAGAATCAGGATTCTGGTCGAGAAAGTTTGGAAATTCAGAGAGGAGCGGGGAAATTGGGAATTCAAAAGGGTTGTTATTGGAGGGAGTCACTGGAGTCAGGAGAAGAGAAGGAGCTGGACGGTGTCATTTCCATGAAGATAAAAGAACCAGCTATAATTGGGCTCAATCCAACTCATGATCCAACGTCAGACGGGCTTCGAACTGATACAACCCATGGCACGGAAGACCCAGAACCAATTCACACCGTTTAGTCAGCATTCTCTGAGAAGTTCTATTCCGATTTGTTAGGAGTTAGTTATGCCAGCAGTAAACAAATAATTTGTGAGAGTACAATCCTCGTTTAGATGGGAAATGTACTGTGCTGAGCATTTTCATGTCGACGAATGAAAAATGAAAATTTTCTCTTCTGAAATCTACAATTCTTCTGCTTTTGAAATCTCCTTTCTTCTTTACATTTATGCGCAACCATTGCACCTAATTCTGAATATCTTAATGTTCATTGAACATTGATCAAAATAATATTGAAATTGGAATTTGAAATATTCTTTTTTAGTTTCAATTGGACCTAACAAAGATATTCAATTGTTTATGCTGAGTGGGAGTTTCATTCGCATGGAAATTCCATTGGATAAATAGAGAATTTCCTAATTTGCATTTAACCCGCAACCTTTGTGTGTTTTCAAAAGCAATGGTGCTAACTGTGCTAGTACTCAATCGTCTAGTTCATATTAAAACTAGATACAAAAGTGACTTTAATCTTCATCTTAAAACAGGTTTCGAGGCAGCAACCAGAGTTGGGACAATTTGGAAGCTTGTTTAGTAGAACTCATCTTTCTGGTATTTTTGTTTCTGTCATTGTCTTCATAGTTTTTTTTTTTTTATGGTTATTTTTCAACAAAATACTTGGCTTTCCTTACCGCTTTGCCTAAGCTGAAATCTCGTTGGAGTGCAGGTAATAGTCTTCTGAGTGGTCAACAGAGGTTTAAGTCGAGCTATGTGGGCAATTTAGCTCGTAGGGTCCGAGATGCATATGAAGCTAGTGAAGTTGCTCACTTAAGAGAACTTTACCATAAAAATGATCCTGAAGCTGTGATAAGGCTATTTGAAAGCCAGCCATCATTACATTCTAATCGTTCTGCACTTTCCGAATATGTTAAAGCTTTAGTCAAAGTTGACAGGCTTGATGAAAGTGAGTTGCTTAAGACATTACAAAAGGGTGAGTGGTCTTGCAATTGCGAATCTTATCTCTTTTAAAATGTTAACTTTGCGCCTTTTCTTTACTCTCTCACTTTGCTGGAGAAATCTTTGAACTCCTGCTTAGAAATTCTCTAATAAACTATTATAGGCCATTTCTTTCTAAACAATTTCCATTCTTTGCCTTTCTGAATATTTTATTACTAAGAGATTGTGCTAAATTATAGGTATCTCTAATTCAGCTAGGGAGGAAGGGAGTAAAGGTGGATTTTCAGCTTTGCGAAATGTGGGAAAATCTACAAACAATGGTCTCCTAGGAACTGCTAGTGCTCCTATCCACACGGTGTCATCAGAATCAGGGAGTTTTAAAGATCAATTGTGGCGTACTTTTCGTAGTCCTGCACTTTGCTTCTTGTTGATTTCTGGTATTGGTGCACTTATTGAGGATAGAGGGATCAGTAAAGGTAGAATCTTTAAGTGACAAGTTTTTATCTTAAGTTTCTACATGGGCATGTTTTTTTTTCCTGAATTCTGATTGACTATATCCTTGTTTTAGGACTTGGTCTACATGAAGTGGTGCAAGTTTTGGAATCGAACACAAAATTTAATGATGTCAAAGGTGTTGATGAGGCAAAGGCAGAGTTAGAAAAAATTGTCCACTACCTTCGAGATCCTAAAGTAAATGCGCTTTTGGATTTGTAATTTTGTCTCCCTCTCTCTCTCTCTCTCTCTCTCTCTCTCTCTCTCTCTCGAAATATGTTTACACTTCTTGCAGCGTTTCACCCGTCTTGGTGGCAAGCTTCCAAAAGGTGTCTTGCTTGTTGGTATGTTAGCAAGAGCTATTGCTGGAGAGGCTGGGGTACCGTTCATCTCCTGCAGTGGCAGTGAGTTTGAAGAGATGTTTGTTGGTGTTGGAGCTCGAAGAGTGAGAGATCTTTTTGCTGCTGCAAAGAAGCGATCACCATGTATTATATTTATTGATAAGATAGATGCCATAGGTGGAAGCCGTAATCCAAAGGACCAGCAATATATGAGGATGACATTGAATCAGTTGCTCGTTGAATTGGATGGATTTAAACAGAATGAAGGAGTTATTGTAATTGCAGCGACTAATTTTCCACAATCGTTGGATAAGGCTCTGGTGAGACCTGGACGATTTGACCGTCGTATTGTTGTTCCTTATCCAGATGTTGAAGGACGGAGGCAGATTATGGAATCCCACATGTCAAAGGTATTGTGTTGACTGTGAGAAGTTTATGTCTTGTAGGTGTTTGAGCCTAAGTTGACAGCTTTCAGTGTCCGACTCATCAGCTTTGTGACAGTGCTTCTTGTGGATTGTGCTTGGCAGGCTCCATTGGAGCATGTGTCATAAAATTTAACTTGATGTTAGCTTTTCAAACATGCTTCTAATTTATCTCTTTGCTTTTTTACATGTTCCTTCAATTGCATCCACATTCTGTTTGATTTCCCACATTAGATTTGTGTTACATCACATTAATAATTAGTTATGGTGATATTAGGTTTGAATAATTGTGTACAGCCATGCATGTTTGAGTTTGACCATTGATTCTTGTTCATTACAGGTTCTGAAGGCCGATGATGTTGATTTAATGATCATTGCTAGAGGTACTCCTGGATTCTCTGGTGCTCATCTAGCAAATTTGATCAATGTTGCTTCTGTAAAGGCTGCAATGGATGGTGCCAAAGCCGTTACAATGGCTGATCTGGAGTACACAAAGGACAAGATCATATTGGGAAGTGAACGCAAGTCAGCTGTCATTTCTGAGGAGTCACGAAAAATTACAGCTTTCCATGAAGCTGGCCATGCCCTTGTTGCCATTTATACTGATGGGGCACTTCCTGTTCACAAAGCAACAATAGTCCCTCGTTGAATGGCGCTTGGCATGGTGGCCCAGTTGCCTGACAAGGATCAAACAAGCTTTTCCCGAAAGCAGATGATTGCAAGGCTGGATGTTGCTATAGGGGGACGGGTTGCGGAAGAGCTTATCTTCGGGGAAAATGAAGTTACTCCCGGTGCACAGTCTGATTTTGAGAAGGCAACTTCGCTAGCTAGAACTATGGTTACAAGGTATGGCATGAGTAAAGAAGTGGGCCTTGTTACTCATTTTTATGATGACCACGGCAGGAGCATGAGCACCGAGACTAGACTTCTTATTGAGAAAGAAGTGAAGTATTTACTGGAAAGGGCTTATAACAATTCAAAAACCATTCTCACCACCCGCTGTAAAGAACACTATGCACTTGCTAGTGCATTGCTTGAGCATGAGACACATGAAGTCAGATTAAAGCTATGCTATCCCAGGTCAAGTCAAAGCAGCAGAAAGAAGAAAATGGTCGACGAATGATTGAACCACAAAATGGGCCTCAGTCCAAGCCAGCCGCAGCTGCAACTGCTACAGCTAAAGGCAAAGGTGTTGCTCCGGTTGGAGCTTAGCATGCAATGAGCTGGTAGGGTCTCTTCCTGGTTGTTATTCGTTGAATTGAATCGGCATATACATTTTCTCCTCCGGCCTTTAGGTTTTAGCTGCTTCGCCTGATTGCTGCTACCACAGGGTTTTATTCACGTACAACCTTGTGTGTGATTATGGACTGAAACATTGAATAATTAGTGATGTCGCCATGGAAGTAGTGGCTGATTTTGTTCTGGAGAAATGCATGGCATGCTCCTGCATTGCAACCCCCTCTCTATTTTATAACCCTTTTTAACACTGTGTCTCCTTGAGATTACTTGGGCCTTGTTCTTCAATTAGTTTTTTTTTTTAGCTAAAAGCAACGAAGAACACCTAATTTTTTAGGTCAAAAAATGTGTTTTTAGCTTGGGCTGAAAAGTACTTTTGAAAATTTGAAATTTATATAACCTTTGGCTTTTGTTGAAGGGCACTTTTAAACAAAAGTATTCATTTGTTTTTATTTATATCACTGATTCTTTTATATTTTTAAAAATAATTTTTAAAATAAATATTTATATATTTAAAAGTATTTATTTATTTATGATAAAATTAAAAATTTAAATTTTGATTAAAAGCATTTTTTAAAATTATTTTTCACCGCAGAAGAGACCCTTGGGGTAAAAAGTCAGTGCTATTGGATCTTTTCTTTACTTCTAGAATTTTTTCTTACCTGTATTGTCTGTTCTGCATTGAGGAGTAGCTTGGCCGGGGTAGGCAGGGGTCTTTTTCCTCCCTGGTTAATGGTGGAATTGCTATTTTAGTACCTTAAAAAATTATCCTTTACAACTTTTAAACAATTTGAAATCCACCAATTTGTAAAATTCAAATGTTATTTGTAGTATTATGAATGGATATTTACAATAAATCGGTCTACCTTTCAACCTCAGCTTCTTTTATCTTTGTTTGTTATGCTCAACCCTGTCCAACGAATGAATGAATAACTTCACAGCTATGGATCATATGAATCATTTTAATATGGTTGTGAGTATATTTAAAACACATAGATCAAATTTTAAACGTGTGCACATGTTGCTTGAATAATTTGAATCTAATATGTTAAAAATCAAAGCCGTCTCGAAAATTTTGGGGGCCCTGAATGAAAATTTAAAAATGGGCCTCTATAAAACATAAATATATTTTATTAGTTTGAACAATTAATTTAATATTTTATTAATAAATTATAAAACTATGATTAAAATTTATCAAACACGATATTTTTATTATTTTATTAAGAAAATATCTTAAATACAACTAAAACAATAAGGAACAATTACTAACTTATTAGACTGTTACTTAAAAAAAATTGTAAAGTTATAAAGGTAAAAAGTGGGGCCTTGAACGATTGTTTATCAGCATTAAAAATATATTTATGCAAATAGGTAGATACGTTTAAAATTTGATATACGTGTTCTAAATATGTTGCATCTTAGTTAGAATTTTTATGTCTAAGTTGATGACTTCTTGGCTAACAAAAAAATTTGATTGATAACATATTTGAGGATTCAATTATAACGTTTTGTGAAGAAGCACACTTAGTCGGTTGGCGAAGCTGTTTATCTTTGTTATCTTGTCTTCCCTTAGGTTATGAGTTCTAGACCTATTAAGAAACTCTCATTCCTTCCTCTAGAGTCCCAGTTTTCTTCCCTCTAGATAGGATTAGAATTAAATTTAAAATTTCTCAAAAAACTTATAACATTTTGAAGTTTAGAACTACTTTAAAATATAAACTATAGTTTAGACTTATGGTGAAATCAACCTCAACTTTAGTAGGATTGTAGCAAACACCTTACTGAGTATTTTTGTATCGAATTTGAGGATTCAATTATAACGTTTCTGTGAGCAAGTATATTTGGTCGGTTGACCAAGCTGCTCATCTTTGTTATCTCGTCTTCTCTTAGGTCGTGAGTTATAGACCCACTAAAAACACTCCCCTTTCTTCCTCTAAGTCTCATGTCTCTCCCCTCTATGTAGGATTAGGATTAAATTTAAAATTTGTCAAAAAAATTATAACGTTTTGAAGTTTACAACTACTTTAAAATATAAATTATAGTTTGGATTTATGGTGAAATCAGCCTCAACTTTAGTATGATTGTAGCAAACACCTTACTGAGTATTTTTGTATCTAATTCGACGACAATCTATCATGGATTAATAGTGTTTTACAATTTTTTGTTTAACTATCGCTATCGGTTTTATTAGTCAATTAACCTATTTTATTATTCGAATTTCTAACTTTGTTTAAGGGACTTAACGGCTCATCTCACTAGACCAACTAGTTGTAGGTTAATAGTGTTTTACATTAATTATGGTATAAACATAGAATAATTTGTTACAGATTTTCTGGATAGAAATATAGGTTTTGAATGTAGTGTAGACGGTAGATCACAATCAAGCGTTTGAATCAACTAGTATAGACAGTTACGGTCGTATGATTTTATGTTAGTAGTTGAACTTATAAAATTCCAAGGGGGCGAAAATAAATTTTCAATAGAATTTTTTTAAAAAATATCTAATATAAATTTTAAATTATTAGAGAGTGACTGCCCCCTCCATCCCCTATGCATCCATCCCAGAGTATAGATTGTTTAAGCTCGATTAAAGTTTTGACGTTTGAGTTTTTAAAATTGCAACAACTTTAAATACATTGATAAGAGTGCTTGGCGTGGATGTGGAAGCAATCCTAATTGCTAGACTTGATTCAAGAAAATGATGAATTGTTCTTGGGAATTCAAGAACAATAGGTTGGATGTTTCTTGATTTTTCTGAAAATTGCATAACAAAGTTAAAGAAATAATATAAAGATGATGAATTAGGTTAAAAAAATAATAATTGAATGAAAAAGATTGAGAAAGATTGAAGAAAAGATAGATAAAACAAATATGAATTTTCAGCTTTGTTTATGGCTTGTGGTAGAAGATGAAGATGGCTTGATGTAGTTGATGTCCCATGGAACCCTCATACTCGCAATTGAATAGGCAACCTCGCTGATCCTCATAATCGCAATTGACTAGGCAACTCAGAGTGTGAAGATTCTCCCTCGCACAAACTAGTTGAAACGTTGAAGATGACTTCGAAGGCACAAGTTTATCGACACTTGCAAACATGTACTCAAAGAATACATTTATTAAAATCTCAAATCTCCGTGTTACAATGAAGAGGTTCTCATCCTTCTATAGGGGAAGAATGACTTACAAATAGAGTATTCCTAAGGAAACACAAATTCTATTCCAAATAAAATAATATTAAAAGAAATAATAAAATTTTTTGGATACTAATATAATAATAAAATGAATGTGACTCATTGTTGGATTTGAAGTCCTCTTTGCTTTAGAATTCTCTTGTGGATAAGGTTGACTTGGACAACAAGAATAAGAGTATGTAGGCTGATTTTAGGTCTAATAAAATAAAAAATAACTTAATATCCTAAGTGGGATAACTTATAATTTAGACCCAAACTTTATAACATAGTTTTTCTAAATATTACAACATAAACCCAAAGTTATGGATTTGCGATTAATCCCGTATGGGATTTTCCAACCTCTATAGTCTTCCTTACAATGACCATATCTTGAGCTCTCAATGTCAAATTGATGTGTTTCAAAGTGCGTTAGAAAGCTAAGAGACAGACTCACAAGTTGAAAGTAGACTTCGTGGTCCAAATATGCCTGGATCCCAACCGAAAAGTTGCCTCAAGTCAACTGATTTTTCAAACTTAGAAAACAGTTTCAATTTCTTGTCCAAGATGTATCATTTTAGCCCTCCCATGAATGTATCATTCCCCCACTCCTCAAAAAGATCCATCCTCGAATCTAAACCGGCTATGAGAGAATGATCAGCAACATCAATTGAAAGGCTTCTTTGTCATATGTAGAGTGATCTAATTGAGCTCCTCTTAATGGTTCAACAAAATCCTGAAAAAATAAGACAATATTTCTCAAATATTTGTTATGATTAGTCAAAAAATCACTTATCGTGCTTTTTTTGTCTTTTTCTTTTGGGCTTTGTGTGACTTTTACCTCATATGTATTTTCACTTACCAAATTTGGGGCATTATTTTGACTTTTTCCACTCTCAATCTTTTGTATCTCATATCCCATATCCCTCTTACAAAATTATCATCAAAGTACATTTGTTGTAGAGGAGAAGATGTTTGACTATAATCAAATGAAGGGTTAAAAACACACTTACTTTCTTTGTGGGGAGATGATGAGAATGTGACAAGGGAACTTACTACTTCACATGAAGGATCAGAAGCATTGTCCTCTTGACTAATGTGTTCACTATCATTTTCCTTTTGTTTGGGATATGATTCTTCTTCAACGTCAACATTTGCACTAATACTAGTAGTAGAATTATGAAGAGAATCATGTGTACCTCTAGTTCTGGCGTGTCTTTACGGTTGTTTGCCTTTGGGTATTCAATTGATTCAGCCTTTTGTGATTCCAATTTTCTTTGTTTTATCCTCTCACAAGATTTTTTTCACTTTCACCTACTCTTTATACTCTTCTTCTGGCTCTATTGAACCCAATGTGAACTTTTGGCCATGGTGCACAAAAGAGTATCTATTTGTCATGATTCGATGGATAGCATCTCGATCATCTTTCCACGATCTTCTCAAAAGCAAGTGAGTGACTTTCATAGGAACCACATTACACCAAACATTATCATAATAGCCTCTAAGAGTAAAGGTGATTAAATAACATTCGATTACCTTCATATATGCTCTTTTATTAAACCCTTGAAGATGATATAGCTTAGGGTTTTCTTGGCAAGGTAGATTGAGTGCATTAACAGTGAAGTTTCTCACTAAGTTTACACGACCGTTATTATCAATGATGAAAGAACAAGTTTTACCTTGTATAAAACATCATGACTGAAAGATATTTATTGGTATTGTAACACCCTAAACCCGAAGTCATATTTGAGCCTCAAGCCCAAACCATTACCATAAAATTCGCAACTAGATTTAGCCCAAACATAAGCATTTCCACCAATCCAACATCGTTTTGAAAAGTTAACATAAACAGTTAAATCGTTTGCATGGGAGCTTCATTTTAAAAACAAGTAATTAAAGGCATTTGACATGATTAACAAATCCAAATAAAGTTACAGACATAATTCAAAGGCCCTATGAATAGATTGCCTGACAAGCCTAAGTACTATACTCTTGATCCTACTCCGATGGGGTTCCTTTGAATGCAATGCAACCACCTAAGAACTTGCGTAAGGAAACAACAATTCCAAATGCTAAGCTCATAACGCTCAGTGGATACACCTCTACTCTATCATGCTTCAACAGATCATAAACATAAGCATGTAGCTAAGCAAGATGAAATGGTAGTTAAAATAATACATGGAGCTAAATTTAGTAGCCTAAACACATGCTAATATCATCAAATCATTAAACAAGGCACACAAGGCCCAAACATACTATACCACAACAACATAGGAGTGAGGCCGGGTCACGCAGCATCGGAACATACACTCTGAGTGAGACCGAGTCACATAGTATTAGAACATACACCCTTACTCAGAATCCCCCTCGAGTACATACAAATGAGGCATGAGTCACATAGCATCGGTAACCTCTACTTGCCAATTCTCTTATCGTGGTGTTGCAACACGTCTTGGGTATTTGGATCCCATCAATCAAAGGTGACTCAACCATACAAGTGCCCTTACTTTTCACATAATCACACACGATCCACTGAGGATCCCTATGGTTGCTATTATATACATGTCACCCAATATTTACCAAGTTATTACTCTTTATGTTCGCATATGAGGGTAATTTCCCCGTTTCTCAATTTTACTATTCATTTTACCGCCTTAGAGGCCCATTGGGCCTTAGTTCTCGAATTATAGGTCCTTTAAACTTAAAACGTAAATTTCGGGTAGATTACCTAGTGAGTATTGATACCCTTATATGAGTCTCGATACGTGTCTCTAGGTACCGAGGCCTATTTATGCGTACTGATACTTGGTTCTTTATGTAAGAGGGTTTTAGCTAAACCCCATATTGACACACGGGGAGGGTGTCCCTTTACCCTATAGGTACTGATACGCCTCTAAGCGTACCGATACCCATTTTCGCTACTGGAATTCTTATATAACACGGGGTATCGATACGGCCTAAGCCTGTATCGATACGCCTTCAATTTTTGTATGAGTTAGCCACTCAAAGCAAAGGGGTACTGATACCTGTTCATCCAATATTAGTACACTAGCCCAAATTTTAAATTCTGGAACTCACAAATCAACCTCCACCACCCCCAACCTTTATAGTAAAACCCCAAATCAAGCCTACAACTTATGGAAGGTAGTTCAAGCGATTCACTATCATTTTTACACCATTTTAACACTAAATTTGGATTTTGCCATTAACACCCATAGCCAAGCTCTTAAGCACCCAAATCATCAAACAAGCATACAAAACCTTAAATTTAGGATATGCAAGAAACAAAGGAAATTGAAAGTGTACTAACCTTCCTACAAAGCTGGAAAAATACCATTTTCCCCTTAGCTCAAGCCTTCTTCTTTCTTTGGTCCTTGGAGTGCTCTCCAACTTCCTTGACTATAATAAAATATTGCAAAATGAGTTACAACATTGTTAAGAGGAAGTAAAGATGACTAAGGGAGATTTTAACAATAAAAATGTAATTACATCTCTTATTCCCGTTCATCCTCACCAACCCCCACCAAGACCCATAATTTTCAACCACCACCAAACTTAATCATTCTTACCTTGATTCGTAGATCGTTGGGTGAAGTTTATAAAACTTTCAGCAACTAATCCAAAAAACACATTAAAAAAGACAAAGATCCAACCTTTACTTATGGGTGGAAGCTAGGAGATTAGATTGGATTGGATTAGCTCGGATCGCCCAATTTATACTTTAATTAGATTGGATTTTACACGGATAATCAAACGGATTTAGTTAAACACATTAAACTCGATTTTGTTCAATCAAATGAAGTTTTTCTTTAAATTAAAAAGTTTAAATTAAATCTTAAGAATTAAGATATAAACTTGAGAATTTTGATTTTTTTTAAAAAAATAAAACAATTTAAATTGGAAGAGTCACCTCAGTCTCAATAATATCCAGTTCAGACTAGTTAATAAAAAATTGGATATCCTCGATTATAAAAAAATTTATTTTTTTTATTATTCTCTCAATTCTTCAAGGTTTTGTTCTGATTAATTCGGACCGACTCACGTCACACACATATTTTTAGAGGGTGATTTTGATAATTTTCTGCATACACAATACCTCAAACTCGTGACATACTTAACAATACCAAGTTGATTAAAGATAGAAGTTCACCGTTGGTTAAAAAAACTATTTTTTTAATAAAATCATTTTAAATTTATTTATCTTATTATTCGGAAAAATAACGATTACACGTAGAAGAACACGTCCTCCACTTCTCTCCAGTAAAAGCAAATCAGTTAAAGCTTTGGCAGTTGAGCCGTCAGTTTCTATTTTTAGGGTTCTTTCCACGACTCATTTTCTCCCCGTTTTCAACGTAATCGCCGCTTAATTAGGGCTGATTTCACTGCAATTGTCCACTATGCAAAACCCCACGGCGACAGGTTCTCAAGCTTGTGCTGTCTGCAAACACCAACGCCGGAAATGCACCGGAAACTGTCTTTTGGCTTCGTTTTTCCCTGCGAACCGCCATAAGGAATTCCTCAACACCCGTAGGCTCTTTGGGGTTAGAAATATCATCAAGCTCATCGAGAATCTCAGCTTTCAGCAGCGTGTTATTGCCGTGAAAACCATCGTCTTCGAAGCTAACATGAGGGTGGCTGACCCCGTCGGCGGTTGTTACAAGTACATACTCGAGTTGAAGAAGCAAATCGCTCGGTACCGGGCTGAACTTGATCTTGTCATTCAACAGCTTGCCATTTGTAAAGCGCAGTCTCTGCAGCAACAGCAAACAGCGCAGAAACAGAAACAAGTAGTGGGAAATGATGATGAAGAAGAAGAAGAACGGGTTGATGCTGTTGTTGATGATCTGAATATGGAGGGTTTTAGTGTTTTCGACGTCGATGATCGATATTCTCAGGGCTTAAATTGCGGTGGTTCGTCATCTTTCCCGTCTGTTTACGATGTGTTTGATTGTAATCCTGTGAAAGTCGAATTAGAGGCAGCGTGTAATCAACAGGCTCTGGGTAAAGAAATGAGGCCACTGTCTGCCGGAAAGCGAGACGAAACCATCAGTTTCGATTCGGAAGCTAACGTTTTTTCGGATGTAGGTGATGATATCAAGCCATTGCTCTAGTTCTTGGACGACAAGAGAGATCAAAGTTGCAGGTTTGTTTTTTGAGCCATGTTTATATTAATCAAACTGTTTTTCCAGTAATAGTTTCTGAGTTTTGGGTATAACTACGGGTATTCGACCTGTTGGTACCATTAAATTCGATGGCTAAGTTCATTTTGGTTTATTGCTAAGGTGTTTCTTTATATGTATTGAGGTAACCAATCTTGCACAATTGGCAACTCAAAACCAGCATTTTTTCATTTCAGTGATGAACTTGTGCTGAAGGAAAGGGCTGCTGCAAGGCCATGGCATGACCTCAATGTTGCTACTTCCCTGTTTAGTTTCACAAATGGCAAAGGAATAGATAAGTACATAGATACATGAGTTTGAAAATCTAAATACCAACATTGTTTAGATTTCTGTGATGTAAAGATATGGTTTTACACATGAGTTTGAAAATCTAAATACTAACATTGTTCGGATTTCTGTGATGTGAAGATATGGTTTTACAAAGCAGATTGTGCATATAGGGCAAGTGTTTCCCAGAAGTTAGTCAAAGTTGTATTTCACCACTTGTTTAGCTTATAGAAACAGTTGGTTGAATATGCTTTTCTTGGTTGAATATGCTGGATTTTTCTGAATATTCCTTTGTTGGGTTGTAGGACCTTATGCTTCGAATATTACCCTTAGATATTTAAGTCGATATATATGTAATGGAGAATGGATATAAAGAAATATTTATATGTTAATATGGACGAACCTACATAGTGAATGGAGGGTAATTACCTCCCAAATTTGATGGTTTAACTGTATTTTAGTCTGTTGATAATTTTGAAATAATTGTAATTAGGGGTGGAAATTAAGTAGGGCAGAGATGTTTTTGTATTCTCAGCTCCGTCTCAAACACTTGCGGTTATGATTTCGGGAATACCCATTAAATGTTTCGGGGGGTTTCGTCCCCATACTCTCTCGTGCGTATCTATGTGATTTTAGGGGGATCCTCATCTAAAAAAATTAAATAAAATTATTATTTCACTTACCAAAATAAATAGTCAATTCAGTTCAAACTATGAATTTTGGATACTTCAATTGGAAGCAGATGATAAAGATTGAAATGGTGTTATGTTGGTGAAGATTTAGCTTATATCTAAAAACTAAGATAGAAACATGCTGAGAAACTTGAATGTGGCTAGATTTGAGAGAAAGTTGAAGAGATAATAATATAGTTAGTTTTTTTATTAAGACATATATTAGAGATATATAGATAAATAAGTATATATTTTTTTGAAAATCTTGTAAAATATCGGGATTCTTGTTGATATTTTTTAGGGTCCTCAAGGTTATTTATACGATTACGGTTCGGTTATTCCCACGGCTCAAATATATCAATCATCGTCCCTATCCCCATTTGAGTTTTGTGATAAAACTTCCCCCATCTCGTCTCCATGGGTGAAGATTTTGGTTATTTTCCATCCCGCCGGTTCGGATCCCAATAGTTTTTGGATATTCACCACCCAATTCTCACCCCTAATTGTAATTAAGTTTTTCTCTCCAAAAATTATTTGGTCTATTATTTTTTAAGACCGTTAATTAAAGGCAAAATTATGGAGATATTGTGTTTAGGAATGAAATTTTGGGAAATAGGGTCGGTTGGGGATTATTTTGGTTTCTACGGCAAAAATTACAGTAAATTTAAAAAACTTCTCCTGCAAAAGACGTTCTGCTATATTTTAATATTTTATCCTCGAGAACGCCTCCTGTAGAAGAAGTTTCATGCATGCATCACGTCCACTACCCCTCTCTCTTGCCACTCACCCATGCATTATATTGGAGAACTTCTCCTGCAGGAGGCGTTCTCGAAGAGAAAATATTAAAATATGGCAGAACATCTTCTGTAGGAGAAGTTTTTTAAATTTACTGTAGTTTTTACCGTAAAAACCAAAATAATCCCCAACCAACCCTATTTCCCAAAATTTCATTCCTAAACACAATATCTTCCTAATTTCCCCGTTAATTAAAAGTAAGGAAACTAAACTTTGATCCTTTAATTACTTTTTAAGACACTATTCATTTTAAAGTTAATTAACTTGTTCCATCATAATTCACTCATGACTCGTCTTATAGGTTAATACCGAAACTTTAGAGTATATCACAATTTATAAGATATTTTGGTCTAATTATATTCTTGAATGTTATATAAATTTTGGTCCGTTTATTTTAGATTCTTCAAAAAATTGTTTTAAACTATTTTTAGTTATTTTTAAATTACCTACCTTGATTTTCTCAACTATTGTTGCTATTTTTAGCTCTCAATGTTCTTATAGATATCAAGTATTATTTTCTTTCTAAACACACCAAAATTCAGAATATCTTCTCTCACTTATTCTCTTCACCCCTCTTAAATTTTGAACGTACATGGAACCAGGGGTTAATGACCCCCACAAAAATATTTTACGATAAAATTATTCTTTAACCCCTAAGAAATATATAATTTATTTTTGGCCGTTTCTAATATTGAGTTTTGTTGAGTATTCATGTCGAGAATTATTGTTGATCTCCGAGAGCTTGTAGAATCTAGGGATATTTAATTAGGTGCAAGAATTCCAATAGTTTTATTAGGTATAATGCCAAAAAAACACATAACGTTTGACTGAATAATTATTTTAGCATCTATTCTTCTTTTTGAAACAATTTAACCCTCAACGCTTCATTTTGGGTCAAAATGGCCCCTCTGCGAATGAAAACTATTAGTCAACTGACGATAAACAACTCAAAATTACTTGAAAGAATCACAACTCAGAAGAAAAAATATTTTATATTTTATACAATTTTTAAAAATTATTTTTTACTCATGTGTCATTTTGTAAAAGTTAGCATATTTGTCTTTATGACACTGCTATCATTGTGTACATTGTTATATAGGTTTGTCATATCATTTTAAACTATTTATCATCAGTTAACAAATAGTTTTCATTAGCGGATGAGTCATTTTGACTTAAAATAAAACGTTGAAGGTTAAATTGCTTCAAAAAGAAGAATAGATGCTAAAATGACTATTCAGTAAAACGTTATGAGCATTTTTTGACGTTATGCCGTTTTATTATAAGGAAATCCTACATTCATACCATCAGTGAACCGGACAAAAATCTTCGGCCCCTTTTCGGTGTCCTTTTTTATGCACCAACACTAAAAATCAAATTATAAGCCCTAACCCTAAATTTTAAATTCTAAACCTTAAACCCTAAAATATACATCTTACTCATAATTCCTTAAACCCTAACCATAAACTCTAACATTAAACTTTAACCCTAAATCCTAAACTTAATTTTTTTAGTGTAGGGTATAGAAAGAGTACCAAAAAAGAGTAGAAGATTTCTATTCGCAGTGGACCACCATATAACACATACATGAACAAAAAGACACTTCAAATAAAAAAACAACATAAGAGACACTCATTCGAGGATGGATTTTGATACCCGAAGCCAAGCACGCAAATGGCAACAAGCCAACATGTTTGAAAGAGTTCATGAGTCCAACATCTCTTCCGGTGGAAAATTCGGTGTCCTGAGGCAAGCACAGTTGACATAATCCTGAGGCGAATGATCCAAAACTCCGGGGGACCAACAATACGGTTATCCTAGTCGTACACAGCAACCACCTTTCTTTGTAATATCACCCATTCGTATAATGTATCATGAAGCATATTCCCAACTCATAGGTTTTGCTCAGAATCATCTTCGTCGCCATCACAAAGCTTTTTATCGACTCATACAATGCGTTCACCGTCGTCACCGCGACTAATATGATCAACAAATAGTTCTTTTTCGGCAACTCAGTGACCGTGACAACCTCCCATGGTAATGACACTTATAGTACATAGCCTTGCCGAAGTGCTTGTACCAATGATCTTTGTCGTCATAAGGCAGCCTCGGGACCATGTCATAACTGTAAACAAACTAGAAATACCGAATGTTATGTTCTTTCAACCCTACCCTTGTGGACGTTTCTATAAAAATACACCTTATCCCTAATTTCCTAAATTTCAACTTTAAACTTAATTTTTTATGATGGGGTATAAAAAGGGGCATAGAGAGGGGTAGACAATTTTTCTACCCCTAAAAGTGTAGAGGGTGAAGAACAAAATTCGTTTGCTTATTTTCTGTGCCCCTTTATATGTCCCATCAATTCTTTGACGACACGGGTTAATGATTATTTTTTACTATTTTATTTACTCCTTCCGTCCCATTTATTTTGTCTGTTGTTGACTTTTCACACAGTTTTAGAAAGAAAAAGTTTGTGTAAGAATGCGTAAGAAATATGGTGTAAAATAATTAAAACGACAATTTTATCCTTGGAAAGTTGAATTTTATTTTGTTGGGAAATTAAAAAAATGTATAAAGGGAAACGTGCCTTATAAAAGTTGTTGATTTTTTCAATGAAACATTTTAAGTGGGAGAATTTCAAAACACAAGAAACATATTGAGTGGGACAAAGGGAGTATTATTTTTGCTTTATTGATAATGCTCATGGTATAAAATTATTGGTAAGATATAAAGGGACAAACGAATTCTATTAAGAGGGTGAAGATGTTCAACTAAGTAAGCTCATACATACATACACACATACACATACACATACACGTACACACACATACATACAGTTACACTAACAATGATATCAACTAAACTAAAATCACGTACCCCTTTTCAAATTTATGTGGAAAGCTCAAGGATTGTGGTTGTAAGATAGAAAGTTGAGCAACATCTCGATCACCCATCCCATGAATGCCAATGGCATGAAGGTTAGCCATTGTTATTCTGCTGAATCAAGAGGAAGATGGTGAGTGGCTATGGTTCAAGGCTAATTGCTTTGAACCCCTTTGTATACATACATACACACACATACATACATACACCCACACACATACACACACAAACACACACACACATACATACATACATACATACATACATACATACATACATACATACATACAGTTACACTAACAATGATATCATTTTTTATATTTATAAAGAAAGCTCAAGGATCGTGATTGTAAGACAGAAAGTTGAGCAATATCTCGATAACTTGTCCCATGAATGCCAATGGCATCAAGGTCAGCCATTGTTATTCTGTTGAATCAAGAGAAAGGTGGTGAGTGGCTATGGTTCAAGGTTAATTGCTTTGAACCCCATTTGTATACGAGGAGAATGGAGATTTTGGTCCGACACGATTAAGTGGCGGATCCATAAATTTTTTTGAGAGAGTACACATATACTAATAAAATTCTAGAATAAATACACATAGTAAGATAAATTACTAATAAAAAAATTCAAAATTTTAAGGTGGACACATGTCCACTTGAACCCTTACTGCATCCGTCACTGACATGAATCCTTGAAATAATACCATAATAAATGTATACACATTAAATCTCTCATATGGGTCAGATCTAACATTAAACAAGGTGTTGGAGTTACCAATTTAATTTTTAAAAGTTGAGTTGAGAATCTTTCCCTTCCCATTGTTTTTTCTGTATTAATTGCAACTGTCGAACAAGAGAGATCATTTCCTTTAACTTTTTTTGATCAAATAAGGGTAATATATTGCATCATGGAGATTACATCACCTTCCTCAACCCTTGAGGTACATTCACAGCCCAATCAGGAGGGCAAAAATAGCTTTTCAAGTTCCTAGCCACCCAGTCTGGTGCCGCATTACAAGAGCGAGGAATATAGAAAAAAACACAACAACCGAAAGAGGAGGAAATGAAGAGAATATGCTCTTCAATAGCTGCCGATTCCCATGCTGAAAGGTCATTGGAATTGATGCGATTAATAACGCTCAAGTTATCCGATTCGATAACTACATTCGAGAAGCCAAATTGGATTGTAATTTGAAGGCTTCACCTCCTAAAAACTCCCCGTTCGAGCCTCAAAAAATGGCCACAACAGCAGCTAAACTAGAATTTTTATAGAATGAGGCATCAAAATTCACTTTAATAAGACCTGGATTCGGGGGTGTTCAATGCATCGGATTAGGAGTTCTACTATTTTCCTTTCTCTTCGAAAAACCCCCAGCCATATCGAACTTAGTAAAGGCATTTGGTGCGTGGTTACACACGTCCAAGGAAGAGACAACCTCACCTGAGAAAATAAAATTATTTCGAGCTTTTCATAAAGACCAAAAAGCAAAGCAATAAGATCACATCCATCGTTAAAGTTCCCTCTGTGATTATTGTGATTAAGCTTAAGTATCGTGGACCACCATTTTGCAAACCTGGGAAAACCAATCCGAGATAGAGAATAACTAAACCCCGACGCTCTCCATGTAGCCTGAGCAAAGGGTCAAAAGAAGATTAGATGTTCAATGGATTCATTTTCGGAGCCACAACGGGGGCATTTGGGACAAGCCTTGAAAGCTCCATGAAACCTTGCATGAAGATTTCCTTTAGTTGGAAGAATATTGTGACAAGATTTCCAAAGGAAAGTTCAAATTTTCGGAGGAACCTTGAGATTCCAAAGAGATTTTCCACAGTTGTTGATTTCCCACAATATTGTCATTTGAACCCGGATTCTTATCATGTCAGCTTTCATTTATAAGAAAGGGGTATTCTGATTTAACCGAATAAACACTATTTTTATTACCCAGCCAAATTAGGGCATCTTGTGTCCATTCTCCCTCAATAGGAATTGAAAGAATGGCCTCAATCTTTGCATGAGAGAAAAGGGTTGAGAGTTTGTCTGTCCCACTGTCTTGTGTCCTCAAGAACGAGTCTCGAAACCATGATGTCTCTGCACCATGAGGGTTTTGAACACTTCCTACCATTCCTAATTCTTCATAACGCTCCTTAGTTAATCGTGTGAATGCCATCTCTAATACCTTTCCATGCCCAAGAAGGATTGTGACATGTTGGAGCCGATAGGAAATTGCCATTAGAAAAATAGATACCACAGAGAACTTGAGCAAGAAACGAGTCTGAATTTTTCAAAATTCTCCTTGAGATCTTAATGACAGGCGCTCGATTGAAAGTTCTCAAGTCCCGAAAGCTCATTCCTCCCTTAACTTTTGGAAGGCAAAGCTTTTTCCAATTCATCCAATGGATGCCTTTTTCTTTGTCATTTGCAGTGTTCCACCAAAATCGGCTAATCAGAGCACCCATTTCATCGCAGAAAGTAATAGGCAAAAGAAAGCATTGTATAACATAGGAGGGTATTGCTTGAACCATAGCTTTAATGAGAATTTCTTTACTGGCTTGTGAAAGGAATTTTGCTTTCCACCCTTTCATTTTGTTCTTAATCCGGTATTTAAAGAAACACATGGCTTCTCTTTTACTTCTTTCCCAGATCGATTGAAAGCCTAGATATGTGCTATTCCCTTCCATTAAACCAAAGTTGAGGATGTTGGAGAGGTGTATCCTTTTTCCTGTACTCAAGTTCGGGGATAGGAAAATCGATAACTTCTCAAAGTTAATCGATTGGCCCATAGCATTTTGAAAGTCATTTAGGAACTTTAAAATTTTAGCACAATTACGCTCATCGGCTCTAGCAAATAGAATACAGTCATCCAAAAATAATAGATGACTAAGAATCGGGCATCTTCGTTTAATTTTGAACCGCTCTATGTAAGATTCATTCAGCTTTTTGTTGATAAGCCATGTGAACACATTAGAAACAAGGAGGAATAAAAAGGGGACAAAGGATCTCCTTACCTAAGTCCTCTCCCAAGGTAGAAAATTTTCTTTTTTCCCCATTTATAACCAGGGAGAAAGAGACTGAAGAAACACATTGTCTTACTCTTTGAATCCACCAATCATCAAAACCTATTTTTTCCATAATAAAAAAGAGGGCTTCCCAATCTACCTTATCGTAAGCTTTTTCCATATCGATCTTAAGGGCTTTAACCCCTTCGGAGCCCTTCTTCATTCTCTTAATAGCATGGAAGGCTTCGTGGGCTATGTTGATATTGTCATGAATCAATCTACCATAGACAAAGGCTGACTGGGCTGGAGGAATGATGTCAGGGAGAGTTTTCTTGAAGCGAGTAGCCAGGAATTTTGTGATGACTTTTAAGGAAAAATTACATAAGCTGATGGGTCTAAAATGGTTGACCTCAGAGGGATTTTTCTTCTTCAGAATAAGTACAATGTTAGTTTGATTGAGTTCTTCTTCCAAAACACCATATTTAAAGAAGTGCACAATCATAGCAATAAGATCGTCTTTGACAATATCCCAAAAAGATTGGTAGAAAGAGCCTGAAAAGCCGTCGGGACCTAGGGCCTTCATTGCACCCATTCCAAAAACTGCATATTTAATTTCTTCTTCAGAAATTGGAGAGCATAGCATCATATTCATCTCAAATGAGACCATATTGGGGACATATCCGAGATCAGTTCGTAGTTAACTGACAGATCTTTGGCATACACATTTTGGAAGTGCTCTTGAAAGTAACTCACAATAGAAGAATCATCCTCCAACCACGTGCCTTGACTGGTTTTCAATCTACTGATAGTATTGGTTCTCCAGTTCTGAATAGTTGTAGCATGAAAGAATTTAGTATTCTTTTCTCCTAGATTAAGCCAGTCAACTCTTGCACGTTAATGTCTTGTTTCCCTTTTTTATCCATTCCTTTTTAGCAGTAAGAACAAAGGGCAGTGGTTAGAAGCAATGATCGCATCCGCTATAAGAAAAGCCTTTGGAAAGAATGTGCTCCATTCAATTGAGCATAATGTATGATCCAGTTTTTCAAGAATGGCCTCGCCTTCGCATCTCTGATTGGACCATGTATACGAACCTCCTTTGAGAGGAATCTCAGACAAGAAAGAACTATCAAGAAATTTCAAGTAATCTCTTGAGAGTGAAAAGTCATACGGGGTTTCTTCTAATTTATCCTCGGGTCTTGCAACTACATTAAAGTCTCCGATAATACACCACTTAGCATTCGAATCATCCCTCATTTTTGCAAGTCTCTCCCAGAAAGACTTCTTCTCATCACTATAAGGGGGCGTAGATGAAGGTTCCAAACCACTCTTCACCACTTTTGATATAAACCTTTGAGCCTATAAGGTTCTTATCGGCCTGGAGGATATTAATATTAACATCATCTTTCCACCAAAGGGCAAGACCGCCAGCAATGCCAATGGGGTCGACATAAAAGAAATTACTCATCTTTATTTTCATTCTAATCTTCTCTAAGAACCTTCTTTTTTGTTTGGTTTCACTCAAGAAGATAATGCTAGGATGGTATTTGGATATAGCATTTTCGACCGCTTTGACCGTATCTTTGTTGCCTAATCCTCCCACGTTTCAGGCCATAATCACTATTTCATAGCTTCAAAGAAATTAAGCACTGAGCCAGGAGAGAGAGATCTTGGGTTTTTACAGACAGCCGAAAAAACCAAAAACCACAGCCACCAAGCCCCAGCCACAAAACCCGAGGGGAACTAGAGCCAGAAGAGAGTATCCTTCCCTCAGAAGATAGAAAACCCGAACCGACCACCAATGTTGGAATGATGCAAACACGGTAAAGAGAATGACAAGGCGTAGAGAAAACAAACCTATAGCAAGGAGGGTGCCGTAAAAACTGGGAAAATCACTTTAAGAAAAACCAGAGCACTCCAAGCTGGAGGATATGACTCGCAGCAACAAGGAGAGGCAGGGAGGAAGCAGAAAAGAGACAATCAGTTTGAGAATTGCTCGTAACCACGAAAAAAACAGAAAGCTCAGAACATGACCAGATTCACGAGAGCCAAAGCATAATCCGCTTCATACACCGCGATCAAAAGGGTTGCCGGTAAAAATAGAGCAAAACACCGAGGAAGAAACCTAGGAAGAGGGAACCGAAATCGCTTTCTAGAGCCCAACTTTGAGAACCACCAAAATTCCAAAACCACTTCCAACAACAAGCTAAGAGAAGCTCTACAAGGCCGATGACAACTTGGGACAGGAAACACAGTCCCAAGATTAACAATCGAGCAAAACTTATAGGAATTAGCGAAGAAATTAAAAAGGGGAAATTTAGGGTTTTGTCGTTGAGAGCTCTTTCAAAGATGACGGACTCCTAAATTCTCATCAATCATTTCCTTTAACTTTCCTTGCTTTTCCTTAGTTTTATAAATACCAACAATCAGTTAGTCTAACGGGATGATCAGTTAGTCTAACGAGATGACTCGCTAAAGTATTTAAGTTAAGAGTTCGAATTCTGACATTGTGAATAGAAAAAATTAGGTTGAAAGAGTCGTTACATAATGAGCCTCTGCAAAATTCAATCTGAATTAATCGGCCAATAAGTATGATACTAGTGATTAATTAAAAAAATAGTTGTATAAATATATATGGGTTGACATAGCAAACTTGATCCATAACTAATTATTCGAATCAATTTATATGAACCGAGATTTGATATGTAAATATACCAACAAGATATTCGACTTGTCCCGACTTACTATAAACTCAAACTAAATTCAAACTAGATTTGATCTTACCCAAATAAAACCTAAATTGAATGCAATCCAGAAACAAAATAACCTATCACGAACCTAATCTGAATGACTTGATTACCATCTCTATATACGAGTTTATTTTATGTTTTGTTGAGAATATTCTCTATTAAAAAGTCTATATCCGATAATTAGTTAGTCTAGTGGGATGTGGCACTATATCCTTTAAACAAGGTTAGGAGTTTAAATCTCGATATTGTGAATAGAAAAAAATTAAACTGAAAGATTACTTCATAATGAGCCTCTACAAAACTCGATTTAAATTAGTCGGTAAGTGGGTCGAAAATAAGTGATTAAACAAAAAATACAAGCCCTTACTTAACATCTTTGATACCTTTCCTTTAAAAATATTCCAATAGGCGATTTTAAATTTAAATTATTAATTATATTTATAAATTAAATTATTAATTTTCAATTAATTATTATATTTCCCCCTTTTTATCATAATTATTATATTTTTCAACTTGGAAAGCCAAGGGACCTTGGATATCAACCCTGATCAAGAATCTATTTACTAACGCAAGTGGTCTGACAAAACTTGACCACTCTCCAAAGCAAAGGCACGTGAACTGCCTTCCCATCAACTAGGGAAATTTCTTTTTGTTTACTATTTTAGTTTTTGTATAATAAAAGTGAACAAAACTCAACTCAATTTATTCGATTTCTTTTAAAATAAATTGAGTTAGCAGTATTAAACTGTTTAATAATTTGAATTAAATTATTTGAGTTATACGACTTTTTCGATTCAAGTTTAATTAAATTTTATTACTGGAATCTCTACGTTAATCTCAGTGGTCATTTTTGTTGCATGATGTAACTTTATCGAACTTGCTAAGTTTAAGGGGTGATTAGAAGAAAAGTTTGGAGGTTAATTTGATTAAATTAATCAAGTTTAAGGGAGAAATTATATAAATATTGCTTTAGTTTTTCCCCAAAGTATGGTCATTCTCATTTTAATTAAATATTGCATTTGTTACAGTACCCTAGAAGTCGTATTTAATAAAATCCGACTTTGAACAGTAAAGTCTAAAAAAACTCTAAAGACTGGTTTAGGAATATTCGACTTCAGGCAATTTTTAAGGTTTTTTTAGGAAAACACTGTTCAGTCAAATTCTATTAAATCTAACTTTTAAGGTACGATAACAAATGTAATATTTCGTGAATTAAAATAAAAAATATCATATTTTAAGGAGAAACCCTAAAGCTATATTTGAGTAAAAATTTCAAGTTTAAGAGTCAATTTGGTAGGAGAAAGTTAACAACTTGATTAAAATTTCTAATTTGAGGGGATGATTTGTGTTTTGAGCCTTTTAAAAATCTTTAATCGAGCATTTGAAGCTTCATTCTCTTTCGAATTTTTTTTAACAAAAAAGAAAGAAAGAAAGAAGAAACATTATCTTTTGGATTTTTAGTACATGTAACTAACATGTTAAATATCGATGCAGTAGAGTTAAGTAAAAGAATTTTAGAAAATTGAATTGAACATTGTCGTTTGGACGTTTTATTAAGGACGTATCGTACTAGAGATCTATTAATTGATTGAGTAGTCATTATTGGTCAATGATGGTCAATGATGTTTATCTTGTCATATTTTGTATGAGTTCGAATCCCGACGTGATAATGTAATATCACTACTTAATAAAAAGAACATATCGTAGTGAGCGTTAAGGTTTTTTTTTGGCTCTCTAAATTTTTTAAAAATTTTAATTATAACCCTTTAAAATTTTTGAAAATTCTCAATAAATCTTGAATTTTTTGAATATTTGTAAATAGACCCTTCAAAAGTTCTGAAAATACTCCTTAAACCTCACACAATTTTAAAAAAAAATCCCATTAGGTAGCTTACATTTTTTAAAATTTTAATTTGTTCTCGTATTGTTTTGTCAAAATTCATCATTAAGTTCATGATTCACCAGTTTGAAAACCATGATTGGTAAAATATTTCTTTATCTAGGACCTAAACCTCAGCATCAATAGTTATTGAAGTCCAGCTTTTTAAAACCATACTTTGAAAAAATGAGTTTGGTTAACCTATGTCACAGGTATAGGATAAGGGTGTTATATTGGGTAAATATTTAAATTTTATTTTATTACATAATTTCATTTAAGAGTATTTACTCGGGAAAATGTACCATTAGCATATGTCTTGAGGCATAAATTAAATAATATTTCGAAAAATAAACAAAATGGAATACATTTTTGTCAAAAACTCGGCGAATGTAACAAACCCTAACCCTTAGCAGTAACACTTGGTAAGAGTAAAAAAATAAATATTATTCGATATTTAATTTAAGATCTAATGTCAATCAAGACTAAAACGCTATCCCTTCTCCGTATTCTAAACACTTGATCACAACACCACTATAAATTGTTAAGGGTTATAGTTTGATATACAAATTGTGTAAAAAATAAAATATAAAATATAAATTTTTATCTCTAACACCCAAAAACCTAAACCCTAAACTTTAAATTTTAACCATAAATCTTAAATTATATAGCCTACACCCTAAACTACGATCTAAATCTCTAAATCTTAAAATTGATAATAGTGTGTATGAAAGTATTTTCTAATAGTTAAGGACCGTCAGGAGATTGCTCCACCGTTGACTGTTAGAGGTTACTATCTCTGCGGCCCATCCCAAAGGTCAACGCCAAACATGCGGCAGCCAATGCGCCATCCTCCCCCCGACAAGATCCCGAATATCATGGTCAGATACAAAACGGCATGGCCGAGGGCCTCTACTAGACACTTCAAACATCAAAATCCAATAGCAAAACGAGGCCCTAACCATATGGTGGGAGCTACTGTTCATAATATTCCGTCGAGGGAGTTGCCGGAAGAAGTCCACCCTCCCTTGGAACCAAATAATTCTCTGATGGTAACCGATAATACTCGTGGTGACACAGATTATGCTCTCGGTTCCATAATGGTCATGCTACAACAATGCTCGAGTAAACTCAGGTATAGGTTCATCTTTATCTCAATTATGCGTTTGCTTAAATACTTAAAGAAGATAATGTCTTGAAAATTGCAATTTGTTGGTACCCTAAAATGTCTTGCAGGGTTATTGTAATGAATTTTGAGTAATTGATAATTATGAGATTAGTTCTACTAATGGGTATATTTTTACTTTGGGTGGAGCAACTATTTCCTACAAGTATACAAAGCAAGTTTTTATTACCATGGAGTTTTAGTTTATAGCTTTTGATTTAGCTGAACACGAAGTCGAGTGATTTAGGAACCTACTTAACAAGCAGGCCATGTGTAAGACGTTAATTGAATGACATTTTTTTAATGGACGTTAACAGATCAACTTTAAAATGATAATGTAATTAAATATTGATCATATATTTTGACAAAAAAAAATATTAAGCATCTAAAATAAAAAAAATAATTATATTTTCAATACTTATTTTGCAGTTAAATCTAGAAAATTTACTATTTTTCAATTACTCTCTTAGTGAATGAGAGAGGTTGTATCTTTTTAGTCATGAAAACAAATTAATGATGGACAATCAAAAATTGATAGTAAGCAACCAACAATCAATTGGTCTAGTATGATGAAGAGCTAAGTCTTTTAGACAATGTTAGGTGTTCGAATTCTGGCATTGTGAATATAGAAAATTAGGTTGAGAGGATCACCCCATATTTAATCTTTGTAAAATATGTCCAGATTAATCGACTAATTAGTCGAATACCGATAATTAAACACAAAAAAATCAAAATGAGGAAGGGACACTTCACATCTCACCTTTTGATCAACCATAATTCTAACTTTGAAAATGAGTTAATCCAAATGATCGAATATTTATTAGTATCCCGTTAAAATATTATTATTAGTTTTTTTAACCTTTTAAAATTACACATTTTGTTCTTATTCTTAGTCATATAAAAAGATATATATTATATAAATTATATTACTCGAACTAAAATCATCTTAAAAATAACAACTTTATTCGTTATCTTTGGGACCATATTCTAGACTAGGTTTATTTTTAATGCATTGATTTAACTTAGCAAATATGCAAATTGTCCAAACCCATAAATGGCGGTGAAGCTCAGTGGGATTTGATCATTAAGAATAATAAATGAGAAATAAAAAAGAAAATCTGAAATTATCTGACAAAATTCCAACTGCCCCGGCCTACGCAGACAGAAAAAGCACAGAAACCACGTGCACTCGAATTTACTCTCTTTCCCCATCATGGGATGCACTTAAATCCCATTAATTATTATAGGCTAAAAAGGGTATTTTTACCCATCAATTTGAACTAAAAAATTAATTCAATCATTTACCGAAAAACACATTTAATTAGACCTTTCAATTCATAAATTACATCAAATTGATCATTTAACTAACGTTGATCGTTATAGTATTAATGTAGCAGTTAAAGGTGTTGATATGACGGTCAACAATAATGATGTAGCAGTACACGTACGGTGATGATGTGACAGAAGAGTTGAATTAATTATTTTAATCGAATTCGAGAACATAATTGTTTTTTTATCGAGTTAAGGGACATAAATAATTTTAATTAAAAGTTTGATAATTTACTTAATCTTTAAGCTAAAAAAATAAAAGAATTAAAATTTTAAAAAGATTTAAATAAGATTTAAATATTCATAATTTATTAAAAAACAAAAACATTATAGTGAATTATTTTTTTAATAAAAATATAAAATTAAAAATATGAAAAGTTATAAATATAAAAAATCAAAATTTAAAAATATTTATAAATCATCATAAAAGTCTTCAATTATTTTTAGTTATGCTAAGAGTGTTAATATTTCTTAAATATATTTTAAATAGAACCATCCTTGTATTAGAGTTGTAATAAACCAAAAGCCTCCTTCAATTTTTATATCAAATATTAATGAGCATCGATTTGATGTAAAAAAGCGAGGGAAAATTTGAATTTTATTGTTACTATAATACAAGATTGATTCAACTGATAATTTTTTTAACGAACGATAATACTTAGACTAACGGAGTCAATGATTATTTTTACAAATTATCATGGACTCAAAGGATATTTACACTAATTTGTTAATCGATTTTTCATATATTCAATTTGTAAAGGTCCAACTCGAAAACCAAATTATTTATATAATTTATTCAAAAACTAAATAAATTGATTAAATTAACTTGAAATTTAAACAAATTATTTATCTATTTTAATAATTTTAAAATTATTAATTTCTTAAATTCTTATTTTTAACTTAAATATTAAATAAATTATCGAACTTTCAATTAAAATCAATTATGTCCCTGAACTTGGTAAAAAAATCAAATATGCCCTCAAATTAGATTAAAATAATCAATTAAGCTCATTCGCTACGTTATCATCTTACGTGTACTGTCACGTCAACATCGTGGACCACCACGTCAGCATCGTGGACCGCCACGTTAATACATTAACTACCATGTCAGCACTATAACGGTCAACGTCAGTCAAAGGGTTAATTTGATGCAATTTGTGAACTAGAGGGCCTAATTGAGTAAATTTTTTGACGAAGAGCTGAATTAATTTTTTAGGTCAAACTCAGAGATAAAAATACCCCTTTAGCCATTATTATATCATCTCCTATGTAACATTCACAACTCTCTTCTTTTCTCTCTCATTTTCTTATGAGTATCATTTATAAATTCAATATTTAGGCGTAATAATATGATACATTGTATTTTAAAAAATAGATTTATCAAAAGGAATTAGAGCATTACAATAAACTAAGTTTTAGGTCTCTCTATGACGATGACATTAGTTTTAGTGATAGTAATTTACTGTCGATATTCTTGTTTTTCAATGCATTTTCTAATATATTGTTTTGTTTTTTTAGTTGGTATTCTTCTAGTTTTTTTTAAAAAAAAACTAATCTTTTTGTTTTGGGTACTTATTTTTCGCTCATCTTGTTGCGATATTGTTGGGCTCGAACAATCAACCGAATACGTCAAGAGGGGGTGAATTTGTGAAATTAGTGGTTCGACTTCTTAATCAAGTCTACCTCCACTACCTTAGCTTCCGCACTAAGGATTTTCTATAAATTCACTAATTTTTCTTTCCTTTTTTCTAGGCTCAAGGAGATAACCTTTATAAACCATCAAAGCTTATACCCCAAAGCTTCGAGACACACACTCTCAATAGAATACAAATTTAGCAAACAAGGAAAACCTCACAAGGCAAACATGTTTGCAATTTTAAGCTCTCACCCAAAACCTAACACTTGAACAAATATTAACAATTAAGCTCATAAGTATGTTCTACAATAAAAATGACAATTAAAGCTCAAAAACAGTTTCTCTATACATTGAATGTTGGTAGTTGGTTTCTTGTTGTTCCATAGCTGCTTGAAGAGGTATTTTAAATCCTCTAATGACTTCATGACCGTTACTAGCCGTTGGGGGTTGTTAAGAGCTGTTGGTGTAACAACCTAATTTTTCAGATTAGTAATCGGGTCTCGAATTCAGATTTTGGATCTTAAAGTGAGCATTAAATAATAAAATAATTATTATAGAAAGGCTATTTGAAAGAGAGTGAAGTGAGAGAGGAGGAGAAAATCATATATTCCTCTTTCTCTTTTTTTCTTTTTCTTTTTCTTCCTCTTATTCTTTTTTTTCCTCTCTTTTTTCGTCAAGCTTCTATGTTTGATCTATCGTCATCAGTGTATTCGTGTTCGATACCTCATACACTATCGCATTTATCTCGCCAAGACGAATTGGCCAATATAGTGGCATCATCGTTAGAGTCACCGTCGGAGGGGTGAGTCAAAAAAAGTATTGGTCGTTTTAGAATAAAGTGGTTCTAGTGGTCAAAACCCAAATTTGAGGGCACCAGCGTATTCACTGACATTGGGGGGCAGGACTGGAGCTCACCGCTACTGTTCGACTACTGAAGCAACCCTTACGCGTTGTTATTGTGCGTGGCGTGCTTCAGCACGCTGAGAGCCATCCAGCCGATTGGGCTAAATTGTTGGTCTAAGCCGAGCTGACTTGCTGAGCTGATCCAAGCCAGTCTATTAAGCTGAGTCAACCTGCTGAGCGGAGTCGTTGACCGTCGTCGCGTCATCGTTGACAGCTGACCAGCGTCCACTTTTTTGAAGGACCTTACCCAGGGGTTTCTCAATGTTCTGAGTCCATTAGCGTAATCTGTTTTGCCAAATTCAAACCTGGTAAGCTATTTTTACATGTTTGACATTGTGTTTTGGTTAGAGTTGTAGGAAATTAATGTATTTTAGTATTCATTTTTATATGAGGATTATTTGGGATCAAATATCAGACCAAGTAGAGTAATCGGAAAGCTTATATGAGAATTTATCTCTAATGCATGAGGTTAGTACACCACGAACTTCTATTGCTTCATGAGCATCATAAATGTGATTGTTTTGCGTGTTAGTATCTGCAAAATAAGCAGACGATGAATAAACATGAGTAGAAACTGGTATTGAGACTCGATATTTATGAGATGCATGATGATATTACGGATATGATAAGATTCATAAAGGCTTTAAATATCGTTTAGGGTCGTTTGAAATGGCCGTATGATTGTTTGATGATTGATTAATTGGTTGATAAATTGTAATGCTTTGTATGCTTGTTCGAATAGATCAAAGTGATTTGATAGAAATCATGCTTAAGGGATGAATACTCAATTAAATGATTATGAAGTTGGTAATTGATAATAGCTGAATGAATGTGTTAGTAAACAAACCATAACAAGCTTTAAAGGTATACTTTAAAGAGATGGTACGAACCTATATATAGGGTATTGGTAAGAGTTTAAGCAGTATCGATAGGTGATTAGGGACTATATCAGCATGGGAAGACTCGTACCGGTACTTGTGAAAATTAAGGATTTCCATTCAGAAATATTTGTATCGGTAAGCGTATAAGTATCGGTACCCAGAGGTACCATATTGATACTCATGTTCGAGTACTGGTACCCACTGAACGAGATATTCTATAATGCTAAAAAATTAATAAATTGACGCGGGATACAAATGGGATGACATGGTTAAATAAGATAATTAATGTAGATGATTAATGTACTTTTCTATAATGTATTAACAACTCGGTAATGTAAAATAAATGATATATTAACGATCAGCAACAACAGAGGATCTTTGAGATCACGTTGATTGTATGTCAGATAGGCATTTGAGTGGTTGAGTCGATGATTGATGTGATTTAGATACCCAGAGAAAGAGTGTTGCAACACCATAGTTAAAGATGCCGAATGTACATTTCCGATGCTGTGTGATACGGGCCTTATTTGATGATAATAGAAGAGAGATGTCGAGTATGGGTGTACATTTATGAGGCTATGTGACGCCGGGCCTCACCTAGAGATAATATATATTCCCGAGGTTGTATGACACTGGGCCTCACTTAGAGTGTATGTTCTCGAGGCTATGTCACACCAGGCCTCACTATAGGTTTATGGTATGACTTTATGTGCTTTTGCTCGGATGATATAGTAAGATCCTGAGTATGATTGGGCCTTATATGCCATGCATGATGTTTTGCTATGATGAAAGCATGTGTTTAGGTGACTAGTGGTAGCGACGCATATTTATTTATCTTTCATTTTTGCTCATACTAGCTGTATGCTTATATTTATGATTAGCATGAACTATAGTAGAGAAGATGTATACCATTGAGCTTTGTAAGCCCAGCGCTTAAAATTATTATTTCTGTGCATAGGTTGATCGTCGGATCGTGGGTTCGAGGAGCACTATCAGTTCGGGATTCTAGCTTGTAGAAGTTTTTAGAGTATGGTACTTGTGTTTAGTGGGCTATGTATTTATAGGACTTTACGTGGCCGAATTTATAATGCTTACTTTTGAAATTGTATTAATTAAGTCAAATGTTAAATGTTTTAAATTAAAGTGGAGCTTCTTTGTAACAATTTAAATTGTTTACCTATGTTTTCAACTATTGGAAAACACCTTGTTTGGGCTAAACCTAGTTTGAGAAATTTTATGGTTTTGGTTTGGGTTTGAGGCCATATGTGACATCCGGGTCGAAGGTGTTACAGTTGGGCACTTTATTTCCAGCATTAAATGCACTACTGGGCATGTTAGTATCAATACGCGGGATTCGGTATTGGTACATGCCTTAAGTAGAAAGAGTCGTTATAGTATTTTAGCAAGGGGTGCCAGTACGCGATACTTGCTTATCAGTATGGTGTCTGGCGTATCGTTACGGCTAAGCCTGTATTGATACAAAAACTTGCTTCTGCAAATTCAGAAAACATCTGGGAAATAAAGGGTGTATCAGTATGGAGCAAATGTGTACCGGGACGACTGTTTGAGTATCGATACCAAGGAAAGGGCACCGATACGAAAAAATTGATTTTAACACTTAGGCAATTTTGAAAGCATTTAAACATGCCAAAAACACTTTGAAAACCTTTCAAACATATTTTTTAATGGTTTAAAGGTGATTAAAAGGTAGTATCTTTTCATACATATTCTTAACCCTTTGACAATGTATATACACCTTGTAGACAAAGTGATTTGAACTCGTGTCTCATAGGATGAACATCATCCGTTTTTTCACTATGACACTTGTTGGGTTCTATCTCAACAAGTATTTTTCTTTGTCTTGTGGCACACTTTTGTATTATGACACATTTTCGTCTACCTTTACGGTAGATTTGCATTTGTGTAGAGCTTATCATGACGTTCATGTAAGACCCTCGACCCGGATGTTACATTTGGGCCTCAAGCCTAACCCAAAACCATAAAATTTCTCTGCTTGATCTAGCCTAAATAAAATACTTTCCAAAAACATTTAAACCCCATGATTGAAAATAAATAAATAAACACTTAAAGCGTTACAAAAGAGCTCCAATTAAATTAAAACATTTAAACATTTGACTTGATTAATACCAATTTAAAAATAAGGATTACATACTTCAACACGTAAGGTTCTATGAATACATAGCCCACTAAATACAAATGCCATACTCTAACAATGCCACTTGCTGGAATCCCATACAGACGGTGTTCATCGATCTCGCGATCAACCTACGCACGTAAACAATGATTCTGATGCTAATCATAAAAATAAGCATGCAAGCTAGTACGAGAAACAAGGACAGATAAATAAACACATGACACTACCACTATTCACCTAAACACATACTCTCAACATAGCAATATCAAACATGGCCCACAAGGTCCAATCATACTCGGGATCTCACCAAATCATCCGAGCAAAAGCACACAAAGGCATACCATAAACCTAGAATGACACTCATTTCCACATAACATTGGGATCGTACAATCTCGGGCAAGGCCTGCATCCACACATCATCACACAAATAATTTAAACAATATTGAGTGAGCCTGCGTCCACATAGCGTTGGGATCCTACACTTCGAGTAAGACTCGCATCCACATAGCATCGGGATCTTACACTCTTAAGGATGAGGCCCGCGTCTACACAATATCAGGATCCTCTATCAGTGCTCAAAATCTCCCATCAAGCACTTTCGAATGAGTCTCGCGTCCACATAGTATCGAGATCCTCTATTTGGGAGTCTTCAAGGTGTTGTAACATATATTATTAGGTATTTAGATCCCACCACATTAAGACTCGACTAAGTAGGTGTCCCATCAGCATACAACAAGGACTCTACTTCCACTCAGCATACAATATCGACATAATTGCCATATCACACATAGCTCTAACACATTTACCATTACCTTATGGTTTCTATCCAGTATTATCAATCCATCATTTACGTTTACCAACTCGTTATTACATTATGAAGAAGTATTCAATTATTAAAATATACATCAATTTCCACGCATAATTTACATTTATTGATTATTTCATGTATCATGTACTGGTACTTAGACTTGAGTATCGATACGATACCCTCGGATATCAGTACTCATTCACGTACTAATACTGAACTACTCACTAAGAATCTCATATTTCCATAAGTACCGGCATGGGTTGACCTATATTGATAGAACTCCCAAATGTATACCAGTATGGCCAAAGCTCATACCAATATCCTAAACGCGATTTCGCACACCATTTCCATAAATTATGATTTCACAATGCTTACTCGATCCCTAAAGCTTATGAAAGTCATTAGAGTTGGTTTACTAAGCATTAAATCAATTAATATTAGTTATCGGCTTCATAATCATTTATTTGAATATTATCTCTAACGATATTCAATCAAACATATCAATCTATTCAACTAGCACACAAGGCATCATCATATATCAATTGAATTATTGAATAATCTTACGAGCATACCAAACAACCCTACACGATCTCTAAAGTTATACATATCTTATCATATTTATACATCATCACAGATCTCTTATTACCGGCCTTTAACACGTTTATTATCCAACTCCTAATTTGCAACCACTAGCGTGCAAGGCAATTACACTTATAAGCTTATAAAATGTTTCAGAGTTTGAGGTGCACTACCCTTAAGCCGATATCACTAAAATCCTTATCCGAGCTTTCCGAACCTTCCACTTGATCTGATATCCAAACCCGAATAATCCTCGTATATCAATTAACACCATTAGAATCACTTAATCATATACCTTAATGAATTCAAAGGGTCAAATGCATAAAAAACAACTTACTGAGTTCAAATTTGGAGAAATAGATTACGCTAATAGATCCAGAACATCGAGAAACCTTCGAGTAGGGTCCCTTAGAAAAAGTAAACTCTTGGTCAAAGGTTAATGGTCAACTCGGTTAACTCTGGTCAATGGCCTGATCAACAGGTCTGACGATCCGATGCGACACAGTACACAACAGCTAGGGTGCACCTACAGACAATGCTCTGGTGCTGCAAGGAGTATGTTCACCTGGGTACCCCGATCCTGTATAGTGCAGTGCACCGCATCATGGTACACCTACCTGGCCAGGCGCACGCTCCCCTGTAGGGGGTAGCACGTGGTGGCACGTGAGAGGCCTTCTGATAGCCGGACCATTGGGGCGATCTCTAGTCCTGCTATTCTTCAACTATTGATTTCGATAGTAGCCTCTATTTGCGGTGGTAATAGCCAAAGCATGATGCTTTCAACTAGGCCAATTCTTTTATTCCCTCACCCCGGTGAACGGTGACGACTCTGGCGATGTGAGGACCACCGATAGATTTTTCTCATCGAGCTAGAGCTGATGGTACCGACGGTGTCGTGTATAGCGGCTCCAATGGCCGTAAATAGAGATTCAAAACCTCTCCCTTACCTTTTTTATCTTTTCTCTCTCTCATACAAAATATATTATCCTCCCCTTTTTTTCGTTCTCTTTCCCTATCACATCAGCCCCCTTTATTTTAAACTATCTTTTTTTCTTTTCTTTTATTAAATGACACTCACACCTATTACCCCTTTTAATTTTCCATAAAGCACAAAACTAACTATCCTTGATTTGGGCTTCTAACATAATGCTCCAATAATTGTTTCAAAGCTCAATTCTTCAAAGCCAAAATTCGGGTCGTTACAACTCTCTCATCCTTAAAAGAAATTTCGTCCCCAAAATTTATATATATAACTCAAGAAAGATGCTCAAACTCTTATAACTCTTGACATTCTTAGAGATTTCCCGCTGTGCTACTCTAATCTCAATACTTATCAATATAACCCTTATCTTTTGATGATAAAAATATAATATCAACTGATTCTTTCTCTCAGAAAAAATCCATCTTCGCTTGGTATATTACAGATGACAAGCAAAACCCAACGATACCCCGATAAAATTGTTACACGAATACACCAATCAAAGAAACTTAACTTACGCTGAAGAACCTAAAAGATTTTGCACGATAAAATCTTTTCACAACACTGCATAATATAAAAAGATATGACATTAAACAAGCGTTGTATCCCAACAAAATGATTCTTTTCGTGGTGACTCCCTGAATGAGACTCTAACTCTAATGGCATCCCATATCTGGAACATTGCTTACCCAGTGCAAAACTTCTGAAAACAATAATGTCTCAACCCTCCCCAAGCGCTTACCTTAAACTTGGCATGATAACTCATATCAGCAACTAACGTAGCTCCCATTAACTAGGTTCACGCAAGAGTCTTACACCATAAACTATAACGTGCCCAAAAAACATGTCATCTATACCCTCACTCAAATCTATCATCGTAAAAAATCCTAACAGGGGATAAGGTTTCGTCACAAACCTCGAATCTCACATCAAAAGGTAACATGTACACACTGCAGTGTCATACAACCCCCACCCACAACAAACCAAGCAAACTTTTTATCTGGATCTTACTTTGCCGAAAGTAGCAAATGGTACCAACCAAGAAATATCATCACTCAACAGAATCCAAACAAAATTGTACACTCACAAATCCTTTACAAGGCTCACCACCATCCCTATAATTCCTACCAATGAATATCAAAGCATCTCAACAACTCTAAGAAACTTAATGTTTGACTCCCAACTAATAGTAAGTTGGCCACTAATCACAATCTGAAGCACACGACTCCACACTATCTCCAAAGCACGCGGTGAAAGCTTGGTACAAACTGTCACTCTCAAAATTTACCATATGCTGACCATTGTACTATATAAGAGGAATATCTTGCCTTGATACATTTTTCTCTAAAACACCCACAACAAGATCTCAAACTCCATCAAAAACCATCGGACCCAAATCCAATCACAATACTGTGCCATTTTAATCAAAGTTAAAAGCTAATTCTTGCGGCTTCCAAAGCAAATCAATTCTTAACTCGAAGCTTAACTGACAAACATGCAGGTACCAGTATTAACCGATCAGTACCAATACCAGATGAATTGAGTATTAGTATTGTATAGAGCTAGCATCGGTACTCCCTTACACGACCATCACTTATGATCCTTGATCGCCCCACATGGTTAGCATGATACTCTAACCCGAGACAATCCATTACTTATCAAGATCACTTATGTAGTTGGTGATCGATCACGTGGTTAACAACTCTTAATTACTTTGACTCGCGTTGTTGTCCAAATCTTAAATTCTTTACGGACCAAGTACCCAAAACTTTAGACTGTTGGGGTAAACACAACATTTCCACTTCTAACACAAAAATGTAGCCCTGATGATACAACAAAACATCCTCTAAGATCTCAAAATCTTATTTGACTTTAATCGAATCAGCACTACTATTACAACAAAATGGTCTCACGGATCCTGAATCTCCACAAATGTTCCTTGGCTCATTCCAAGGAGCTGTGATTCAATTCAAAAGCATTTACAAAGTCTCAAACCCTTGCTTCATTAACTGGTTACACAGTAACTAACTTTTCCCACACACAAGGTCAATAAGTTAATTATCTTACCAATTTATCATTCTGTGTTCCTTATACATTCACACGTGTCATGTAATGCATCAATCTTACATTCTAGAAACAACACGATGGCCCTCACATTATCATCACTGAAACACCTCAACTGTTACTGTAAACATCAAACGTTACCACGATATGCTCTAAAGAGAGATATCCTTATTCCAAAATTTTATTTCAAAACTAAAAGCCTCTAACACTTTAACTGCAACCATCTTATTCTCGAACCAATCCCATAAAAATACACGGGTACTTCATAATCGATTAAAGGAGTCATTCACCTTAGGAGACACGTAATGGTCTTCCACTGTCACTTAACAAGCTGTCAACGGTTTAAGCACCACCTCAATGAACCAACTTCTTACTAGAGAACAAGCCCTACTTTAACGACCCAAATTTTGGAATTTAAAGGTCGGGTTAACCTGAGATATGAATCCTATGCTTGGGCTAAGATATTGGGCCCTTAGGGGGAATTAATGGGCTTGTTTATAAATTTTGGGCTTGAGTTATTGGTTTTGGCTAAGAGGAGTGTGAGGAGGGTAGTTTGGTAAAAGCATAATTAGAGGATGGTTAGAGGGACATTTACTTTGGAGGGCTGAAGAGAAAGGGGACTGGTGAAGTCACCTTGTTCCTTATCTTCCTACTCCTCACATCTTTATCTTTGGCTTCCAAAGAGCCACCTTTAAAACTAAATCATTAAGTTCTAGAGTATGAATCTCGTTTTGGGTAAGGAGGAAAGATTGTTCAGCATCAAAGGATCTTTATTTTGAGGTAGGCTTTGCTTAGAATAGTGGTGGAAGAGGTTTAGTTGGGGTTTGAAGAGGAAGAACGTGAATGGGTCCTTGAAGGATTCTTTATCAGCTTTAATCTAAGGTTAGTACACTACTAACTCCCAATGTTTCCTAGAAATCATAAAAATAAGTTTTGATGCATGTTGTGGTGTTTTTGGTTTGAACAAGAACATGGTTGGTTTGAAATGGTGAATTTTGGGTCAGAGGTTAATAATATGTAAAAATGGTAGCAAATCACTTTAAATAACTCCCATAATATATATGATTAAGTTAAGAGGTTGAAGGTTATGTTTTGGAGGCTTGGAAAGTGATTTCCCGAACCTTGGAAGTCAATTCTAGACTTCGATATCAGTACACGAGGACCCCATACTGATACCCTGGATTATTTTTTATAAACAGAAGCAATTTTATAGGGGGTATCGATACGCCCTAGGTGGGTATCGATACCCACTGATCTATTAAAATTTTAATAGCAAAATATGGTATCGGTACTCAAGAGAGGGTATCGATACCAAGGGTATCGATACTTGTATGAGGGTATCGATACCAACGAGTATCGATACCTGTATGGAGAAATCGATACCCACTGTAAAATCTGCCTAAGGTATAAAATGAATACTAAAATTGAGAAACACGTGTTTAAACCCTGTAAGTGGAATAAATGGCTATTAACATGATAATTATTGGGGGAATTGCTTAAGGTAGTAACCCATAGAGATCCTTGGTGGATCGAATGATGCTGCTTGGTAATTAGGGCCCTTGATGTTTGCTGAAAAGACGCCTATATAGTTGGTTTGCCTTGAATAATAAGATAAACTATGAAAGCGGCTAATGTGCACCGTCATAACATATTATTAAAAAGATAAGTTTAATGGGGTGGCATAATAATTGACAGAAACCATAAGGTGATGGTAAATGTGTTAGAGCTGTGTGCAGTGTGACATTTGTGTCAATGTTGTGTGCTTCGTGGATGTAGGGTCCTTGCTGTGTGCTGATAGGACACCTACTTAGTCGAGTCTTTGTTGGATGGGACCCGGATACCCGATAATATATGTTGCAATACCTTAATGACTCTCGAATGAAGGATTCTGATCTGTGTGGACGTGAAAATGCTTGACGAGAGATTTTGAGCACGGATAGAGGATCTCAATGCTGCATGGACGCGAGCCTAATCCCTAAGAGTGTAAGATCCTGATGCTATATGGACGCAAGCCTTACTCAAAGTGTAAAATCTTGATGTTGTGTGGATGTGGGCCTTGCCCGAGAGTGTAGATCCCAATGTTGTGTGGACGCGGGTGTCAGTCCAAGTTTATGACATAACTTTGTATGCTTGTGCTCGGATGATCTGGTGAGAACTTGAGTATGAGTGGGCCTTGTGGGCCATGTTTAATAATTGCTATGATGAGAGCATGTGTTTAGGCGACTAGTGGTAGCTGTAACACCCTTAACGTATACTCGTAGACCGAATATACACGAAAGATGTTACAGAGTTATTAATAAAACTTGACTTGACATTTTTTTTAATAGTTTAACCCTTTTCGGCTTTGAATTGAAATCTACATCAGCCTATGGAAGCTAGTTTTGACCCTGAATTATTTTATAAAATTTATAGAAATGTTATTGAAATAAAAATATTATTCAGGGTGAAAACTAGGTACCTTGTCCAGACCCTTTCTTGATTTTAAAATTATTACGCGATTAGGGTTAAATAATATTTAACTATGTCATAAATCATAAACATTTGTAGTAACCCATATTCTAAATCCATACATTCGTAATAGTACGTAAACACATTATAAACTCAAGTTTACAAAACAGTTATATTTTAAACTTACATACATACGAGTACATGCCCACTAGACATCAAAATTATAACTTAAAATGTACATACCATGAACAACTATTATAACTTGATTTAATAAAATACTGCTCCTTCTCGCTGCTTTACTTCGGAGAACCTACGTGTGAAATAAACACACACTAAGTACGAACTTAGTGATGCATAATTTCATTTAACAAACATA
Source organism: Hibiscus mutabilis (assembly GCA_019671005.1). NCBI lineage: Eukaryota > Viridiplantae > Streptophyta > Magnoliopsida > Malvales > Malvaceae > Hibiscus > Hibiscus mutabilis. Next base: position 48,733,447 of record CM033748.1, on the reverse strand, counting down.
AAGTAAAATAATACTTATCATATGATATCATATCAAGTTCTCTACCTAAGATAGGATAGTACTATCAAGGTTTCCATAGTCACTAGGTATTAATGTACATGTGACAAATTTCTAACTTAATCATGGATCCAATACTCTATCATCATCAAGTAAATTTTATGCATAGCATATATCATATATATAACATGATTCACATTCATGGCATGGTTCACATACGTAACATGATTCATATTCATGGAATGATCCATTTATATAACATGATTCTCATACGTGGCATGTTTCATTTGCATGACATGATTTTCATATGTGGCATGTTTCATTTGCAGAACATGATTTTCATACGTGGCATGATTCATATACGTGATATCATTCATATACATGACATGATTTAATTACATAACATATTTCATATACGTGACATGATTCGTTTATCATTGCCCAAAGTACACTATATGAGACCGAGGTACGCGAGTCATCTTTAAATGACACCGTAGTGTCAAACATAATGTGAAGATGAGTACGTATCGGGGACGATCTTTGCTCCCCATAAACATAAAGCACCTCGACAGTGCACTCGGGCACAGTGGGCATAGATCCCCAGGGTGCATGTGACACATTCATTTTGTCAGAAAACATAAAATTATAACATAACGTGAATAATGTAGCTGCTAGGGACTCTATGGCATGCCAACTATACCATGGACTCTCATACATAATACTTGGGCATTTTCTTTTATCATCAATCCATTATCATGATCAATCATATAAATAATCATTCATGTCACATGCTTCATCATATATATATATATTTATAGCAACATAGATCAACATACATACATATCATGTAACACTATTTATAGTTAAGGTTGACTATTCGCTAGTCTTCCTATTTATAAATTAAACATGTAAATGCACTCACATGTTTTAGTGCAAAATAGCCTCACTAAGCTTTACTCACGATTCTTATCCTTCTTTTTGTCACTTGGGTCTCCTTCGTTTTCTTTTGAAACTGTATAAAATCAATCGACATGTACATCACCATTCTTGTGTTCGACTTAAATATAACACTGTTAATTTAATTCTTAAACATGACTATTCGAATATAAATTTTTTTTTGAAAATTTCCCCAATACTTTACAAGTTGCCGAATTAGTCCCTAGATCTTTAGTGACCAATTTAGAGATTAAACAATTGTTCAACCCATTTTTGAACAATTTCCATAATTAATTACTTATTTTGGACTATTTAGTCCTTCAACTTTATAAAAGTGACATTTTAGTCACTATGTTGCTTTTTTACATTAAATTAATGTACAATTAAACCTTTCACTTAATTCTAACATAATTATACATTTTCTTTTAACTTCCAAACTTTATTCAATTTAGTCCTTAATTTAATTTTCTTTTCAAATTTGGTCCCTCATGTTTCCTTTATTGACATTTCAATCCTTCAACTTTCATAACATGCTTAAATCTTCAATTCTATCAATTTCCCATAAATTCAAGACCAATCCCTAATTTTCTACTAAATTGCCGAATTAGTCCTTGAATTTCCAAAAAAATTCATTTTGGTCCCTAATCACCAATTCAAGCCACTTTTACCATAATTCAATGATTCCAATGATAAATAAAAATACAAAAATTTACCTTAATATTCCATAATTTTGAAATAGTCCCTAAATTTACAACTTGGGAAATTATTCAACATATCATCAAAATAGGTCTCCTAACGTCATAATTCAATCAATTCCATCCTTAATGTAACTTCTTAACCAAAACCCCCAAATTTTAGGGTTAGGGTATATAATCTCTAACTTATCCAAATTCAACCTTATTTCCATGTTTAAATCATCAATTTAGCTATCTACAAGTATAATTCCATCATCAACTTCAATTTCCACAACCAATCTTCACCCACAATATAACTCATCCTTGACTTTTATCATGCAAAAACACTATCAAAATGAAGAGAATCAAGTGTAGAACAATTTACCTAAATAAACTTTGCTTGAAACTAGTCTTGAATTCTTCAAAATTGACTTGAAAGTTTGAAACTTCCTTCTTCCTTCTTTATTTTCTGAATTTGAACAGCCCTTAGAGATGATAAGATGATTTTTTATCATCTTTTTATCTATTTAACCCAAGTGTCATATTAAATGAATTTAAAATTCATTTAATTAGTGTAATTACCATCTTGCCCTTTTAATCTAATGGCCACGATTCAATCTCATAAAAATCAATGGATATGATTTAATCCATATATAGATCTTCTTCCAAAATTGCCCTCAAAGTTTCAAAATATTTCAAAAATGCCATCCATGGCAAATGTCCAATTTGCCCTCTAACTAGACTTTATTTACTAACAAGACTTGAAAATTGCCCTTACTTTAAAATCTAATTAGAATCCAAATAAATGTAATAAAATATTTATAAAATAATATTTTATGAATTTTCCATAATTTCTTGGAACTGTCTTTAAAATTTCAGTTCGATCTGATATACTGATAATTATCGAGAAATTTTATCGGATACCTTTCCTCTTAGAAATCTTATCTTTACAATCCATTTCAAATATTATTGACTTAAAATGAATCCTTTTTATCAGTCAAAATATTGAATATGGGACCTTCCCTATAGGTCACCCATCCCTATACTACTCTGGTCTGAGCACGCTTAACAATTTTCATTCGATCCAAAAAATCTAATAATATAAACCTCATATGAAAAATCTGGGTAACATGGAACTGCCACTCTTGGGGGTAAACTATTCATTTACGGGGTTAACTTACACAAATTTTAGAAATTACACTTTGGCCCATAAACTTTTCTAAAGTTTACACTTTAACCCCTAAACTTTTAAAAATTACATTTTAGTCACTAGTCCAAAAATTGGGATATTACAATTCTTCCCCCTTAAGAAAATTCATCCTCAAATTTTCAACGTACATTCCTTTCAAACAATTTTGGGTACTGCTCTTTCATTCTTTTTTCGGTTTCCCAAGTGGCTTCCTCAACTTTATGATTCTTCCAAAGGATTTTAACCAGTGGAATTTTATTGTTTCTTAATTCTTTAACTCCATATGCTAAGATTTTCACCGGTTTTTCTTCATAAGTTAGATCTGGTTGCAGCTCGATTTTCTCAGGAGAAATTACATGTGAAGAATCTGATTGATACCTCCGTAACATGGACACGTGAAACACATCATGAATCTTACTCATATCTGGAGGCAATGCCAATTGGTAAGCCACTGGTCCTACTCTTTTCAAAATATTGTATGGCCCAATAAATCTGGGACTAAGCTTCCCTTTTCGCCCGAACCTTATCACTTTCTTCCAAGGAGAAACCTTTAGGAACATTTTTTTCTCCAGCCTCGTACTCGATATCTTTTCTCTTTTTATCTATATAGGGTTTTTGTCGATTTGCTGCGGTCTTGAGATTATGCTGAATAATCCTTACTTTGCGTTAAATCAACTCCTCCAATGCTTGAGTTAGTTTGAACATTTCGATCTTTCAATTCAAACCAATTAAGAGGAGTTCGGCACTTCCTTCCATATAATGCTTCGAAAGGTGCCATCCTAATACTTGCTTGATAACTGTTATTATAAGCAAATTCAGCCAAAGGCAAGTACTTTTCCCATGATCCCGCAAACTCGATCACATAAGCCCGTAGCATATCTTCCAAAATTTGTATAACCCTTTCAGATTGTCCATCTGTTTGCGGATGAAAGGCTGTACTAAAATTTAATTTAGTACCCAACGCTTCATGTAACGCACCCTAAAATCTCGAAGTAAACCTTGGGTCTCTTTTTGATGCTATTGATATTGGGACACCATGTAGTCGTACTATCTCTCGAATATAAAGTTCTGCATATTTATCCAGTGAATATTCCATTCGAATTGGGATAAAATGAGCAGACTATTTCAGACGATCCACAATAACCCATATTGAATCCTTTTTGCTTGGTGTAGTTGGCAAACCAGATATAAAATCCATCGTTACTCGCTCCCATTTCCATTAAAGAATAGAAATAGGTTGGAGCAATCCAGATGGTACTTGATGCTCAGCTTTTACTTGTTAACATGTTAGGCATTTTGCCGTAAATTTCGAGATTGTTCTTTTCATTCCTGGCCACCAGTATCGAGTCCTCAAATCTTGATATATCTTGTTACTTCTAGGGTGCATAGTCAATGGACTATAATGGGCCCCTGTTAATATCTTTTTTTAAAATTGTCATTGTTAGGAATATATACTTTACCTTTGTAATATAGAAAACCATTAGGCTTAATCTCATAATCTTGTACTTCTTTTGGTTCAGCTTGTCTCCTCCTTTCGAGACATTCTTCATATGTAGTCTGCAATTTCTTGGTTTGATCCAATAAAGTTGGCATTATTTTAAATTCTACTATCAAGGAACCATCTTGTCCCACCGATAACTGTGCATTCATCATGCGCATAGCAGAAAATGTCTTCTGACTAAGAGCATCTGCGACTACATTAGCCTTTCCAGGATGGTAATCAATAACCATATCATAATCCTTTAAAAATTCAACCCACATTCGTTGTCGTAGATTCAGATCCTTTTGCGTCATCAGATACTTTAAACTCTTATGATCCGTGTAAATATGACACTTTTCACCATACAAATAATGCCGCCAGATTTTCAAAGCAAAAATCATAGCTGCCATTTCCAAATCATGCGTTGGATAGCTCTTTTCATGAGTTTGAGCTTCATTGATGCATAGGCTACCATACGACCTTCTTGCATCAATACGCAACCCAAACCACAATAAGATGCATCACTGTATAGAGAATATTTTTCCTGGTTCTGGCAGGATTAAAACTGGTGCTTCAGTTAGGACTTTTTTTTAATCTTTCGAAACTTTCCTGGCACCTCTCTATCCATACAAATGGAATACCCTTTCGTAGTAAATGGGTAAGAGGCATATCAATGATGGAAAAATTTTGCACAAAGCACATGTAATATCCGGCTAATCCCAAGAAACTCTGAACTTCAGAGACATTTTTCGGTGTTTCCCATTCGAGAATAGCTTGTATTTTCTTGGGATCAACTCTTATTCCTTCTGATGACACTACATGTCCAAGGAAAGTTATTTCTGACAACCAGAACTCGCATTTAGAAAACTTGGCATAAAGTTGTTTATCTCTTAAAGTTAGTAATACCACTCGAAGATGGTAGTCATGTTCAACTTCAGTCTTCGAATAAACCAAAATATCATCTATGAAGACCACGACAAACTGATCCAAATAGGGTTGAAATACCCTATTCATCAGGTCCATGAATACAGTAGGGGCATTTGTAAGTCCAAACGGCATTACCAAAAACTCGTAGTGTTCATAACGAGTTCTGAATGTTGTCTTTAGTACATCTTCTTCTTTAACTTTGAGCTGATAATACCTCGATCGAAGATCTATCTTTGAGAACACCACTGCACCTCTAAGCTGGTAAAATAAATCTTCAATCCTTGGTAGTGGATACTTGTTCTTAATGGTTACTTTATTTAACTGTCGTTAATCTATACATAATCGTAGGGAACCATCCTTTTTCTTTACAAATAGCACCGGAGCACCCCATGGTGATACACTCAGTCTAATGTAACCCAGCCTAGCAATTCTTGTAATTGAACATTTTGTTCCCTTAACTCTGTTGGTGCCATCATATATGGTGCCATTGATACCGACTCAGTTTCGGGATAAACATCAATCCCAAACTGTATTTCCCTATCCGGAGGCAACCCTGGTAACTCATCCGAAATATATTAGGAAATTCCCTCACAGTTGGGATATCTTCAAACTTCTTAGGTGACTTTGGGGTATCCACCACATAAATCAAACATGCTTCACATCCATTGTTTAACAGCCTTTGAGCTATCGTTGTAGAAATTACTGACTCTAAACAATCAGTTCTTTCTCCCACAAAGATTACTTCAGAACCATTGGGTCCCTGAAGTATCAACATTTTCTTCTCACATATTACATCTGCATCATATGCAGATAACCAATTCATTCCAAGAATGACTTTAAATTCGTCGAATAGAAGTTCCATTAAGTCTGCTGGAAACTTAATCCCTTGAATTTATAGAGGAAAGTTCTTACATATTCTAGTCGCTCGTGCACTATGTCCAAGAGGATTATTGGCAATCACATCACTAGATATTTTCTCCATAGGAATCTTTCTTTGTTCTACTATTTTAGTGTTAATGCATGAATGAGTCAAACCCGGATCAATTAAAGTAAATACTAGTTCACCCAAGAGTCGGAGCGTACCTGAAATAATGTCCGGGTGATGCTTGTTTTCATTCATGCGAATGTTGTACAATCGAGCTGGGGTCCTGAATTCTCTGTTTGATGCAACTTCAGAGGCTCCCTGAGTCGATGTCCTGTATTGTCCACCACCTTGACCTCGACCTCTTGGATGAACAGGTACAGATATTTCAGATTGATTAGATTTCTTTGCCAATTCCTCTGGACAATCTCTGATAAAGTGTTCAGTGCTACCACATTTGTAGCAAACTCCTGAACCCACTCGGCGAACTCCCAAATGAAGTTTTCCACAAGTTTCGTACTCTGGAAACAAAGGCTTGCTCGACCCGGCAATTGACGCCTAAGCATTTTTGCCATTTCTTTGATGAATGATTCTTTCTAGTAAATTCTGACTTATTTCTGCCTTGAGATCGATTACTTCTACATCGTTTAGAATGTGTCGAGGTAAAAGTCTCACCTGACCTCTTGGAAGCTTGAGAAGACTGAGCTTTGACTCGTTCCATATAGGCACTTTCCATAGCCTTCGCTCTATTCACGGCTTCTTGGAAATTTGACAGATTTATTCCCAATAAAATCTCATTGGGCCTTGGGTGCAGCTTTTCTATAAACCATTCACATCTACACCTTTCATTCGGCATCAACTCAGCTGCGTACCGACTCAGTCTATTAAAATCTAACTCGTACTCATGAACTGTACGAGTATCTTGTTTAAGACCTAGGAATTGCTGCAACATTTCTCTTTTGAACTGTTCCCCGATATACTTAACTTTAAATGCTTCTTGGAAAAATCTTCAATTTATTTCTGCAGCGGGTACTAACTCCATGGCATTAGTCCACCGATACGAGCATGTCCTCTCAGTAAGGAAACATTTCCTTCCAACTTTTCATCATTGGTGCAACCAATCCCTTCAATTAGGATCTTAACATCATTTAACCATAGGTCGACAGCCAATGGCCCACATTCTCTATGAAATTCTAGGGCTTCGAGCTTTTTAAGTTCCTTCGCTGTTAATGCTTTAACTGGCACGAGTGTCGAAGCTGGTACCGGTGCTGGGGGCTGAAGTCTATTTACCGTAGCTTCAAGAGCTTGTACTAATGCCCCATATTCTTGTGTCGGAGCTCTTTGTTGCACCGGTGGGTCTGCTGGGGCAGGAGCGGGAGGTGGAGCCTGCTGAACATCATTTCTCCCACTCTGAACCTCCTCTTGATCCCCGCAATCTCTTGCTTGACGTGACCCAGCAGTACTCAACATTATCGTATACTATGATAACCTATTCATATATATATATATATACAAGGAGCAAAATCAAGCTACACTAATAGTACATCAGTAATATTGATATCCTAGGGGCATGTATTTAATAACAAATCACTTTTGACTCAGTTTAACCTCCAGAATCGGCTAAACCTATAGCTCTGATACCAATAAAATTGTAACACCCTTAACGTATACTCGTAGACCGAATATACACTAAAGATGTTACAAAGTTATTAAGAAAACTTGACTTGAATTTTTTTTTTATAGTTTAACCCTTTTCGGTTTTGAATTGAAATCTACATCAGACTATGACAGCTAGTTTCGACCCTGAATTATTTTATAAAATTTATAGAAATGTTATTGAAATAAAAATATTATTCAGGGTGAAAAGTAGGTACCCTGCCTAGACCCTTTCTTGATTTTAAAATTATTACGCGATTAGGGTTAAACAATATTTAACTATGTCATAAATCATAAACATTTGTAGTAACCCATATTCTAAATCCATACATTCGTAATAGTACGTAAACACATTATAAACTCAAGTTTAGAAAACAGTTATATTTTAAACTTACATACGTACGAGTACATGCCCACTAGACATCAAAATTATAACTTAAAATATACATACCATGAACAACTATTATAACTTGATTTAACAAAATACTGCTCCTTCTCGCTACTTTACTTCGGAGAACCTACGTATGAAATAAACACACGCTAAGTGCGAACTTAGTGAGGCATAATTTCATTTAACAAACATAAAGTAAAATAATACTTATCATATCAAGTTCTCTACCTAAGATAGGATAGTACTATCAAGGTTTCCATAGTCACTAGGTATTAAAGTGCATGTCACAAATTTCTAACATAAGCATGAATCTAATACTCTATCATCATCAAGTAAATTTTATGCATAGCATAGATCATATATATAACATGATACACATTCATGACATGGTTCACATACGTAACATGATTCATATTCATGGCATGATCCATTTATATAACATGATTCTCATACGTGGCATATTTCATTTGCATGACATGATTTTCATATGTGGCATGATTCATATATGTGATATCATTCGTATACTTGACATGATTTAATTACATAACATATTTCATATACGTGACATGATTCATTTATCGTTGCCCAAAGTACACTATATGAGACCGAGGTACTCGAGTCATCTTTAAATGACACCGTAGTGTCAAACATAACGTGAAGATGAGTACGTACTCAGGGACGCTCTTTGCTCCCTATAAACATAAAGCACCTCGACAGTGCACTCAGGCACTGTGGGCGTAGATCCCCAAGGTGCATGTGACACATTCATTTTGTCACAAAACATAAAATTATAACATAACGTGAATAATGCAACTGCTAGGGACTCTATGGCATGCCAACTATACCATGGACTCTCATACATAATACTTGGGCATTTTCTTTTATCATCAATCCATTATCATGATCAATCATATAAATAATCATGCATGTCACATGCTTCATCATATATATATATATATATATATATATATATATATATATATATATATATATATATTCATAGCAACATATTTCAACATACATACATATCATGTAACACTATTTATAGTTAAGGTTGACTATTCACTAGTCTTCCTATTTATAAATTAAACATGTAAATGCACTCACCTGTTTTAGTGCAGAATAGCCTCACTAAGCTTTACTCACGATCTTATCCTTCTTTTTGTCACTTGGGTCTCCTTCGTTTTCTTTTGAAACTGTATAAAACCAATCGACATGTACATCACCATTCTTGTGTTCGACTTAAATCTAACACTGCTAATTTAATTCTTAAACATGACTATTCGAATATAAAAAATTTTCTAAAAATTTCCCTAATACTTTACAAGTTGCCGAATTAGTCCCTAGACCTTTAGTGACCAATTTGGACATTAAACAATTGTTCAATCCATTTTTGAACAATTTCCATAATTAATTACTTATTTTGGACTATTTCCTTTTTAGACCTTCAACTTTATAAAAGTGACATTTTAGTCACTATGTTGCTTTTGTACATTAAATTAATGTACAATTAAACCTTTCACTTAATTCTAACATCCTTATACATTTTCTTTTAACTTCCAAACTTTATTCAATTTAGTCCTCAATTAAATTTTCTTTTCAAATTTGGTCCATCATGTTTCCTTTCTTGACATTTCAATCCTTCAACTTTCATAACATGCTTAAATCTTCAATTCTATCAATTTCTGATAAATTCAAGACCAATCCCTAATTTTTTACTAAATTGCCGAATTGGTCCTTGAATTTACAAAAATTTTCATTTTGGTCAATCACCAATTCAAGCTACTTTCACCATAATTTAATGATTCCAATGCTAAAATAAAATTTATAATAATTTCCCTTAATATTCCATAATTTCGAAATAGTCCCTAAATTTACAACTTGGGAAATTATTCAACATATCATCAAAATAGGTCTCCTAACATCATAATTCAATCAATTCCATCCTTAATGTAACTTCCTAACCAAAATCCCCAAATTTTAGGGTTAGGGTTTATAATCTCTAACATAGAATTTATCCAAATTCAACCTTAATTCCATGTTTAAATCATCAATTTAACTATCTACAAGTATAATTCCATCATCAACTTCAATTTCCACAACCAATCTTCATCCATAATATAACTCATACTTGACTTTTATCATGCAAAAATACTATCAAAATGAAGAGAATCAAGTGTAAAACAATTTACCTAAATAAACTTTGCTTGAAACTAGTCTTGAATTCTTCAAAATTGGCTTGAATGTTTGAAACTTCCTTCTTCCTTCTTTATTTGCTGAATTCGAACAGCCCTTAGAGATGATAAGATGATTTTTTTATCATCTTTTTATCTATTTAATCCAAGTGTCATATTAAATGAATTTAAAATTCATTTAATTAGTGTAATTACCATCTTGCCCTTTTAATCTAATGGCCATGATTTAATCTCATAAAAATCAATGGATATGATTTAATCCATATATAAATATTCTTCCAAAGTTGCCCTCAAAGTTTCAAAATATTTCAAAAATGCCATCCATGGCAAATGTCCAATTTGCCCTCCAACTAGACTTTATTTACTAACAAGACTTGAAAATTACCCTTCCTTTAAAATCTAGCTAAATCTAGTTAGAATCCAACTAAATGTAATAAAATATTCATAAAATAATATTTTATGAATTTTCCATAATTTCTTAGAACTGTCTTTAAAATTTTAGTTCGATCTGATATACCGATAATTATCGAGAAATTTTATCGGATATCTTTCCTCTTAGAAATCTTATCTTCACAATCCATTTCAAATATTATTGACTTAAAATGTATCCTTTTTATCAGTCGAAATATGGAATATGAGACCTTCCCAATAGGTCATCCATCCTTGTACTACTCTGGTTGAGCACGCTTAACAATTTTCATTTGATCTAAAAATTCTAATAATATAAACCTCGTATGAAAAATTCGGGTAACACGGAAATGCCAATCTTAGGGGTGAACTATTCATTTACAGGGTTAACTTACATAACTTTTAGAAATTACACTTTGGTCCTTAAACTTTTCCAAAGTTCACACTTTAACCCCTAAACTTTCAAAATTACATTTTAGTCACTAGTCCAAAAATTGGGATATTATAGTAGCACCATCATTATCTTGCCAAGATATCATCTCATGTTGCATAGCTTTATTTATAATTTGCATGAAGCATCATTGAGTGGTGGTGTATCACTGAGCTTTGTTAGCTCAACGTTCGGAATTGCTGTTTTCGTTCGCAGGTTAGTAGATTTGACATGTTTCTTGGAGGAACACCATCAGTGAAGGATTTTAGCGCCTTATCTCTCCAGAGTACAATACTTAGGTCTTTGGGTTGTGTATTCGTAGGAATCTATTGTATGTTGTAACTTGTATTTGGATTTTAAAACGACCAAGGCAAATGCTTTCATAATGTAATTTTTAAGAATGAGCTTTATTGTATATGTTTCAAGTATTAATTATGCCATTTTTTGGATCGAAATCAAATGTGTTTTGGAAATTATTCATGGATTAGGCTAAACTAGGCTAAAATTTTATGGTTAGGTTTTGGGGTTGAGGACCAAAAGGGGCAACCGTGTAATATCTCAATTTTGGACTAGTGACTAAAATGTAATTTTTGAAAGTTTAGGGGTTAAAGTGTAAATTTTGGAAAAGTTTAGGGACCAAAGTGTAATTTTAAAAAAGTTATGTAATTTAACCCCGTAAATGGATAGTTCACCCCCTAGAATGGTATTTCTGTGTTACCGGATTTTTCATACGGGGCTTATATAATTCGAATTTGGATCGAATAAAATTGTTAAGCGTGCTTAGGCCAGGGAAATATTAGGATGGGTGAACTTCGGGAAGGTCCCATAAAAGTGTTTTGATCGATATTTTGAGCTCAATAGGAGTAGAGAAAATTCGTATAGATTATCGAGAAAGGAATTCTAAGAGAAATTTTATTCTATGAAGATTTTCGATAATTATCGGAATAATAGACCGAGTTAGGAAAATTCAGTCTAAGCCCTTGGAAAATGAAGTTTTTATGGGATAATAGAGTTTATTTTCCCGAATATGGAAATATAGAATTTTCGGAATAAATCTAATAGCTCAGAAAAGGTAAACTCGCAGTATTAGTATTTTATGGATATCGGTATATCGGATCGAATTGAAATTTTAAAGACAATTCCAAACACTATGGAAAATTCATAAAATATTATTTTATGAATATTTTGTTAATATTGGTGAGATTATAACTAGATTTGGTTAGAATATGATGGAGTAGTTATAAAGCTCAAAGAAAGAAATTTTGGAAATCCTATTGAGTAAAATTTGAATAATTGGATCGAATAAATATCATAAATTAAAATTTATAATATTTTGGGAAGGAGGCTGGTTAGAATGGAACCTATTTGGTTCAATTTTATGGAATGGAAATTTTAAGTCATGTAAGTAAATAAAGTCTAGTTGGAGGGCAAATTGGTCATTTGCCATGGATGGCATTTTTAAAATATTTTTAAACATTGAGGGCAATTTTGGAAGAGGATTTACACCTGGATTAAATCATGTCCATTGATTTTGATGAGATTGAATCTTGGCCATTATAATAAAATGGCAAATTAGTAAATTCACTAGTTAAATGAATTTAAAATTCATTTAACTTTACAAGTGGATTAAATGGATTAAAAGATGATAAAAAATCATCTATATTTCCAGCTTGCTGTTCGAAACAAGAAAGAAAGGGGAGAAAGGAAAATTTTCAATTTTCAAGCTCAAAATTGGAGAATCAAGACAAGTTTCAAGCAAAATTAATTTGGGTAAATTATTCTATACTTGATTCTCTTCATTTTGATAGTAATATTGCATGATAAAAGTTAATTTTTGTTCATGTTTATGGGTGACAGTGATTATGAAATTGATAGTAGATGATGGAATTAAAGTTGTAAACATGATAAAATTGTTGTTGTAAACATGGAATCAATTTTGAATTTGGATTAATTCCATGTTTAAGGTTATAAACCCTAACCCTAAAATTTAGGGATTTTGGTTAGGAAGCTAAATTAAGGATTGAATTGAATGAATTATGAAGTTATGGGTCCTATTTTGATGATATGTTGAATAATTTCCCAAGTTGTATATTTAGGGACCCTTTCGAAAATTTGGAAAAAAAATTAGGGGAAATTATTGTAAATTTTATTTTTAGCATTGGAATCATTGAATTATGGTGAACGTTTGGGTCGTTACAACTCTCCCTTCATTAAAAAAATTTCATCCTCGAAATTTAAAGAAGGAAATGAGATACAACTGACGAAGGTCTAACAATGCTTTCGTTTCACACATGCCCCGCTGCTCCTACGTTTCTCGACGATACCTTCCTAGCCAAAACTCTTAATATAGCCAAAAATCTTAACATGAATTCTTAAATCTCTACAATACTTCTCAACAATTCATTCTGAACGTCCAGAACAACATTCACATTGAACCTAGATGCGGATCAACCCAGGATAACCTCAACAACATTGTCAAACTTTAACACGCTGAACTCACTTCAGATTAGTAACTCGGTGAACAAACTTATATACCATCACCTGCATTTCCAAAGCTCTTGAACTCAACTCTCATCTACGTCCATAATGTGACACTTCTTCAAGGTATTTTGCTATGGCACTTCACCTACTAACAACACCATGATCTATGTCTTCAAGAATAAGCAAAACTCTAACAACCGAACTATACCGTCAATTTATCAAATTTTAACAACTTTTCTTTCTTGACTTGGCTAACTTAAGATAGAACTTAGCATCACGTTTACTTGAACTAGTTGCAACACACCCGGAAGTAAATCTGTGAACACACAACTCCACTAACCCAGCCACCTTGGTCCACAAAAGAAAACTATTGCCACTTATAAACTCCCATCAGGGACTAAAACTCATCCAATTATCCTCAAAGGTCCGAACAACTCTTATAACCCAACCACCTAATTTCTAACTAACAATTGTGCTGAACTCTGGCAAGCCCTCAAGGGTTTCCAAAAAGGTTCTTCCAACAAATCTATTGCAACACTAGAATCTAATTTCATACTACCGTAGCCAAAAACCCACATTTCCACCAAGCTACTCAGAAAATCTTCACACTGTTATACCATGCCTACGGACAACCCATCTCAGAACTCGATAGAGAAAACACTCAAATCATTAAACTCGAGATTATAACAACACACTCGTGAGTCCAAACCATCTCACGACTTGCCCTTAAGGTCCAAACATCACCTCTAACACAATCTTTATCACAACCTCTCTTTAACCTTCAGCTTACGATACTCGATCTTTGAACGATCATAAGGAAACCTCAAAACTCTTCAACCATTTACAAGATCATAAATCCCTAAGAAACGGGTAACTGTCCTCCATCGTTACACGTCGAGTCACCATATCCAATGCCACCACTCTTGCTATACCAACCCGGGTACATCCCAAGTTAAAATACTTGGCGACGACACCTATATTCACTTACTTTTGCAATTGAGTCCTCACTCTAAAAGTTCATTCTATTCTATACCACAGGGTGAGGGACACAAACAACGAATTCGATGTTACCTCTATCGCGGGTTATAATCCATAATCAAGAGGTAAGCTCGCTTATTCCTCGAAGAGCGTTTTATCATGCTCCTAACCGTCTACAACTCTGAAGCTTAGATTATCAACCCTTGTATCCAACGTGGGTTAAAAACGTCTTGTAACCCACAAGACCCTCTTAAACAACAATCACAAGTAATCAACCTTCATGCTAAAGCAGAAATGGTTCATTGCATCCATTTCCAACAACCTGGTTCACCTTGAACCCGAAACTTTGAAGCCCTCGCTCAAAAATCAAGACATATCTCAAACTCATACGCTCAACCTTTTCTAAGGGTAACATCTATCTACCATAGAGAGAGTAAATCTAACAAGTCTACGGGGACTATTACTCTCAATCCCCACTTACTACTCACGGTAAGAACATTACTTATAAGAACTTTCAAAACTAATAGATTAATCAATCCATCATCAAACTTTTTATCTTACAACAACACTTATCCAACAAGAGTCAAAACCATTACATGAACGAGAGATCAAATTTCCATTAATGTAACAACTGAAACCAAAACAAATACATGTACTTGACATATCATCAGTGGAAAAGATGTCATATCTGGCCTGAACGACAGATTGCCTAGAGAAAGCTTGATCGTCGACTCTAACGTTGGATCACACAAGACCTCTACCCTGATACCTCAACGACGCTCTAGCACTGTCTCTCGTATAACCCTTACCATGCCAGGAAGAAGTCAGCCTCTAAAACTAAACTGGTGCACCAACATCCATAATTGGACAGTCTTTCACCATAAGACCTGATGCTCGGCACCAATAACAATTTTTCTAAGAAAGAAGCATACCCCAAGGTGATGTCAACCACAATACTCACGAACCGGTGAAAAAGACGCTCTGTCCAAACCATCAATGCTCCCCGCTAGAGTAGAAATTGAGAATCCCCTACGAACCTTCAATCTAAATCTTTAACCAACCCTCAGTAACTGATCTAAACAACTCTCTTTGATTCGCCTCAAAGTACAAAATCCCTTAACAGAGCCTAAGAAGAACTCATGATGTCCTGGTCCCTACAACACAACCTTAAAGGTTCTCAACTGACTCAATGTTGGGCCCTAAAGTCACTCGAGTAACCTCGTACTATTGGCTAACTCTGAAAATATCCAAATAGACCTGCCATCACGTATATTTGTAGGTCAACCTTCAATCCAAGTCTAAACCTCTTACACCTTAACTCATTAGTGGCAACAAATTTGGGGCATAACGGCTCTACCGTAGAAAATCTTGTTCATACTCAAAAACCATCTTGTCACCCTAAACTAGGTGCAAGAACTGATTCCTCATTTCACCCAAACGAGCCTCACTGGTGTACCTCTCTTTTGAAATCATCAAAGAAGATATCCCATGTCAAAAGTGCAGTCTGTAGTCCAAACTCATCGGTCTTCCACTACTCATATGAATTACTTTTAAGAAGGGAGACAATGCAATTGAGATCATTTCAAGACCGCTTCACATCTACCTCAGAACTATCTGAATGTCTTTTAACCATTGATCTGCTTGATTGTGTCATTCCTTCTCGACCCTTTTAAAATACTTAGCCCGTATTAATAATGCCTCTCTTATTGAGAAACATAGCTTTCTTCTCGACTCTTATGGTTGTGTCCCGGGCTATCCGAATAAACTAGTCTCAACTGCATTAAGAAGGTAGTAGCTTATCATTCTCATAACCAAGGGTTTGGTTCCCTCTAAACCTCGAAGCTTCCAACACAATGCTTGACACCTCAAGCTAGCTCGTCCAAACAAACTACCAATGGTCAACATTAGAACAATTTCTTAAAAGGCAACTCCGCTGAGTCTTCCAAACACATATCCTCAAACTTCATTCGAGTACTGTCTTACACAAATTTCAATGATGTCCTTCTAGCCACTATTATAATCGATTTGCAGCCAGTACTCATTGCTCGAAATATCAAGGCATTCAACTTATAAGGGTGTACTTAGAATCCCTCAACCACCAAGTACCTCGCAACCTTAAGCGGGAACATACACCACCAGCTAAACAATACCCTCAACACATGGTACCCTACCATCAAGGATTCCTTACTACCAATGAAGGAACTCTCGGTTGACTCTCTATAACTAGTCGATCAAAATAGGTCCTCCTAATCAGTATCATAAAGGTCGTCCACCAATACATGGAGTCTTGCCATTGGAGATTCTCATTATGAGCCTAAGGCTTCAAGGTAGCTTATGGCATGTAAACTATGATTATTATCCAATAATGAAAAGAGGGAAAGCCCTCAACTCTTACATCATATCTCTATCCAAAGCTTAACATTCGAGACACCCTCGATCTCAGAATTACCCTCTAAGAACTAGCTATCGCCTCAGCCCTCACGATCGCGATTGTAACCACCTCAACTCACAACCAGCAACGCACGTGAGCACAAGGCACACCATCCAAGTTTCAACCTTAAAGAGTACAACATAGACACAAGGGCTTGTATTCACTAAGCACCTATCCACGACTCCTAACCACCCTGAGGTTTTCCTAGAACCAGTTAAACCTAGGCTCTGATGCCACTAAATGTAACACCCTAGACCCGGATTGTAACACCCTTAATGTATACTCGTAGACCGAATATACACTAAAGATGTTATAGAGTTGTTAAAAAAAACTTGACTTGAAATTTTTTTATACTAACTTTATTTTATAGTTTAACCCTTTCTCGATTTTGAATTAAAAACTACGTTAGTCTATAATAGCTAATTTTAACCCTAAATTGTTTTATAAAATTTATAAATGTGTTATTGACATAAAAATATAATTCAGGGAGAAAACTATGTACCCTGCCTAGACCCTTCCTTGATTTTAAAATTTTTACACAATTAGGGTTAAACTATTCTTAACTATATCGAAAATATAACTACTTATAGTAAATCATTTTCTATATCAATACATCTATAATAGTGCATAAACATAATATAATCTAGAGATTACAAAACATTTTTTCTATTTAAATCCACTACATATATGTGCATGCCCACTAGACATCAAACTTATAATTTAAGATGTACGTACCGTGATTACTAATGTAACTTGATTTTTCCAATTTAATAGCTCCTTCTTGTCACTCTACTCGAGAGAACCTACGTGTGAAATAACACACGCTAAGTACGAACTTAGTGAGGCAATAATTTCACTTAATAAACATAGAGTAAAGTAATACTTATCATATGATTTCATATCAAGTTCTCTACCTAAGATAGAATAGTACTATCAAAGTTTCTGTGTTCACTAGATATTAATGTGCATGTTATAAGTTCCTAAATTGCTCATGGTTCTCAGTTTCTGTCATCATCAGGTAAGTCATATATACATGATATGTTTCATATACATAGCATAATTCACATACATGATATAAATCACATAAGCAATATAGTTCACATGCTTGACATAACTCATATGTAAAACACAGTTCATATTCATGACATGGTTCATTTATGTATCGTGATTCATATTCATATCATGATTCATTTATGTAACATGATTTTCATACATGGCATATTTCTTTTGCATAACATGATTTCCATACATGGCATGATTCATATGCATAGCATATTTCTTATATATTGGCATACTTCGTATACATGACATAATTCATGTACATGTCATGATTCATATACGTGGCATGATTTATATATTTAACATATTTCATATACATAGCATGGTTCATTTTCATGACATGTTTCATAGACGTAACATGATTTATTTATATGACATAATTCATTATCATTGCCCAAAGTACGCTATATGAGATCGAGGTACGTGAGTCAGCTTAAAATGACACCGTAGTGTCAAACGTAAATGTAAAGATGAGTACGTACTCGAGGACGCTCTTTGCTCCCCATAAACATAAAGCACCTCGACAGTACACTCAAGCACAATGGGCTTAGATCCCCAGGGTGCGGCACCTCGGCAGTGCACTTAGGCACAGTGGGCATAGATCCCTAGGGTACATGTGACACAATCATTTTGTCACAATAACTATTTGATAACATAAACATAGAGGTGCAGCTGCTAAAGACTCTATGGCATGCCAACTATACCATGGACTCTCATACTCAATACTTAGGCATTTCTTTCATTACTAATCAATTATCATCAATTATATAGCGCAGTATCAGGATCCTTTATTTGTCCTTGAAATCTCTCATTGAGCACATTCGAATGAGTCTCGCGTCCACACAACATCAGGATCCTCCATTCGGGAGTTTTCAAGGTGTTGCAACATATATTATTGGGTATCTGAATCTCGCTACACAAAGACTCGACTAAATAGGTGTCCCATCAGCATACAGTATGGACTCTACTTCCACGCAACATACAACATCAACATAATTGCCATACCGCACACAGCTCTGACACATTAACCATCATCTTAAGGTTTTTCTATCCATTATTATCAAGCCATCATTTAAGTTTACCAACTCGTTATTACATTATGAAGAAATATACAATTAATCTTATTTATCGGCTCCACTGAGCCATGTTATCTCATTTATTAAAGCATAATTCAATTATTAAAATACACATCAATTTCCACTCTTAATTTACATTTATTGATTATTTCACGTATCATGTATCGGTACTCGGACACGGGTATCGATACGGTACTCTCAGATATTAGTACTCACACGCGTACTAATACTGAACTGCTTACTGAGAATCTCATATTTCCACAAGTACTGGTACGGGTCGAACCGTATCGATATAACTCCTAAATACATACCGGTATGGCTAAAGCTCGTATCGATACTCTAAACGCGATTTTGCACCATTTTCGTAAATTATGATTTCACAATGCTTACTCGATCCCTAAAGCTTATAAAAGTCATTAGAGTTGGTTTACTAAGGAATTAAATCAATTAGTATTAGTTATCGACTTCATGATCATTTATTCGAATAATATTTCTAAGCGGTATTCAATCAAACATATCAATCTATTCAACTAGCACACAAGGCATCATCATATATCAATCGAAACATCGAATAATCTTCGAGCATACCAAACAACCCCACACGGTCTCTAAAGTTATACAGATCTAGTCATATTCGTACATCATCACGGATCTCATATTACCGGCCTCTAATATGCTTATTATCTGACTCCTAATTTACAACTACTAACATGCAAGACAATTACACTTATGATGCTCATGAAGCATTTCGGAGTTCGAGGTGTACTAACCTTAAGCCAATATCGCTAAAATCCTCATTCAAGCTTCCCAAACTTTCCACTTTATTTTATGTCCAAACCCGAATAATCCTCGTATATTAATTAATACCATAATAATCACTTAATCATATATCTTAATGAATTCAAAAGGTTAAATGCATAAAAATAGCTTACCGAGTTCAAATTTGGCGAAACAGACTACGTCAATAGATCCAAAACGTCGAGAAACCTTTGAATAGAGTTTCTTAAAAAAGTCAACTCTTGGTCAACAGTCAACGATCAACCTGATCAACTTTGATTAATGGCCTGGTCAATAGGTCTGATGATTTGGTGTGGTACGGTATACAACAGCTAGGGTGCACCCGCAGGCAATGCTCTGGTGCGACAGGGAGTATGTGCACCCGGGTACCCCTATCCTGTGTAGTAAGGTGCACCGCAGTATGGTACACCCGCCTGGCTAGGCGCACGCTCACCCATAGGGGTGACGCGTGAGAGGTCCTCCGGTAGCCGGACGGTGAGGGCGAGCTTCAGCTCACTATTCTTCGGCCGCTGGTTTCGATGGTGGCCTTTATTTGCGACAGTGATGGCCGAAGTACGGTGCTTTCAACTAGGTCAAATCTTTCATTCCCTTACCCTGGCAAACGACGATGACTCCAACAACATGAGGTCCACCAATGGATTTTTCTCATCAAGCTAAAGTTGATGGTACCGACAGTGTCATGCAAGGCAGCTTGGGTGGCCATAGATCGAGGCTCAAAATCGCCCTTTACCTTTCTCCTCTTTTTTCTCTCTCATAATAAATATCTTATCCTCTCCTTTTCATCTTCTCTTCCCCCATCACATCAGTCCCTTTTATTTTAAACTATCCCTATTTTTCTTTTTTTTCTTTTATTTCTTTTATTAATAAATGGCACCAGCACCTATTATCCCTTTTAAGTTGCCATAAAGCCCAAATTCAACTATCCTTGATTTGGGCTTCCAACATAAGGCCCAAATAATTGGGTTCGAGGCTCAATTCTACAAAGCCCAAAATTTGGATCGTTTCAATTCGTGTATGATTTGCAATTTTTGGCGATTTTCAATAGGTTGATCCATTTTGTGGTTGTTTATCGATGCATTCAGATTCATTTAGCGAAATAGCCTACAATTTTTTTATTTCTGTCACTACTCCTATATCACTTTTTAAGCGTCTAGTTAGATTGAGACAATGAGTTTTGTTGAGGTTTTTTGCGTTTCTTTTGAAGATGAATGTCGGTTTCAAAGGCAAG
Organism: Hibiscus mutabilis; assembly: GCA_019671005.1. Taxonomy (NCBI): domain Eukaryota; kingdom Viridiplantae; phylum Streptophyta; class Magnoliopsida; order Malvales; family Malvaceae; genus Hibiscus; species Hibiscus mutabilis. Next base: position 48,712,251 of record CM033748.1, on the reverse strand, counting down.
TATCAGCTTTTCTTTACGCCTTTGAGTTTTCATATTGTTATTTTTATCAAAATTTTTATGGAATTATCCCCAAAATTTCTCTTTCTGATTGGTTGTGTGGTTCATGTTGTACCTTTCCTTGTCTCAAAATATAAAAATACATATACGTCAATTTTGAATTAAAGAAAAAATTTAGGGATTAAATTGACAAAAATAAAAATATATAATAAAAATATTATATTAAATTATAAAAATTAGAAATAAATATGGGTTAATTTTAGAATTAAAATAATCATATTAAAAACATTCAAATAAATTATAAAAATAGAAAATAAATTATAGTTTTCAAAGCTTAATTTTCTTTACTCTCACTTTTCTATTGTACCAAGCAATAGAGAGGAAAGAAACTTATTTTCCTTCTAGTTTTTCATCATCTCGACCTGTAATGACCCAAATTTCTGAGTCAACATTGGGCGTTGACCCGGGTTATGGACCTTCATGTTGGTTTGGGTAATTGGACCAATTGAACCAAGTTTGGGCCTTATTGGATGAGAAATTGGTTATATGGGTTTCAGTGGTGACAATTTTGTGATAAGGGTAAAGATGGAAGATTTATAGGGTGATTTTACATTTTTCAAAAAGAGTGGCTGATTTCCTTTAATTTGACAATGTGCCTTTAATGATGTCACTATTTCCCCATCTCATCTTCATCATCTTTCTTCACCCATTTTCTCTCAAAAACCCCATAACCATTTTGAATTAAAGAATTCACATTTTCTACTCGTTTTCTTCCTCCAAGACTCAAGATTGAAGTATGTTAATCTCCTACTCAAGAGCTTCATGAAAAGCATAATTTGATGGAAAATATGGTAAGTTTCTCATTTATGGGTTTTTGGGTTCAAGGCTTGTAAGAAGCTTTCATTTGGTTTAAAGATTGTATTTTCATAGTCAATCTTCTCTAAAATGATAGTCTAGCTTTGGTTCGAATATCTTGTTTGTGTGGCATGTGGAAGGGGTTGAAGAGCTTCTTCAAGCTTGAGCCAAGAGAAAAATTGAATAAGCTTGAGTAAGAGTGCGTTTCGAGAATTTGGCTTAAGGTTAGAACATCTCTAACTCCTACTCTTCTTGAAGATCATAAAGTGATTGCCTTGCTTGATTATATGGTGTATGAATGCTAATTTTGGCTTAAGGTAGCTTAAAGCCCTTTTAATGGTGAAATTCGGATTAACCGTTAATAATTTGTAAAAATGGTAGCAAATCACCCTAATTAACTTTCATAAGATGTAGAATTGGGTTAAGGGTTTAAGGGTTGCATTTTGCGGGTTGGGAAGTAATTTCTCGAGCCTTGGAAGCCATTTTTGGGCTTCGGTATCGATACACAGGGAGATAGTATCGATACCCTATGTTCCAATGATGAATATAGGCAAATTGTGAAGGGTGTATCAGTACCCTTGGGTTGGGTATTGTACCCCCTGATTTACCGTTCTAAGGTAGAAAAATGAATTGTAAAAGTGAGAAACCAAGATTTAACCTCATGAATGAGCATAAGGTGTATTAACCCGATGATTGTGAAGATGATAATTATTATGGTAGAAATCCTAAAGATGCTTGGTATCATGCCTTGGTGGCATTTGCTTGATAGCTTGGCTTGGAGTCACTTACCTCTTGGTGAAGTGTATTAATGCTTAGGGAGTATATGTTAGCTTAAGTTGATAAAAAGAAATATGAATGTCCTAGAGTCAGTACTATGGTACTTATATAAGGGACTATGTACTTTGGGCTGAGTGATCTGGATGCGGTTAGAAACATATATGTGGCTATGGTGATCCGGATAAGGTATTAACTCGATAGGCTGAGTGAGCTCGAGTAACCTGATAGGCTAAGTTGCCTCAGGTAAAGACTACTTGTGGCTGATGTGATCCAAGTATGTCTATGATGTATCCGTGGCTATGGTGATCTGGATGTGGTCCATTTAACCCGACAGTTGTGTAAGCACGGGTAAAGTAGGGCTTCATTGGCAATTATGTAGATGACGTATGGTTGTATTTATGTATGTTGTGTGGTCGTTATAGATTATAGCTTATGTACCCGATGGATGAGTGATCAGGGTACGGCTTGAATTAACTTGATGGCCTGAGTGAGCTCGAGTAACTCGATTGGCAATGTGACCCCGAGTATGGTAAAGTATTGTGGAACTGATAAGACTTCTTGTAGACTAAATGATGTCTTGAGATAGGTGATCTAAGAACTCTAGCTAGTGTAGGCTAGATTACAACTTATAGATACTAAAGCCTTATCTATTCTCTCTAAACTATATTTATCACGTATGCTTATTTTGTGATAATCACAAATTGTGATAGAGTAGAAATGTACCACTGAGCTTTGTAAGCTCAGCATTCGGAATCGTTGTTTTCGTTCGTAGGTTAGTAGGTGGATTGTAGCCGAGGAGCACATCAAGAAAGGATTTCCCAGTACCGCGTTCGCTTCAGAGTACAATACTTGTTATTTTAGCTTGGGCTAATGTATTAATAAAACCTTACCACTGTTGAGTTTGTAACTCTATTTGAAATGTTATTTTGGTATTCGGTGTTTTAAACTTGGAGCTCATGTTTTGTAAGCTTATTTTAAATGTTTATTTAATCACATGGATTTATGGATGATTTAATATTTGAAAATGGCTAAACTTATCGCTTTAAATGAAAATTTTGATGACCCGAATGTAGTACTTCGGATCCGGATTGGAGTGTTACACGACCAAGCACACCGATGAAAATGAAAAGAAAAATATATATTTTTCATCCTTCCATTTTTCCATCACTTCATTTTTTCATATTTTCAATTTTCTTGCCTCTCTACGAAGTAAAACCTTAGTAAAAAAATAGATTTAAACCTCAAAAATAACATTATTGTAAGGGATAATTAATAACTCTAAATATAAACGATAAAACGTACTTGTAACATAAAAAATAAAAATAAAAAGATTTAAACTTACATGTTTTAATTTTGTATCTGCAATTTATAATAACTTTTGTGTTATTAATGTTATGTCTTAATTCAGATTACTAACATCATTAAATGTATGTTTGGAGAGCAACCGAATTACTGAATTTGGTACAGTTGTTTGTAGTTGCACATGTTTTTATCACTATTGTAATTGATTTTCATTGAATCGACTGTAACGGGCACACCTTAATTACATTATTTATTTCTTAGAAGTAAAAAAGTTGAATACATACATGCGCAATTAATGATTATGATTTTTTGGAGAGAAAAAAATAAGAGTGTTTAATCTCATTCATCCAATGGTTATGGATTAGTGTAAAACTAAATGAGTTTTACATCATGTAACTTGATCCTAACCCACTCTGTTTTTTATCTCCTTTAAAATCTCCTTATTTTTAACTTTTAATCTCATTCATTCATTATATTCATCCAATGGTCATAGATTAGTGTAAAACTAAATGAGTTCTACATCATGTATCTTGATCCTAATCCATATAGGGATGGATTAGTCTCATCCATCCATTTCACATATCTAATGGTCATGAATTAGTATAAAACTAGTTGAGTTTTACATAGTGTAAGTGGATCCTAACCCTATATATTATTCCATACACAGTCGGTGGAAACAAAAAGTTTCTACAAGTGCCTTAATTTTAAGGTTTAGGGATGGATTTTAGGCTAGAGATTAGGAGTTTAGGCTTAGTGGTTTAGAATTTATGGGTTGTATTTAGAATTTAGGGTTGATATTATAATTTAGGGTTTATAGGTTAAAACCTAAATCTCTAACCATATTACCCTAAACTCTAAACCATGACATCCAAATCCTAAATTCTAACCATAACCCCTAAATTATAAACCCTTAAACCTAAATCAATAGCATCTAAACCCTAAATTTTAACTCTAAATACTAAAAGTAAGGCGCTTGTGAAAACTTTTTATTTCCACCGTATATGTATTTAATATTAATCCATATATATATATATATATATAATTCATTTTCTAATAGATTATTAAATTGTGTGTATGGATATATATATATATGTAAAAAATTCTATGGGCCTACATATTTTTTTGTTTAACCACTGATATTTAACTCATTAACTGACTGGTTCTTATTAGGTACCGCAAAGACACATTATGAAGACGGCCCTCTCAACTCAATTTTCTTCATTTACAACGCCAAAATTTAAACCCCCAACCATGTTTAAGGGACCTATCGTCTCATTCCGCAAGACCAACTGGTTGTTGGTTCCTTATTTAAAAATTAAAATGTAAATGGTAAAATTTTGATATGCATGTTGTGTAAAATTTATTTTACACAAGCCTGCATATCTATACTATAAAACAAAAATCTTAAATTCCAAACCTTAAACCTTGAAAACTAAATGTTACACTCTAAACTCTATACACTAAATTCTAAACCCAAAAACCTAAAACCATATATTTTAAACTAAACTCATAACCCCTAAAACTAAAATGCTTGCGTAAACTACACAACCTCTATTTCAAAGTTTTTTTTCAAATATAAATAATCCTAAAATATGAATTTTATACATTAAATTCTAATTATATCCTCACAAAATCTAAACTTTAAAAACTAAACTCATAAACACTAACCTTCAATAAATCTCTAATTCAAATTCAAAAAGAATTGTGTATTTAAAAAAATTACACATGCATATTAAATATTTGCTTTAATGTCTTTTTTTTTTGCCCACTTTCACCCTAATGTTTCATTTTAGGACAAAAATTATTAAAATATAATTGATTTATTAGAATTAGAATTAAACTATAAAATTAAATTATAAAGTTTGACGAACCCAACAAGTGTCATAGTAAAAAAATAAATAATATTTATCTTAAAATATATAAATTTAAATTATTTTATCTGCGTCTTGTCAAAAAATTAAAAATATGTATAAACATCGAAAAAAAATTTGAAGTCTAACAATAAAAAATGAAATAAACTATATTAGATTTTTTAATAAAATTAAAATACTCATATTATAAAATAAACTAAATTAAATTGAAAAAAGTTCACCATAATTTTTTATTATATTATATATGAATTTTCTGGTCTTCACGCAATGCCAAGCACACTTTTCTGACTTTTATTTCTTCTTCTAAAAGATTGGAAAAGCATTAATTTAACAATTCCTATTCTTCAAAGTAAGTAAAGAAAAGAAACAGAGCAAAGCTCATTTTGACAGTAAATTATGGGATTCGGACATTACGACATTGTTAAAAAACAAAAACCTCTCAAATTACTATAACATTACAATTCCTGGATCTACCAGCAATGAATCCCTCTGTTTTTTCAATCTCTTTCATGACGTTGTTAAAATGAAGAAAATCAAAAGCATTGAGAATTAAGAGAAAAGAAATACAAAAAAAAAAACAATGATTATGTGCTTAAATGGACCATTTCCAGATCTTGATCCTTAGATCAACCTTACACTTCGAACCCGAAACGTCGGCCACCGCCGGCGACTTACCTTTCGGCACAGCCCCTTTGATCCCATCACACGTGACCCGAATCCCCACATTTTTGCTCTTCAATCCATCCGTTTTCACCCGAACCCGAGTGTCCATCTCAATTTTCAAAGGCAACCCGTTCTTCCTCTTCAGATCGGATCTCATCTTGTTGACGGTGTCGGCGTCTGGATCGCTCGACGCCGTTATTATAACTCCCTTGAAACTCGTCTCGTTCTTGCTGTTACTGACGAAAGCCGGCAGTGTTCCGTTCCCTACGAAGACGTCGCCGGTGCTTGTTACGCATGAAATGGCGAACGGGTCGTAGGTGAACGAGAGGTAGGAGTTCGGGTTTTTGGAGAAAAGGGTTATGTTAAAAAGGGTTGAGAGATGGGAGGCGGAGGAGTCAGCGGTGGTCGTTAAGTTCAGGCGGTTGATACGGAGGGAAGCAAGGGTGAAAGAAGGGCGGTAAAGCACGTAAACGATACTCCCGGCTATGGCGGCCAAAAGGGCGAGGATTAGGATTACGAGGATGGTCCAGAAGCAGCAACAGTAGTTTCGCCGGGGACGGTGGTGGTGACGTCGGTTGTAGGGTTGACGGTACGGTGGGCGAGAAGTGGGGTTGTAAAGATGTGGTTTCGTGGTGCCACCGTTGGTAGCGGCTGCAGCAGCTCCGCCAGTGTCGCCGTTTGCGGCGGGTTTAGAGTTGGGGGAGACTCTGACTGACATTGTTTGAAGAACAAAATTGTAAGAAAACGGGGAGTCAAAGAGATAGATTTGTAATGAAAGAGAATGTGAATTTGACGAATGACATGATGAGTCAAATATATTTAATAATTTTTTTACTTAAAAGAAGATGTTGCCACCTCATCAGATTAGGAATCTTTTATCATAACTCTCTCTATAATATATAATTAAATTATTTAATTCAGATAGATACTTTAAAGATTAATTATATAAGAAATTATTTTAATTTAATTTGTTTTATTTAAAACGTCAAATTTTGAACTGCTAACCCCAATTAAGAAATATAATATCTTATCTTACTGTCGTTTAATAATTACATGTATTATGCTTTTTAATTCATTAGAAAATGAATTCGTTGAGTGATCTCAGTGATAAAAGATGATATATTTTATCTCGGTGACCTGAGTTTAAGCACCATATGTCAATGTGTGCGCGTCATTAAAGATTAAAAAATTAAACAAATATTATTATGTAACCACATCAGCATATTTAAAAAAAGCATTAGGAAATATAATATATAGACTCATGTTAATCCATTATATAATTTGATATGATTTGTTTGTATTAAAATACAAACATGAAGAATTAAATTGAAAAAAATTCTTGTCAAAAACAAAATTCGAAGGTACACAAATATTTTAGAGGGGATGAAGAGCATGTGGTTCAAAATTAGTAAAAATGGTCTTAAAATAAAAAAGTAATCGAAGAAACAAGAAATTCTGGAACCAAATTTAAAAAATGCAAATTACTTAGCTAAAGACAAAAAACAATGTGGTTTTAGTATTCAGTTTTTCGATTGTTCAAACTTTTAAAATTGAAAATCATCTTGAACTTCAAATCCGAACCATTATTTTGAGTTGACTCGAATAACTCACAATAAAAATCGATTTTTCAAACCAAATCAAGTTTTACTCAGCCTACTTTCAACTTCTTTCACAGTAGTTCTCATGGCGTATGCACAACCAAGTAAAATAACCACCATCGATTTTTTTCGTCATATAGACATGATGTTGTGAATGAAGTATATTGGATTGAAAGAGTCCCTTCCAAAATAAATTTTTGCGATATCTTTTTCGAATTAACCAACTAATGAATTAAACATTGATATCTATATAAAAAACAATAATAGATATAACCTTAAAAAGGAGTTGATTGGATGGGATATTTATATAATTTAACATGATTTATTTTTAATAAAATATAAAGTTGAGAGTTTAAATTAAAAAAATATTGTCAAAAATAAGAATTGAAGCTGCGTAAGTATCCTAAAATGGTTGAAGAACATGTGGTTTAAATTTGGTCATAATAGACTTGAAATCAATGAGGAATTGAAAAAACAATAAAATCAAGGACTAAATCACAAAACAATCAAAATACATAGTTAAAGACAAAAAACGACGTACTTTTAATATTTAATTTCTCGGCTATTCAAACTTTTAAAATTGAAACTCGTCTTGAATTTAAAACTCGGACCATTAACTTAAGTTGACTTGAATAACTCAAAATTAAAAAAAATTATTTTTTTTCAAATCGAAACAAGTTTTGCTTAGCCTACTCTCAATTGCTTTCACAATAGTTCTCATGACGATTGTAGTTCACAATAGTTCTCATGTCATTTTGAATGAAGTAAATTGAGTTGAAAAAGTCGTTTTATCAATAAACTTCTACGATATTTGCTATGGACTAATTAACTAATAGATTAGATGTCGGTATTGATAAAACAAAACAAAACTAAGGCCATGTTTGGTAAACAGAGGTTTGACCGATCAAATCCGCTAATTTGAATGTTTGGTGAATTGCGGATTGAAATAGAGGTTTGGGGTGAAACCTCTAATTTTGAAAAGGCTGATAATATGAGCTTTTTAAAATTAGAGGTTTTGATGTAAGAGTTATAAAGACCTTTTTACCCTTAACAATTATAAAAAATTCCAAATAACCTAATTAACCTTTTTTAATTTAATTTTTCACCCTCACATATTTACATTGTGACATTTGTAAACTAATACTTTTTGTTTTGGCAAAATGTCAAAAGTAGCCCCCAACGTTTGACCTTTTGGTCACTTTAGTCTCTATTCTTTTTTTGGTCCAAACAACCATCTAACGTTTCATTTTTGTTCAAATTTCACCATCGTTAGATGGAAACCGTTAGTCAACTAACGGTCAACGCCTGAGGCTAACGTGGCACGTTTACATGGCATAGGGAGATGACGTGGCGCTTTGTTGACGTGGCGTAGCATTTTTTTAAAAAATAATTATTTTATATTAATTTCTAACCAAGCAGACGATACCACATGGCACCATCATATGATGATACATGGCATCATCTGAGAAAGAAGCAAAATTCAATAAATGTGCTTGGGGGATTCAAACTTGGGTCAATTCGTTGAATGACTCAACACACAACCACCAAACCAACCGACTATGTTGTTATTTTTCCACCACTTATTTTATTTATTTATTATTTTATTTGTTTGAAAGTGAATAAATATTTCATTAAAATATTCACAATATATCATAAACCCTAAACCCTAAAAACTAAACATAAACCTAAAATCCTAAACCCTAAACCCTAAAACTCAAAACACTAAAACCTAAATACATAAACCTAAAACCCTAAAACCAAAACCTTAAACATGTAAAACCCTAAACCTCTAAACCTCTAAACCCTAACCCAAAAACCCAAAAACCAAAAACATAAATGCATAAAACACTAAATCCTAAACCTTAAACCCAAAACTCAAAATCATAAACACCTAAACCCTAAACCTAAAATCCTAAACCCTAAACACATAAAACCCTAAACCCTAAAATCAAAAACAATAAAACCTTAAAATCTAAAATCTAAAATCTAAAACCCTGAACCATAAACCTAATATTCTAAACTAAATTTAGGGTTTAGGATTTAAGATTTAATGCTTATGGTTTTAGGGTTTATGATTTGAGGTTTAGGGTTTATGTGTTTAAGCTTTTGATTTTAGGGTTTAGGGTTTTACGTGTTTAGGGTTTTATTTTTAAGGGTTTGGGTTTATAGGTTTAGGTTTTTAGTGTTTTGATTTTTAGGGTTTAGGGTTTAGTTTTTAGGGTTTATGATATATTAGTGAATATTTTAATAAATATTTCTTCACTTTCAAACAAATAAAGTAATAAATAAATAAAATAAGTTGTTGGAAAAACAATAATATAGTATGTTAGCTTGGTGGTTGTGTGTTAAGTCATTCAACTAATTAACCTAGGTTCAAATCCCCCCAAGCATTTCTATTGAATTTTGCTTCTTTGTTATGCCTTAGAACCAATCAGCCATGTGGCTCTGATGATGCCATGTGTCATCTTATGATGGTTCCATGTGGCATCGTCTGATTGGTTAAAAATTAATATAAAAATAATTACTTTTTTTTAAAAATCACTACTCCACGTCAGTAAAGTGACATGTCATCTCCCCATGCCATGCAAACATGTCACGTCAGCCTCAAACGTTGACCGTTAGTTGACCAATGGTTTCCATCTAACGAGAGTGAAATTTGAACAAAAATGAAACGTTAGGTGGTTGTTCGGACCAAAAAAAGAATAGGGACTAAAGTGATCAAAATGTCAAACGTTGGGGGCTACTTTTGACCTTTTGCCTTTTGTTTTTTTTATTCTCATACATTTATATTTGTATTTAAATTTAATAATTAATTAAATTATATTAAAAAACATTATATAAATAATAAATTAATATATAGATCCTTCAAATATGCTTACTAATGTTATATTAAAAAAATATTTTCACAATCTAATTAATATTAATAGATATAAAATATTGATAACTAATAAACTATCCAAACAAGTATCGAATATAATCATGTCCTTATATATCATTTTGCTTGTTTAAACAATCAAACAACTATCAGCTATTAGTTAATTTTACCAAATACTTTTATACAATCAGCTAGTCAAATCAACTAATGCAATCAACTATCAGTTAATGTAATCTGCTATCAACTATAACTATTTGCTAACTGTTAAACAAGGTCTAAATAGAACCTTAAAAAGGAATAGAGCGGAATATAATATAAAACAACAATTAGTAGCTAAATAATGCAAATTGTCCTGTTGTATTAACTTAAAACCAAAGTTTAATTCCTGGATAAGTTTACCACGTGCGACGAACACCGCTGAACACCACTAACGCTGAACACCACTGAATATCATTAAATTAATTAATAAATATTAAAAATCTGAATAACTCGAATTATAATTAAAATTATTTTAAAAGAAAAATAGAAATTAAATTTAAAATTTTTATATTTTTTATAGTATTTTTAATTGATATGTTAGAATAAAATATCCAAAAAATTTAATATCATAAACCCAATCCCTTTATTTTCCTTCTGTCGCCGCCGCCGTTACTACCACCACCGTTGTCGTTGACCATTGTTTGCCGGCGATTTTGCACGGTGACCCTTTGTCTGCGTCATCCAACTAAAACCATCGTCGATTGGTTTGTTTTTGCAGCCCTATCGCGCGCGCCTCTTTTTCGATTTCAGCCGCGCGCTGCCGAGATCCGGTCGACTTGTCTCGCAGCCGTTCATCTGCAGCTGGTTTTAGTCTTGACACTATATCCGAACTCCAACAATTTACAGATCGATTTGGTGCTCATCGCTTAAAGTAAGAACTCTAGAAATCCTTTTCAATGAAATCCTGTCTCTTTATGTCTATATGCCTCTCTAGTATGCCATATTTCACGTTAGCTAGGGTGCCTATGGTTTATTGTGTCTTAGGGTGAAACCCCATCTTCATGCTGCTCTATGTCTCTTAGGAGGCGTTTGCTTCACGTTCCGGGTAAATTAAAATGCATTATGTTTTTCATTCTTGACCTTGACCACGCGTCTAGTTAATTCATTAATCATCATTTGCAAGCTCAATTGTCAATCCTCTTGGTCTCATAATCTCTAAACTTCTTATTGAGTATAATTATGCTTATCTCATTCTTCCTTGTATTATTATATCACTTGGTTTAGTTAATCCATTAATCATCATTTGCAAGCTCAATTGCAAGCTCCAATTTTCTTTCACTTAGTTTTCACCCTTGGTGCTTGTTAGTAGGCACTGGTTTTGCTTATAGTTAGTGGTTGTGTTCATTTCGTTGGAGGGTCATTATAGATTCAATTTTTGGTGTTACTTTTGGTATGAACGATTTAGTCTGTAGAATATTGATTGTTTTTGTTTCACATAAAAAGCCTAACGTAGTTTGAAATGTATTGAAGTTTTAACAATTAGATGATAGAAAATTGTCTAGAGTCTACTACACTTCGTTGTAAAATACATTTTAACCCATTTTCTATAATTCTTGCAAATAAACTCCCTGTATATTTTTTCCATGAATTTGCCATGCTATGTTCGGATGGAGGCCATATGTTATAATTCGAATGAAATAATTGTTATGTTAAGATCTAATAATCTTTATTATGCTGAAATCGAATGGAAAATTACTATGTTTTAATTGAATGGAACTATATACACAATGATTCGGATGGAAGCCTTATGTTAGAATTTGAATGAGATTTACATTAATTAAAGTACTGAGCTGTATATTTTATCCGTCTTTCCAGATGTCGTACTCTAGGAGGTCAAGCTATTCACGTTCTTCTTCCCCGTACAAGAGATACAGTAGGTCCGTGTCAAGGTCTAAGAGTCGTTCAAGGTATGATTTTTTCCCCAGTTTTGCCTTCGGCTTTTAGTTTTTTGTTCTCCCCGCTCAAATTTGACATGTGTTTTCCTTGATTGGTTTTTTGAATTGTAGGAGTGCCGAAAGTGATGTTGATAACCCCGAGAACAGTTTGTATGTGACTGGCTTGTCACCTCGAGTCACCAAGAGAGAGTTGGAGAAGCATTTGGCAAGTGAAGGAGATGTATGGATGAGTACAACTGTCCTTATGTGTAATATTAATTTGTGTTTTTCCAACTTTATGAATTTTTGTTTTACCAAAATGGAAAAGCTATTTACAATGAGAATATTGATATAATATTTATACAGGTGATTGATGTTCATCTTGTGGTTGATTTACAGACAAGGGAGTCTCGTGGGTTTTGGTTTGTTACAATGGCCACCAACAAAAGAGCTGATCGTTGCATTAAGTATTTGGACCGTTCTGTTCTTGAAGGGCGTGTCATTATGGTGGAAAAGGTAAAAAAAAATCAGAATTCAGTTTCTTCTCGGTTATTGCGTGCTTTGATAGTTATCCTTGTTTGCTCTGTAAAAATTGCATAAGATTATGGATGGTCAGTTTTCTTAGAGATTTGAATGTTGTTTGCTTCTTTCCACTTGAAGTTTTTGTGGCAGCAGGTTAGCTGTGTGTAACAGCTCTTCAACACAGACTTACAACTAACCAAACAATTCAAACGCAACAACAAGAATCAGTTTAAAATTCCGTACTTATTCCAGGAAAGATATGTGTTATTGCACTTTTTATTCATGGCCAGTTCGGTAATTTGAGAATCACATGTTTCGATTTTTTTTTATGCAGGCCAGGAGGCGGAGGGGGAGAACACCTACCCCGGGAAGGTACTTGGGTCGAGAACTATTCGTGGTACACGATTCCTCTATTAGTTTTGTAATTGTTGATATTTTCTTCATCTTCAAGCCAACTAGATAATGTGTTATAATTTTATTCTCTGCATAGAGTGCGTCATCGATCACCAAGCTACTCCTCAATGAACTAGAGTCCATCATCTTGTTATTCATCTCATAGGAGTAGGAGCCGATCTTACTCCCCTCAATACAATTCCTATTCACAGTCTCGCTCGTGAAATATTAGATCACCTGATGACCACTACAATAGAAGAATTTATCGTTACCGTTCCTACACTCTTGAAGATCGGTACTATAGAAGGCGTGATCGGTCCTGCACACCAGATGGTCGATACTACCGTAGACGGGACCGTTCCTACTCTCCTCATGATAGATACTACCGAAGGCGTGATCGGTCCTGCACACCAGATGGTCGATACTACCGTAGACGGACCGTTCCTACTCTCCTCATGATAGATATTACCGAAGGCGTGATAGGTCCTACTCTACAGATGATCGTTACTATCGTGGCCGGGATTGTTCCTACTCACCTGATGGTTGCTACTATAGAAGGCATGATCGTTCCTACTCACCACAAGACTCTAGGTATGATTCCCCAGATGATCGGTGTTATAGATATAAAAGAGATCGTTCTGTTTCTCGAAGTCCTACACCATCACGGTTGAGAAGAGCTTCAAGGAGAATCAACTCATACAGTGTCAGCCCCAAGCGGACTAGTTCAAGGAGGAGTTATTCACGCAGCACTTCTCATGTAGGGAGGAGGTCGAGGAGTTGCTCGCAAAGTATTTTTCCACTGTCTAGGAAAGGTCCGAGGACTCCGAGGCGGGAAGGCTCTAATGATAGCTACTCTAGAAGTTCAAGTGCAAGTCCAAGTCCGGGTTTGAGATCTTCTTCAAGATCTAGTCCATCTTGAAGGAGGGTAGGGGATTTGGATGCTGCTTTAGTTGCCCGGCTGAACTTTATATATATATAATGAATGCACTACATACTATTAGTTTCAAGGGAACTCGACCTTTGACTTTTAAAGCTATTTTTGTATCAGTTAATGGAACTACCTTGCCTTCTATTCATTTTTATCCGTTTAAGACATACTTTTAAGTTCCATGATTAAGTTGGGGAAAGTTACCTTGTTGAGAGATTAATCTGGACCAACAAATGTATTAAAATGATCAAATAGTAACTATGCTACTCAAAACTAACTAAAACGTTCAACTGCATGTGAAGCAATTTCTCTTTTCAATTAAGATTGCGTTAGACTTTGGACTCTTAAAATGTAACAACGGATTTAAAACTATGTCAGCTCAGTTTAATGATATTGTTACTATTTTTGTCGAGTTAATATAATAAGAATTAAAACAATATTTGAGACAATTTAGTAAAAACTCCAAATTTTAGGTTTGAAAGGTGCGATCAAAATGATAAAATTAGGGGTAAAAAAATTCTTTGGTAAAATACATATTTAATCACTCAATTTTTATTGTGTTTATATTTTAATTATGGAAACGAGAGATGGTCACTTATGTTTAGTAAGTGTATACTGTTACTCAATAATTTTAAAAAATAATGTTGCGGTCACTTACGTTTTCGTTTTTAAAATATTTGTCACGATTTGATTAAGTTTGCCAATTGCTTGAATCGAATACTAATATGCATGAACCCTTCTTACTCAAGAGCTCGAGCTACTAAAGAATAATTGAATCAAATTTGAGCTTTTTTCAATCTGAACTCAAATAAGTTATCAAGAACAAGTAATCCAGGCAGGATCTAAAACTTCAGACTATATATCAAATGCAAAGGAGATAAATATAGAACATTTTCCAGCCAAAGCATATATATATAACATATTTTTTGTCTGAATATTTTCCAGGAGTCCAAGGATTGACTCTTGCTTACTAAAATTAAAATTTTAACACTAGTAAAACACACAACTTAATGAAATGGAGACTTCTCGCTTATTTTCGTTTTGCTAAACACAAATGATTTTGGAAATAAAATCCTATTATTCATTCTCCTTGTATGCTTTCACTATCATGAAAACCAGAACCTGATTGCTGACAGAGACTGGTAGCAACTACACGCGGCACTCCTGGATGTTCCAGATTTCCTTAGCATACTGAGCTATACTCCGATCACTGCTGAACTTGCCGCTCCCAGCTATGCTTAGTATAATATCTTTAGCCACCTCTTTCGATCCCTGAAGTATCAATATATGAAATATATCATCTCGTTTATGTACCTCAAAAAATTCAGCTTTCAAAAGAAAAGGTTCAAGACTTACTTGTAAGCTTCATCTACTCTGGCTAGAGCATCCAAGTAATATGGGAAATCATGACCAACAAGGAAATAATCTCCTCGACCGTAACCCGAGTTACCCTCTAGAGAGTCTACAAGTGGATTGTAGTCATAACTTCCAAATGCTCCACTTCTTATGTATTGCTTGGCCTCTTCAAACTGAGGATCGGGTTTGAACTATTTGATAAGTTGGAAATAGTATTACACAAGGGTAATAGATGCAAATAGTTGCTCAAAATTGGAAGTTTTCGCTTTGCATAATTAACAAGACTAGCCACATCGATTTCAGGCAAAATAGTAAGTCATTGAAGCCCTAAATTCAGTTGAACCTGGAAAGACGGGAAGGTATACTAGTGTATCATGCAAAAGTTTACTTACTACAAAATATAAGCAAAGTGTGTAAATTAATAAATCTCATTCGAATTATAACATATGGCCTCCATCCGAATCATTATGTATATAGTTCCATTCAATTAAAACATAGTAATTTTCCATTCGGTTTCAACATAACAAAGATTATTAGATCTTAACCTAACAATTTTTTCATTCAAATTATAACATATGGCCTCCATCCGAACATAGCATGGCAAATTCATGGAAAAAATATAGAGGGAGTTTATTTGCAAGAACCAGAGAAAATGGGTTAAAAATGTATTTTACAATGAAGTGCAGTAGACTCTAGATAATTTTCTATCATCCAATTGTTAAAACTTCAATACATTCCAAACTACCTCAGGCTTTTCATGTGAAACAGAAACAATCAATATTATACAGACTAAATCGTTCATAACAAAAGTAACACCAAGAATTAAATCTACAATGACCCTCCAACGAAATGGACACAACCACTAACTGTAAGCAAAACCAATGCCTACTAACAAGCACCAAGGGTGAAAACTAAGTGAAAGAAAACTGGAGCTTGCAAATGATGATTAATGGATTAACTAAACCAAGTGATATAATAATACAAGGATGAATGAGATAAGCATAATTATACTCCATAAGAAGTTTAGAGATTATGAGACCAAGAGGATTGACAATTGAGCTTGCAAATGATGATTAATGAATTAACTAGACGGGTGGTCAAGGTTAAAGTTAAAAAACATAATGCATTTTAACTTACCAGGAACGTGAAGCAAATGCCTCCTAAGAGACATAGAGCAGCATGAAGATGGGGTTTCACCCTAAGACACAATAAACCATAGGCACCCTAACTAACGTGAAATATGACATACTAGGGAGGCATATAGACATAAAGAGACAGGATTTCATTGAAAAGGATTTCTAGAGTTCTTACTTCAAGCGATGAGCACCAAATCGATCTGCAAATTGTTGGAGTTCGGATACAGTGTCAAGACTAAAACTAGCTGCAGATGAACGGCAGCGAGGAAAGTCGACCGGATCTCGACAGAGCGAGGCTAAAATCAAAAAAGAGACGCGCGCGATAGGGCTGGAGAAACAAACCGATCGGCGAAGGGTTTAGTTGAACGGCGCAGGCAAAGGGTCACTGTGCGAGATCACCGACAAACAATGGTCAACGATGACGGTGGTAGTAATAATGGCGGCGGCGGAAGAAGAAAATAAAGGAATTAGGTTTATTAGGGTTTATGATATTAAATTTTTATTTAGATATTTGATTGTAACATATCAATTAAAAATATTATAAAAAAATATAAAAATTTTATTAAATTAATTTTTATTTTTTTTAAAAAAATTTAATTATAATTTAATTCTTTCAAATTTTTTATGTTTATTAATTAATTTAATAGTGTTTAGCGGTGTTCAACGTTAGTTGTAAAATTTTTCTTAATTACCGCCTCATTAATAAATAACGCTGGTTTCTAGATAAGAGAATCTTTATATAAATCTATTTAAAAGGTTATCCAGCTATGATTATGATATAAAATAAGGATTTGCATTTAGAGAAATGATTAATTTTGTACTTTATATAAGTTTCCTTTCATGCTTGACTTAGTGCATTCTTCTGCATTATTGTTGGGTTGTATAAGTATTAATATAACGATTATATTTTGATACACAAGCTGTGTAAAAAAATATACAATTTTTTTGAAGTTAAAATTTAAAATCCTAAACCTTAAACATAAACCCTAAACTCTAAACTTTAAACATAAATCCTTACTTCTAAACAGTACAATTTAAATCCCTAAAGCCTAAAATTAACAAGTTTATATAAATATAAACATAAATTTATCCCTCCATTATTTTAGTGAGTTTTTGTTTTGGCCATCTAATTATGAAAATAATATAAAACAGTTTTTTTTGTCGTCCACATTAAATGACTTACGGAAAGATGATATGCACGCACATACGCACGCACACACGTATATGCGCGCACACATAATTTTTCAATTTTTTTAGGTGTGAACTAACACTCAAAAAAATTTAACCCTATATAGGATTCTCTTACACTATGTAAAACTTGAAAGTTTTATATTTTTTGGATCGTTGGATGAAGGTAAATGGATGTATGAGATTAACAATGGATGTATGAGATTAACAGTAGAAAGTGTGAAGATTGTCACTTGAAAAAAAATAAAGAAATAATCTTAGCCATTTATTACCATCATCCAACGGTCCAAAAAAGGTATGAAAGTAAGATTTTACACAATGTAAGTGGATCCTATGGGATAGGATGCTCTCACACTATGTAAAACTTAGAAGTTTTACACCTTTTTCTAGACCGTTAAATAAAGGTAAATGGATGGATGTGATTAACAATAGAAAATGGGAAGATTATCACTTGGAAAAAAAGATAAGAAAATAATCTTAGCCATTTATTACCATCATCCAACGGTCCAGAAAATGTGTGAAAATAATTGAGTTTTACACAATGTAAGTGGATCATATATATATATGGATAAGATCCACTTACACTGAATGTAAAACTCTTAGTTTTACACATATTTGGATTGTTGGATGAAGAAAATGGATGGTTGAGATGAACTCCTTAATTTTTTTCCAAGTTATATATATATATATATATGATACAGTTATACAGTGTAAGAGTTTTTAATTTTTACACGTTTTATGGATCGTTGGATGAGTGAAAAGATAGCTGAGATTATCAATGGTTATGTGAAGATTATCATTTATAAAAAATTAAGGAATTCATCTCAGCCATCCATTTCACTCATCCAACGAATCCACAAAATGCGTAAAACTATGAGTTTTACATTCTATGTAAGTGGATCTCATCCATATATATATATAGGGATAGGATCCACTTACAAAGAATGTAAAACTCATTGTTTTTTGGATCGTTGGATGAGTGAAATAGATGGCTGAGATTAACTCCTTACTTTTTTTTCTAGTGATAATCTTCACATAACCCACTGTTAATCTCAGTCATCCATTCTATCCATCCAACGATCTAAAAAATATGTAAAAGTTAAAAACTCTTATATTGTGTAACTGAATCTTATCCCCTCTCTCTATATATATTATATATAAGGTTAGGATTCATTTATACAAAGTAAACTTAATTACTTTTACTCTGGCCGCTCAAATTTTTTAAATTTAATTGACCCCAAAGACAAAATTCCTAGCTTTTCCCATACTTAGAAAACGTGTTTTCAAGAAAAATATAAATATCTTATTGTTTTAATTGGAATAGTTACGATGTTAACTGCATGAACTAACTAATGAAATTATAAATGTATATGAATAAATAATGTCAAATTAAAGTACATAGACTAAATTCTAAATTTGAACATAATAGAGAAACTAAGATCACAATTTGACCTAAAACAATGATATTGACAGAAACCATAACCAAATAAATGAAACTTATTTGATACACCGACTGTATAAAATTTAAATTGTATGATCTTACATATTTTAGTCCTAAACATTGAACCACAAATCTTAATTTTTAAACACAATTCCTACAAACTAAAATTCTAAACTTAAATAAGACCGACAACATTGAAATAGACAATGTTTAAATAGTCTAAATGTTACACAGCGTGTGCCAAACAAATTTTCATAAATAAATAGGTAAAAAAGATAAAAGTTATATTTTGACACACAACTGCAAAACCCTTCCTATTTAAATTATAAACTATAAACTCTAAATTCTTAACTCTAACCATAAGCTCTAACTCGTAACTTCTAAGAGCTCCACTTGTTGTAGGACGCCTTGTTTCATAAGCCTGAAATCATAAACTCTAAATACTAAATTCTAAATCTAAACATAAAAAATATAAACCTTAAATCCTAAAATAAACATACAAAGTTTAAATCAATAGATTTATATAAACTAAAATTTATATAATATTTGTATCAAAATATTTTTCAAAAAGATAAAATGAAAAGTAGAGCAGATAGGAATAGAAATCATTTACCTCTTTTTTGGTGCCTCTATTTATGCTCATACTAAAAATAGGTTTAGGGTTAATGTTTATAGTTGGGATTTAGAAAATTAGAGGTAAGACGTATATTTAGAGTCAGATCTTAGAATTCATTTTTTTTAATGTTGAAACATAAAAAGGATAAAAAAAATTTGTTCGATTAGGTAGACAAAAGGGCATAAATTTCCACAAATCTTGACATTAAACATGCCATCAAAACCTTTAAAGTGGGGCAATCAGATATCAGCAAGCAAAGCATCTTTCAATAAGCATAGGGCGGATGCACCCTTGTGCATGGTGGTCAAGTAACCTACCTTTAAAAGATGCTAAATTACATCGGTAGTCATTGAATTTTTAAAATATTTTTAATTTGGTCATAGAATCAAAAAAATTTCATTATAACCAATAAATGTTTAATTTACTTTCAATTTGGTCACTGCCGTTAATCTCATTAAGAAATGATAACGTGACACGTTAAAGTTTTATTCTCAAAAGAACCCTAATTTTTCAAATTTACAGCTATTGTCAAGGTCAAAATTTTGATTAATGGAACGATAGTCGATCAATCCCAACGGTGGAAAAAAATTGTTTTGCCAAAAGTTTAACATAGTTTAGTTTCAAGTTGATTTGGTGATTAACATTGGTGAATCGAAACTAAAAATAACTTTTTTGATATGATATTGTTAAACATCAGATCAATTTGAAACTAAATTATATTGACCTTATGATCAAACGAATCTTTCTCACCGTTGAGATTGATCAGCAACGTCCTGCTCATCGGATTTTGGCCATAGTGGCAGTTGCAAATTTGAAAAATTAGGATTCTTTTTAGAAAAAAGATTTTAACATGTCATGTCAGCATTGTTTAAAGGCAGTGGTCATAATGAAATCGAATTAAAAGTTTACTGATTGTAATAAAAGTTTTTCGATTTCATTGACTAAAGTGAAAGCGCTCTAAAAGTTTAGTGACTACTAGTGTAATTTATCCTAAAAATATTTTTTAAAATAAAAAAAATCATCCCTTAAATTATTATTTTTCTGAGCTACTAAACTATTTATGGTCAAATCAAGATATTACATATTTTATCAAATAGATGAAGAATTAAAGAGAGATGAGTTTGTGACTTCAAATTTTTTTGTCTAATAATAATTTAGGTCCTTATAAGTTTAAACATTAGATAAATTACGAATTGCCTATGAATTTCGAGTTTAAATACTTAATAAGTCATTGTGTTTTTCAATTAAATATTTTGGTCCCTCCTAATATTCGATCATGTCTCCGTCCCTAGTCTTTGACTATAAATCATGTTTACATGCACAACAATTACCGCTTATCAATATATTATTACATCAGTGTAACTAATCGGTAAACTACCAAGTTTAAATTTTTAGATCCACTGTGCTAAGGATGATTCAAGCCCTGAACGTCATTCGCATTTAAAGATCCGACCCTTTTACAAGTTACAACCACTTTCATACATTTTTTTCTCTTATAGTTATTATCGAAGAGATCATGGACGAAATCAGGATTAGAGATTAGAGGAGACAGTACGTAAATGATTAAAAGCAAGGATCAAATTAATAATTTATATAATTTTTAACAAAAAATTATACAATCAAAAGAAGAAGAAAAAATTGTTGCGTGGGGGCATGGCAAGTGGACCTTTCCAGTACTTGGCTGAAAATGACAACCGATTAAATCTTCATTATATAATGATGGCCAAATCTCGAAACCACACCATATAAAATTTATCAGTCAAATTTGTATTATTTTGAGGGTGAGAAGAAATTATGTTCACATTTATGCCTACCACTCCCAAAGATTGACCCACCAGGAACTTTAGCCGACACCCAGGCCAATATATGTTGGAATCCAATTCTATCATGTAATAGGAGTAATATTTCCACGGTCTATCTGCGTGGGCATTAATGTGCAATTACTCGACCAAAAAATATCGATTCAATTTGATTTAAATTGTAACTTCATAAATTTAATCCGTTAAAAAAATTCAAAATAAAATTTAAATTATAAAATAAAAACTTAAATAATTTTAATAACTCAAAATTTTTAATAATTAATGGATCAATTTTCAAGTTTAAATTAAATCTCTTAACTTTAAGGGTTTAAATTGTAGAATTTATAATTTAAAGTTAAGGATCTAAGGTTTAAAATTTTAGAACTAAAAATTTCAGCTTTAGATTTTATATCATGCATGATTATAAAAAGTTATTTAAATTGATACTAATTAGTACCATAATATCATAAATATTTATGATTAAATTTAAACAAAAACTGGAAAATCTCAAATTAAATCTCATAAACTCGACTTGAATCAAAAAATTTAAATAAAATTTGTGTTATAAAATAAGATTCAATCTGATTAACTCAAATTTTTTGACTCAACTTTACTCGACCGAACTGTCAATTTTCTGACCAAACAAAATCCGGGAAAACAGAACCGTTCAACCCGAACCTGGCCTATTTCAATTGGACTAACAAGTTAACAATCCAAATTCAACCAACCTGAACTCAAACTTAATATGATTAAAACCAAAAATAATCCAAATCTGTAATAAATAATCCAACCAGCAAATGAGAGATTAAAACCATTAAAAGCCACCACAACATCTTTCCCTGCTAGTTCTGTTGTCAAATAAAGATAAAATCCCTCAGCATTTCCTATAAGCTAACTCCTGCGCGGCCTCACCCAGATTTTTCTCTGCCTGAATGCTCTTAACCCAGTTCGCATTAATGTTAACCCGTTCAAGGCTCTGCTTCAACGTCCTAGCGACCGAAGCCTTTTCTCTGCTTGCAAAGAACTCCTCCACTTCCTTCACTTTCTCAAATGATGCAAACTGCGTACAAGGATAAGTCAAAAGAAAATGAAAATTATACTTAACCAATGTTTACCTAAACTCTTTTGAAGTACTTGTGTTTTAACACTTGAGTTGAACATATTCGAATATGAGTACGAGAATTTGAGCTCTCAGATATAGGGAAGAGTAAATTAAGCATTCAAACAGAAAGCATAATACAGAAGAAAAAAAAACAAATTGAAATTCTATATTACGAAGTTACAAAGAAAGAGGGCAAGGCACCAACCGACGAGACAATTGCATTGACAAAACGTGGTATCAGGAATCCGCCGAAGTTTTTTACTATGAAATCCCAGTTATCCTTCACCATTAGCAGAAAGATTAGATTTAATAGGGGAAGAAAATGGTAATAAAAATAATAGGAGGCTACATGCTAAAGATTTCTGCAGTATCTATTATTACCAAAACATCACCAACATAAGTTACAAGTCCATTATGACTCAAACTAAAACACCCTACCTAAATATGGGTTATGATCCACTTGCACCATAAAACGTTTTTTGGACTGCCATGTAAAACTCAATTAGTTTCACTTTTTTTGGACCATTGGATGAGTATAATAAATGGCTGGGATTTTCCCCTTTTATTTTTTCATAAAAATTTCCTCATCTAACGCTTAGATCTGTTTGGATCCTCTTACACAATATAAAAGTTTACGTTTTTTTAGATCGTTGGCTTAACTGTTTTTAATGGCTGATATTAGAACTTCTAAATCAAGGATAATTCAGTTTTTTTCCTGTAAAAATCTTCTTATTACCTACCGTAACTCTCAGCCATCAATAGTCACTAATCCAATGATCTAAGAAAAGTGTAAAACTTACTAATCCAACAATCCAAAAAAAGTGTAAAACACTTGAGTTTTACACTCTGTCAACGAATACTAACCCTATACATATATATGCACAGACACACACTCTAAATACTATAGTTACCTTGAGCCATGCCCAAGCAACTTCACGACCTTCCTTGCTAACACCCAGTCCATATATAGCATCTTGGCTCCGAACCTTGAACAAAAAGGGGAGGGGGAGGAAATTGTTGTTGAGACCATCAGATTTTATATCTTCTACTTTTTTAATATAAATGATGGCTCTTCAATGAACGGTAAGAATATACCTCAGGAGACAATGAGAATTTCAGAACTTCAAGAACTATAGCCGGATCAGGACAAGATGGCAACGAACCTACAAAATGTAACAAGTGATATAATTTTCAAATTCATCGACTCGTCATGAAAAGGATTTTTCAGTACCTAAAATGCGGATTTTCTCCTGGCTGAGATCAGTCTCTCTATAAACTCTCAAAAGAGACTCAAAACCTGCTCTGTTGGAGGAGGTGACCGACTGCATTACAGCTACATATGCTGCCTGAAACCATAGTTGACAGTTAACAGTTGGGTAAAAATGGGGGACAATAGCCTCAATTAATCCTTCACAATCAAAAGTAGTCAACGACCTTTCTTATGTCAGGAGGGAGGAGTGGTGTGTTTCTGTCGTTCAAAAATGCATCGAATCGTCTACTTGCTTCATCCAGTGTCTCCTTGTGTCCAAGCATAGCAAGTGCAGTCAAAATTTCACCTCTCAACATTGCATCCAAATGACTCTCACCTTGTTTAGCATCCCAACCAAGCTTCCTATAAGATTTAAAAACAGAAAATTTGCATTAGAATAAGACTTGGACTAAAAAAATGGACAATAGTTTCTAGGTTTTAAAAAAGATCTAAGATAACTTACTCGGCAGAATATTGGAAAAGGTTAATAAAAAATTGATTGATGTTGTCCATTAGCTCAGGTTTTGCATCAGCTGCAATTCTCCCAACCTTATATGTTATCTGTGAAAAGCAAGAGCTAGAATCAGGTTTCCAGGAGTATAGTTCAAAGTGATTTTAAGCGTGTGAGATGAGCATTACACTAATCAAGTTGGAAAGCACAATATACTCGTCTTCCTCTCTGTAGGCGGCCATCAAGGTAAGCAAGGAAGTCAAAGGCAGCTGGCGTGCCATACAAAGTGCAAATGAATCATCAAGGATGCCTGTAAAAGGAAGAAGGAACGTTAACTTAGTTCCGTTCAAAAAAAAAAAGAACGTTATCTTAGTTATCTCTTTTACCATTCTAGAACAACATGCAATCTCATGAAAATATTCAAATTACCAAATCTGTCGATTGCAGTCAAGTATTTGTTTTCTATTGCATGGCGGAGTCTAGCGGCAAGTTCCTCATCATATTTCACCCTATAGAACCCAGTCTGATCCACATTAAGCTTTATCCAAGCACTTTTATTGCTGTCAGTAGAGAATTCCTTTGCATCATGAGTTTCCGACTTAGTTTGCAACAAAAAGCTTTTCTTCTTCTCATATGACCCACAACAAAATGTTATTGGGACAATCCACTGCCCATCCCCAGTGCAACCACTAGAGAAGAATTGTGACTGCCATTCATCATATCAATTGTTAGCACCAACTTCAATAACATCAAATAAAACCGGCATAAATGGAAACAGATGATGATGAATGAATTTGAATTGAACAGAAAACCCCATTTTCCCATTCCCAATCCACCCAACATAAATTAATCAAACATGATTAAACCTGCTCAAATTCCAACTTCTGATCCTTGACTTTGACAGAGACAACTGGATACCCCATCTGTTTGGTCCATGTATTCATTAGCTTAGTCACCGGCTCACCAGATCCCTCCTCAAGGGCAGCCCATAAGTCCTCTGTCTTCGCATTTGAGTATGCGTGTTTTCTTATATATGAAGCAAGCGATTTCTAAGAGCAGGAATAGTTCACATCTAAGTAAATCAATTAACCTTTGATTTAAGATATTCAAAGAATAAACATATGCCACCAGAAGCATTTATGACATAAATAAATACAAATTGGCATTCCATCATTTCTTCTCCTCCAGTGTTTTCAGAGAAATACTTGCCAGCAAGAATATCTTAAAACTTGGGACATTCAAAAGATGCAATTTTTCGGTTAAGAAATCACGCTCAAAATAGAATCACAATCATTATGAAACCACCAACTCATACAAGAAGACCAACCTGAAAGCATTCAGCACCTAAATAGCTTTGTAGCATTCGGATAACTGAGGCACCTTTTCTATAACTTATAGCATCAAAGATTTCTTCAATTTCAGCAGCATGATTTATTTCCACCTGCAAAGAAAAGTAGTTTAAATTTAATATATTCCACAAGCAAGCAAGCATACCCCTAGGTCCTAATGTAGAGAAAAATAACTTTATACAATATCCATTTACCTCTATTGGGTGGGATTCTGCAAGGCCGTCCAAACTAAGACCAGCAGTAGTTTCATCAAGAAACTGAGTCCAAATTTTCCATTCTGGAAACAAGCTATCAGTTGCCAAGTAGCTTACCTGAAAATGCATAATCATCATTAACTCAGTTTCTAGCACATGCTGATAAATATTATTATTTTTTTTTTTAGGGGTGGGGGGGACAAAGCTCCTTACCCATGTAGCAAAACCTTCATTCAGCCACAAATGCGTCCACCATTCCATTGTCACAAGATTACCAAACCACTGGTGTGCCAGTTCATGGGCCACCACAGTTGCCACCTACATCAAGGTCGTATTGTCAAACATTTTGTCAGATGCAAGATAAAATAAACTGAGAAGGGTAGCAACATGTTTTATAAATATACCCTCTGCTTATTGGCAGCTGCAGAATGTTGCTCGTCAAAGAGCAATGCTGTCTCACGGTATGTAACTAAACCATAGTTCTCCATCGCCCCGGCAGAAAAATCAGGAATAGCAATCATATCCAATTTGGGTAGAGGATAAGGCACAGCAAAATAGCTGTAGAAGTTAGCTAAATTAATTTGGCACTAAATAAAATAGGGGAATACCAATCAATATGCATGCAATTAAATGAAGATAAAACATACTCTTTGTACAGCCCGAGCGTCCCCACAGCAACTTTTAGAGCAAGTTTCCCTTGATTTGCCTTTCCAACTTGACAGTATACTCGAACTTTAGTCCCTGCCAAAAATACAGGTAAAAAGTTAAATAATAGAAAATGACTGAACCATCAACATAAGAAAATATATCCATAGATTATGATTGTGTTGTCACGAAAAGAAATGAATAACAGAGTTTGAGCATACCATCTGGTGTGTGATCTTCCACATAATCAAACAAACCAATGACAACAGCCACTAAATAAGTAGACATGATTGGTGATTCTTGATAAGAAACAGTTTTCAGAGGCCCATTCACTTTCTCCTCAATGACTGGCATGTTTGAGAGGGCTACTAGCTCAGAAGGTACATCCAAGGTGATCTTAAATGTAGCCTATAATTTCGTTAAAGAAAAAACATAAAGTCAAGACTAAACTTAACAACTAATATACGCAAGCCTTTAGAGAAAAGCTAAACCAATAACCTTGCAAACAGGCTCATCCCAACACGGAAAGCATCGCCTAGCATCAGCTGGCTCAAACTGTGTAACTGCCATATTCTTCTTCTCACCATTGTGCTCGTATATACTGAACGTCAAAATATCATTAATTAGATAAATATTCTAATCTTATTTCTTTCAATCAGAAGTAACTACTCTATAAGCATGAAATGATTACCTTCTATAGAATCCTTTCATTTTGTCATTTAAGGTTCCTTCAAACCCAATAGCCAAAACTCCCAGACCCAGAGGAAGTGTTTCAGCAAAATCTAATACCAAAATTTCATCTTCTTCAACTAAGTCAACTTTTGACGGTTCGAATACCTGTTCAAACATCAGTTATACTCCAATAAATTGTCCAAAATTTAATCAAACAAAACAACATATTATGAATCTTAGTTGGAATCCAAAAACTAAACTAATTATCCAAAAAAAAAAAAAATGCCGAGCTATGCGGTAATTTAATCAAACAAAAGTACATATGATGAATCTTACTTTGAATCCACAAATTAAACTAGGTAGAGCGGAAATATGGAAACGAAGAGCTATGAGGTGACTTAATCAAACAAAAGAACATATTATGCATCTTACTTCGGATCCAAAAATTAAACTGAGTAAAGCGGAAATACAGAAACGAAGAGCTATGAGGTAATTTAATCAAACAAAAGATTATATTATGAACCTTACTTCGAATCTGAAAAATAAAGTAAGTAAAACGGAAATAAAGAGATGAAGAGTTACGAGGGAATTTAATCAAACAAAAAGAACATACTATGAATCTTACTTCGAATCCTAAACTTAAACTAAGTAAAGCGGAAATACAGAAGTGAACCATGAGGTAATTGTATATCGACGAAAATAAACTTCGATGAGATCGAGGAGACCTTGGAAGAGTTACGAGGGGAGAAAGAGACGGATCCGCCGTTGATTGAGAGTTCGGCGGCATTGAGGACGATGAAGCGA
The DNA here is from genome assembly GCA_019671005.1 of Hibiscus mutabilis. Classification (NCBI taxonomy): domain Eukaryota; kingdom Viridiplantae; phylum Streptophyta; class Magnoliopsida; order Malvales; family Malvaceae; genus Hibiscus; species Hibiscus mutabilis. The sequence goes on along the minus strand of CM033748.1, from coordinate 48,684,555 downwards.
GTGGCGGCGACAACGTCGACGTCGATGGAGACGGAGCCGGCGAACTTGCAAGCGGAGAGGTCAGGTTTCAGGAGGAGATCGTAGCGCTTAGGTGTGACGAATTTCGGAAGACGAGGTTGTTTCTTGAATTGCTCCATCACTTTTAGGCGATTTATCTAAGAATGAGAAGGGTGGGATGAGATAGGTGGGGATTATATAGCTTGCACCGCAAGAGCTCCACTCTTAAACATATGTTTGTTTCCATCTGGAAGACGTTTACTTTAGATTTTTATAATTATTAAAAAAAAAGACTTTTGAATTTCCAATTTTTATTATAATATTTTGTTTAAAATACAAAACAAAAATTTCAATCTAACATTGTTTGTTCTAGCGGAATAAGAAATTGGTTCCTTTTCTTTTTTAGTAAGGTCGTTAGTTTGAATGTTAAGACTTTGTAAATATAAAAATTTTGATTAGAAAAATTTTGATTAGAAAGAGTCGGTCAATAAATTAAATATTGAAGATTATAAAAATAGAAAATTAAATAAAAATGTATATTTTCAAGATTATTGTTTGATACTTTAAGGGTGGATTTTTTTTACAAACAATTTTAATTTACCATCATGTGACATGTCATTAATTATATATGTAAATACTAATCAAAGACACGTGATGTGGAAAAAGAGAGAACTTCGTAGTCATCAGCATATCATTATATTTGGAAAAATTATTAGATGGACCTAGCTCACTATGTCATATGTAATCCCGGTCAATAAGGGTCCTCCATATTATTTTTGGGTAAAATATGCAAATGATCACCAAACTATTCTAAAATATACAAATTGGTCATCAAACTTTCAGAAGTTACATAATGGGCATTAAACTTTAGTTTTTATTACAAAATGGTCACTGAGCCATTAACTATCATTAAGTGAATGATGTGATAGTTACGAAAATTTAAATAGTAACACATTTAATCCTTCATATTTATACATTCAATCAATTTAGTCCTAATTTAACCCTCATTATTGATATCTAAATTGATTAAATGTATAAATATTGAGGATTAATGTGTTGATATACAAATTTTCATAACTGTCATGTCACCCGGTTAACAATAGTTAAAGGATCAGTGACCATTTCGTAGCAAAACTAAAGTTTAATGCTCATTATGTATCTTTTGAAAGTTTGGTGACCATTTTGTATTTTTTGATATAGTTTAGTGACTATTTGTTTACTTTACCCTTATTTTCTTCCTAAGGTGAATCTTCATCTATTTTCTACATGTCAATAAAAAGTAGGTGATTATTTAGAACTTAAAATGACATAAATGGACCTTATTGCCTGAGACCACAGATGACGTAGTGAGTTGAGTCTATGTAATAATTCTTCGTATATTTGAGGCAAAATTTAGAAAATCTGAAAGAAAAATGACAGAAATAAATTATAGTCTTGATGTTTATATATTTTTTTCTTAATTTGACTTTTATTATTATTTTAGTTATATTTCTTTTTTTTCTAAATAGTTAAATTTGATAATATTTTTTTAATGGGCAAGAATGCTAAGTAAAACGTTAAATTTAAAGGTACTGACATTATGATCTGTGTAACAATTTACATGTACTTTATGATATTTTTTAATTTTATTTTTTATAATTTTAAATTATTAAATTGCATGATGTATAAAATAATTAATGATATGTCAGTATAAAATACACATAAATAAACACACGAAATGCTACATCAATATTTATGTTTAAAATTTTTGGCTTTGCTTGGTAGAGAGGAAAGAAAATTGGAAAGATGAAAACTTGAGGTGATGAAAAAATAGAAAGATAAAAAAAATTTCTACTAGTGCGCTTGGTTAAGAGGATAAAAAACTAGAAAGAAATTAAGTTTTTTTTTTCTTCTCTATTACTTAGTACAATAAAAAAGTGAGAGGAAAGAACATTAAGCTTTGAAAACTATAATTTATTTTTAATTTTTATAATTTAGTCGAAAATTTTTAACATAGTTTTTAATATGTATTTTTATTTTTTTATAACTGAGTCCAATATTTTAATATGGTTTTATTTTTTTCAATTTAGTCCATAAATTTTAATCTTGAGAGCTTCACTATCAATGCAACACCTAATACCCGGTACAAATTAATACAACCCGAATATCGAATGCTACAAATGGTCCATTTGTGGCCTAAAGATATATTTTAAAAAACAAATATATTCGATTACATGAAAGTAAACAGTCAACATGAACATAAAGAAGAAACAATTAACTAAAGTCACACGAGAAAATAAACCTTTAAAAACTTTAGGAAAATAAATGATTTAACAAAAATGCATTTTTAGTAATTTTACAAGATTTAAACCCAAAAAACATTTAAAACTTAAATACAAGTTTAATATAAGTAGAAACATCTTGTACCTCTATTTTTCTAATAAAAAGAAATTCAAATCGAAGTAAATCCAACCAAATCAAGGTTTAGGGACTAAAATTTAAATAATTCATAAGTTGGATTTTAAGTTAAAAATTTAGTTTCAGATCCGTTTTAGACTCATTAATGCCAATTAGACATGAATGTAAATTCTTGTTGAAATTGAATTTGAAATAGAGTGCTAATTGTAAAAATAAGTAGTTTATGAGCCATTTTGAAACATGGGTCGTCAGTTTTTCAAAAAGTAAAATTAAATCTTCCTTTATGAAATCAATATCACCATTAACTTATAGACCTAATTTCAGGTTAACATGAGCTAAAATGAGTCCTTAATTGCAATTATAAAATTAGTGACTAAAACATAAATTTTGCAATTATAAGGTATTGGATTAAATTATAAAATAGAAATAAATAGAGATCAATTCCAAATTAAATAAAATTTGAGGGATTAAATTGAACAATAATAAAACCATAGTAAAAATATTAGATAAAATTATAAAAATTAGAAACAAAGATGGGTCAATTTTGGATTAAATAAATATTTTTATGGATTAAAGTGTACAAAACATTATTATATTAATAATATAGACTTTAATAATAAATTTTAAAACAAATAAGGGTAAATTTTAGATTAAATAAAATTTTTAAGGACTAAATTGATCAACAATAAAATAATAACAAAAATAATGGATGAAACTATTTTAAATATAATTTGATAATTTTATTATTAAAGTATGATATTTTCACTTTTTTTTTCCTTTTTTCACCCAATTTTAAAGAGAAAACTATTTCTATATAAGCAAATAAAACTATCTCCCTTCTTTTTTTTCCTTCAAAATTTTCACCCTACGAAGCAACAATTAAATTTATTTTTTTTTCTAAATTTCTCCCCCTTCCTTCCTTCCACTTTTCCACCCAACCAATCAAAGCTTTTAACTTTTTATGTATATAACTTTTTTAAAGGTCCTATGCTATTTAGATCCCATTTTTTATCTCTCGGAAATATCGTTATTCGACTCGAATCATTGAAAAAAATAAATCACCTTGTGTTATTGAAATTATTTCTTAACTTCTATGTAAATATTAAAATTATTTCTTAAACTGCAAAATTAGATGAAGCTCTAAGTTAAAGAAATACGAGAATCTTTGAAATTGGGACAATGGTACGGTCTAAATACTATTTAGTATCGGATGCTTGTCTTAGATAGAAAGCAACACTTTAAGCCTTTCATTTATTATTTGGTTGATTAATATCAGAAGCTTAAGATGTTTTAAGTAACGAATGGCTTGTTTATCATTGTTGTCATTGGTGCATGAACATAGGAGGCTGCCACTGCCAGCAACATGATTCTCGATCGGCCCTGAGACCACAGCTTCAGTGTAATCATCCTGCAACCAGCCGTCAGAAGTGAAGAAAGCCTTAGAAAACTCGATCTTGGATCGATCGATCTCCGGCGAGTGTGGCGGCTGTCGGAATTCGTTGTAAGACATTTCCATGAGGAAGGAAAGGAAGGACTAATATATATGTTTGCCGTGCCCGTGTAGATATGCATATATAGATGAAGCTTAAATGTCCATGGTGAGATGGTTTTGGGTCCCAGATCCAGTACCGGTGCCATTCCATTAAGAAGTTTAAAGGAATTGGGATTTCACCTGGATTAGTGGCGGATCTATGAATTTAATAATATGGTCTAAAATAATTCTTTTCTCAAATGAGCATGTAAATTATCATTTTCCCCTCTACATACTAAATTATTTTTTTTAAAAAAATTCACCAAAAATGAGGGTACAATTGCCCATGGTGACCATGTAGGTCCGCTACTGCCTAGGATGATGACCAAGACAAATCTTGTGCTTAGACCAAACCCTTTCACAACGTTGTTAAAGAAAGACGAGCCAAAAAGTGATTGTGACCAAATTATATCATACTAATATTGTATCAATTGGTCTAGTAGGGTGAGATATTAGATTTCTTAAAGAAGGTTAGAGTTCAAATTTTGACATTATGAATGAAACAATTGGGTTGAAAGGGTCGTCCTCATAATAAACATTTGCAATATCCGATCTTGATTAGTCAATTAATGGATTGAAAATCGGTGGTTAAACAAAAAATAATGATTGTGACCAATCGTATCATAAACATTGTTTCTGGAAAGCTTGATCTATATTCATTGTTATATGCATTTGTATGTTTTAAAGTAATACTGATGTTAATATATTATGTATTATTTATTATATATTTATATAAATTTTAATATGTTATTTAATGTATTGATGTACAACATAGAGGGCGTTGTCTTATAGAAGTTCGCACGACATAAATTAAGATAGATGGGTGAAGAAATGTGAACTATAAGATCATTTGACTAGATTGTTCAAAACCGTGACATACGGTAATGAGGTTAGAGACAGCTATTGACCTAAAATTTAAAAAATAATAATATTTGTTCCCTTAATTTTTTTTTAAAAAAAATTAAAATTTCTGTCCTAAAATTTAAAAATTCACGTTAAAATTAAAAATGTTTAATTAAATCTCTTTTCATATTTTTAAAATTTTCTTATTAAATCTTTTCCCAAAGACTCAATGTGGCATGGAAAAAAAATATAAAGTATTAAGGATTTATATTCAATACATAGGGGTGAAAATAAAATGTTCTCACAAACGCCTTAATTTAGGGTTTATATTTAGAATTTGGGGTTTATATGTTAGGGGTTATGTTTAGGGTTTAGAATTTAAAAATTCTAGTTAAAATTTAGGGTTTAGAGTTTAAGATAATATGGTTAAGGGTTTAGATTTTAACCTATAAACCCTAAACCCTAACCTCAATCCCTAAGTTCTAAAGACAACCTAAACCATAAAACCTAAACCCATAATATCTAAACCATAAAATCTAACCCAAAACTCTAAAATTAATGTGCTTTTGAAATTTTTTATTTCCATTACATATGTATGGAATAATTACTCAAGTATTAAAGGTTTTTACCAAAGACTCAAGTCTTCACCATGGTTTCCACCCCTACCTTTTTAAAACTAAGAATTATGGTCACTTAAGGCAAAAATGCAGGACCTATTCGTGAAGTCCTAACACTAACAAAATCTCAACAGAATCGAGACAAAATGAAATTAAGATCAAATATTATAAGAGACAATAGTGTATTATGTGTTCAAATCCAAAAAAGGTGACAAAATTTTATTTGGCTAATATTTAACTTAAAAAAAATTTAAAATATAATTATACCAAAAATATTTAGGAAAAACAATAACATCTCTTATCCGCTATTTTTTTTTTTTTGACAATAAGAAAGAGAAACTTCATTGAAACAAGGCCAAAACAGTCGGCTGAGACGTACAAAACCATACAAACCCCCATGCAACACCCACGTGGGGAAGATCAAAATACGACCAAGGCTAAGGGGTTGAGGCATACAAATAAAAAAAACAACACAACCTAAACCAAATCACAACAAGACAGAAACAACGGCCAAAGCAAAGATCCCAAATGAACAACTCAAACTACGTCCATGCGAGAGCTCCAACAGGAGGCAGGCTTCCTCTCCCGACGGGAAAGAGGGTCTTGTCGTCGTACACGATGTAAGAGATATACCAGACTTGAAAAGGCCAACGGGGATCATCAAAGCAACCTGAATCTGGTTCTTAGAATGAAAAACGCCCTTCCAAACACCGCACCAACACACTACAATACGAGAGCAGGGCCTAGGATCCTTCATAACCAAGGATGTATAAGTGATCCTAGGGGAAGGAAACAAACCTATAGCTATGCTTTGATCCTTCCAACCCTCGAAGCTAGCAGGTCTGAAACGAATCATGGGTAAGGTGGATAACCTTGAGAAAGGTTATTCGCACATATTGAGATGTCGTTCTCATGCGATAGCATTTCCAGCTGACCTTCCCCCACTGACCTGATCTCCTGAACCCTACCATGGTCTGACCCATTACAATCAATGAGCCTCATTTGATCATTAATAACCAAGGAAGGTAGTTTAGTAACATCAAAACCGAAAGGATCCAATCCAAGTTCCAGGATCCCCATTTCATCCATCACCATTCGTGATATCTCTCGAACATGTTTTCTCATTGTAGCTTGTTTGATTAACGTTAAACGTTTAGGACCAAAGGCATGACCCCTTTTAGATTTCTCGAATTTACTAATCAGAGGAGAGGAGCTTGTGAAGGAAGCAGGAAAGAAGGTAAGCTTAAGCGTATCTTCACAGGCAATCGGCCAAAACCTTGTGCACACCAATTCTCAGGAGATGCTTGGTAAACCCCTTCCGAGATAAGCTGCCAAAGCTCGCGTTTTTTCGAGCTAGAGAAAGGCTCATGTGAAAAGTTAGACCACTTCCTGTTCTTGGAAGAACATACCTCCATGTTCTCCAAGCAATCGGCTAAAGCATTCCCCAAGGACTTCCCTGAACTTCTAAGTAGTGTAGAAGAAATAGCTAGGCTACCATGATCAGAGTTGAAATGCTCGAGGCCAAAGGAGCCCGAGGCATTAAACGCGATCCCTACAGAACCTAGGAGATTGCTAAACTTTTGGTTGACCTTATACACCCTATCTTTCTCGGGGGACCCGTTGACAGAGACCATGTCCGAGGATGTTCCTAAAAACCTCGTATTCTCGGGAGTAGGAATTTTAGGAAACTGTGAGAGAGTTGAAGGGCGTGCCTCAAGCTTGGAATTGTTCTGAGGGCAACTGTCATCTTCCTCGGTCGCCAAAGCTTGATCTGCAGACATCAGCTGAAGTTTGTTTCTGGTAACCGCCACTGGAGATTTTCCACTAGAGGACTTCTTCCAAGTTGGGGAAGCCATCAGCCAAGGTCCATTAACTGCTCGTCCTTTTGAATTTCTCTGGGTCGAACCTGTTAGCGATAGTGCCCTAAGGCCTATTGTATGGATGTGATATTTGATTATTGAATTTATTGTTATGATAAATTTGCATGCTTTTGTATTCTTGAATATTATTATTCTAAATATTCTTAATCAGTTATTATTGTGAGAACAATAATAAGATAAGATTAGTATGAAGTTTGATAGATATTCATAAGATGAATATGTGAATGAGATTCAAATTAAATTCATATATATATTTGTTGAGAACAAATATTAGGATCTACTCGTCATGAGATTAATACATGGATTAAAGTTATATATTAATCTTCAAACAGTTGTGACATTAAATCCTTAGACCTGAAATTGCTATGGTTCTCAACATGATAACTATTATGTTTTGACATAGTCAAACATCGTTTTTAATCGGACGATTATAAAGGTTATGCTTGAACATAATAAGAGAGATAAATTTGGGCCCCTCGATGATTGAGACTGAGAAATGCATGGACGTGCTCAAATGAGTTGATAGAGATCAATGTCATTTGTTTAATCAGTTCAATTGGGCATCGAGAAACTAAAGATGGAACAATATAAGGTTAACATTTTCCATGCCTTATATTCTATCAAGATATCGTGAGATAAAAGAATTATGACATAAACTGAATTAAGGTTGTCTCGGATTATGAGCTTTTCATTTAACTTGGATAGTCATAATGCCATGCTAGAGGCCACTTATGACTTATAGAATAAAATGTGATTTTATCTACTGCCAACGTTAATTGAACCTATAGGGTCGCACACTAAGAATGGATAAGAATGGTTGTGATTATCACTCCCAATAATAAATTTAAGATAATGTGATTATTTTAAATTATATTAAGAGAGATTATTTATTCGAATTTAAAGAAGTTAAATTTGTATTCTTGTGATAGAATATTTTATTTATTTTATTATTTTTCTAAAAAATATTATTAAATAAATATTATTAAATAAATCACATCATCTAGATTTTGGTTGAACTTTATTTCCTTATCAGATAAAGGAATTTATTTTATAATTTATTTAAAAGAGTTTTAATTAAATTATAATAAGTGAACTCAATCTAACCCCAATCAAGTCATATATGTGTGTGTGTGTGTATGTATGCCAAGGGGTTTTTCAGAGTGATTTTTGAAATAGCCACCAAACTACAAAACTAGATTTTCGAAATCTTGATTGGAACTAGCATTATGATAGTCGTTCGTCGTCCGTGTGGATACTTGTAGAGGGCGGTCGTCTTTCAGAAAGACAACGCCTCAACTCAACCTGATTCCTGAATCAAATATCAAGGTAATGTTTGATTTCCACTTCGTACATTCATATGATAGCATGAGATCCTGGAAATTCTTCATAGGATATTTTTCCGCTGCGTTTATATGCCTGATTAGATCAGTTAATTTCCTATGAAATCTAACAGTGGCATCAAGAGCGACTTGTATATTCATATTAATTGTATGATCATTATAGTATGCATTATTAGATGTATGTTATTAGGATTTGCGCGAATGATATAATTAATCAGGTTGTTTAAGGTGTTTGAAAGGTTAAATCTGTTTCTTTAAATGATTTATTAAATATTGTTAATAATCCTAATACTGTTTCGCGATTAAAGAGTTTAATTGCTTGATTAGACCATAACAGTATATATATACCAATTATGACTGGCGGTGATTTTTGTATAAGCCTCTTGTGTAATTTGATTACATTGTTTAATGCGATTAAACTTGATTTTGGCTTGTTCAAACATTTGTTGATAAGATCAGTAAATTTGAATTTTTTTGGGAAAAATCGTAAGGTTTTTCTATAGGAATTTTTTTTTCCACGAGGGCAGCTCCTTTCGACCCCGTCCGCTAACTGGCTAGCGAAACCACTGAAAAAGTCTGTGTAGGGTTTAACTCTGCGAAATACCTTATAAGATTAAAAGACTTAAGTAACACGCCTTAGTAACGACGTACACTTTGTCAAATATTCATGAGATGGTTGTTTCTTGATTGTTTTGCTTGATGTATGGCATGGTGCGTAGTATGACCTTTTAGATTTTTACAAAGGTTGTAAAGTTTTTAAATACGGTATGTGTGTCGTTTTATTCATTGCAATACAACCTGCGTGTCGTTTTATTTTATACGGCTTGCGTGCCATTTGAATTTTTGTAATCAAGACATAATTCTTACCGCCATGGTGATGGAGAAGCTAGATGATGATCCAAGGCGATAAAGATATTGATCCAAGGCGATGAAGTCGTTTATCGTTTAGGTTTATTTATTTTTAGGATAAGGGCATACTATGTCACGTTTATTTATTTACATATATGTGATGCTATGTGAATGCGATGCTATGTGAATGCGATGCTATGTGTATGTGAATTAAAATCAACAAGAACCCCTCACATAAAATTTAAGTTTTACATGCCATCCAATTTTAAACACTTGTCAAGACTTTTATCACCTTAATGTAGGTTCTACCAAAGTAGGAGTACATTAGGTTACTATAGTAAGACAAGATGAGTAATAGTGCTGCTCACATGTTTAAAATGGTGTAGCTTAATTAGGTTATCAAAACGGTTTTGGACCTAATGGCATGAGATGAAATTTATACATGCCGGGAAATAAGATGTCAAAATCTCATAAATTTCTAAGAGTTGCATAAGATGCAATTAGTAATAGTTACTCACCTAAATAACTTATTTTTAAGTGTCGTGCTAAAGCTGACTTAAAGATAGAGAGAAATATGGATCTTAGCCCACTATATTAGTTTTGAGGGTTGTTAATATAATGGAAATCTTAAATCAAAATATCTTATCAAACTTTACATTATGTTGTCGATGACAACCAACAATTCTACTTTATCACTGCGATCGGTCCTTATGAAGGAAAAACTTACCGGGACTAACTTCCTTGACTGGTATCGAAATTTGAGAATTGTTCTCAAACAAGAAAAGAAGATTTATGTCCTAGATGAACCTTACCCTGAGGAACCAGAGAAAGATGCTTCTAAAATTGATACAAAGGCTTATGAGAAGCATAAAAATGATTCTCTTGATGTTGCATGTTTGATGCTAGCTACCATGAGTTCTGAACTTCAGAAGGATCTAGAAAACATGGAAGCTTATGATATGATTCACGAGCTTAAGGAAATGTTCCAACAACAAGCAAGAAATTTATTTAAAAAAGTTTAAATTAAATTATAATAAGTGAACTCAATCTAACCCAATAAGTCATATATATATATGTATGTATGCCAAGGGGGTTTTAAGGGTGTTTTTCGAAATAGCCACCAAACTACAAAACTAGATTTTCGAAATCTTGATTGGAACTAGCATTTTGATAGCCGTTCGTCGTCCATTCACGTGTGGATACTTGTAGAGGGCGGTCGTCTTTCAAAAAGACAGCGCCTCAACTCAACCGGATTCCTGAATCAAAAATTAAGGTAATTCTTGATTTCCTCTTCGTACATTAATATGATAGCATGAGATCTTGAAAATTCTTCATAGGATATTTTTTTCGCTGCGTTTATATGCCTGATTAGATAAGTTAATTTCCTATGAAACCCAACAGAACCAACATTCTTTCTCCACATATCTCAATCTTTCATATCCATAGCAGAATTCAGGGATTCTCTCATACTTAAAGATACATCTAGATGTTGGAATTCTTCCTATTCAAAGAAAAACCTGTTTTTAAGGGATTCTCAACACTCATAGCGACCTTGATAGCCGGTTGCCCATCCCATTTCACCTTCATATCTGCACCAAGGTTGGAACCAAAAAACTTGAGAAAGATGTTACCTATTTTGACTACGTTTCTTTCGTTATACGAGCCATAGGAAAGTTACGAACTTGGACCCAGAACTCGTCGATTGAAAAATCTATCTCCTCGAGGGCAGTCTCTTATGGCCATTCCTTCAAGATGAGCAACTGATCCTGCACAGACTAGGGTCTTCGCCCCAGGACCCGCAGCTTATCCTTAACTGATGGAAAAACAAATAAGAACGTGTTTTTCTCCAAGTCATGGTACTCTAGATTATCATATTTTCACGCCTTTTCTTAAAATAGCAAGAGTGGTATTATGTTTAGCCAGACGATTGGAGTGAATTTTTCCACAAAAGCATGGTTCTTAATGACCATGTTAACTTCTCCATCTTCATTTAAGTCGATGGAGACAGGTGATAGAACATTCTCTAGCTTCTTAGGAGAAACAACATTGAAGTTTGAAGGCACAACCATAGTAGGAATCCAGGCCAGAAAAACCAGAAACAAGGAAAAAGCCAAGACAACACCAGACTCAAACCACCACACTTTCTTTTGAGCTTTCAGTACTATGACAGCCCAACCTTGTTGTTACAAAAGAGAACAAAATGGAGGGATCAAAGACGGACACTACCAAGCACCAAGAAAGAAAAAGAAAGAGAAGAGAAGAGCTGGTTTTTTTTCTCTTATCCGCTAAATTACTTCGTCCCTAAGCTAAAATGATAATGTTACAAGATTCAATGGGTAAATATTAATAGCCACGTCACAATGAGTGTAATGTTATACAATAATGTTAACGTAAGATTATCGATAGTAAACATTTAGTGATATATGGAAAATTAAATTTATATTTAAGGGTTATTTTTGCCCTAAATAATTAATTTAGGGCATTCATAAAAAACACATTCAATTAGGTCTTTGGACTAACGAATTGCATCAATCTAACTCTTTGACTAACGTTAACCGTTAAAGTGTAGATGTGAGTGCTAACTTGGCAACCCACATGTAAATGTTGACGTGGCAGATGAGGGTTACACTTGATTTTTTAGGAGAAATTATATCATAGGCTCAACTCGCTATGTCATTCATGGTCTAAATCAATAAAAATTATCTGTTTCATAATTTTTTATCTCATATTTTTATCAAGTGAATCTTCACTTGATAAAAATTAATTTTTAATTTAATTTACAGTAAATATGATTAAAAATTCAATTGGTAAAAACATAACATAAAAAAATTAATGAAATTGATGATTTTTATTGATTGAGATCATGGATGGCGTGACGAGTCGAATCTATGATATAATTTCTCATTTTTAGGGAGTTGTTTTTTTAGAAATTTAAGGGTAAATTTGATTTTTTTAAAAAGTTTGAGGCTGAATTATTTTTTATGCAATATTTAAATAAAAATAATAAATTAAAATCTTAAAATATTAAAACATACTACATTATTATAATATTAAAAAATCAAAAATAAAAATAGTATTAAAAAATTCAAAAAAGTACAAATTATAAAATTAAAAATACCATAAGCTAAAAGTGATAAATTGTTAAAATTACTAATGGTCATAGATGTTCATCTACTTCACTTTTTGTGTAAATTCGAACCTTAATAATTACTTTAAAAAATATTATTCTAACACTTAATAAAATAATAATATTAGATTTGAAAAATTCACAACCGAAGACTTCCCCAAGTAACATTACATTTCTTCTCTCCGGGCAGCTGACAGCTTTAGATTTCTTAACCTCGAATTTATTAATCTTATTTCCATTTCTCTTAAAAGATCCCATCACCTAAAATTAAATTCGAAACTAAAAAAAAAACGTTCTGAAAATTTGATCATCTGAATTAAAATATGAGTAAGGTACATAAATAGTCACTAAACTATCTCTAAAAATACAAAATAGTCATCAAACTTTTAAATGTTACATAATGTGTATTAAACTTTAATTTTTATTACAAAAATAGTTACTGAGTCGTTAACTGTCATTAATTTAGTAACACGATAGTTACATAAATTTGAATAATATAACATTTAATCCTCCATATTGGCACATTTAATCAATTTATTCCTAATTTAACCCTCAATAATGATGTCTAAATTGATTGAATGTGTAAATATTGACGATTAAATATGTTATTATACAAATTTTTGTAACTGTCACATTTCCCAGTTAACGGCCCAATGACCATTTTATAATAAAAATTAAAGTTTAATGACCATTATGTAATTTTTGAAAGTTTGTGACCATTTTATATTTTTAGAGACATTTTAATGATTATTTGTGTTCTGTACCCTTAAAATATTCTATCCTATATAAATTTATTCCTAATTTAACCCTCAATATTGATGTCTAAATTTATTAAATGTGTAAATATTGATGATTAAATATGTTATTATACAAATTTTTGTAACTGTCACATTTACCAATTAACGGCTCAGTGACCATTTTATAATAAAAATTAAAGTTTAATGACCATTATATAATTTTTGAAAGTTTGTGTCCATTATATTTTTAGAGACAATTTTGTGACTATTTGTGTACTTTACCCTTAAAATATTCTATCTTGATACAATTTTTAAAAGATTATTTTATTTACAAAATATAATTTTAAATAAAATCAATTAACTAATTCGATTAATTATCTACAATATTTTATAAATTTTATGTATTGAATATCACAAAATCAATTGGATTTAATGTCATCTAATTCTTTAAAGATATTTTGATATTAAATTTATCGATTAAATAAAATAATTTACCAATCGTAAAACAAATTTTAATTTATTTATTAATCGAGATAGGATTGAGCCCGATTTCTTTGGATAAATGAGATATTTAGAGATGAATATTTAGTACATAGTGTCACGGGGCTAGACTTCTGAACCAGCCCGACGTGCGGCCTTAGTCGATTCCTTAAGACAAACGACTAAGTAAGCCTGAATCCTCGATCCGAAAGATCGAATACTCCCAAGTCGCAGAAACACAAGATCGTTCCAAGAGGAACCGAACAAAAGAGAAAGGCAACAAGAACAAGAGAAAGAACGCTCAAGAACGCGAAGAACACTACAGAGTGTTTTTAGAGTAAATGCCAAGTGTATTACTCAAATGATGGAGTGAATTCAATTATTTACAAGTGATGAGGGAGCCTCTATTTATAGTTGAACTCCCCTACATCCAACGGCTCAGTTTAAATTACATCGACGGTCGAGATTGATCTTATCTTATCTTATCTGATCAAATCTCAAATTCAAATCTCTAATTATCACAATCATTATCTACACATTATATTCAAATAAATGGATAATGCTTTGACCAAATTACCCTCCTGAATCCTCCATGGATTTGGCTAAGTCTTGTGGGCTTGCGGGCTTTCTAGCATTCTCCAAGTGCCGGGCCAAGTGTGATGGTCTTGGCAAGCCTAGAACCTCTTGGGTTGCTTGTTGCGCATCTGTCTCGGACCCAAATGTGCGGGCCGTGACATTCTCCCCCACCAAATCTGGCGATGCCCTCATCATTTGTCTCGAGTAAAGACTTCTCTTGGTTGATCTTGGATCTTCCAGGTACCTTGGCTTGCTCCCAACTCAGAATCGGGCAACGATGTTCCCCATAAGAACGGCTCCCCATAAGGAGCGCTCGACTCAGGCTGGGTTGTCTTCCCATACAGACTGCTCGCCTTGGTTCCTTCCGCCGTGTAACTTCTCGCTCTGCATCATTGCGCACATCTCGATGAAGTTTGAGATGCGCCTCCTTCGTGGCATTCACTCTAACCGGCATCAACCCTTCCCTCGTGAAGTTTGGTGCCTCGTTGCCCATTGGCAACTTTTCCCGTATTGACCCTTCTTCACACTTGAAGTTCAATGCTTCCTCCACCTTGCCCAAAGGTGATTTTTCCACGGGCCTCATGTCGCTAGCTGGCTCGGGCAGTTCTTGCCCCACTAAAGTAGTCCCTCCAACAGTAGCCCCCAAAGTGATGTCTCCTTGGCTTGGAGCATCCTCGGCAAGCTGAATGGCAGTCAGCATCTTGGTTCCTTTACCCTTGTCTCGGTACGAGGGCACAACGCAACGTTGTTTGCGATCCAAAACACAGACGACGTCGGCACAAGGAACGATAAGAGCATCTATACGGTCAAGGAAGCTTAGTCCCAAAACAAAATCAAAGTCATCTAAGTTGATTACCTTGATGTCTTCCTTGCCCTTCCATTCACCAATCTGCAGCTCCACCTTCCGTGCCGTTCCAACAATTGAAACTTCTTTAGCATTCACAGTCTTGATCTTTCCAGTTGAACCCACAACTCTAAGACCAAGTTTGTCGGCAGCCTTCTTCGACATGAATAGATCGGTTGCTCTGGTGTCCACTAGAGCACTCCTCGATCGTCCCCGCAATGTTGATGTCGACAAACATCAACCCTTTCTGCTTGCGTACTCTCGCCTTAGCAGAACTCAGTATCATCGAACCAAGTCTCGCAGCCTCGCTCTGTTCGGCCTCGTCCACCCCCTTGGATGGCTTGACTCGATGTGGGCATGCTCGCAACTTGTGTGGACCCTTACATTGGTAGCACTTTAGTTGCTTCTCTACCCTCGGCTTGATTGCTTTGACACTCGCAATCGCACCAAGTCTCGTCACTTCCTCGTCCGACTCCTCGGACACATCGCCTTTGACAGCATTAAGACGATCATTCTTGGGGCAATCTTTCATCATGTGCTTTCCTCCGCAGACACAGCACACAAGACCTTCCCCATCTTTGACTCCCCCACCATAGCCCTTGCCTCGGGGCTTGAGGGATTCCGCCATCTCGAACTCGGCTATGGATTCAGCTGCGGCCATAGCCTTGGAGAGTTCCTCGACCCTCATCCTCTTCAGCTCCATTCTGGCCCATCGCTTAAGCCCGTTCTTGAAGATAAAAAGGCTTTCGGCTTCAGCGATGTCCGTGATTTGGAGTTTGAGTTCAGTGAACCGTCTGACATACTCCAAGATGGAACCTTCATGCTTGAGTTCGTGCAGCTTCTCCCGAGCCTCCTGTTGGGCGTTCTTTGGGTAGAACTGTTCCTTGAACTCAGCCTGAAACTCTTCCCAAGTCCCGATGGGAATATCCTTGCTCTTCTCCTCAGAGCATCTGCGTCGCCACCATAAAAGTGCAACGTCAGTTAAGTAAACAGAAGCAATGTTTACCTTGTTCGCATCATCCTTGATGCCTGTAGCACGAAAGTATTGTTCCATGCTCCATACAAAGTTTTCCACGTCCTGGGCCGATCTTGCTCCGCTAAACTCCTTCGGCTTTGGCACGTCCAACTTTGGTCTGATTGTTGCCGTGCTTAACATATCAGTCACGACAGCCTTGTAAACTTGAAGCTCTCCCTTGAGCTCCTTGATCTCCTCCATCATCTCCGCCTTCAAAGCCTTTAGCTCGGCTTCGAGTGCATCACTTCGTCTATCCGCACTGTCGGCACACTGGTCAAGGTCTCGCACGTTGTTCTTCAGATCCTGCACGTTGCTTTCGAGCTCCTCTCCCGAAGAGTCCAGCTCGTCAAGACGTACTCTGACAACGTCAATCTCCTCTCGGGCATCCTTCATGGATCCTTCGAGCTTTCCCAACCTTTCTTCCAGCGTAGGCACAGTGTTGCTCGGACTGTCTCGCTTTCCATCGTCAGCCTGGGTCTCTGCACCCTTTTGTGCTGCAACATTCCCTCCTTTCTTTGTCATCTCCAATCAGTGTTTGTGCTCGAACACTCGCTCTGATACCAACTGTCACGGGGCTAGACTTCTGAACCAGCCCGACGTGCGGTCTTAGTCGATTCCTTAAGACAAACGACTAAGTAAGCCTGAATCCTCGATCCGAAAGATCGAATACTCCCAAGTCGCAGAAACACAAGATCGTTCCAAGAGGAACCGAACAAAAGAGAAAGGCAACAAGAACAAGAGAAATAACGCTCAAGAACGCGAAGAACACTACATAGTATTTTTAGAGTAAATGTCAAGTGTATTACTCAAATGATGGAGTGAATTCAATTATTTACAAGTGAGGAGGGAGCCTCTATTTATAGTTGAACTCCCCTACATCCAACGGCTCAGTTTAAATTACATCGACGGTCGAGATTGATCTTATCTTATCTTATCTGATCAAATCTCTAATTATCACAAACATTATCTACACATTATATTCAAATAAATGGATAATGCTTTGACCAAATTACCCTCCTAAATCCTCCATGGATTTGGCTAAGTCTTGTGGGCTTGCGGGCTTTCTAGCATTCTCCAAGTACCGGGCCAAATGTGATGGTCTTGGCAAGCCTAGAACCTCTTGGCTTGCTTGTTGCGCATCTGTCTCGGACCCAAATGTGCGGGCCGTGACAATAGCATATGTTAAAGAATATTTTGGAATCTATAATATTTTTTACATTGTTGGCTGAAAACGCCTCCTGCAGGAATCGTTCTCTATTTTTTTAAATATTTTTTGGTCAAAAATGCGACCAAACGTCTCCCGCAGAAGTCGTTCTCTATTTTTTAATATTTTTAGACCAAAATACCTCCTACAAGAGTCGTTCTTCTTAGCATGTAAAAAATATCATAAATTCTTAAATTTTTTCCAACACATCCTATTTTCTAATTTTTTTCTAAACCCCATTTTTACCTAATTTCCCGATTGAACCCTTACCCGAAAAGAAGGGTAGAAAATTTATTATTTATAGATATGTCTGGAGTAAATCTTGTATAATTGATATGTAAAATACTAATTATATATACTAATATGTATTATTAATTATTTTAATAATATGAATATTTAAAGAGTAATTATTCTCTTTTAAGAATAAAATATTTTGAGCACTTTTGTATAATTTTTAAAAAAATTTAATAAAAATATTAAAAAATAATTATAACTTTAACTTTTTAATTAATTTTGTTAAAAAGTAATTTTTATTAAATTAACTAATTAAAGTAATAATTATTAATTTAATAAAATTGCATTACTTTTGAATTAAAAAATTAAAAAAATAAAAATATTTCAACCTTTTTATTTTAGAAAAAATAATAAATATATTTTAAATCTAAATACACGTGCTTATTTAAAATTAATTTTAAACGATATGTATATCGAAATTTTATCCAATATCAAATTACTTATTATTTAAATCACTTTGTTAATAAATATTTCTTTATTTAATATATCATATTTTCATGATAAACACAAGATTCAAGTCAAACGTGGAAATCAAACCGAAAAGGGAAAAACACATCCAGTAAACCGTAAGACAAACACTAAGGGGAAAAAAACCCATTATTCAAAGCCCTCCCTTGCTAAACCGCACTCTTCAGCATATCTTCACCTCAATCGTCTTTGGTTTCTTAGGCTCTGGCGGCGGCAGTTTCTCCACGGTGACCGTCAGAACCCCGTCTTGACACACCGCCGAAATAGTATCCGTGTTAGCATTCTCCGGCAGCACGAATTTCCTCATGAACTTGCCGACCCTCCTCTCCATTTTCACGTACTTTGACCCTTCTTTCTCCTCTTCCCGCTTCCGTTCTCCGCTGATCAACAGCACGTTACCGTCCTCCACTTGGACCTTGATGTCCCCCGATTTCAGCCCCGGCATGTCAACGACGAAGACGTAGTACTTCGCGTCCTCCTTGATGTCGGCCGGCGTCGCCGCCATGGCCTTGGCGTCTCGGACGTAGGTCCGGGAAGCGGCGTTTGGGTTCTTGTTGTTGATGTCGTTGTCCTCGTGAAGATCTGTCATGTGGTGGAGAGCGTGGAGGAGTGGGAAATCAAAACCCATGATTCTGTAATCCATTGTTCTCTGGACTGTTGATTTGGATTTGAAAGATTTTATTTTTCTTTTTGGATGGAGAATTGAGAAAGGGTTTGGAGCATTTAAACTGCCCTGGTGGAAGTTACCGGTGGAAATGTATGGAGTTTTCCAGAAGGTTTTATTACATTCTGGAAATTTTTTCTAAGACTTTCCAGAATTTTTCGGAAGGTCGAGAATTGTGCGATTAACAAGGTTGGTTTTGGAAAATTACGAAACCAGACATTGAACTTTCAGTGTACTTTTATTTTGCTTATTGAATTTAAAAAGATTTTATTATAGTCATTAAAATTTTAATTCGCTTCTATTACCGTAACTGTATGTTATTTGTTAAACTTTTCTTTTTAAAAGAGAATAAAAAATTTTTAAATTTACATCCTACCAAGGCTAAAATTTTGATGAACGAAGCGGCCATCGATCAATCTCAATGGTGGAAAGGATCTATTTGGCCAAAAGATTAATATAATTTGATATTAAGCTGATCTGACAATTAATGATGATTGATAAAAAAAATTTAATTTTTAACTTCAATTGAGATTTTGAGTTTTGTTTCACCGCCGTTAATCGTCAAATCAACTTGAAATCAAACTATTTTAATCTTTCGAGGGAAAAATGATTTTTTTGTTGAAATTAATCGGCGACCATTTTATTCATCAAAATTTTGACTTTGACGACAATTATAAATTTAAAAAATTGGTTTTTTTAGAAAAGACTTTAGCACGTCAGATCAATATTTTTTAACACGATTAACGATAGTGACCATAATAAAAATAAATTTAAATTTAATAGTTGTAATGAAATTTTTTTATTTCAAAGACCAAAATAAATATACCCTAAAAAATTAATGATTACCAATATAGTTTACCTTTTTGATATTTTCCAAGGATTGTTTTTTTCTTCTTATTTTATAAAAATGGAAATACTACGTGTTTTTGTTATAAACGGGTCACAATTTTTAAAATTACAATTTAATCATTTAGTTATAAATTTATTACAAACATGTCACTGAACCTTTAAAATAAAAACGACATTATGTATTATTAACAGGTTTAGTCACCCAATCTTATACATTCTATTAGTTTAGTCCTAATTCAAAACAATTTCACAAATTTAACGTTTATATTTTAAAATTTTGACATTCATCCTCCTGGCACACTTGTTGACTACTTGGCACACAATGCAATTATCCATCCGCTCAATGACTGACATATTGGATAATTCAACAAACATAGTCATCTTATTACTGAAAAATTGACAAATTAATAAAATAAACTCATTGTGATTCTAATCCCACGTGCCAATAGATGTGGACTGAGAGGACGGATTCTACATGGGTCTCGGAAGTTTGTTGATGGGGCACTCACGGCTCGAGCACTTTACATAGGAGCCCTCGAGGTTTCCAAGGACTGTTGGCACTGCAACTGTTAGTTTAGAATTTCTGGATACTACATCGATTCTTATAGCCAGTGGTGCTGTCGGGTTGAGCTCGGGTATGACTATGCAACTCTCTTTTTGACCCCGATCGATACTGTGACTTGTGAGCCAAAGACTTTTGGTTCAAGGTTACGACAATGGCAACGGTAGTAAAAATGTGTTTCTGGATTTGAATTCTTGTAGATATAGAAAATGGTCTTGATTCATTTGGGGGTGGCTCTATATGCAGATGGTCCTCAAGGATTATACAAGGGATTCAGGATCTCGATATTGACATATGCACCGTCGAATGCAGTTTTTTGGGCGTCTTACTCTGTTGCACACAAGCTTATTCTGGGTGGTTTCAGCTGCTATGTGTAGACAAGGAGAGTCGTTTTAGTCCAAGGATTATGTGCAGCCATGACTAGTGGCATTTCAGCTTTAATCACTACACTCGGCACCATTAAGACTAGATTACAGGTTCTTGATAGAGAGGAGAATGGGATATGAAAGCCTTTTCCGGTATTGCAGACAGTGCAGAATTTGGCAAACGAAGGCAGATCGGCTGCTTGTTACATGGGATTGGGACCGAGGTGCACCAGCAACCATGGTGACCAAATACAAGTTCTTGAAATGGTTATCGACCAAGAGACAGGAGAGCTTGGCATCATAAATATGCCAGCTGAGGTTAAACAAAGCATTCTTAAGCTTAGAAACTAGAATACAAATTCTTGCATTTAAAGACAAGATTCAAACATACAGCAAGTTTCCCTTCCAATGGCAGGAAGAAAATGATTCTCAACCTGCCTATAAAAATATCCATTTTTTATAATCCTACACAACATGCCATGATAGATTTCCTTGGTTAAAAGGATACAGTGACTACGAACATACTTGAGTACATCACCTGGTAGAGGGTTAGAAGTCCATGATGCCGGAATTCAAAGGAAGAGTGGCCGAGCAGCCATCATCAAGGCCGTGCTCTCTTGTTGCCACCGCACGAAGGGCATTTGTACTGCTTGATATGCTCTGCCCTTGCCGGTGTAATCTTAACACACTTTCCATGGAACCATTTCTCACAGATATCACAGCAAATCCAGAATTCATCACCCGCGTAATTCTCTCCACAAGCCCCGCATAAGGTCTCTCCATGCTCCTCATCATCTTCCTCCTCCATACCATTGTCATCCTCGTCCTTCAATGGCACAGACTTTGAATACTTGAGCTGCAATTCAGAGCTTTGCTGCATTTTTTTTCAAAGGGACAAAGAACATAAGGTCCGTTGTTTTATTTCTCCGATTCGCGTCTGCTATCAGCACAAGCAGAACAAACTATGCAGAAACCAAAATGCTAACGAACTTAATTCGGTCAGCTTTATGTACAAATGTCATAACAGAATATTATGTTTTAACTCGTATCACAACCCACCTTAACCCCATTCATACACACAGATTAACATTCAACAAATATCTAAGCAAGAAATTCTCCGTACCTTGGAGTTTGATTTAGATTTGTTGCTGCTATGATTTGAAACTGACGATTTCTCCTTTGTTTGTTTCTTAGCTGCTCCCGTCACAACTTCAAATATTGTTGGAAGATCAGTTATCATATTGAAAAGGCGTTTCCTGCACCACAATAACCAGCATCGTATTGTTGCGGAAAAATTCTTGTAGCCAAATGCAAATCCCATACACAGCATCGCAATTTAAGAATGCTAACTCATACTAAGCCTAGTATTACTATTTACCGATACCATTGTATGCCCTTCATGCTGAAGCCTAGATATATGGATCAGACAGATCATACCTTGGAATTGATGACAAGTTGAAAACTAAGATTATGGACAAATAAACCAGTCACAAACGCAATAAACTTTCGACAAAAGCCTTATCAGTATTTAAATCGAATTAGATACTTGGGCTTCCGACAATAAGTAGCAAATACTAGCCAAATTAAACAAGTTTTGATAAATGGATGAACCATCAAAGAAAATCCATTTACAAGAAAAATAAGTTTTGTTAACCGAGTGAAATCAATAGCATCCAAAATTTCCATGATAGATACATAACGGGCAGTATAAAAACACTACAAGAGACTTGGAGGAAACAAAGCTGGTTTAGCATGCATGCCTACCAAGTAACTTGGCATATTTACACCTAGAACATGTAAATAAAGCCAAAATGGGAAACGACACACGGGCGAGGATAGAACATACCTATCAGCTTTGTCAAACCCAAATCTAGCACCAAAATAGAAAGCCACGGAAAGTAACCACGCGTCACTGTGTACAGCAACCAAAGATAACCAGTCCTTTTCTTGCATTCCATCTCTGGCAAAGTTAATACCCAATGCAGGCTCCGGAAGCTCTGGAGGCACCTCTTCAGCAGGTAGATTCACTTCCCACTGTTCGGTAGGAAATCCATAAAGGCAAAGATTCTCCTTTTCTACAATCAAAATCTTAGAATTTTAGTTTAACTTATTTCATGCATTTAAAGTAGAATGTGTAAAAAGCATGCTTACGCCAACCACCCATCTAAGTTAAGACGACAATATTTTTTTAATCGAATCACACCCGTATAACAAACCAGTAAGCATCAAAGAATGAGCACAATGTCAACTTTGCTAATCAAAGGAGAAAGAAAAATTACCAAATAAAGGAAGAACTTTTTCATACCAACCTTTAAGAATTTATACTAATTTAAAGAAAGATGATGAATTTATAGTTGTAAACACATAAGGAGCAACAACAATAACTTTCAAATTATTAAATTCATCACACCTGTTACATACAGATCTTGAACTTTGCTCAAACTAGTCTTTTTCATCTTAAAAAAGAAACTTCAACTTAAGCAGAAAGTGGTAGCCCAATAATTCAAATCTCTAACCATAAACGCCATCGCATGCACTAAAGTTCACGTCAATGATACTAAACTTCAAACTACTTCAATAACAAGGTTCAAATTTTCTGCTAAAATAAAGACTGTAACTTCAATTCTTCAGCTAAATCATTTGGTCTGGTGAATCAATTATAACCAAATCTGGGTAATAAAAGAACACAACAACTAGATCTCTATTACAAGAAAACAAAAAACAAAAAAACGGTACCTGGATCGCACTGCTGGTAGAACTCTTCCACATCTGCAAACACCACCACACCCAGAAATTAAATAAAATAAAAGAACCAGCTTCAAAAATGATAAAAGAACGTGAGAAGCAAGTAAGTGCAAAAAGCAGATATTTTTTTTGTTAAACTAAACAAAAGCAAAAGCAATGCATTTACCAGTGGTAAGAGCTTTAATCATGCCGGCACGGCGACCCTTGAAATCTCGAAAGACTTCCTCAACAGTGCGTGGGTTGTAAGGAGCGCCGCCGTCCATGACCCACACCGATTCTTTTCTTCCGTTTCTCCCGGAGAGTGGGGATCGAGAAGCAGAGGGAGAGAGAAAGGAAATGGAGGGAAAAGAAAAGATTTGCAAAAAAGAAAAAATTGAGTCACCCCGCTCTCTTCATTTCTCACAGTTCGGAGGGAGGAAGAAGGAAAGAGGTTTGGGCGAAATTCGGAAATAAAAGAAAAGTTGGGATTTTTCTTTCTCAATTAAGCGGATTTGATAAGAGAGGGAAGTGTCCGCCTCTCTGATTTTTTTTGGCCCAAATTAGAAAGAAAGAAAAAAAAAACCCTAAATAGAAAACTCCCCTTTCAGCTAGATTTTGCTGCTTAACTTTTTTTTTTGATCAAGATGTCCCCAAGTTTACAACTTTACATCAAGTGACAATTAATTCATTTAAATCAATTTAATAGATCGGAAAATTATTATATTGTTATAAATAATATTTATCAAAGTGGATGTTCAATTCATCCTTTAATGTTTTCTCTCATAGTTAATGAAAGGTAATTTTTACTATTTAATTCTTGTAACATACATGCTAGTAACCTATGTATTGAAACCCTATAAATAGGAATCATATACAAGCTTACATGATATGAACAATAAGATATTACACTTCACTCTCACGTTGTGCTATATACTTCTATTGTTCTTGCTACAAATTCAATAATTTTCATAACACGTTATCAACACGAGCGCTCTAATTAAAAGATCAATTTTGCATTTTTTAATTGGTCTGAATCAATACGGAAGTTTTCAAATGTTCAAAGACACTACATTTTTTATAGCATTGGAACAAGGTATGTAATACATTTTATCATGATATTATTGTACGTTTGTGCTTACGTAAACATTAATAAGTTAATATGGTCGATGTTAAAAGAAATATAAAATAAAATATGTCTATATAATAAGAACAAAAGCACAAATAACTAGTAAATTTAATATTATAATATATATTCTTCCTTTCAAATTCTTAAGTTCCACACTTTTATGATGATACTTCCACGTATAACATCATAATATACTATTATGGATATAATTTCATATTTATTTATCCAAATTTATTTATTTGTTTTATGATAGCATATCAATGTTAAATCTTTCGAAATTTGAATTTGTGGCTCTTGACATTTTCAAAAAGAACTATTTGTCATGGATTTTAGATGCCGAAATACACCTAGATGCTGAGGGTTTATGTGGTACTATAAAAGAAAGAAATGAAGAATCCGCTCAAAATAAGGCTAAGACGTGATATTTTTTCGTCGTCACCTCCATGAGGGACTAAAATCTGAACATTTGACTATTAAAGGTCCTCTTGTTCTTTGGAATAATCTAAAAGAAAGATATGACCACCAGAAAAATGTTATACTTCCTAAAGTTCGATATGATTGGTTGCATTTAAGATTACAAGATTTTAAATCGATTAGCGAATATAACTCAGCTATGTTTCGAATTACTTCACAATTGAAATTATGTGGTCAGAGTATCACTGATGAGGATATGTTAGAAAAAACATACTCCACTTTTCACGTGAATAATGTTGTCATTCAGACACAATATCATGAAAAAGGTTTTAAGAAATATTCTGAGTTAATGTCTTGTCTTCTTGTGGCTGAGCAAAACAATGAATTGTTACTAAAAAATCACGAGTCTCGTCCTACTAGTTCCACTCCATTCTCTAAAGTGAATGCAATATCTTATAATGAAAAAAAAATAAAGGTCACACTAATAACCAAGGTCGTGGACGTGGTCGAGGTCGTTATCACATTCGAGAACATGGACAAAGTGATCATTTTAAGAACACTTATACCCACCAGAAGTGGGATTATAAGGATAGCACGAGTGATAAAAATAAGATTAAGAAAGCAGAATCTTTGTGTTATCGATGTGGTCGTACAAATCATTGGTCTCGTACTTGTCGTACGCCGAAGTATCTTATGGACCTTTATCAACAATCATTAAAAGGTAAAGGAAATAAAATAGAAACAAATTTTGATCGCAAAAATAACGAAGATAAATATGACATTGCTAGTCAAACACACTTGGATGTCACTGATTATGGTATCGACATCCAAACACACTTGGATGTCGTTGATTTCCTCACCACCCCTGAAGAGAATAATTTATCTTTCAATTTATTGTTTTATAAGAATAAATTTTATGTCAATTTACTTTAGTAACATCATGGTTATTATGTTTTTAAATTTTTGAATATTTATATATTTTAAATATGTTCGTAACATTTATTTATTTTCTTTGAAGAATATGATTACTTCTCAAATATAATCTGCAATACATGGTAAAGATTTATGCTTAGCAGACAGTGCAACTACTCATGCCATACTTAAGCATAAAAATATTTTTTCTCATTTAACAATGCAAGGGAAAAGCGTTAGTACTATATCCGGAAGTACTAATATCATAGAAGACTCCGGAAGAGCAAATATATTATTGCTAAATAGAACTAAATTTCATATTTACAATGCGTTATACTCTCCGAAGTCACAAAGAAACTTATTGAGTTTTAAAGATATTCGTAAAAATGGATATCATATTAAGACTATTGGTGAAGGGGATACAAAATTTTTTCAAATTACAAGTATAACTCAAGAAAATAAAACAATCTTAGAAAAATTATCTACACTTTCTTCTAGATTGTACTACACTAGAATTAGTACAATTGAAACACATGTTATTGTAAACCATAAGTTTACTGATAACTTTATTATTTGTCATGACCGGTTAGGTCATCCCGGTTCCATTATGATGCAAAAAATTATTGACAATTCATACGGTTATTCATTGAAGAACCGGAAGATTCTTTAAAGTAATACTTTTTCATGTGATGCTTGCTCTCAAGTTAAACTAATTATTCGACCATCATCAGCTAAGATAGATTATGAATCTATTAATTTTTAGAATGTATACAAGGTGATATATGTGGGCCCATACACCCTTCTCGTGGACCATTTAGATATTTTATGGTTTTAATCGATGCATCGACTAGATGGCAATATGTATCATTGTTATCAACCCGCAACCTGGCGTTTGCGAGGTTACTTGCTCAATTGATAAAGTTAAGAGCATATTTTTCCAGACTTCTCTATAAAAATAATTTGTCTTGATAATGCTGGTGAATTTACTTCCCAAGCTTTTGATGAATTTTGCATGTCAATTGGAATAAGTGTTGAACATCTTGTAGCTCATGTTCATACACAAAATGGTCTTGCAGAGTCCTTTATTAAACAACTCCAGTTAATTGCAAGACCATTACTGGTGAAGTCAAAACTTCCAATTTTGCTTGGGGCATATCATTTTACATGCAGCATCACTAGTTCGCATCAGACCTACAAGTTATCATAAGTTCTCCCTATTACAAATGGTTTTTGGTCGGGAACCAAATATTTCCCATCTTAGAAGTTTTGGGTGTGCAGTATATGTCCCGATTGATCTACCACAAAGCACAAAGATGAGGTCCTCAAAGGAGGTTGTGAATATACGTCAGATTTGAATTCCCATCTATAATTAAATAGCTTAAACCTTTGGTGGGGAATTTATTTATAGCTCGATTTCCTGACTGTCATTTTAATGAGCCAGTTTCCCAACATTGGGGGGAGAAAATAAACAGCTAAGAAAAAGGAAAAAGTTGGAATGAATTATTGTTATCTTATTTTGATCCACGTACCCAACATTGTGAAGTAGAAGTTCAAAGGATAATTCATTTACAAAACTTAGCAAATCAATTGCCAGATGCTTTTACTGACCCTAAAAGAGTGACTAAGTCACATATACCAGCTGTGAATGCTCCGATTAAAATTGATGTCTTGGAAGGATAAACTCTAGTTGCTAATGAGTCAAACACACGCCTAAAGCGTTATAGACTAGTAGGTTCCAAAGATAAGAATCCTCAAAAAAGAAAAGGTGTTATATCTTATGATGGTTTAATCGATGAATCAAAGAATTATGAAAGATCTTGAGAAGAGATTAAAATGTCTCTAGAAGAGATATTAGACGTGACTCGGGGACCTGATAATGAAGAGATCTTAATAAATTATCTCATATCTGATAATAAGTAGAACCGAAATCAAATCAACGTTGATAATATATTTGCATGTAATATAGAACTGGAGATTTTGGATGATAATATGGATCACGAACCAATGCTAATCGCACAATGTAAACAAAGAAATGATTGGCCCAAATTGAAAGAGGCAATTGAGATGGAACTGAAATCTCTTTCAAAAAGAGAAGTATTCAGACCTGTTGTCCGTACACCAGAAGGTGTAAAACTTGTGGGATATAAATGAGTTTTTGTGAAAAAAATAAAAAAGGGAAATTGTGAGATATAAAGCTCGTTTGATTGCACAAGGATTTTCACAAAGACCTAAAATCGATTATGATGAGACATATTCCCCAGTAATGGATGCAACTACTTTTAGATTTTTTATTAGTCTGCAATAAAAGAATGACTTGCTTTCTGTCTACGGGATGTTGTTACAACCTATTTGTATGGACCTCTTGATAATAATATTTACATGAATCTTCTAGAAGGATTTAGACTTCCAGAAGCAGTCAATTCAAATTCTCGAGAATATTATTCAATCAAATTAAATAGATCCCTTTATGGATTAAAACAATCTGGGCGCATGTGATATAATCGCCTCAGTGAATACTTATTAGCAGAAGGCTATAAGAATGACCTAATTTCCCCATGCATTTTTATTAAGAGGTTTAGCTCTAGATTTGTTATTATTGTTATATATGTTGATGATTTGAATATCATTGGAACTTCTAAAGAGATCTCCTTAACAATAGAATATTTAAAGAAAGAATTTGAAATAAAAGACCCTCGAAAAATAAGATTTTGACTTGGATTACATATTGAGCATTTAAAGGATAAAATCCTTGTGCATCAATCAACATACATAGAAAAATGCTCAAGTGATTTTACATGCATAACTCACATCCGTTGAGCGCCCCTATGGTTATAAGGTCACTTGATGTTAACAAAGATCCATTCCGTCATTGAGAAAAGGATGAATACCTTCTTGGTCCAGAAGTACCATACTTGAGTGCTATTGGTGCATTGATGTATCTATGTAGTCATACATGACCTGATATATAATTTACTGTTAATTTATTAGCAAGATTTAGCTCATGTCCAATCTGAAGACATTGAAATGGGGTCAAACATATATTTCATTATCTTCAAGGTACGAAAGGCATGTGATTATTTTTCCCTAATCTATCCAAAACAGAATTAGTTGGTTTTGTAGATGCAGGGTACTTATTTGATCCTCATAATGCTCGATCACAAATTGGTTATGTATTTAAATATGGCAGTACAAAAATTTCTTTGCACTCTATGAAACAAACAATTACTGCCACATCCTCTAATTATGCTGAGATTTTGGCCATCCATGAGGCTAATCGTGAATGTGTATGGTTAAGGTCTATAATTTATCACATTCGAGAATATTTTGGTTTATGCTCCGAAAAAATAGCTCTGGCAGTCTTATATGAGAATAATACAAACTATATTGCCCAATTTAGGGAAGGATACATAAAGGGCGATAGAACAAAACACATCTCACCAAAATTCTTTTTCACTCATGATCTATAAAAAGAATAAGGACATTAACATCCAACAAATCCGTTCAATTGAAAATTTGGCAGATCTATTTACTAAGGCACTTCTTACTGCTACATTTGAGAAGTTAATTTTCAACATTGGATTGCGTCGTTTTAGGGATCTTCAATTATGTGTTCATGAGGGGGTAATCTTTTTTCCTTATCCATGGTTTTGTCCCACTAGTTTTCCCAGAAAAGGTTTTTAATGAGGCAACATGCCATGCATATTAAATGATGGTATACACTTTTTCCTTCATTGGATTTTGTCCCTTAGAGTTTTCCTAGTATGGTTTTAACGAGACATATATTCTACTGATGGACATCCAAGAGGGAGTGTCATAAATAATATTTATTAAAGTAGATGTCCAATTCATCATTTAATGTTTTCCCCTGTTGTTAATGTAAGGTAACCCTTACGATTTAATTCTTGTAACATACATGCTAGTAACATATGTAATTGGAACCCTATAAATAGGAATCATGTACAAGCTTACATGATATGAACGATAAGATATTACACTTCACTCTCACGTTGTGCTTTATACTTCTATTTTTCTTGCTACAAATTCAATAATTTTCATAATACATATATATATATATATATATATATATATATATTAGGTTGTTATACTACTTTTTCTATCTTAGGGTTAAGGATTTAATAGACCAAAATATGTATTCATAGATATTCTTAACCCTTTAACAATGAGCAAACACCATGTAGACAAAGCAATTTGAACCCGTGTATCCTAGGAGGAACATCATCCACTTTTCCACTAGGACACTTGTTGGGTTCATAATAGAATATAATATTTTTTGAATATGGCCACTGAATTTTTATTATAACCATAGAAGATATCACAATTACAACGCATTCAGGAAGGAAACTAATGGGACTAATCTACCCAAAACTTATTACAACCTAAAAAACACAGAAAAGTAAAAAACTTCAATGGAGATAAGCATACCATCAAAATTCAGAAGCTTCATGAATCTCTTTGTCTCTATCCAATCGAAATGCATAACAGATAAAAGATGAGTGGTGAGCGATCCAAACTATCAGGCAGAATATTCTGCTACCCAATATTGGTTACATCGGCAAACAACCATCAATCGAGTGGGGATCTAACTTTGCATGACCACCGACAAAATCATAATAAAAAACTAGCGCCGATTAAAATCTCTGTGCGAGCAACAAACGACCGCTAGGGTATGCTGAATCATGCCACAAGGACAGATGAAACAAACCACAAAACAAAGAAAACATGTTACAAGGACAGAAGAAAACGTGTGTCACAAGGATAGAGGAAACGCGTGCCATAAAGGCAGAGATTTTTATTAAAAAATAAAAAATAAGAGAAAAACAAGAAAATAATAAACACTGGCTATAACAACGGTCCCGCCCTTAGTGGAAAGCTTGACGCGTTCTTACGAAAAATATTTGGGATTAGAATGAAATGGAGTCGTCACCATCCACTTCGGTAGGCCGGACAGCATTAAAAGTTACCAGAGATTCAAAAAGTTTGGGTTCAGGAGTCAGTTACTTGTGGGGAAGGGTGAGCACCCCCACAATGCCCAAAGTTGGTACCTGGTCGATTACATATTGCTTAAATGAGAGAAATTAAGAATTCGAATTTAATTTAAATTTTGTGATCTCTTAAAATATTTAAAAGAATATTTCTTTGTATGAAAGAAATTTACACACCTACACCCGAGGCATAATTTTCGTTAGATTCTGAACGAAATGAACCTATTTTGAAAACTATAATTTAAAAAATAGTATTTTGTGATAGGGACTAACGAAAAGCGGCACCACTTACGTCTGAGGTACGTTTTTCACAAGAATCTCTAATGAAATGTTTAAATTTAGAATTTGATTAAAACAATGTACGAAATATATATACAGTAATATATATGTGTTAGATTATAAATATTACAAGCATATAATAGTAATAATAATGTACAAAAGAGAAGATGTTACGAATAAAAAATATACCGTATGTTATACACATTATATACTAAATATTTTATATACAAATATAATATATATTATACACATATAAATGCAAATAATACATAATAAGTAATAGGAAAACAATATATATACATATATATATAATAATAAGAATAATAATAACAATAACATACATAATAATATATAAACATAATAATAATATAAAAAAAATCAGAATGTGACTAAAATAAAAAAAAAACTTGAAAACTGAAAAAAAGGACGAAATCACAAAGCATTTGAAAGTTACAAGGACCAATGAGGTAATTTTACCAAGCGGCAGACCCAAAGTATGATTTATTTTAAGGAGGAGGGGCTGGTCGTGTGATTTTCCCATTTATAATTTAGCTAATTCAACCGAATTGAAAAAAGGGACCAAATTAAAAATCTGAAAAAACTAAAAGGGACCAAATGAGTGATTAGACCAAGGGTCAGGCCGCTAGTGTAAACTAATTTAGGGCGGAGGGGTTTACAAGATAATTAAACCATTTTCACTTAGTATATAACCCTAAAAAAATCTGCTTCATTTTCCTCATTTTGTTCAAGCCGTCCCATTCCCCCATTCTTTTCTTTCAAACCCTAAAATGCTAAACCTTCCCCTTTTCCATACTTAGAAAATTAAAATTTCCTTAGACCCGGTTGAACAATGATGGCTTGTCTTTGACAATGGACGACAGCGGCGATGGGTTCGAATCCGAGCCAAGGTAAGTAGCCGAAACACCTTTTCACTTTCTTTTTTTTTTGCTTTCTATGGTTGTATTCGAATTTAAGAATGGTACCTTTTTTACTTTGAAGTTTGGATCTGAAATCCTTTTTTTATTTCATCTGAACCCTTTTTATTTGAACCGAGAAAAACTCTTTTTTATATGGCAACTGAAGAGCATCTATTTTTATTTCGAACCAAATCCCTTTTTTTACATATTCAAGCATCTCCTTACATTCGATTTCGTATGGGTTTTTATACCCAACTTTACATGCAAGTTGGATCTAACGTTTTCCTATTTTTTTGCAGATCTAAGCGGTGCAAGTGGCCGGTGAGGGTGGCAAGTGTGGCCGCTTTCATCGCGTGTGGGGATATGAAGGGACAAGGGCGGCGGCTGGCAGTGCAAGTGGGATTATGGTTTTTTTAATTTTTAGGATTTTTTATTTAAGGGCATTTAGGTAATTTTTAGGTTTGGGTTGTTAGATATCAGATTGGGTTTGGGTAAATGGGTTATTGGGTTGTGGGTATTTAATCTGGGCTGAGTAATGGGTAATTGTATTTTGTCCGGTCGATCAGGGTTTCTTTCTCTGGCCACCGCTTCTTCTTTGGGCTTCTCTTGATCTTCTTTGTCGCTTTTGCAAATAAAATCTTCAAAATGAAGGATCTATTGAGGAAAACAAAATGAATTCGGCTTGCTACGACTCTGACGACGACGCAATGCCTGGAGAAAATTTAGCCTAGCTGCAACACTGACAAAGAGGCAAGGTCTGCAAAACTTAATCTAGCTGCCACCTTGACGAAGACACGTGATCGATGAAGGCTTGGCCCAACTACAAAATCTTAAACTTTACCGTGTTTAAGCACGTTGTGCCAACATTTCTGTTGGACTTGTCAAAATAACTTTGATCTAGCTGCATTATTGATTAAGAGACAAGATCAAAATTTGGTTCAGTCATCCCATCAACGGAAGGATAGAATCTGATAACAGCAACTTAGGTCATACTACGCCCTCAACGGCGGAGAAGAATAAATAGCAACTTGAACCCAGCCACACCATCAACGGAGGGACATGATCGAATATCAACAACTTGGATTCTATTGCACTATCAACGGAGAAGCAGAATCGAATAACATCAACTCAAATCTTACTACACCATCAACGGAGGAGCAATAATGATCAGTAACTTGTACCCAGCCACACGATCAACGGAGGGGCAGGATCGAATAACATCAACTTGGACCTGGCTACACCATCAACAGAGGAACCATATCGGATAATAATAACTTGGACCTAACCTCTCCATCAAAGAAGGGGCAGGATCGGATATTGGCAGCTTTGATTCTACCGCGCCATCAACGAAAAAGTAGAA
Source organism: Hibiscus mutabilis (assembly GCA_019671005.1). NCBI lineage: Eukaryota > Viridiplantae > Streptophyta > Magnoliopsida > Malvales > Malvaceae > Hibiscus > Hibiscus mutabilis. Next base: position 48,651,181 of record CM033748.1, on the reverse strand, counting down.
TCTGGATAACAACAACTCAAACCTTACTACACCATCAACGAAGGAGCAGAATGAACAACAACTTAAATCTTACTACGCCCTCAAAGATGGAGTAAGAACAAACAACAACTCAAACCCAGCTGCACCATCAACGGAGGGACAAGATCAGATAACTTGGATTCTACTACACCATTAATGGAAAAGCAAAATCTGATAACAACAACTCAAACCTTACTACACCATCAACGGAGGAGCAAGAGTGAATAGCAACTTGGACCTTACTACACCCTCAACGATAGAGTAAGAATGAACAATAACTTAAACCCAGCAACACCATCAACAGAGGGACATGATCAGATAACTTGGATTCTACCACACCATCAACAGAGAAGCAGAATCTGATAACAGCAACTCAAACCTTACTACACCATCAACGGAAGAGCAGGAATGAACAACATCCTAGACCTTACTACACCCTCTACGACAGAGTAAGAACGAACAATAACTTAAACCCAGCTACACCATTAACAGTAGGATAAGATCAGTTAACTTGGACTCTACTATACCATCAACAGAAATACAAAATCTGGATAACAGTAACTCAAACTTTACTACACATCAACAAATGAGCAGGAATGAACAACAACTTGGACCTTACTACACCCTCAACAGTGGAGTAAGAACGAACAACAACTTGAACCCAGCCACACCATCAACGAAAGAACAAGATCAGATAACTTAGATTCTACCACACTATCAACGGAGAAGCAGAATCTGATAATAGCAACTCAAACCTTACTACACCATCAACGGATGAGCTGGAATGAACAGCAACCTAGACCTTACTACACCCTCAACGGCGGAGTAAGAACGAACAATAACTTGAACCCAACCACACCATCAACGGAAGGATAGGATAAGATAACTTGGATTCTACCACACCATAAATTGAGAAGCAGAATCTGATAACACCAACTCAAACCTTACTATACCATAATGGAGAAGTAGGAATAAACAACAACCTGGACCTTACTACACCCTCAACGATGGAGCAAGAACGAACAATAACTTAAACCCAGCCACACCATCAACGGAGGGACATGATTAGATAATTTAGATTCTACCACACTGTCATCGGAGAAGCAGAATCTAGATAACAGTATCTCAAATCCTACTACACCATCAACATAGAAGCAAGAATGAACATCAACTTGGACCTTACTACGCCCTCAACGGTAGAGTAAGAACGAACAACAACTTGAACCCAACCACACCATCAACAGAATGACAGGATCAAATTAGATTCCACCACACCATCAACAGAGAAGCAGAATCTGATAACAGCAATTCAAACCTTACTACACCATCAACGGAGGAGCCGGAATGAACAGTAACCTAGACCTTACTACACCCTCAATGATGAAGTAAGAACGAACAATAACTTAAACCTAGCCACACCATCAACGGAGTGACAGGATCAGATAATTTAGATTCTACCACACCATCATCAAAGAAGCAAAATCTGGATAACAACAACTCAAACCCTACTACACCATCAACGGAGAAGCAGGAATGAACAGCAACTTGGACCTTACTACGCCCTCAACAGTAGAGTAAGAACGAACAACAACTTGAACCCAGCCACACCATCAATGGAGGAACTGAATCGGATAACTCAGATTCTACCATACCATCAATGGAGTAGCAGAATTTGGATAACAGTAATTCAAACCTTACTACACCATCAACGAAGGAGCAAGAATGAATAACAACTTTTTGAACCTAGCCACACCATTAACGGAGGGACAAGATCAAGTAATAATAACTTGGATTCTTGTCATGCCTTCAACGGATGAAAAGATCGGATAAGAGCAACTTAGATCTGGCTACGCCATCAATGGAGGAACCATATTAAATAACAATGACTAAGACCCAACCACTCTATCAATGGAAGGGCAAGATCAGAGGATGAAACTTTGATTGATTTTTTTATTTTTTTCTTGATTTTTTTTAATTTTTAATTTTTTCTTGATTTTTTCAATTTTTTGATTTTTTTATTTGGGCTATAACTATAAGAAAGAGATAATATCTGAGGAAGAAGTTTGGTCTAGCTGTACCATCAACACTAACGCGAGATATGCAAAATGATGGATCTGCTACATCACACCAACAGGGAGGCTGAATCTGGACTACATTGGTCTACCACCACTGACGGAAGCAAAAATTAGAAAAAGTCAGCTCTGGCACTTTATGGCAAGAATCATGACCTGAAAATGAAGAAAAGCATTAATTAGTAATTGTGCAAAACTTTACCGTTGTTATCTGGATGTTTGAGCTTTTCTGCTTATTCGGCCTTCTTCGGGTTAAGAATTGAAAAGAAGTTTTCTACATTGGTCTACCGTTGTCTCGAGAAAAGCATTAATCAGTAACTGTGCAAAACTTTACCCTTTCAACCGCGGGGAATGTCCTACAAATGTCCTCGAAGAAGATTTCAGCCTTTACAATCATTCCTTTCGAGCACGGCATTTTGACAAAAACAGAGAAGCTCTCCAAACCAATGACATAACTCTTACCGGTCATTTCTTTAAAAACTTGCATTGCCATTTCTTCATTTCCAGCCTCACTGTATCCCTCAAGTAAGCAACCGTACATGGTGGCATCAAGGCCAATACCATTTCGAAGCATGTCATCAACCAAATATCCAGCAACACCTTTCGTGCACTCTCGACCATCCCCTTTTTACACAATCCCCTTATCAGTATAGTATGCGAAGACACATCAGGTTGAAAACCCCCTTCCTTGACAACATTATCAAACAAGGTTCTGAGCAAATCTATCGTATTAGCCTTAACTAAAACACCCAAAATCGAATTAAATGAATACAAGTACTTATCTTTCTCGATTTTTTTTGCTTGGTTAAACCAAAAGATTGCATCTTTGATATTCCCTTTATCCCCATATGCCTTGATGATTCTGCCGATAAAGAAATCTGAGAGCTTTTGAGATTTCTTAAGGAGGTTGATGGCGGGCTAGAATAAAGAGTGGTGGAGGAGGAGATTTGTGATGGCTTCATAGCATCTGAGACTGTGGGTGTAGTTTTTAGGGTTTGGATTTGGGTTTGATGCCCAGTTGAAGATGAACAAAGCGTGGAAAGGGTTTGTTTGTTTGGTGATGACAAGGGTGACTAAGTTTGGGTCCAGGAAAGCGGAGAAGCGGTTTAGAGGCGATGAGCTGAGGTTTTTAGGGTTTGGGTTTCTGGGGTTTAGAGTTTGGAGAAGGGAGATTATGGAGTTTACAATGGGGATGAGGTCCAAGGCTTGTGCCGAGCTGGTAATGGCCCTGGTTGACTGCAGCGCCATTAGAGATGAAACGAAAGCTTGGGTTCACTGATCTTCTTCGCGGGGGAATTGTGGTGAAATTTTCATTTAAATTAAGGAGTTAATTCACCACATGTCCCTAAGCTATGTCGTTCATTTTAAATTAATCCTCAAATTTTTTAATATTTTAACTTCATTCTCAAATTATAACCGACGTTTGCCTGAAAACGGGCGTTTGGCAGAAATTGAATCTTTCATCTTTTGTATTTTGCAGCTTTTGAGATAAAATCTAAGTTTCAAATGGGCGTTCTTCATGTTTGGAATGAACGTTCGATGATGTTTCTGCGTTCAATAGCCCAACCATTTGGCAAGCATTCTTGAATGAAGCCTAAATTAATTTTTTAACTTTTGAAATATTTTGTTCCATCTCCAAATTATGACTCTCATTCTAAGAATCTAAATTGGTCCTCAAACTTTTGAATTTTTTAATTTCATCATCAAATTATCAATATATGCTAATCATATCTAATGTTAATTAAATTGTTATACAAATATTAATTGTCATGTAAACTTTAGTGTATATTATGTAATAATATGATACGACGTAAATGATGATTTGATGATAAAATTAGAATATTTAAAAATTTGAAACTAATATAGAACGATGATTTTATGTATGGTTTTAGGTTTTGTTTCTTAGTTTTGTTAGAAGGTTTAACCGTTAGAAAAGTGTCCAAACTATATCATTTTTTTAGTTAGGTGCCTAAATTATATTTCGGGCCAAATATGTGCCTAATATTTCATCATGTTGCTAAAATAAGGTTTTTCCGTCACGACTATTAAAAGAATTTCGTTTTCCAACTAGAACATGACATGCGATCTATTTATGTTATTTTCTTTAATTCTTATTTTTTTAAAAAGTAAAAAAATATTTAATTTTATAAAAACCTAAAAGTCTTTAATTTCTTAAAAAACAAAATTTTAGTACTAAAATTCTTAAATTTCTCTTCTCTGACCACCTATTCAACCACCATCGGTCATCATTGTCTTTGTCGGATCCGAACGATTAAAACCCCCCATCAATCTAACGTCAAAAATTGATGAATAAACTGTCAGTTGTACCGTTGACGAACATCCAACAATGAAAAAAAGAAGCTGATTGGGTTCTGACGGACAACTAGAGGGTGAGGGATGCCAAACGATTTGATACGAGATGCATGGGCGATGAACAGTGAACCATCGATGTGGGGGTGACCGGATAACGAGGGAGATTTGATTTGAGGGTTTGATTGAAAGAAGGTAAAACTTTTAGATTTTTAAAGAAATTCATAAATTAAAAAATTAAAAAATAGGTCTCATGTCATATTCTCATTGGATGACATTTTTTAACGGCCGTTGACAAAAAAATCTTATTTGAGTAGCGAAATAAAATGTTAGGCACCTATTTAGCCCAAAAATAGTTTAGACACCTAACTGGAAGAAAAGTAAGGTTACTTTTGTGCACTTATTTTATGGTTAAGCCTTGTTAGAATTTTATATAGTTTTGGGCTCGAAAGTGGGTTTTAAAATTTTATTGGGCTTGTGCTTAATATATATAATTTATTTAATATTTAAATTCTAGGTGATTTAGTTAATTCGATTAATTAATCAGTTTCGAACCAAATTAACCGATAATCAAACTTTGAAATTTTCTTAACCGTTAACTGACCAAAAAAACTTCGGCCTCCTACCTTTTAACCGAATTAATTTTTTACTCAACTCGATCGAATGCTCACCCGTACTTAAAAACAATGAGTCTATTTTTTAAAAAACAACTTTAAACATTATATTAATATGTAAATTATTGTCTATTAAATATGATTAATTAAAACTTTATTTATCTGATCAAATATTTTATATTTTATTTGAGTTAAAGCAATTCAGATTACTCTAAGTTTATTTGTAACTCAAAAATAATAAGTTGTACGAATTTAAAAAAATCACGACCACGATACTCACAGTAATCATAATAATATATGTTATGTCCTTAACTGTAACACAACGCGACCGAAAACACGACCACAACCACAGTATAAATCTCTGCTGCAAACGAAAGCAGCCACAGTTTTGAACTAATGAAAATGGTGTATTATGGTTTTACCCCTTTATTATTTTAATACTTTAGATTTAATATCTCTATTAATACAGTTATTGTTGTTAAAATTAGGAGTGGGTAAAATTCGATTTGATTTAAAAAGTCAAATTTTTGAGTCGACGCGAAAAAATTTGAATAAAACAGTTTCAAATAAAATTTGAGTTATAAAATATGACTTGTTAACTCGACTAACTCAAATTTTTTTTACTCATCTCGATCGAATGCTCACCTCTAATTTAAACGATGACTTTATTTTAAAAAAATAACTTTGAACATTAAATTAGGGATGGCAAAAAAATCTGAATTCGGTGGGTAGGGTCGGATTTTTTTTAATTTTTGGTTTTCAGGCCGGGTCAAGTTTTTAAGAAGTTTGAGTCGGTTCGGGTTTATGGTCGAATTTCCCTGGCCCGGTTTATTAATAAATATTTATATTTATTATATTTAATATTTTTATTAATTTTCTTCGGGCGGGTCGGGTTTAATCAGTTTTTATTAAATTTTTGAGTTTAAATCGAAGTCGGATTAAACTTTTATTATATTGAGTCAGGTCGGAGATAAAAATATATATTAAATTCGGGTCAAAACTTTAAATTTTTAGGTCGATTTCGGGGCGGCCAAAACTCGCCCCGTTGCCATCCCTACATTAGATTAATATGTAAATTATTGTCTATTGAATGTGTTTAATTAAAATTTTACTTATTTGATCAAAGATTTTATATTTTATTTGAGTTAAACCAATTCAGATTACTCCAAGTTTATTTGTAGTTCAAAAACAATAGTTTTATTTTACATAATCACTTTAATGGTACAATTGACATATTATCAATTTAAATATACTTGTAATACTCAAATCCGTCCGGCGCTCTCTTTTTTGTATTTTAAAAATTCTTTTGATTTAATTTAATTTAGAAAACCCATGCACGGTTTAGAAATTAAAAATATGGAGTCGCCGCCGATCATTTAAAAAATGTAGAACGAACACCAAAATAAAACCAGAGGTTAAAAATTTGGGTCCGGGACTTGGTTACGGATGGGGAAGGATTAGCACCCCACACCGCCCAAAATTGGTAGCTAGCTGATTATTTAATGTCTTGATATTGAAAATTTCGAATTCAATTAAAATTTAAAATGTGATTCTTAAATGCCGAAAATATTGAGAGAACCGCATCCCTATGCGCTCAGAACACGATTTCTCGTTTTCTTGGAAAAGTTTGAGGAAATCACATCCCTATACGCCCGGGATACGATTTCTCGAGGTTTTAAAAAACATTAATTTAAAATTCAAAATTAATTTCTTTAAAAATATTTTTTGATGATGTAAAAAAAATACAACATATAAGATGCGAATAAATTAGAATGTATGAACAAAACATAAATCATAAAGTTACTAATATAGACACGAATATAAAATATACATATTAAATACATATGTAAAAATAATAACATATAAAGCTATATATTATAATGTATATGCATATATTTAACTATAACATATACGTATATATATATTTACTTACATGATAAAAAAATACTTATAATATTAATTAATATAATATAATAATATATGATAATGTATGAACAATATATAATGCTACAACATTTCTAAAAAAATAATATAACATATAATAATACATAATATAATATGAAACATATCCTATATACCATATATATATATATATATAATAAATGTATATATTTTAAAAATATAATATAATAAAACCATATAATATAGCAACATACATTATAATAAATAATACAAAATATGTATACATACATACTACCATACTACATATATATATATATATATATAGTTAATATGTATAATATAAAGGAAAGGACCAAAGCGAATAAAACATGAAATAAGGGCGCTGAAAATATAAAAAATAGAATTAAAAGTGCCAAAATTAAATCCAATATAAAAGCGTCGACTAAATTGAACTAAAACATAAATCAAAAACCACAAAAAAACAAAAAAATGACGATATTAAACACGCATGAAGAAACAGAAGGACCAAAAGAACAATTATTCCATGACCAAAACGAAAACGAGAAAAAAACATGGGGACCTCTTGTGCAATTAGCCCATTTACCCCAAAACGCGGATCCTTCCCCGGGTTGGGTCACCGCGCGGGTTGGGTGCCAAAACGACACCGTTTCGCATCCAGTCGATTTAAAATAACCTAAGGGTTATTATACATATATATATTTTTTTATTAAAACGGATTAATAAACAACCTCTTTTCTCTTCTTTCTCTCAACGGCGGCCGCTCCCCTCACCATTTTCACAGTCGTTATCGGCTTTAAGCCTCACGGCGAAGGTCTAACAACAACGGCGGAGGGACGGTGCCCAGGTATGATTTGAAATTTTCCCTTATTTTATTAAAAAACCCATTTGATTTTAAATTTTGAGAAAACATATTTTGATTTTCAAAACAAGAATCTGATGTGATTCTGATTTTTTTAGCGTTTTCGATTAAAAAAACGAATATGCAAAAAACAATGAGAGATTACCTTAAAATTTTGTATTGATTTCAAAATATTTTCTTTTTGATTTTCCCCTTTTACAAATTTTTTGAATCTGAAAAAATTTTCCCCTCTTGTCTTGATTTCGGTTCTTATATAACCGAATTTTACAACAAAAAATAATAATAATCCTCCTTTGCCTGCTGCAGATTTGATTAATATGAGATGGCCGAATTTTATAGTATTGTGGCAATGGGTTCGGCTGGGGTAGATTAGGGGTATGGGTAGTGATGGCAGAGGGTATTATGTTTTATTTTTAGGGTTAGATTTGATTTAGGGTTAATTTTAGGTTTAATTAGGGTTTGTTTTAAGGGTTGTTTGAGGTTCCGACTTTTGACCACCGGTGGTGAAGACGACGTCCAGAAGGCGAGCGGCGGTGGCGGCTACGGCAAGGGCAGTGGCGGCTGTGGCAAGGGCGGTTATTAGGGTTAGGTTAAGGTTAATACGATTTTTTAGGTTAGTCTTTGGGTCAGGTCATAGGTTTAATGGGTTTGGATTCGGGTTTTAGGTATTGGGTATGAGTTTTAATTCTGGGTTTGGGTTTAAGAACGAGTTATTACAACTGCCCCTCTTCGCTCATTGTTGTGTAACATCAACAGAGCAAAGACTAAAAATGACCCGTTTCATCCGGTCTGGTTGAGCTTTTCCCCTCTTGATGTGTGTCTTCTTTCTTCGGTAGATCTTCTTTCTTCTCGACGCAAGTTTTCTTTCTTGATTGATCTACCCTGTCACTCTTGGGGAAGTAAAATCTTCAAATAAGGGTTGGGGAAACAAAATGAGTTCGGCTTGCTGCTTCTCTTCTTAGTGTAGTTTCGTATTATGCTGCATGGGTGATCCGGTCCATTGGAAGTTCAAGGAGATAGGGTCAGTTGTTGTACTTTTGTCCATTCCACTGCAATTTCAGGGAGATGAACTGATGTAGCTTCATCTTATGTTGAATGGGTAACCCGCTCCATTGAAAGTTCAAGGAGATAGAGTATGTTGTTGAATGGGTAACCTGCTCCATTGGAAGTTCAAGGATATAGGGTTTGCTGTTGTAATTTCATCTTCTATTAGATGGGTGACCTGCTCCATTGGAAGTTCAAGGAGAAATGATCTGATGTTGTAGTTCATCTTCTATGATGGGTGACCTGCTCCATTGAAAGTTCAAAGAGATAGGGTCAGTTGTTGTAATTTTGTCTGTTCCACTGCAATTTCATGGAGACAGACTTGTGTTAGTACTAATTCCATTGCCACTCCAGGGAGATGAAACTAACGTATCTTCATTTTGAATGTCTGTGGCCTCCTGCCGCAACCCTTTTTTTAGGGGTTTTGACGGGTTTTTTTAATAAATGACAAAAACAACGGAGTCGTCACCAATCTTTTTAAAAGGTGTGATTGGATCACCTAAAAACGAGTTATTTTAATAAAATCATTTTATTTATTAAAACAACGGTTTTGGTATGCGAAAAACATAAAAATGGGTTCGGGAGTCAGTTACGTATGAGGAAGGATTATAACCCCCACAGCGCCAAAAAATTGGTACATAGCCGATTAAAAAACATTTTAATACCGGAATTTGCAAATTTGTATAAAATTTAACTTATTGCCCATTTATGAATATGATTTCATTTTAACGGCCCTACCATCCAGAGAGTGAACTCCAATCATCGCCAACATTTCTGGCGCTAACTCGTCACCTCATTTTGATAAGACACCACATTAATGTAGGTCCACTTTTTTAAACAAATAATCACATCATCAATTAGTGTGTTAAAGCTTTTATTTATTCTAAATTAGTGATTATTGACTTAAAGAATTGTCTAAGTAAATTTTATCTATTGGGGTTCAAATGTAATTAAGTGTGTCTTATGAATTTTGATGTAAATAAAGTTTTTTTTTAACTTTAAGGCTTTAACTAAGGTTTTTAAGAACTTAATCCTAGAGGCTTCATCTAAACTAAAAAAATTAAAACACTAATACCTTGGTATTTTAGGAAAGAATCAAATTAATAAAATAAATGGAAATTAGAATTAAACAGTTATATGTATAAAAATCAAATAAATTCCAAAATCTTAAACAACTCGGTAAAAAAGGGATGAAATAAAAATCTTTTTTATTTAAGTAATGTGTATCATTCCTTAAAGTGGGTCAACACTCTTTTTAACCGGAGTTTTTTTTACATACAAATTAAAATTTAATTTAAGAAGAATTCAAAATGATTTAAGAAAGGGTTTAAAAAAAGAAAGATAACAAGGGACCGAATTAAAAACATTGAAACCTAAGGCCGAATTTAGAAAAAAAGTGACTAAATTGAAATGTTTGCAAACTCGAATACTCGCGGAGAGAAAAGGATTTGGGCGGAGGGATTTAATGAAGGGAATTGAACCACTTTGTTTTAGGTATAAAACCCAATTTTATAAACACATTGTCATTTTCCCTTTCACAATATTTAGATCGAGCATCATTTCTTTAAATTCTCTCAAGTGTTCATCATGTTCTTCAAGCATGAAGAACTCTCACAGTCCACCACCACATTGGCCACCGGCCGCCATCGCCGGCCGCCTCATACCGGCAACGAGAAACCAAATTTTCTGGCGAGATTTTGAATCTCGGTTTTAAGGCTCAAAAAAACAAAAGTAAGAACATATATATTCGAATCAAAAACACAAAAAATAAAATAAAATGAAATAAAAAATACCCAAATTTGCTTGAATGCTTCTTGTATTTCTCTTGAAAAATCAGTACACAATGTAGTAAACTCCTTCAATTTTCAGTGTATTTTCGTAACAATTCTTGGTGGTCCATTACAAGAGGGGATGAGTGATTTATATTGGGGTTTTACTACCAAAATTACAAAGAAAAAACAGAAGTAATCCCTAAAATTCGGGTGAAATTATTCCCTAAAAACAGAAGTAAACTCCTTTGCTGCGTGTTTTGCAGCTGCCATTGTTTCCCCATTTGATTCAATTTTGAATCAATGTTTGCTTCAATTGTCCAGGTTGCAAGCTGGCGCCAGAAAGCATGCAAGGATGACGCGTGGGGCCCACCCACTCTCTTCCTTTTTTATCCAATCTGGACCATTGGATCATATTCGGATCCAAGGGTTAATAACTAGCTGCACATGGAGTAAAAAAGATGTCATATAGGGTTTTATATTTGGGCCAAATGGGTTTTATTGTATTAAATTTTAATTAAAATAGACCTTTATTTAAATTTGATCATTTATTTAAATAAATAGACCTTTTTTTTTATTTTTTTTGGATTTTATATCTTATAATAAAACTAGTTATTATACATACATAATTAATATAATAATACCCTAATAACTAAAATAAAAATAATAAAAAATAAAAAGAAAATAAATAAATAATAAAAAGGCGGGTGAAAATTTAGTGACAACACCTCCTTATGGGTCCGTGCCTTGTAAATGTTTGAAAAAGACCTTTTCAAGGCGCCCGTTTGGGTTTTCACCTTGTTTTTTTATTTTTCTCTTTCCTTTTTTTTTCATTTTCTTCAATATTTTTATTTTCTTTCTTTTTTCCTTCTTTTTGATTTTTTCTCTCTTTTTCTTTTTTTCTTTTTTTTTCATTTCTATTTTTTCAAACAAAATATTTCTTGATTACATCTGAAGTTTGTTCCGCTGCAGCTCTAGGGAGATAAACTAGTCTTGGTTCACATTCCGCTGCCACTCTAGAGAGATGAGATAAATGTGGTGAAGCTTGTTCCACTGCTGCTCCAGGGAGACAAACTTTATGTCTGGTTCATTCTGCTGCCTCTTCAAGGAGATGAACTCGTCTTGGTTCTCATTCCGCTGCCACTCTAGGGAGATGAGATAAATGTGATGAAGCTTGTTCCACTACTGCTCCAAGGAGACAAACTTTATGTCTGGTCCATTCCGCTGCCTCTTTAGGGAGATGAACTCGTCTTGGTTCTCATTCCGCTGCTACTCTATAGAGATGAGATAAATGTGATGAAGCTTGTTCCATTACTGCTCCAAGGAGACAAACTTTATGTCTGGTTTATTCTGCTGCCTCTTCAGGGAGATGAACTCGTTTTGGTTCTCATTCCTCTGCCACTCCAGGGAGATGAGATAAATGTGGTTTCATCTTTTTGAATGTCCCAGGCCTCCCTTTGGATTCGTGCCTGGGATATTTTGAAAATTTTTAGGTGCCCTTTCGGGTTTTCACATTGGTTTTTTCATTTTTTTTATTTTTTCCATCATTATATTTTCTTTCTTTTTTGATTTTTTTTGATTTTTTGCTCCACTCTTTCGTGCCAAGGATGCTTGGAAATTGTTAGAAATGGTCTGCTCCACTCACTCTTGTCAAGGGTATTGAAACTCATCAGAGGTGATCTGCTCTTTCATGTCAAGGATGACATACCACACTTGCCCCATTTCTTTCTGTCAAGAATGTTGGAACTCGTAGACAGTGATTGTAACACCCTTACCAGTATTTATTACCCAATACTAGTATAGAGTGTCACATGATGTTTAAACCGCATTTTATGCTATTCATACAAGTCAAAAATGATAATTTTGAATTTTTCCTTTTAATCACGTAAAATTTATTTCCAATTTTTAATCCATTAGATAGACCCCGATATCAGGAAGCAACTTGGCAATTTATAACTATACTTTACGATTAACAAAACTGCCTAAAATAAAAATCATTTTGATTACTCTAAAATTTTATTTTTATAACATTACCCGATTTTCATTATTAGTAATTTCTTTAAACTAGCATAAAGTCTAACAAAATCCAACATCATATACTAACCACTTATCTAGATGTTAATATTACAATCCACATCTGGACTAGTTTAAAAGAGCTAATATTCATTTATATATGCCCACTAGAAAATATCAAAGTACATCAAGGATGTAGTTACCGATATTGTATATATATATATATATATCCTTCTTTGATAGTGATGCCTTACTCCTTATGTAACGCCCCGATTTTAGGGATTAGCGGTTTAGGGAGTTTATTGGATGGTCAAGTGGATCGGAGTTGAGATTCGAGTTAGTTTTGGGATCGTATATTTTTGGTGTTGGAAAAATGCTTAAAACATTATTAATTATATATTTAATAATGGTGGAATCAATTTTGAAAAATGGGTTTTGGAAGATGGACACTTTGGTTAGTGACCAAAATGAAAGTTTTGAAAACTGTGATTTTCTAGTGACTAAAATGAAAAGGGTCAAATACTTAGAATCTTTAAGGAGCTATTTTACCAATTGGTTTATGATGATTTCTCCCTTGATTTAACTCATTTTAACATGTGATTTAATTAATATTAAAAGTGGATTTTGTTAAAAAGTTACTTATCTTTTCTAAAACAAAAATCACGTCATTTTCTTTCAACTCTTTTTCTCTCCATTCTCTCCTCAGCCAAACACTCGGTTTTTCATCAAATTTCCAGAGGTGAGGTGGATTCTAACTTGATTTTATTGTTTCAAATTGTTTTATAAAGATTGTTTATACAAAATCTTATAATAATCTTGTGTTTTCTTAGCTTTTCACAAATCAATTGAGGGAGAAACTTCACAATAGGGGTAAGGTACGAGATATCCTCTATTGTATGGTTCTTTATTGAAATTTCCAAACATTTGATCCTTGTTTTTGTGTTTCTAATCTGATTTTGATGATTTTCCAATGTTTAATTGAGTTATTTGGGGAAAATGAGTTGATTCGCGAATTGGATCTGATTTCCAGTAAGTAAGGTTGCTTTGATTCATATTTTGGATGTTTAATAATGTTAATAAGTGATTTTTATCAATGGAATCCAAAAACTTAAGAATCTCTATTTGTTTAGGTTGTTAGTTTTGAGGTTTTGTGGTGTTTTTGTGGTTGTAGGGTTGCTAAAGGTAGTAGCTTGTTTTGGATCTGTTTTTAGATGTATTTTGATGTTGGAAATGATGCTAGGTTGATAGTTATTGGCTGTATTTTGAATCGAAGTGTTTTGGTTATGATTTCGGTTGTTGTGGAGGGTTAATTGTGGAGGTTTTGTGAGAATCCGAGAAAGATTGTGGTTGTTGTGTTTGGAATACATTATGATGCATTAATCCTCTGTTGTTTTGTGATAAAAACAGGGGAGGTTGATCCGGAAGTGATTGGAGAAGCGTTGGAGGCTTCAGATACTTGATTTCGCATCGACGAATCGAGGTTTTGCGTATTAGTGAGTGAAAACGTGGTTTAAAGCGTTTTGATGTTTTGAGAATAGAGTTTTGGGAGTTATGGTAGAGCTTGAAACGCTTACCTAGACTAGGAAGTAAGTATAAAGTGGATTTCTCTCTCGGACGTGCTAGTTTGAAATGGTTGATGCACTTGTTTTAATTTACATGTTACTTACTGTTTAAGCATGTTTAAAGTATTTGATATACTGTTTTTAAGCATGAAATGCTGAAGGATGCACATGGTAAGTGATCCTTGTAAGTATGTGGTTTATACTTGTGTTTTAAAGCATGGTGGTTGCTTTGGAAATGACATGGTTTAATGCTTGTTAAAAACAGTGAGGTAAATGTTATTTGGTTAATTATATTGGCAAGTGATGCGGTTTTAAAATTGTTATCGGATATAGTTGGTCGACCATAGGGTTGAGTGCACTATAAATAAGTCACCTTGGACGTCGAGGGGTTTATACGGCGTACCAAATACTCCATTCAAGTACCCTAACGATAGAGGGGTTAAACAGTACCGAACACTCCCGTTAGTGGGTTAAGCATCTAACCTATGAGAGAGATGGGTATCCCTGTGGGTTGTGATTGTACCTGGTTGTTATTGTACCCGGTTGTTAATGTACCGTGATTGTGATTGTATCGCTATTCCAGTTGAGATGGTTTGAAGTGTTGGGTTAACATTTGTTGAATCCGTTTATCCGATGAACTCTTTTGTTATTGAACTTGTTAATGACCACTTGAAAGCCAATATAATTGTTAATGTAACATTGAAATGTTAATGTTGTATAATGTGGTTTATACATGTTTCTCCTTAAGCTTTGTATTTGGTAGTAATGCATGGGAAGGCTTAAGTGGACGGTTAGCAATGTAATTTGCTGTTGTTTAATGATACATGTAGCATATAGTTTAATATGCTGGTTTTAAATGATGTAAAGTGCATGTTTAAAAGAGGGCATGATGATGATGTTTTTACGAATGATGTTTTGTAAATGGCTTTAAATGCATTGATGGTGTTTGTTTTGAGCACTCCTCACTAAGCCTTGTGTGCTTACGCTCTCGTTGTCCATCAATGTAGATAATTGAGGTCCTGGAAGGCAGCAAGAAGTAAGGGGATCTTGGCAAGACTTGTTACAAACGTATGTTAAAGACTAGACTATAATGAATAAGGGCAATGAGGTACTTGTTGTGTTTTGGGAGATGTTTTGTAAAACTCTCTGTTTGAGCATGTTTATTTAGTTGCTCTTCAGTTGTAAATGGCCTTTAAGGTTTGATTTTGGTGCTGGTTTATCTTTTTGGTATGTTGCTTGGATGCAAGTTAGGAAGCATGCCTATAGATTTTCTTTTGAAGCATGAAACCTTGTGGTGTTGTTAAAGTTGTGTTGTTAGTTGACTTGTGATATGTCTTGCATGTTGGTATTGTGTTTAAAGCATGTTGGATTGATTATAGTATACTATTGGGATGAAAAATCAACAAAATGTGGCATTACAGGCCCTGACGTATCGATACGCGGGGGACTGTATCGATACGGCTAGGCAAATTCAGGCTTGAGGGATCGGTACAGGTACTGTGTTTTTCGATATGCCTAGAAAAATTTGGCAAGGCGTACCGATATGGGTATGGGTGTTTCGGTACGAGTTTTAGCCTCTGGAATTCACTTTTTCAATCCGAACCCGCGTATCGAAACACCTAAGGAGCCGTATCAGTACGGTTTGTACCATTTCAAAAGTTAGGTAATACCGTTAGGCGTATCGATACGGCAAGGTGGTGTATCGAAACGAGGTGTTTTAAACCGTATCGATACGGGCTTACCTATATTGTTACGGAAAGTTGATTTTCTAAAAATGTCTTTCGAGTAGTTTGGGCGTTCTTACAATTTTGTCCCTGAATCTTGCCAATGCAAATGTATGTGGTAAAATGATCGGATTGAGCTGAAATTTGACATGAAAGTTTAGAATCTGGCTAATTAAAGATTGGTTACTTAAAAATAAGTTTTAATCCTGAAATTTTCTATATTTGCAATTTGGTCCATATTTTACAAATATGATCAATTGGATGTCAAATTGATGCCCGATTGAGTTGGGGTTGCACCTGTAGTCTGTATGAACATGTAGGGTTAATAATTGGCATCTAGATAAGATAAAAGAAATAAATGGGCTGGGTTTGGTTGAATCTCTTCGGTTTGCTACAGCGAACCTAATGTGGCCTCTTTGGTTCGGTTGGGCGTCTAGGCCGGGTCAAGGGTGTTACATTTGGTGGTATCAGAGCCAAGTTTGGTTTGTTTTGGAGGTTGTTGTGTTTTTGCCATGTTTATTTTGTACGGTGATTGTTGTTTGTACGCTGGTTGATATGCACAGTGATTGATATATGAATGTTGGTTGTTGTATGCTATGTTGGGGATATTTTGGGGTACCCATTGCCTTATTATTATAGTCTGGAAAGTTTTGATTTTTGAAATGAAAGTATTGGATCCTTGGTTGAGATTGGCCTAATTGTTTTGTTTTGAATTGATTATCATGTCTTAGATATATTTTAGCACAATGGGACCGAGAAGAGAGTTGCGATCTCGTGCGATTGCTGCTGCCGCTGGGCAGGATGATGAAGGAGAAGTTGTACCTCCTAGAGGGTTACCACCGACCCACCTAATCCACTTGAGGGAGTGGAGCAAGTACCAACTGTGCCAGCTAGGCCAGAGATAAGTGATATGGCACCGTTGATACAGGCCATGAACGGTGCGTTTCAAGCAGCAGTTGCGGGTGTTCGTGTGCCAGCACTACTGGTTGAGGGGCAAAGTTTGCTGCTTGAACGTCTTCGTAGTTTGGGCAGAGTTGAGTTTCGAGGGTTGTCTCCCGAGGCTTCTGATGGTTGGTTGGCCAGTACTGAGAGGATATTAGGCCAGGTGGGGTGCACCGATGCTCGTAAGCTGGGTTGTACTGTTTCCCTACTGCATGGTGATACTTATGCATGGTGGACTACCACGATATCTGGTATGGCGATAGATGATGTGACCTGGGAGTTCTTCTATGAAGTTTTCCGGAAGAAGTTTTTAGGAGTTTGATATCAGGACGAGAATAAGCATGAGTTATGGCTTTGATACAGGGTAGTATGTCTGTTGCAGAATATGAGGTGCAATTCGTGAGGTTGAGCCGGTATACACCTGAGTTGGTTATTGACGAGCGTACTCGATGTGATCGTTTCCGATATGGGCTTGTGCAGGATGCTAAGACACATATATGCTTGCTGCTGATTACACCGACTTTGATGTGTTGGTTTTGCGAACTAAGGATGTGGAGTAGAATTTGGGTTTGCCTTTTGGATTGCGAGGTTCTAGCTCGGGTAAGAGAGCTGTTGATTCGGGTTATAGCGGTGGTTAGGCCAAGAGGCACCGTGACAAGAGGTTTCACCCAGAGCTAAGGCATGACAAAGGTGTTGTGGGACGTGGAGTCTAGGGGTAGGGTACCTAGGTTAGAGCCCCGTTTTAGCACTTGTTGGGTTTGTGGATCCCGAGATCATTTGAGGCGAGATTGCCCGCGTTTGGCCAGGGAGGGTCAGACACCTGCGTCTGTGGTGGCTAATGATTGTTGGAGTTGTGGGTCAGGCGACCATCAGAGGCGTGATTATCCGTTGTTGTCTTGAGGTGGGCAGGGTGCTGCACCTGTTGTTGATCCGCAACGTGGTCGTAGTCGTGACCGCGAACTATTTCAGCGTCGAGATGGTGGACAAAGGACTGTAGCTCATACTGTTGCTATCCAACCTGAGGGAGGTGGACCGGCTAGGGTGTATGCGCACTGTGAGGGTCGCAATGTCACTGATGTGACTGCAGGTACTTTTACCCTATAGTATTTGTCATTGTATTTGTTGCACGTAATAAGTGCTATGCAATTGTGCAAGTATACACGTTACAAGTTATAGTATAAAAGATATCGTCTCCACAGGGACTGGTGCCACTTCAAGAATCTAGTCTCTTGCACTGTAAAAAGTAAAGACACAAATAAAGGATTATAGGAGTTTAACTAATAACTAAACTAGAAGGCAATAAAGTAAAAGAATAAGTGAGATCAAATGAGAGAGATAGGCCAGGTTATCGTGAGTTGAGGTCTGATAGCCGATTGGATCGTCTTGGTAAAAAAGTGCACGGGCAACTCAGTTGCCGTGGCAACTTACACAACGGGGTTGCCTTGGCAACTAATCGATGGTTGCCTAGACGACTAGTTGGGCAACTACTTGGGCGTCTGGGCAGCAACCTTCAAGGTTCGTCAGAGCGTTCTTCAATGGTTTCTTCTTATCCCTAAGTCGAAACTCTAGCTACTTGTGCATGCCTTGATAATACATCCCTGC
The DNA here is from genome assembly GCA_019671005.1 of Hibiscus mutabilis. Taxonomy (NCBI): domain Eukaryota; kingdom Viridiplantae; phylum Streptophyta; class Magnoliopsida; order Malvales; family Malvaceae; genus Hibiscus; species Hibiscus mutabilis. The sequence continues at coordinate 48,632,729 of CM033748.1, read as the reverse complement.
ATGAATCAAGGGTGAACAACAACCAATCTTGCGCTCCTCTTAGCCGTTGAAATCCTTAACTTATTCCTAGTCGGATTAATCTTCACCATTAATAGATTGAATAAAGATCATATTCATTTGTTTCTTGAATCTAACTCTCCCAATATTAGATAAAGAGATAAAGTTACGAGATCCTCTCCCAATTCACTCGCAAACAAGAATAAGAACCAAGAATGAATAAACCTTGAATAGAAAAGTGCAAACTCTTATTACCTAAACAAAATCCAATAGTTTCTCACAACCACAAAACACAATAACCATAGCCAAATAGATTTAGTTCATGGCTAGGTTCCAAAGAAACACAAGATAAATAATCTCTAGCATGAACCTAATTGAACAAGAAAGAAAAAGATGAAGAATTGAAGCTTGTCGAATTCTCGTTGCCCTAGATGCTTGTCCAGTATGCCTTGTGTAATCAAGCTCAACGTTGGAAGGAAACATGAATTAATGCATGAATGGCTAATTATGCAACTACCAAGTTATGTAATCAAGCTCAACGTTGGAAAGAAACATGAATTAATGCATGAATGGCTAATTATGCAACTAATATGAGCATGCTTGTCCACAAAGCATCATATTTTCCCGCAAAAACTACCAAGTTATGTAATCAAGCTCAACGTTGGAAGGAAACATGAATTAATGCATGAATGGCTAATTATGCAACTAATATGAGCCTAAGTCTAACAATAATATGAGTAAAAAGGGTAAGAAAAATAGTACTTTTGAACACTTATCAGTATTCGTTGGATGATTCTGGTTCTACTCATTCATACATTTTGAGTGAGCTTGCTGAGCTGCTTGATATATCTGTTGAAATTCTTAATGTGGGTGTTAGTGTAACTAGTTCTCTTGGGGAGACAGTCGTGGTTAGGAGGTTGTATCGTAGGTGTCTGCTGATGGTTCAGGGACATGTGTTTGCTGTGGACTTGATGGAGTTACCATTCCATGCTTTTGATGTGATTTTGGGTATGGATTGGTTGACCGAACATCAGGATATGGTGGATTTTGAGACCAAATGATATTTTTGAGGTTTTCGGATGATTATGAGGTGGTGGTAGTTGGCGATAATGCCAAGTTTTTATCTAGTGTTATTTCAGCTTTGGAAGCAAGACGAATGTTGGATTCGGGATGTCAGGCTTATTTAGCCTACGTTATGAATCCTGGATCAAAGGAGTTGAGGGTGGAAGATGTTCGCACCATATGTGAGTTTCAGGTATTTTTTTGGAGGAATTACCATGGTTGCCACCTGACCGTGAGGTAGAGTTTGGCATCGAGGTATATGCGGGTACAGTACCAGTATCCATTGCTCCGTACCACATGGCTCTGAAAGAGTTAAATGAGCTGAAAACGTAGTTACAGGAGTTGCTTGATCGTGGGTTCATTAGACCTAGTATTTCACCGTGGGGAGCGCCAATGTTGTTTGTTAAGAAGAAGTATGGTACGATGTAGATGTGTATAGATTAACGGTAGCTGAATAAGCTGACAATAAAGAACATGTATCCCTTACCGCGGATAGATGACATGTTTGATCAGTTCATGGGAGCTTCGGTGTTTTCCAAAATAGATTTGAGGTTAGGGTACTACCAGTTAAGGGTGAATGAGGTGGATATGCCCAAAACAGCCTTCTGTACAAGGTACGGGCATTACGAGTTTCTTGTGATGTCGTTTGACTTGACCAATGCTCATGCTGATTTTATGGACATGACGAACCGTGTGTTTCATGAGTTTTTGGATAGTTTGTGGTTGTGTTCATCGATGAAATCCTTGTGTACTCTCGTACCGAGGAGGATCATGATAGATATTTAAGAATTGTGCTTCAGACGCTGCTGGCAAATCAGCTTTATGATAAGTTAAGCAAATGTGAGTTCTGGCTCAAGGAAGTTGTATTTCTCAGACATGTGGTGTCGGCCGAAGGAATCTGTATTAATCCGCATAAGGTTAAGGCTGTGATGAGTTGGAAGGAGCCTAAGTCTGTGACGGAGGTCAGAAGTTTCCTTGGTTGGGGGGTTACTACCGAAGGTTTGTGGAAGGGTTCTCTAGTTTGGCGGCTTCGTTAACAAGGTTGTTGCAGAAGAATGTTCGGTTTGAGTGGACGAAGGATAGACAATGAGCTTTTAAGAGGTTGAAGGAAGCTTTGATGCGAGCTCCGGTTTTGGTTCAACCAGAATCGGGAAAGGAGTTTGTTGTTTATAGTGATGCGTCATATGTAGGGCTTGGTTGTGTATTAATGTAGAAGGGTAAGGTAGTGGCGTATGCATCTAGGCAATTGATGGTGCATGAACATAACTACCCTACTCACGATCTTGATCTGGCCGCGGTTGTGTTTGCCTTGAAGATTTGGAGGCATTATCTTTATGGTGAGAAATGTGTGGTTTATACGGATCATAAGAGTTTGAAATATCTGATGTCGCAGAAGGTGCTGAATTTTAGGCAACGTAGATGGGTGGAGTTGCTTAAGGATTATGATCTGACCATTGAGTATCATCTAGGGAAAGCCAATGTTGTAGCAGGTGCTTTGAGTAGGAAAGCGGCTGTGAGTTGAGAGCCATGTTTGCTAGGTAGAGTGTGACGAATGACGGAGGTTTGTTGGCTGAGTTACAAGTGAAGCTGTCCTTGTCGCTGATGATTAAGGAGAAGCAACCGTATGATGGGAGTTTGGTATCTCACGTGGAAGATATCAGGGATGGAAATCCTACGGATTTTCATTTCAACGATGATGGGGTGTTGTGTTTCAAAGGTCGAATAGTAGTGTCTGAGGACGAAGATGAGGCATACTATTTTGACTGAGGCACATGCTAGTCCTTTTGCTATGCGTCCCGGTAGTACTAAGATGTATCGAGGGTTGAAGGAGGAGTACTATTGGGTTGAACTGAAGAGGGATGTGGCTAATTTCGTTGCACGGTGTATGGTTTGTTAGCAGGTAAAAGGCTGAGCATCAGTTTTCTTCTAGGTTGTTGCAACCGTTGAGGAAACCAGAATGGAAGTGGGAAAGAATCATCATGGATTTTGTGTCTGGGCTGCCTTTGACTCCGACCAAAAAGTATTCCATTTGGGTGATTGTGGATCGATTTATGAAGTGTGCGTATTTCGTGCCTGTGCATACTACGTATACCTTGGACAGGTTAGCTGAGTTGTACATCTCTAAAATAGTGCGTTTGTACAGAGTGGCCAAATCTATAGTTTTGGATAGGGATCCACGGTTCACCGCAAGGTTTTGGGTGAGTTTGCATCGTGTTTTGGGAACCCGATTAAGTTTCAGTACCTCGTACCATCCTCATTCGGATAGCCAGTCAAGGCGCGTGATTCAAGTTCTCGAGTATATGCTAAGGTGTTGTGTTATTGAGTATCAGGGAACGTGGAAGAAACAATTGCTGTTTGTGGAGTTTGCCTACACTAAAAGTTATCATTCTAGCATAAAGATGGCCCCTTATGAGGCGTTGTATGGCAGGAAGTGTCGTACGCCCGTGTGTTGGGTAGAAATGGGGGAAAAGTTTGTGTCTATACCCAATGTCTTGAAAGACACAACTGAAAAGGTAAATTTGATATGTGAGCGCTTAAAAGCGACTGCAGATCGCCATAAATCTTATGCGGATTTGAAGCGTAGGGATATAGAGTACGTTGTGGGTGATAAAGTGTTTTTGAAAGTGTCGTCCTGGAAAAAGGTGTTGCAAATTGGGCGGAAAAGGAAGTTTAGCCCGAGGTTCATTGGACCATACGAGGTTATTGAGCGTGTGGGTCCTGTTGCGTACCGTTTGAGGTTACCTCCAGAGTTGAGAAAGATTCATGATGTGTTCCACGTTTCAGTGTTGCGGAGGTATAGGTCGGATCCATCGCATGTCATGCCAGTGAAAGAGATCGAGTTGAGACCAGACCTATCGTATGATGAAGAAACAGTAGAGATTCTTGATACCATGAATAAGGTGCTCCGTGGCAGAACAGTCGAGCTGGTTAAAGTGTTGTGGAAACACCGCGATGTTGAAGAGGCCATGTGGAAGCGTAAGTCGGACATGTTGAAGCAGTTTCCGCACCTGTTTCCTCCAGGTAAATTTCAAGGACGAAATTTCTTAAGTGGGGGAGGGTAGTAACGCCCCGATTTTAGGGCTTAGCGGTTTAGGGGGTTTATTGGACGGTCCGATGGATCGGAGTAGAGATTCGAGTCGGTTTCAGGATCATATATTTTTGGTGTTTTAAAAATTATGGAAAAATGCTTAAAAACATTATTACTTATACATTTAATAATGGTGGAATCAATTTTGAAAAACGGGTTTTGGAAGATGGACATTTTGGTTAGTGACAAAAATGAAAGTTTTGATAACTGTGATTTTCTAGTGACTAAAATGAAAAGGGTCAAATACTTAGAATCTTTAGGGAGCTATTTTACCAATTGGTTTCTGATGATTTCTCCCTTGATTTAACTGATTTTAACATGTGATTTAATTAATATTAAAAGTGGATTTTGTTAAAAATAGTTATCTTTTCTAAAATAAAAATCACGTCATTTTCTTTCAACTCTTTTTCTCTCCATTCTCTCCTCAGCCAAACACTCAGTTTTTCATCAAATTTCCAGAGGTGAGGTGGATTCTAACTTGATTTTATTGTTTCAATTTGTTTTATAAAGATTGTTTATACAAAATCTTATAATAATCTTGTGTTTTCTTAGCTTTTCACAAATCAATTGAGGAAGAAACTTCACAATCGTGGTAAGGTCCTAGATCTCCTCTATTGTATGGTTCTTTATTGAAATTTCCAAGCATTTGATCCCTGTTTTTGTGTTTATAATCTGATTTTGATGATTTTCCAATGTTTAATTGAGTTATTTGGGGAAAATGAGTTGATTCACGAATTGGATCTGATTTCCAGTAAGTAAGGTTGCTTTGATTCATATTTTGGATGTTTAATAATGTTAATAAGTGATTTTTATCAATGGAATACTGAAACTTAAGAATATCTATTTGTTTAGGTTGTTAGTTTTGAGGTTTTGCGGTGTTTTTGTGGTTGTAGGGTTGCTAGAGGTAGAAGCTTGTTTTGGATCTGTTTTTAGATGTGTTTTGATGTTGGAAATGATGCTAGGTTGATATTTGTTGGCTGGATTGTGAATCGAAGTGTTTTGGATATGATTTCGGTTGTTGTGGATGGTTAATTGTGGAGGTTTTGTGAGAATCCGAGAAGGATTGTGGTTGTTGTGCTTGGAATACATTATGATGCATTAATCCTCTTTTGTTTTGTGATAAAAACATGGGAGGTTGATCCGGAAGTGATTAGAGAAGCGTTGGAGGCTTCAGATACTTGATTTCGCATCGGGGAATCGAGGTTTTGCGTATCAGTGAGTGAAAATGTGGTTTAAAGCGTTTTAATGTTTTGAAAATAGAGTTTTGGGAGTTATGGTAGAGCTTGAAATGCTTACCTAGACTCATAAGTAAGTATAAAGTGGATTTCTCTCTCGGACGTGCTAGTTTGAAATGGTTTTATGCACTTTTTTAATTTACATGTTACCTACTGTTTAAGCATGTTTTAAAGTATTTGATATACTGTTTTTAAGCATGAAATGCTGAAGGATGCACATGGTAAGTGATCCTTGTAAGTATGTGGTTTATACTTGTGTTTTAAAGCATGGTGGTTGCTTTGGAAATGACATGGTTTAATGCTTGTTAAAAACAGTGAGGTAAATGTTATTTGGTTAATTATATTGGCAAGTGATGTGGTTTTAAAATTGTTATCGGATATAGTCGGCCGACCATAGGATCGAGTGCACTGTAAATAAGTCGCCTTGGATGTTGAGGGGTTTATATTGCGTACCAAATACTCCATTCAAGTACCCTAACGGTAGAGGGGTTAAACAGTATCGAACACTCCCGTTAGTGGGATAAGCATCTAACCGATGAGAGGGACGGGTATCCCTGTGGGTTGTGATTGTACCCGGTTGTTAATGTACCACGATTGTGATTGTATCGCTATTCCGGTTGAGATGGCTTGAAGTGTTGGGTTAACACTTGTTGAATCCGTGTATCCGATGAACTCTTTTGTTATTGAACTTGTTAATGATCACTTGAAAGCCAATATAATTGTTAATGTATCATTGAAATGTTAATGTTGTATAATGTGGTTTATACATGTTTCTCCTTAAGCTTTGCATTTGGTAGTAATGCATGGGAAGGCTTAAGTGGAGGGTTAGCAATGTAATTTGCTGTTGTTTAATGATACCTGTAGCATTTGGTTTAATATGTAGGTTTTAAATGATGTAAAGTGCATGTTTAAAAAGGGCATGATGATGATGTTTTTACGGATGATGTTATGTAAATGGTTGTAAATACATTGATGGTGTTTGTTTTGAGCACTCCTCAGTAAGCCTTATGTGCTTACACTCTCGTTGTCCATCAATGCAGATAATTGAGGTCTCGGAAGGCAGCAAGAAGCAAGGGGATCTTGGGAAGACTTGTTACAAACGTATGTTAAAGACTAGACTATAGTGAATAAGGGCAATGAGATACTTGTTGTGTTTTGGGAGATGTTTTGTGAAACTCCATGTTTGAGCATGTTTCTTTAGTTGCTCTTGGGTTGTAAATGGCCTTTAAGGTTTGATTTTGGTGCTGGTTTATTTTTTTGGTATGTTGCTTGGATGCAAGTTAGGAAGCATGCCTATAGATTTTCTTTTGAAGCATGAAGCCTTGTGGTGTTGTTAATGTTGTGTTGTTATTTGACTTGTGATATATCTTGTATGTTGGTATTGTGTTTAAAGCATGTTGGATTGATTAGAATATACTACTGGGATGAAAAACCAGCAAAATGTGGCATTACAGGCCTAGGCGTATCGATACGCGGGGGACCGTATCGATACGACTAGGTAAATTCAGTCTTGAGGGATCGATACAGGTATTGTGTGTTTCGATACACCTAGACAAATTTGGCAAGGCGTACCGATACAGGTTTGGGTGTTTCGGTACGAGTTTTAGCCTCTGGAATTCACTTTTCAATCCGAACCCGCGTATCGAAACACCTAAGGAGCCATATCGATACGGTTTGTAACATTTCAAAAGTTAGGTAATACCGTTAGGCGTATCGATACGGCAAGGTGGTGTACCAAAACGAGGTGTTTTAAACCGTATCGATACAGGCTTACCTGTATCGGTACGGAAAGCTGATTTTCTGAAAATGTCTTTCGAGTAGTTTGGGCGTTCTTGCAATTTTGTCCCTAAATCTTGCCAATGCAAATGTATGTGGTAAAATGATCGGATTGAGCTGAAATTTGAGATGCAGTTTGGAATCTAACTAATTAAATATTGGAAACTTAAAAATAAGTTCTAATCCTGAAATTTTCTATATTTGCAATTTGGTCCCTATTTTGCAAATGCAATCAATTGGATGTCAAATTGATGCCTGATTGAGTTGGGGTTGCACCTCTAGTCTGTATGAACATGTAGGGTTAATAATTGGCATTTAGATAAGATAAAAGAAAAAATGGACTGGGTTTGGTTGAATCTCTCTGGTTTGCTACGGCAAACCTAATATAGCCTCTTTGGTTCGGTTGGGCGTCTAGGCTGGGTTAAGGGGGTTACACCTTACTCCGACTCGGATTTCCTACCTACGCGTTAAAAACCGTCACATACTAAGTATATACTTAGTGAGGCATTATATATATATTCAATATAAATCAATATGCTTAAATTATAACAATAATGAGATAATCATGCAGTTTGATCACTAATCATTTATTTCCCTTATGTTAATCACATATTAACATAATATAATTCGGATTTACAATCCTGTTAACTTCCTTGCCATTTCCTGAGAGTTTATCTACTCTATAACCAATATACCATTTATTATACAGTAAATTATAGCCCAAATTAACTTGAGGACTTCATTACACGAGTCAAAAACTATACCGAAGTACTAAATAACCACTTAAGTTCTAAATAACCACACCTAAGTGCTAATATACTGCACCGAAGTGCTAAACCGTTGGAATCTATGGCATGCCAACTATAATCTATACCTCAATAACTTACTTGGGCATACTTTTCAATTCTTGTAATTAATTGATCCATGGCAATTATAATCGAATACTTGGGTAGTTTATACCCTAAATATCACATAAAATATCATAATCAAAATACATGTGATCAATGCATGCAATCCTTCTACCTTTGACATTTTCTACTATGTCAAATATCAAAATAAATATAATCTTCAAACATATAATTATAACAGACTTGTCACAAGTCTTTCAAATCAAACATAATATTTTCCATGCATGTAATGCACTCACCTTGACACTTTGTAAGTTGCCAATATGTACTTAGCCTCATTAAGCTTCAGCTTGATCTATGTTTTTTCCTTGATCGTTAGTTCGATCTCGGTTTTGATCACGATCTATATGTACATCAACATGCCACAAATACATTTCAAATTATATGTTAGTATCATACTAACACATAAATACAATATGAATAAATTCCTATAATTGTCCAATCTTAGATCCATGACATAAGTCATTATACCTTTAATACCTTGAATTCTCTTCAACTTTTAATCAAAGAATGATCAAAACTTCATTCTAATAACAATTTAAGCATAATGCTTCCATGAAAACAATTTTTTCACTTTAGTCCCTAATTTTCCCAAAATGTCGAATTGGTCTCTAATCTTTCCAAGATTTTTGAATTGATACTTATGTTTTTACAAACTTCTAAAATGGCTAAATGACATTTTAAAGCTTGTAAAATCATAATTTCATCATATCCAATCTTATGGAAAATTTTCCACAATTTCTTCTAATTTCTCTTCCTTGATCGAAATGGTCCTTTACTTTCCAATATTTCTATTTTGGTCCTAAATTGTCAAATCAAGCTAATTTGAGCATAATCTCATCATTTCTAATGCTAGAATAATTTTCACAATAATTTCCCTTTTATTTCCAATTCTAACCGAATTGGTCCTTTATTATTCCTAAGGGAAAATTTTCATTCTAACATCAAATTAAGGCTTCTAATATCACAAATCATTCATTTCCATCCCTTATTCAATTCCCTAACCAAATCCCCAAATTCTAGGGTTAGGGTTTATAATCTTGAACATAGAATTAAACTAAATTCAAGCTTCTTTTCATGTTTACATCACTTGAATTACTTAAATCAAGCCTTAATTCTAACATGGTTCATGAAATTCCAATTTCTCTCTCTTCAAGAACATGAACTATTCTTCATATCACCATGCAAAATTACTATCAAAAGAAAGAGCATGAAGCATAGATCAATTTATTTCAAAGCAAAATACCTTGATTCTAACTTTAGAACTTTCAAATTTGCCAAAGAAATTTTCTTTTTCTTTTTCCCCTTGTGTTTCGAAAATATCCAAAAAAGATTAACAAATTAGTTAATATTTTATCCTTTTAATTCACATGTAGTAATTAAATGAATTTTAAATTTATTTAATTAGTGAAATTACTAATTTAGCCTTCAAATTTAATGGCTAAATTTAATCTTATCATAAACCAAGGGCCAAGATTAAATCCATGTGTTTTTCATCTTCTAAAAATTCCCTCAACATTTCAAAATATTTTAAAAATGCCATCCATGGCAAATGTCCAATTTACCCTCCAACTAGACTTTATTTACTAACAAGACTTGAAAATTGCCATTTCATCACCATCTAACTAAATTTAGTTAGAATCCAACCAAATGTAATAAAATATTCATAAAATAATATTTTATGAATTTTTCCATAATCCTTGGAACTGTCTTTAAAATTCCAATTTGATCCAATTACCCAATATTCACTTTCTACTATTTTTTCCAATTTCCAAACTATCGGGTAAAATTTGAAATTCCCATAATTCTGATCTCCATATGTAAATATTTTTGACATACAAAAATTCCATATTTTTGTAAAAATCAAAATTTTGACTCGGTCCAATATACTGATAATTTACTCGAAATCTTTATCGGATAAATTTCTCTTAATAATCCTTTATCAGATATCCATAAAAATTTTAAACTCGAAATGATTCCCCTTTTTATCAGTCTCAACTACTGACATGAGACCTTCCCATAAGGTCACCCATCCTAATGCTACTCTAGCTTGAGCACGCTTAACTTTGCAGTTCGATCCAAATTCAAATAATATAAGCCTCGTATGAAAAATTTGGGTAACACAAAAATACCAGTCTTGGGGGTAATCTATCCATTTACAGGGTTAAATTACATAACTTTTTAAAATTACACTTTGGTCCCTATACTTTTCAAAAGTTCACACTTTAACCCTTAAACTTTCAAAAATTACATTTTGGTTACTAGTCCAAAAATTGGGATATTACAATTCCTCTCCCTTAAGAAAAATTCGTCCTCGAATTTTCCTTATGTACTAGGTTCAAAAAGATACACTTTGGTCCCTATACTTTTCAAAAGTTCACACTTTAACCCCTAAACTTTCAAAAATTACATTTGGTTACTAGTCCAAAAATTGGGATATTACAATTCCTCCCCCTTAAGAAAAATTCGTCCTCGAATTTTCCTTATGTACTAGGTTCAAAAAGATACGAATGTTGTTTTTCATTGATTCCTCGAATTCCCAAGTAGCTTCCTCTATTTTGTGATTTCTCTATAAAACTTTGACTAGAGGAATCTTTTTATTTCTTAACTGGTTTTCTCCCCGAGATAAGATGCTCATAGGTTCTTCTTCGTATGTCAGACCCGGTTGAATTTTGATTTCTTCCGATGTAATGACATGAGACGGATCTGATCTATACCTCATCAACATGGATACATGAAATACATCATGGATCTTATTCATCTCGGGTGGCAATGCTAGCTGATATGCCACTAGTCCAAATCTCTTTAAAACTTCATAAGAGCCAATGAACCTTGGACTAAGTTTACCTTTCCATCTAAACGAATGGCATATCCTTTCTTAACAGCCTGGTTAGTGGAGTGGCATTTATTGAAAAATCTTTCACGAACTACCGATAATAACCAGCTAATCCTAGAAGGTTTTCACTTCGGAGACATATTTAGGGACTTTCCATTCAAGAATTGCTTGAACCTTCTTAAGATCAATTCAAATTCCTTCGGCTGAAACTATATGCCCAAGGAAAATTACTTCCAATAACCAGAATTCACATTTTGACATTTTTGCATACAACTTCTTTTCTTGTAGAATCTAGAAAATTACTCAAAGATGAGTATCATGCTTCTCCTTGATTTTAGAGCAAACCAATATATCATCAATCCTCGGCAAAAGATACTTATTCTTTATCGTCACTTTATTAAGCTGACGATAATCCACACATAATTTCATTGATCCATCATTCTTCTTTAAAAATAGGACTAGGGTTCCTTAAGGTGATATACTAAGCTGTATAAAACCTCGGTCTGATAATTCTTGTAACTGAGCTTTTAACTCTTTAAGCTCTGTACGAGCCATCCTATCAAGTGCTATTGATATTGGTGTTGTTCTAGGAAGCACCTCAATACCGAATTCCACCTCTCGATCGAGAGGTAATCCATGTAGTTTATCGAGAAAAACATCTAGAAATTCTCGTACCGTTGGTACATTTTCCAGATTTATTTTTTTTCTAAAGCACTAATCACATTGCTCAGATTATCCGGTCTTTCGCCTACAAATACCATCTTTGAGCCGTCTGGCTTCTTTAAGATTAACCCTTTTATATTTTCCATAAGACCGGCAAGAATTTCTACTATTTGAATCTTTAGAGGACATTTCTTGCATTTTCTACTCACTTTGGCACTTTGTCCTATTAGATTGACAGCAACTACTTCATTCGAAATTGGTTCTATTGAGATATTTCTTTCAAGTATTATTTTAGAACTAATGTAAGAATGATTAGAGCCTAGATCAATCAATGCAAAGATAGGTCTGCCAAAGAGTTCGATCGTACATGCTACGATCTTTGCATTATCCTGATCCTCAACAGTTTTGATGTGGTATACCTGAGCTGCAACCTTGCTCTCTCGATTAGGTGTAGATGCAAATGTTCTCGGTTTACCACCTTTATTTCCTTTGCCCATCTGGTGTGTTACAATAGGCTGATTTGGGTGAAGTTCTGGACAATTCTTCTTGAAATGACCAGCTTGCCCACAATGGAAATATGCCCCAGTCAACCATCACTGACCAGGATGCCTTCTGCCACAATACTCGCATTCTGTAATAGGGCGAACTCCAAAACCTCGAGTACCCATCTGAGATTGCTTCGATTTTCCTCCTACATACCCCTTCTTAACAGAAGAGGCTGATGCTGCAGGATATTGTTGTGGCATTCCTTTATTGCGTTTAAATGGTGATGCAACAAATAAACCTCCAGACCTTTTTTCGGTCTGAATTTGCTTCTCACTTTTTTCCTCGAGGTTGACTTTCTCCATGGCCTTGGTTCGGTTCACTACCTCTTAAAAGGAAGTGAAGTTATGGGAGACCAAAATCTTGTTATATTGAGAATCCAACCTAGCTATAAATCTGTCTATTCTAGATTTCTCGGTTGGAATAAGCTCTGTTGTAAATCGGCTTAATCTATTGAACTCACATTCATATTCATAAACCGATCTGCCACACTATTTCAACTGTAGAAATTGTTTTCTCATTTCCTTGACAAACACATCTCCAATATATTTTTCCATTAATTCTTGTAGAAAGAATTCCTAAGTAATCAGTTCCGGAAGTACTTGTGCAGTTATCACGTTCCACCATACGCTGGCTTGTTCCATCAAAAAGGATACTACTATTTCCAATTTTCCTTGATTATCACAAGGAATTCTGCTTAACATGATATTGATATCATTTAACCAATAATCGACAACCATAGGATCTGCATCAGTATCACTTCGAAATTCTGGTGCCCCAATTTTCCTTAATTCCTTTGGGACTAATACTGGTGCCCACAGATTTATAATTGCATCCAAAGACTGCAAAAATAAGCCTTGATCTTGTACCGTCATATTTCTTTGCTCCCGAGCTTGATGCTCTATATTATGTTGAGTTGGCTGCTCTACATTTTGCTGAATCTACGGTGAGTTCGGATTCACCTCATTGCTCCCACTCTGAGCAGGTATATCCTGCTCGATTCCCTAACGGGATTCCTGATAATCTAACATCTGTTCATGTCACGATCATCTATTACAAGTAAGGAATACATGTTTCAAAGAACAGGCATCATCATAACTCTATACAAATATCAGTAATTCTTGACATCCTAATGGCATGTATTTCACGTTAACTCTCTATAGAGACTCATTTCCTATCCAGAACCGGCTAAACCTGTAGCTCTGATACCAATAAATATAACACCCTTACTAGCATTTATTACCCAATACTAGTATAGAGTGTCACATGATGTTTAAACCGCATTTTATGCTATTCATACAAGTCAAAAATGACAATTTTGAATTTTTTCCTTTTAATCGCGTAAAATTTATTTCCAATTTTTAATCCATTAGATACACCCCGATATCAGGCAGCAACTTGGCAATTTATAACTATACTCTACGATTAACAAAATTGCCTAAAATAAATATCATTTTGGTTACTCTAAAATTTCATTTTTATAACATTACCCAATTTTCATTACTAGTAATTTCTTTAAACTAGCATCAAGTCTAACAAAATCCAACATCATATACTAACCACTTATCTAGATGTTAATATTACAATCCACATCTAGGCTAGTTTAAAAGAGCTAATATTCATTTATACATGCCCACTAGAAAATATCAAAATACATCAAGGATGTAGTTACCGATACTGTATATATATCCTTCTTTGATAGTGATGCCTTACTCTTTACTCCGACTAGGATTTCCTACCTACGCGTGAAAAACCATCACACGCTAAGTATATACTTAGTGAGGCATTATATATATATATATATTCAATATAAATCAATATGCTTAAATTGTAACAATAATGATATAATCATGCAGTTTGATCACTAATCATTTATTTACGTTATGTTAATCACATATTAACATAATATAATCTGGATTTACAATCATGTTAACTTCCTTGCCATTTCCTGAGAGTTTATCTACTCTCTAACCAATATACCATTTATTATACAATAAATTATAGCCTTAATTAACTTGAGGACTTGAGTACACGAGTCAAAAACTGTACCGAAGTACTAAAGAACTGCACTTAAGTGCTAAATAACCGCACCTAAGTGCTAATATACTGCACCGAAGTGCTAAACCGCTGGACTCTATGGCATGCCAACTATACTCTATACCTCAATAACTTACTTGGGCATACTTTTCAATTCTTGTAATTAATTCATCAATGGCAATTATAATCGAATACTTGGTAGTTTATACCCTAAATATCACATAAACATATCATAATCAAATTACCTGTGATCAATGAATGTAATCCTTCTACCTTTGACATTTTCTACCATGTCAAATATCAAAATAAATATAATCTTCAAGCATATAATTATAACAGACTCGTCAGAAGTCTTTCAAATGAAACATAATATTTTCCATGCATTTAATGCACTCACCTTGACACTTTATAAGTTCCCAATATGTACTTAGCCTCACTAAGCTTCAGCTTGATCTATGTCTTTTCCTCGATTGTTAGTTCAATCTCGGTTTTGATCACGATCTATATGTACATAAACATGCCACAAATACATTTCAAATTATATGTTAATATCATACTAACACATAAATACAATAGGAATAGTTTTCCTACAATTATTCCTATAATTGTCCAATCTTAGATCCATGACATAAGTTATTATACCTTTAATACCTTGAATTCTCTTCAACTTTTAATCAAAGAATGATCAAAACTTCATTCTAATAACAATTTAAGCATAATGCTTCCATGAAAACAATTTTTTCACTTTAGTCCCTAATTTTCCCCAAAATGTCGAATTGGTCCCTAATCTTTCTAAGATTTTTGAATTGATCCTTATGTTTTTACAAACTTCTAAAATGGTCCAAATGACATTTTAAAGCTTGTAAAATCATAGTTTCATCATATCCAATCTTATGGAAATTTTTCCATAATTTCTTCTAATTTCTCTTCATTGACCGAAATGGTCCTTTACTTTCCAATATTTCTATTTTGGTCCTAAATTGTCAAATCAAGCTAATTTGATCATAATCTCATCATTTCTAATGCTATAATAATTCTCACAATAATTTCCCTTTTATTTCCAATTCTAACCGAATTGGTCCTTTATTCTTCCTAAGGGAAAATTTTCATTTTAACATCAAATTAAGGCTTATAATATCACAAATCATTCATTTCCATCCTTTATTCAATTCCCTAACCAAATCCCCAAATTCTAGGGTTAGGTTTTATAACCTTGAACATAGAATTAAACTAAATTCAAGCTTGTTTTCATGTTTACAACACTTGAATTACTTAAATCAAGCCTTAATTTTAACATGGTTCATGAAATTCTGATTTCTCTCTCTTCAAGAACATGAACTATTCTTCATATCACCATGCAAAATTACTATAAAAAGAAAGAGCATGAAGAATAGATCAATTTATTTCAAAGCAACATACCTTGATTCTAACTTTAGAACCTTCAAATTTGCCAAAGAATTTTTCTTTTTCTTTTTTCCCCTTGTGTTTCGAAAATATCCAAGAAAGATGAACAAATTAGTTCATCTTTTATCCTTTTAATTCACATGTAATAATTAAATGAATTTTAAATTCATTTAATTAGTGAAATTACTAATTTAGTCTTCAAATCCAATGGCTAAATTTAATCTTATCATAAACCAAGGGCCAAGATTAAATCCATGTGTTTTTCATCTTCTAAAAATGCCCTAAACATTTCAAAATATTTCAAAAATGTCATCCACGGCAAATGTCCAATTTACCCTCCAACTAGACTTTATTTACTAACAAGACTTGAAAATTGTCATTCCATCACCATCTAACTAAATCTAGTTAGAATCCAACCAAATGTAATAAAATATTCATAAAATAATATTTTATGAATTTTTCCATAATCCTTGGAACTGTCTTTAAAATTCTAATTCGATCCAATTACCAAATATTCACTTTCTACGATTTTTTCCAATTTCTAAACTATCGGGTAAAATATGAAATTCTCATAATTTTGATCTTCATATTTAAATATTTTTGACATACAAAATATTTCATAATTTTGTAAAAATCAAAATCTTAAAATTTTGACTCGGTCCAATATACTGATAATTTACTCGAAATCTTTATCGGATAAATTTCTCTTAATAATCCTTTACCATATATCCATAACAAAAATTTCAACTCGAACTGATTCCCTTTTTTATCAGTCTCAACTACTGACATAAGACCTTCCCATAAGGTCGCCCATCCTAATGCTACTCTAGCTTGAGCACACTTAACTTTGCAGTTCGATCCAAATTTGAATAATATAAGCCTCGTATGAAAAATCCGGGTAATACAAAAATACCAGTCTTGGGGGTAAACTATCCATTTACGAGGTTAAATTACATAACTTTTTAAAATTACACTTTGGTCCATGTACTTTTCCAAAGTGCACACTTTAACCCCTAAACTTTCAAAAATTACATTTTGGTTACTAGTCCAAAAATTGGGATATTACAGTGATCTTCTCCTTCGTGTCAAGGATGTCATACCACTTTTGCCTCATTCCTTTTTGTCAAAGATGCTAAAACTCGCCGACAGTTATCTACTCCTTCGTGTCAAGGATGTCATACCACTTTTGCCCCATTTCTTTCTGTCAAGGATGCTGGAACTCATTGAAAATTTCACTTTTTATTTCTAAATGCCTAAGTTTCTTTTTCGGTTCGTGCCTTGGACATTTCCAAAAAGGTCTTTTCAAGGCACCCTTTCGGGTTTTCACTTTGATTTTATTTTTCTTTTTCTTTTTCTTTTTTTGAATTTTTCCTTTTTTCCTGGAACTTTTCTATCTTTTTTGTCGTTTTTTTTAATTTTTTTATTTTTATTTTTCTTTTTCTCTCTCATTTTTTTATTTTTTTAATTTTCCTTTTTTATTTTTTTCTCTCCTTAAGTAATGATGAAAATAGGAAATTTATTCTGTCAAAAAAGTTATCCTTATGAAAGGATAAAGTAAATAAATGTCTTTATGAAATGACTGAGTTATGAAACTCGGATTTTGAAAATATCTTTTTGGAAGGATTGAGTTATAAAACTCAATTTTGGAAATTATCCCGAAGTTTAGAAAAATATCCTTATAAAATGATTGAGTTATGGAACTCATTTTTGGAAATCATCCAGAAGTTTGGAAAAATATCCTTATGGAAGGATTGAGTTATGGAACTCAGTTTTGGAAATTATCCAGAAGTTTGGAAAAATATCCTTATAGAATGATTGAGTTATAGAACTCAGTTTTGGAAATTATCCAGAAGTTTGGAAAAAATATCCTTATGGAAAGATTGAGTTTTGAAAATTATCCAGAAGTTTAGAAAAATATCCTTGTGGAAGGATTGAGTTATGGAACTCGGTTTTGGAAATTATCGTGAAGTTAGGAAATATATCCTTATAGAAGGATGGAAATTTGAAAAGTATTCTTATGGAAGGATGGGGTTTTGAAACTCAGTTTTGGAAAATATCCTTTTGGAAGGATTGAATTTGGAAAATATCCTTTTGGAAGGATGAAGTTTAAAAGATATCATTTTGGAAGGATAAAGTTTGAAAAATACCCTTATGGAAGGATTGAAATTGCTTTTGAAAATTATTTCATGTATTTATGCAAATGAGATGCATGTGCATGCTTTTGTGATGATACAAGGATGCAATATTATGTATTTCATGATGTATGGTCCTGTTTAAAAGATGCAATGATGCTTATGTCTCCAAGTATGCTTTCATGATTCATGGATACATTTTGGTGATGCAATGATGTATGTCATGGAGATGCATGAAATATTAGTAGGGGTCTTCTTCCTTTGGTTCAGTTCGATATTCTAATTTCCTTGAGCAAAAGCTTGCCCCTCAAATCTTCTTTGTTTTCATTTTTCATTTTCTGAGTCGAATGACCTTTGCAGGCTCATCTCTTTTTATCTTCTCGAGGGAACAACGACTGTGTCCGATCGAATGTTGCCCCATTTATCTTTCAGATGTCATTTTGATTGAATAACTTTGAAGGATTTCTTTCTTATTTTGAATAGACATGGATCTTAGATCTTTGTACCTTATATCTCTGATGCAAGATACTTTTTTATTTTAAAAATATTTTCAAAATGAGAATTTTTCTTTTTATGAAGTGAAGGGATTAAGTGCATCCAAACTGCTTGGAATCAATTGTCGCGATTTAGAACTAATGTGATTCTTTGAAAATATGGACAAAAGTTTTGCAAAGGTGTGAATGAATTAAATTTTGAAATTTTTGTTTGTCTTTTTGTTTTTTAATGAAACATGAAGGAATGCATTGAATAATCACATGCCCTTACAAAATATTCCATTTTTACCTTCAGGCCTAGGTAAAAGGTTGATTTCATGCATTACTTAAAAAGAATTAGGCTACAAAGATGCCCTAGCAAAAAGAATTTAGCCTCTAAAGGTCATTCATTCTTCTTCAATATTTAATTAACTCATCTGGGGGACCCCGTTGTTGAACTTTAGAGTTCCAGTCTCGATCAGGCTCTGCACCTTGTTTCTTAATACCCCACAATTCTCTGTGGTGTGGCCCAAGCTTCCTATATGATAGTCACAAGTAGCGCCAACATCATATCCTTCAGGGTAAATAGGCTTTTTCGGTTTAGACTGGACCGGGGTTATCAAGCTATTCTCGACAAGTATCGGGAGTAGCTTTGTATATGTCATTAGAATTGGATGGATGATTTTTTGAGATGCTTTTGGTTGACGTGATGAAGAGTAGCTTGTCTGGCATGAGGATTGAGGTAGGCTGGTTGGATAAGATCCCACCATGTAAACTTCTGACTCATCTCTTTCTTGGCTAGGGTCGGTAATCTTCTATTCTCTTATAGTTGTTTCAATGAGTTCGCCAGATATTACGAGGTCTCCCAAACTTTTGGTTGCATTACCCAATATGTATTTCAGAAATGGATCTTTTAGAGTCCTCACAAAGTTAGGCATTATCTCTTTCTTTAGCAGCTGTGGTTGTAATTGCGTAGCAACATCTCTCCACCTTCACACGTACTGCCGGAAGCTCTTATCGTGCATCTTTTTCATGCTTTGCAGTGTTAGATGATTTAGATCGATGTCAGTTATATGCTTATACTACTCGGTGAAGGCTTTGGCCAGATCTTTCCATGATTGTATCTGATCTCGGCTTTGTTGGTTATACCACTTGGCAACAAACCCTTTTAAGCTTTCTTGGAAGCAATGAATTAAGAGTTTCTCATTGTCAACATGCCATGTCATCCTTCGACAGAACATGGTAAGGTGAGTGGATGGAGAGTTTGTTCCGTTGAATTTTTCAAATTCTGGCATTTTGAACTTTAAAGGTATCACCAGATCAGGGACTACACTTAATTTTCTTGCATCTACCTCACAGGATGCACTTGCCCCTTCTGCCACTTTGGATTTCTCTTCAACCCGCTTGTACAAATCTTTAATCTGCTTGACCGCCTTGATCTATGTTTGACCTATCTTGTTGATAATGCTAAGATTGGGAATGGCATGCTCACCAGTGTTGTTTTGGATATTAGTTCCCCCATGCGATGAAAACCCGGCTTGAGGACCTTGTTGCTTTTCAACTGAAATCGACCCTTGCAAAGGTATCTTGTCGTATGTACTTTCTGCCTTTTCTAGAGCATTGGGATTTATGACCAATCCTTTTCTTCTCTTAGGATCTTCTCCGGCCAAAATAGCAGCTATCTGAGCTAGCAGATCCACGTGTAAAACCTACCGATAGGTATGCTTTATTTGAAAAGGTAATCCTACCCATCATGCTTTCTACCCATGTATTGTATTTACAAAAAGATTTTACCAGGCATGATATCTACCCGACATAATAAAATATAAACAAATTCCTACCCGGCATGATATCTACCCGGTATACTATTATTTACGGAAAAAACGATCCTACCCGGTATGGTATCTACCTGGTAAATTAGTATTCACAAAAACAAAGATCATACCAGGCATGATTTCTACCCGGTATAATATTTATAAAATAAATCTAAGGTTAGAAGCGTTTCTCCTTTGAACTTTTAACGGGTTCTATTTCTATAAAAGGCTCTTATGGTCTCTACATGTGGTTTGGCTCTAGGGAAGGATAACCGAATTGTCCTCGCTGTCCCTTACTAAAGGTAGCAAGACCCCTGATCCTCACCCATTATAGGCTTCAAACGGACCAAGTTCAATTCATGGGGATACATCCCTTATGCCTATACGGAGGTAACCCACACGAAAGCATAAGAAATATATCCCGAAAGCGATTCACTAACCTATACGGTGGTAACCCACACGAAGACAGTATCACATTTCCACTTAAAAAATAGGACGGAGCTCGGGTAGAAAGCTCGTGGAATGCAATGCAAGTGCACGATGTGTGAGGAAAAACTCTCAAACCTTTTGACACCTTATGTCTATATTCACTTATACTAAGCAGTAAAAATAAAGCAGTTATATTTACAGAAAATAAAATGCATGTCTTATTAACAAAAGACAGAATCATATTTTAAATTAAAATCGAATTCGTCAATTTCCAGCGACCAATACTACAAGATAATTGACTTGTGGCTTGACTTTCTTTTTATTTTAAAAGGTTCCCAGCGGAGTCGCCACCTGTAATTACTCAAATCCGTTCGGCGCTCTCTTTTTTGTATTTTAAAAATTCTTTTGATTTAATTTAATTTGGAAAACTTATGCCCGGTTTAGAAATTAAAAATATGGATTCGCCACCTATCATTTAAAAAAGGTAGACCGGACACCAAAATAAAACCAGAGATTAACAATTCGGGTCCGGGAGTCGATTACGGATGGGGAAGGATTAGCACCCCCACACCGCCCAAAATTGGTAGCTAGCCGATTATTTAATGTCTTGATATTGGAAATTATGAATTCGATTAAAATTTAAAATGCGATTGTTAAATGCAAAAAACATTGAGAGAATCGCATCCCTGTGCGCCCGGAACACGGTTTCTTATTTTCTTGGAAAAATTTGAGGAAATCACATCCCTATACGCCCGAGATATGATTTCTCGAGGTTTTAAAAAATAATAATTTAAAATTCAAAATTAATTTCTTTAAAAATATTTTTTGATGATGTAAAAAAATACAACATATAAGATACGAATAAATTAGAATGTATGAACAAAACATAAATCATAAAGTTACTTATATAGACACAAATATAAAATATACATATTAAATACATATGTAAAAATAATAACCTATAAATCTATATATTATAATGTATATGCATATATTTAACTATAACATATACGTATATATATTTACATACATGATAAAAAATGATCATAATATTAATTAATATAATATAATAATATATGATAATGTACAAACAATATATAATGCTTCAACATTTCTAAAAAATATAACATATAATAATACATAATATAATATGAAACATATCCTATATACCAATATATATATAATAAATGTATATATTTTAAAAATATAATATAATATAATCATATAATATAGAAAATACATTATAATAAATAATACAAAATATGTATACATACATACTACATATAATATAATATATAGTTAATATGTATAATATAAAGAAAGGACCAAAGTGAATAAAACATGAAATAAGGGTGCTGAAAATATAAAAAACAGAATTAAAAGTGCCAAAATTAAATCCAATATAAAAGCAGTGACTAAATTAAACTAAAACATAAATCAAAAACCACAAAAAATGGACGATATTAAACACGCATGAAGAAACAGAAGGACCAAAAGAACAATTATTCCATGACCAAAACGAAAACGGGAAAGAACATGGGGGACCTCTCGTGCAAGTAGCCTATTTACCCCAAAACGCGAATACTTCCCCGGGTCGGGTCACCGCGCGGGTTGGGTGCCAAAATGTCACTGTTTCGCATCCAGCCGATTTAAAATAACCTAAGGGTTATTATACATATATTTTTTTTATTAAAATAGATTAAAAAATTTTAAAACCCTAAACAACCTCTCTTCTCTTCTTTCTCTCAACGCCGGCCGCTCTCCTCACCATTTTCGCGGCCGTTCATCGGCTTTAAGCCTCACGGCGAAGGTCTAACAACCACGGCGGAGGGACGATGCCCAGGTATGGTTCGAACTTTTCCCTTATTTTATTATTTTGGTTTAAAAAAAACCCTTTGATTTTAAATTTTTAGAAAACATATTTTGATTTTCAAAACAAGAATCTGATGTGATTTTGATTTTTTTAGTGTTTTCGATTCGAACAAAACGAATATGCGAAAAAAGAATGAGAGATTACCTTAAATTTTTGTATTGATTTTGAAATATTTCCTTTTTGATTTTCCCCTTTTACAATTTTTTTGAATCCGAAAATTTTTTCCCCTCTTGTCTTGATTTCGGTTCTTATATAACCGAATTTTACAACAAAAAATAATAATAATCCTCCTTTGCCTGCTGCAGATTTGATTGATATGAGATGGCCGAATTTTATAGGATTGTGGCAGTGGGTTCGGCTGGGGTAGATTAGGGGTATGGGTAGTGATGACAGAGGGTAGGTTGTTTTATTTTTAGGGTTAGATTTGATTTAGGGTTAATTTTAGGTTTAATTGGGGTTTGTTTATAGGGTTGTTTGAGGTTTCGACTTTTGACTGCCGGTGGTGAAGACGACGTCTAGAAGGCTAGCGGCGGTGGAGGCTGCGTGATGTTGGATTAGGGTTTTGTTAAGGTTATTACAATTTTTTTAGGTTAGTATTTGGGTCGGGTTATGGGTTTAATGGGTTTGGATTCGGGTTTTAGGGTATTGGGTATGGCTTTTAATTCTAGGTTTGGGTTTGAGAACGGGTTATTACAATACTAATAACATTATTATAAGGCAAAGTTAGAGAATTTTTTTGAACAATATGCCGGCTGATTTTATTAGAAATCAAAATAGAAAAATAGTCCAAAAGGAATGAAAATGTAGAAAAAAATAAAAACACAATAAATCTAAATTGAAAAAATTAGAAAATGAAATACCATACCAGCAAAACACCTCAAGTGGGCTGCAAAACAATGATAAAAATAAACACCAAAGAAATAAAAGCAGAGAGCAAGACTTTTTGTCTCCATCCACCTACACGCTTTAGGATTGAAGTATGAGTGATGGGCAAAACCAACAATCTTGGAGACTGCTCCGTAAAACAGATCTGACTGCAGCAGCAAACGAACCACAAAAGGAGATCAAACTACTTAAGACCACCGAAAATCCGCAAATCAGAGCCAAAACTCATGAAAAAATGTATCTACGAATGCATATCTACCACAACGGTAGATGATAACGTGCCATAAGGTAGAAGCGTGCCACAAGGTAGAGGAAAGGCATGCCACAATCCATAAGAAAAGGGTGCAATAAGGCAAATAAAAACTAGAAAAACGGCGAAATATAAAAGAAAACAAAAGTTTGTTATGAAAAATAAGGAAAAAGAATTACCGGCAGTAACGACCAACACTAAAACTAACGCCACCGCTGATAAATCAAGAACTAAAGAAAAAAGAAAGTTGGATTATGATAGTTAGAGAACTTTTTAGGTTCCATAACTCAGTTTTATATATAAAAAAGTAGAGATTAGGTAATGTCAATTAGTATGTTGTTCTTGGTGTTGCATTCAAGATTTTTAAATTATGAATACGTTTTCGGCCCCAACATATGGATAGATACTGGAAAACAGTGGGTCAAAACATGGAGTCCTGGTAAAGCATGGAGACGTGAATATTGAAGACCACGACGGGGACGGCGACGACGACCTTCATGTCACTAAAATCCAGTCCCCGACCATTGATTCACATGGCACACCACCAACAATGTGGCATTGTCTCCTATTTCAACTCATCTTATAATAGTAATTGCGGCAGTGTCCCCCGTCCCACCACTTTCCTCGGCCTTATCCAACACCCCAATAAACCAACCATTCTTAAAACTCAAAATCACCAACCCAACCCACCTATTTAAAAGTAGACATTCGATCGAGTCGAGTTAGAAAATTTTAAACTAGTTAAGTTGATAAATCTTATTCTATACCTTGTGTTTATTTAAATTTTGTTCGAGTCGAGACGAATTTATGAAATTCGAGTTGATTCAAGTAAAGTCGAGTTGTTTGAATTTTTGTTCAGATTTAATTGTAAATTATTTATATTGTTAGAGTACGGATTGGTTTCAATTTAAATGACTTTCCTGTAATAATATATGGTATACATATATACTTCTTCATATTTATTCATATGTGATATACACATAACTGGCATGATTGATGGATTCGACTCAAACCGAACTTAAAACTTAATCCATTAATTACTAAAAACTTTGAGTTATTCGAATTTTATTTTATAACTTACATTTTATTTGATTTTTTTTCAAATCAAACTTATAAAATTATTTTTTAAATCGAGTTGAATTTTTTACATTACATTAAATTAAATAAATAATTTAACTTTTTCGAGTTACATTTTCATCATATAATGCGGGGACGGGATCAGATCAATGGAACACAATAATGGATTGCGAGATCACGTGGCTGTAAGGAAAGGTTGGTGAGGGAGGAAGGGCAAGAGAAGAAAGGAAGGTGTTTAAATTATATTATTTTTTATTTAGGTGTTTGAATTATTTGACATGTTAAATAGGTGTCAAATATTTTATTCTGATACTCAAATAAAGTTTTTTATTATTGATGTTAAATTTTTTATTATTCAATCAGAACATAACATGTGGCCTAGTGCTATTATTTTTTTAATTTTTATAAAAAAATCCAAAATTTTTTAAATTCTCTAAAAACTCCAAAACTATAACTCTAAATCCCTAAATTTCTTACATTTGATCACTAATTCAACCACCATTGGCTATCTTTGCCTTTTTCAGATCCCCACAATTAAAAATCTCATCATCTCGTCGTCGAAAATCGACGAATGAACTATAAAAAAAATATCCAACAATAAAGAAAGGGAGTCCGGTTGGGTTCTGACCAACGACTAGAGAGTGGGGATGTTGAACGGTGAGGTATGTGACGCATAAGCAGTGAACGATGAACCACAGACGTGTGGGGACGTCGGGCGATGAGAGAGATGCGATTTGATAGTTTGATCGAAAGAAATTAAAACTTAAAAATAAAAAAATCCAAAATTAATTTAGAAATTAATAATAAAGTGATCAAAAAATTCAAAAATTAATAAACAAAAATCACATATCATATTTTAATTAGATGAAAAAATTAACGCTTATCAACAAAAAAATTTATTTGAGTAATAAAATAAAACGTTAATACTTAAAAAATAATTCGCATGACTAACTAAAAAAATTAATTTATACATTTTTTTGACGATATTAGTTTATACAATTTTAAGGTTAATCCGGAGAATAATAATAGTAATAAATGCAGGAGCAGGGTGTTGTTTTTGTAGGTGTGTTCATAGCGATTTCATGTCACGTGGTTCTCCTCGGAGCAGACAACCTTTCGGTTCGACAACCGTCATGTTTCCTCGTGATTAGACTCTTGATATTATATTTGGTTTGACTCTCGGGAGTGGGGAGCACACAATTTTGGTTTGACTCTTGAAATATTATTCTAAATATAAATTTAAATTCAAAATTTCATATTTTAAATAAAAATGGTTGTAGAATTTTTTTTTGTTAAAGGGTCAAATTTACCTATGCAATAAATATAAATCAACAATATTGCTTGTATTTTTTACATTAATTTTGTCTTTAAAGTTATTCAATTGCATTAATTTTGTTTCTTGATCGACGTTGATCGTTAAAGTACTGACGTGACAGTTAACGGTGCTAATATAGTAGTCTACTAGTTCACTATACTGATGTGACAGTACACGTGTGATGATGACATGACAAAATGGGCTAAATTGATTTTTTTAATCGACTTCGAGGGTATAATTATTTTTTTGCTTAGTTCATGAGCATAATTAATTTTAATTGAAACTTCAATAACTTTTTAAAATTTTAAGCTAAAAAAGAATTTATTAAAATTTTAAAATATTTAAATAATATTAAATATTCATAAAATATTAAAAATAAAAACACTATAATGAATTTAAAAAATTAAGTAAAAAATATAAAATTAAAAATATCAAAAGTTATAAATATAAAAAAATAAAATTTCAAAATATTTATAAAAACCATTAAAAAAAGTCTTCGACTATTTTTAGTTATGCTAATCCAACTAATATTCTTTGAACATATTTTTAATAGAATCATCATTTCATTAGAGTAGTAATAAAATTAAATTTCTCCTTCATTTTTCTACATCAAATATAAATGAGCATCAGTTTGATGTAGAAAAGTGAAAGAAAATTTGATGAAATTATTTAATTTTTTAATACTTTATAAATATATTTTAATTTTTATATTTATATTTTATCATTTTATAATTTCTAATACGTTTTAATTTTTATATTAGTTTTTATTTTTAATATTTTTTTAGAATATCTTATTTATTTTTATTAAGTTTATGGATTTTTTTTAAAAAAAACTGAAGAATATTTAATTTTTTTGTGAGTGTTCTCACTTTGCTTATTTTTAAAATTACCAGAGACTCAAAGGATATTTACACCAATTTGTTAACCGTTTTTTCATCGATTTTTTTTGTAAAATTTCAACTTGAAAAACCAAATTATTTATCTAATTTTATTCAAAAACTAAATAAAGCAATTAAATTAATTTGAATTTAAAAAAATTATTTGTCTATTTTTAATATTTTAAAATTTTAATAATTTCTTAAAATTTCATTTTCTAGCTTAAATATTAAATAAGTTATTGAACTTTCAATTAAAATTAATTATGCCCCTAAACTCAGCAAAAAATCAATTATACCATTGAAGTCAGATAAGCAATTCAGCCCTCTACCATCTCATCATTACACATGTACTGCCATGTTAGCACTGTTATCTGCCACGTTAGCACTTTAATGGTTAACATTGGTCAAAGGGCAAAATTGATGCAATTGAATGACTTCGAGGGCAAAAGTCATGCAAAAAGAAAAAGTAGGGGCAACATTGTTGATTTGGGTTTACTACATGGGCAAATTTGACCCTTTAGCCTAAATATTTTTATACGATGATTTATATATTAAAATATATTTTTTTAATAACCAACAAAGGTTAGGTGCAACAACAAGACATATTGTTCTCTTAAAGAGAGAATTTAAGTTCAAACTTTAGAGACGACATTGTTGAGATGGAGAGCCATGAATCCCAAATATGGACCATAAAATAGACATGTAATTTACCGACAAATATAACTCTAATAATTTCAGTAATCAAAATATAATTAATCAAAATCATGTGAATCTACTTCACATTATTTTCTTCTCAAGTCGTCGCTCTTCGTTTAACTGTGTTTGGTCGACAATGGCACTAATTTTAATGTTGGTCGTCAACCACTGGTATTTTTTTCTTTTTCTTTACTATATCGAATTTTTACTTTTTCTTTATTTTTTCTAGTTTTTAATAAGAATAACTGTCTTTATGGTATGTTCTTTCCTTTTTCGCTTATTTGTTATCCTACTGATCTTTCTTGCTTTGGACCATCAGAATGAATTTGAATACGCATTCACAATCACTATTTCTTGTTTGCGATTGAGTTGTGGTAACGACCGTCTTGTCAAAGTGCCATAATGACTTATTTGGACCATTGCAATGGATTTGGATATTTGTTCACAATCACCATTTCTTGTTCGTGATTGAGTTGTGGTAACGACCGTTTTGTCAACGTGTCATAATGCCTTATCATTCCATGGTCGATTTCTAGTGTTGTTCGTATCTATCTTTTATTAGAGTCTTTTGGTTGAGTTTTTAACCTTTTCATTGTATGGTCCTTGTATGATCTCAAGTGATTAATTTTTGTTTTAATTCTTATATTAAAATGTCCAAATTAAATGTTTAGTTTATACTTATGAAAACTCTCATAATAATTTGGGTAAACTTTATGGGTGACCATACAACTATTGAGTCCATCCTATTTTGACCATCCAACTAAAAAATTAAAAACTTAACCACCAAACTATTTAATTGGTAATCAAACCACCAACCGTTAAAATCTAACGGAGGGTGACATGGCTGTTAATGTAAATTTGTATAATTACACATTTGGTCCATGTTAGTTACCTATTATATCAATTTGATGCTAATTTTAATTTAATTAAATAAAAATAAATAATTAAATTCCTCTAATAAGGTGATGACACGTGTCACCTGATTGGATGAGGAAAATAAAACAAAGAGCACTTTTGGCTTAGCTGGGAATCAAACCCAAGTGCCCTTGGGAGTAAATGGCGTGAGTATGCCACTGAACCAAGTGGCCATGTAACGACCTGGATTTTTGAGTCAACGGGTTAGTGTTGACCCGAGTCTTGGGTTTGAGTGTTGAATCCCAAAATTAGTCTTGAGGCTTTTGGGCTTATACCATGGACATTTGGGTTGGGCATGTGCTATATGGTAATAAAGGTGATTTTTGAGGGTCTTGGTTTGTAATTTTCCCCAAGAATCAAAGAAAATTTGAATCTCCTTGTCTCCTATTTGTTGGGATGTTGGTTTTGGGGGACAAAAGGCTACATCATTCCATCATCTTCATTACTACACCCTCTTCATCTCTCTTTTCATCTTCTCACACCCAAACTCATGGTAAATGTGCAACCTTTGTTGGCTTAAACATCTTGCTTAGAAAGTTAAATGCTAGAATTAGAATCTACTCATCAAGATCTACCTTTGGAGGTAAAAATCCTTGAAAATGGTGGTGGGAGGTAAAAATGGGTTTTGTGGGATTCTTGGTAGAAGGGTGTCTTAAGACGAATTTTGATCTATAAATTCTAAAGCTTACTTTTTAACCCTCTTGTAGTGTAACACTTTATTTTACACTCATTATTTAGTGAAAGAAGTTGGTGAACAATCCCACACCAAAGACCAAGAGAAGAAGTAAGGAGGACCTTTCTAGGAAGGGGATTCCAGGATTTTAGAGCAAGGTTAGTACATCTCCATCTCCAATGTGCTTCATGTTTCTCATAAAATGTGATTGCCTTGCATTTGTTGAGCTTTGATGTGTTGGGTGTTTAAGCATGAAGACCATTGGGTGTTCTTGAAATTTTGGTAACTTTTGTTATCAACATGTTTAAATGGCCATATTGTGCTAATAATAATCCTAATAGACTTTTGAGAGCATGAAACTGCCTTGTAGGTCGAATTTGGGGGTTTTGAGTGGAATTTCGTGGCTTAGAAAGCCATTTTTAGGTTTCAGTATTGGTACTTGAGGGATAGTACCATACCCCATTATTAATTTGAAGAAAAAGGATGAACTAAGTGTAGCATATCGGTACAACCTTCAATCAGTACCGGTATGCTACTCAAGTGAGTATCGGTACGAGTCAACCCGTAACTGTACGCGTAGGTTTAGAAAATTCCAGTAGCATGTTTTGGTATAGGTACGAGTTTAGTACCAATACCCATGACTGAGTACCGATACACACTAAGATGTATCGATACCCTTCGAGGTCACTGCCCAATTATGTTGGATTTTTGGTAAAGGCCTTCTTCGACCAAATCAAATATGGTAATTGAGATATTGAGCCCCTTGGTTGATCTATGACTTGGATGCCTTACTTTTATGATCATCATGAAGTTTTGTAGAGTAGACATGTACTACAGAGCTTTGTTAGCCCAGCGTGCGGATGTGTTGTTTTTCCGTGCGTAGGTTGACAAGTCACTCTCTTGGAAGAAGCATATCAACGAGGATTTTCCAGCACCGAATCAACATCGAGTACAATACCTTGATTTTAGTTGTAGGGCTATGTATCCATAGGACCTTACCATAGTTGGTTTGTAACTCTATTTTGTACTTATTTTGATATACGATGTTTAATTCGTACGGAGCTCCATTTATGTTTTGAACTTGAAGTTATTATAAAACGTTATTTTAAATGACTTGTTTAATGTTGTTTTGGCTAAACTTGAGATTTAAAAACCAAACGAAATTTTATGGGCTGGGTTAGAGTTAACCTGAATGTAGTATCTCGGATCCGTGAGATCGAGGTGTTACAGGCCATTTGTGATATAAAATACAAATGTAATATATGTTTTAGTTTGTTGTTAATGTAAGGAAAAGGAAATAAATATGGTTTAAGGGTACTCAAACATAACACACTTAAGACGCATAAAAAACTTTTAAACCATTATATAAATATAATAATTAAATTAAAGTTGACAACATTATATATATATATATTAAATTATGTTAAAAATAAAAATTATATTTGAGTCATGTTTAATTTTATTGTTAATCTTATTTATTTCCTTTTTCATGATATTAACTTTAATTTAATTATTATATTTTTATTTTTAACAAAATTTAATTAATTAAAAGTTTAAAGTTATATTAAAATTTTATTTAACGATACCAAATTTATCTTATGATTAGAGTAATATTCGTGAGTTTGAATTCGTTAAATGGATTTTTAATACAATTTTAAAATTTTTATTTTAAATCATGAATTAACTATTATTTAATATATATATATATATATATATATAAATATATAAAATGTTGTCAACTTTAATTTAAATATTATATTTAACGAAGGATATTCTTCCGCATTAGTGGGGGAATGTTGTTAATGCTCAAATCATAATGACTTTTAATCCTATTATAAATAAAATTAAATAGTACTTTGAAAATGACATTTTTGCCCTCACTATTTAGCCTATAAATAGTGGGCATCTCTTCTCATTTGAGATATCCTTAAGCAAGTGTTTGCTTTAGAAACACTCTCTTTGGTTTCATAAACCTATCCTGAGTGTTGTTTTTTAGTTGACAGAAGAGCAGTACCACCAGAGTCCACTTCATCTTTCGGGTGTACAAAATTTGGAGCCGTGCTAACCTCAGGGGGTTGTTCATCTATTGTAGCGATTACACACATCGGAGTGAATTCGCTTCTAAGGCAGTGGTTAATACCACGATACGGTTATGGTTATGTTTAGTTATTTTATTATTTTCTAGTCAGTGCTAACACCTCGGTTTGCAACAGTCTATTTTCCAATATCACTCAATATTTGATCCTAGCCACGTCTTTGTCCATATCTGATTGACTAAGAGAGGTCTAAAACCAATTGAAGAGAGACCGGATGAGAGTCTTGTCTACATCATTCCGCCTTGGATGGACATGAACAAACCAGGCAGACCACCCCTTTGTCGATCAATTCATTCCTCATTTTAATCTTACAGCAATCCCAACATTTTCAACATCCTTAATGGTGCTGTTGGTTGACATGCATTAATGTTTTCTCAAGGGTTTTTGTTTTTTTGGAGGAACAAGTAGAATCCATGTCTAGTTCACGTTTGATAACTAGGTTAACTGAACATTGCATAGTTCATGCATGATCATTGTATGTGGTTTCCCTAGTCCCTCATTACCAATTTCGTCCACATATGGTTCGTCGTTGTTGGGCTTCATGGATTCAAGCTGATAATTACCTAATCTAATCATTCAAGAAGAGTCACTTTCATTAATTATACATCCACAGGGAGTGGATGAGGACTAGGGGAGTTATTATTCTTGCTGATAATATTAAGGGATCTTTCGACTCTTTCAGAAAAGATTGTAAAGTGTCGTTTATCAAACAACGGCTCGAATTCAACATATTTTGATTAAGTAGAGAGGTGATTACATTTTTTAGGTTGATGTTGGGATTCGAACCTATAAAAAATGTGGTAACATAAGCATCCTTAATCATTTAGCAAATTAAAAAAAAAAATCTAAACTTGATTTAGTTTATGCAATAAACTGCGAATCTTATGTCAAATTGTAACTTCTTTGTAACATTTTATATGCAAGAGAAGTTATTTGATACATTGTTCGTGTAAAATTTAGACTGTACAATCTTATCTATTTCAATCATAATTCTCGAATCTTAAACTCTAAACATTGAATCATAAATCTTAAATTTTAAAACTCTAAACCCCAAATAGGACAAATGACATTAAAATAGACAATATTGTGTAGTCTAACTTTTACATGACTTGTATATCAATAATTTTACTATATATAAAGAGTATTTTTTTTGTTACACATTGTGTAAAAAACACGCAATCATACATATTTACTCTTTAAAAAATAAAATTCAAATCACTAACTAAACCTTGAACTCTAAATTCTAAATACAAACCATAAATTTTAAACCCTACAAATTAAACACGTGAACTTTAAACACTAAACTAAATCTTTGACTCCTAACATAAAAAGAATTGACTATACAACATATGTATCGAATAATTTTTTATATATAACTCTACATCATTTCAGCTCTCTTGAAAAGTTGATCAGATGGAAATGAGTTTTCGGGTTAGTCGAAAACATGTGGGCCCAAAAACATAAGAAAGAAAGAAACACAAATTTGTCTTCGATAATCAAAACAATGTGACTTAAATCACAACATGACCGGACTGAAATGGCTTAAATCATCATATCATGTAGAAGAAAAGCTTGTAACCATTTAACTCATGTAGGGTATATTTTAAGCTCTGGTAATATGTGATGTATGGATTGCATCATTGATCTATGGCATTGCCATAGTATATTTTCCCCAAAGGAACAATTTCTATGTTTAATTTTGGAATTTAGTTTTTATTCTTTAATTTTATTAACTTTATCTTTATTCTTAGGGTAAAATAAGTAAACATCACTGGATTTTATTCTCTGTCCTATTTTGGTCATTAAAGTTTCAAAATATTTAATTTACTCACTGAATTTTATATATTATTTTTTTCATCACTCTTCCGTTAACCTTATAACAGCGTTACGACGTGGGATAAAAAAATAATAAAAATTGATGGGTAAAATACGTAAATCATCACTAAACTTTGCTCTTTGACCTATTTTATTCACTAAACTTTGCTTTCTTACCTATTTTAGTCACTAAACTTTGCTCTTTGATCTATTTTAGTCACTGAAGTTTCACATGTTATGGTCCACGTCATAACGATGTTAGAAGACGTAGGAGTGATGAAAAAAAAATAATTTATAAAGTTTAGTGAGTAAATAGAACGTTTTGAAACTTCAGTGACCAAAAAATAGGTCAGAGAATAAAGTTCAGTGATGATTTACGTATTTTTCCCTTATTTTTATAACGTTATTAATTAACTAAAATGATCGTCACAATTCACTGTTCTGGTTAAAATGTTAACATGAATATTTTTAGTGGACTTCGATTATAAATATAATAATTTTATCATTTCAGGACGTTAAAATATAATTTTATTATGTATTAATTTATAATTTTATAAATTTAAAAGGGACTTGTGCATAATTTTACCATTTAGAGCGACATTGCTCCCCTAGATTCGTTCATGCTTCTAAATCATCATGTTACCATGAATTTACTATTTATTAATTTATAATTTTATAATATTTAAAGGGACCTGCTTCTAACTCTTCATGTTAACATGATATTTTTAAGTGTTTTTAAATGATATAGCTAATTAATAACATTGTAAAAATAACATGTTCTTGTTAAACTAAATTAAAGTATAAATATGGTCAAAGAATCAAACTCATAATTTGAAAACAAAACCCATATGTAGGTTTTTTTCTCCAAATTATTTCAATTAAATCCATCACCATTTTAATTAGAATAATTAGTAGTGTTACTCATTTAAACTGATTAATGACAATATAAAAGTAATGGGATTTCATTAAATTAAAGTGTGGAGATGTCCGTAAATGTAATTTTTTTCAATGGTGAAAATTTTTGTACCAATAAATGTAATTTGTTCTCTAATTATAAATTTATTGGACTATAATCTAATTTGTAGCTCCAGGTCACTACAACAAAACATACTTTTAGCTAGGGATGACAAAATTACCCGACCCCGATCCGACCCGAGGTGCCCGACCCGATCGGGTTTTTTTCTTAAATTTCGGGGATCGGAGCGGGGCTTAAAAATCATGAAGGCGGGACGGGTTCGGGTATATGCTTAAAATTTCCCGCCCCACCTCGGTATATTTTTTTTATATATATTTTATTATATTTATAAAAAAAATATCACTATATATAATCACTTTTATGGGGTTTAAGCTATTTTTTGTTTTTTTATTTGTTCTTATCATAAAATTTTGTTAGATTTTGTTCGAGTTTTAATATATTATTTTGTTGGTCGATGGTTCAAGTTTAATCTTTTAAATATGCAATTTAACATGTGGGTAATTTAAAATTTGTTTTATTTTATTTTTTATATAGGTTTAAAGTCACTTGAAAATTATAATTTGTGATTGTGGTGGAGCATTGGTCGGATCTAACCTTTATCGTCACCGAAGATTATTTTTTTAAAATTTTTTTGAGTCGGGGCGGGACAGGGTCGGGTTTAAGGGTCAGTATACCGGGGCAGGGCGGGTGGGTAAATTAATATTTTAATTCGAGGTGGGGCAGTGTCAGGTTTAGGGGTTAGTATATCGGGGCGGGTTCAGGGCAGCACCTTCCAGGCGTAAGAAAAAATGCCGCAAGAAGTGCCGCTAGATCAAACGATGCAATAATTAGCGGCGTTTGTAAACAAAAAATGCCGCAAAAGGTCGTGGCGTTTTCTCCTCCAAATATCGTTATTGACTATGTATCTTCTACCTCCCTTAGCTCATTACTTAGATCATCAATCTATACTTGCGTTTTGCTTCTTTATAAAGTTTCGGTAAGATAAATATGGAGTCGACGTGCAATGTAAAATTTAAATCCTCTTGTGACGTTTGTTACACAAATGGTGCTAATACACATTTATAGCGGTTATAACAACCCGAATTCCTGAGTCAACAATGGAACATTGACCCGAGTCATGGACTTCCATGATGGTTTGGATAATTAGACCCTCTTGGGCCAAGTTTGGGCCTTATTGGATGAGTATTGAACTATATAGGCTTGATAAGTGGCCATTATGTGACAATGGAGAAAGTTGGAGACCTTGTGAGGTAATTATGCCCTTTTTAGAATTAAATGATGATCTTTCCCTTGCTTGGGGTGGCTTTCACGTGGGTCTTTAGGGAAAAAGGTGTTTGGGTGAGATCACCTTTCCCACTTTTCCTTTTCACCCAACCTCTTCATCTTCCTTCTCTCTCAAAATACCCATGAATATTTTGAATTAAAGGAGACAACTTTGCCACTCATTTCTTCCACCCAAGGTCCAAGATTCAAGTATATTGATCTCCTCTTCAAGAGCTTCATGAAAAGTGTATTCTTGTGGGGAAAAAAGGGTAAGATTTTCATAAATGGGTTTTTGAGAAGCTTAAGGCTTTAGGAAGATTTCTCTTGATCTTAAGGTTGTAGTTTGTAGCAAATTCGTCCATGAGCTCTAATCCAAGTCTTGTCTTGGATTTCATGTTTGAAAGGCGAGTAGAAAAGGTTGGAGAACTCTTTCAACCTTGAGGTTTGGAGAAAGGGTAAGAAAGCTTGAGTAAAAGCTTGGGTTCAGGATTCTTGCTTAATGTTAGTACACTACTAACTCTTATGCCTTCATGGGCATCATAAATTTGATTACTTTGTTGCTTGAGTTGATGTTTTGGTTGCTTGGGTGTTTAGAGACCCTTTAATGGCATAATTCAGGATTCATGTTAATAACATGTAAAAATGGTAGTAAACCCCTTTAAACACTCCCATAAGATTTTGGATAAGTTCTGGGTTTAGAAAAATTATTCCATTAAGATGAATTATAAAGGGGGTACCGGTAAGATGTTCAACCAGTATCGGTACGCCTTGTATTGAGGTATCAGTACTGATACACGTAGGCTAGATGAAACTATAGTGACTAAAAAAATTCTCAAGTCACTAAAAAGTTCGTAATTTGATTTTCTTTTGTCTTTTGGAAAATATTGAAATCCTTTAAAAATCGTATTCTCGAAAATAAAAAAAAACTTGGAGTCACCATCGGCCACTAAGGTAGGCCGGATACCATGAAACTAGAGATTTGTTAAAAAACGGGTTCGGGAGTTGGTTATGCCTGGGGAAGGATTAGCACCCCCATCGCGCCCGAAAATCGGTACCAAAATTTATGTTTATTTTAATTGATGGAAATTATCAAAATTTAAATTGAATTTAATTAAATTGTTCGTAATTGAAAATAAACTTTAATTAGACAGGCTTGGTCAAATTGGTGGATTCGAATTAATTAAACATTTAACTAATAAGGGTGACGAAACCTCAGACCATAGATTAAACCGACATCGAATAAGCCCGACTGTCGTGTTAATTTATGGTTCGAACTCCGTTCATCACCTTTATACATGATGCAATCATTTAGACATGATGAAATGACTTGTCAAAATTTTAATTCGAATTATGTTTACCTTTAGACAATAAGAATTAATTTGAATATTTGGTTAACATCCATTGAGCCAGGATTGTTACGACACGAAATTAATAAATACCTCCGTTTTAAAATTTAAATTGATTAATTAAATACATGCCCAATTAAAACATTAATAGTCCTATGAATGACAATTATAATGCATGGCATAGAAAGACATAAAATTAAAGCCTAAGCCCACTAAGGTCCTAACCTAAAAAGGGCCCAAATTATTGGAATCCAATTAGTGTTCTAATTATTAACTAAGTTAAACTAACTATTAACCCTAAATTAATTTAATCATAAAACCTTAAAAAAACCTATCATTTTATTAGTTATCTTGAACCATAATAATCAATTCGATTAATTTTAAACTAGAATCCCAATGAGCCAAAGAAACTATCTAAAATTAATCGAATTAATTAGTCATAATTTTAAATTAGGTGATCTACATGAAATTCCAATTTTACCCCTAAAATAAATAAGAATTGTTCAATCAATTTAATGCATTTAACATTTACCCCAATGAGCCAAGGGCAAATTTAAATGAATTAAATTGATTCGAACCTATAACTTAACTAGGGCTCTAAACTTAACCTAAATTTAATTTAATTAATTTAAAGTATATGCCTCAATTAAACGAGCGCATAGTTTGAATTAATTAAATTAAATTTTTAACTCTAAACTAATTCCAAAGGGCCTAAACTAAACTACAAAATCTACCCTAAGAACACATACAAGCAAATAATTAAACCACATCAACAAACAAAATAAAACACATATCTCAAACAAATAAACTAAACAAGAACATATAAGAAAATACCTTAAATAAATAAAGAGGGTCATCAACAAATATCATATTTTCATTAAATCATAAGAATGATTACACATAAGTAAAAAGGAAAGAAGATACCAAAACCCAAAGTATATGCTCGATTGATCAATCTACGGATCGTTGTTGTTGGGGTTGAAAAACTTAATTTAGAGATTTTTTTGTAGTGTAGGTTCGTTGGTTGCCAAGGAAATTGAAGTTTTTGGGAACTATGGCAGTGTAGTGTGCGGTTGTGTGGTGGAATGAAAAAAAAAGTGGCAATGTTGGTAAAGTGAAATACGGCCGTGGGTAAATGGAGAGCTTTGTGGAGAAAAGAAAAATGGGGGAGTGAATGGAATTGGGAAATTAAATCTGCTGGGATAAGGA
This sequence comes from Hibiscus mutabilis, assembly GCA_019671005.1. Classification (NCBI taxonomy): domain Eukaryota; kingdom Viridiplantae; phylum Streptophyta; class Magnoliopsida; order Malvales; family Malvaceae; genus Hibiscus; species Hibiscus mutabilis. The sequence continues at coordinate 48,595,065 of CM033748.1, read as the reverse complement.
AGAGTGGAGTGCTGCTAAGGAGGGAGGAATGGGAAATGGGAAGAAAATGGTAAAATGAAACTCCCTTGGGTTCCTATGGTGGGGGGCAATTAATATATAGTTAATATTTATTTATTTTTTTATCCCATAAAATTGAACCAATTAGGTTCAAGACCTTACTCACTAAGTAGTTGTTCATCCAAGATTCAAGCATTCATCCAACCAATAGGAGTAAAGCCTTAATGAGGAAAGAGTTCGGATTTTTATTTTATTTTTTGTATTTTTTATTATATAAAATTATATGGAATGGGCCATGTAATTTTGGGCTTAGGGTATAAGGTTTTGGGTATTAAGGAGGGGATGTGGATTAATCTTCTTTCGAGCATTTTTAATTTAAACTCGGACAAAATTTAGTTTCTACAGAAACTCCATTAAGTTTAATTTGTATTGGTATGCATATGAGTACTGGTACCCAAATGGTACTGTACCAGTACGCGAGGGCCAGTACCGGTATCCACTGGGCAAACTGCCTGAAAAATACATTTTGAGTTTGAAGGGCTTATAAGTCGAGGACTATGGCCCAATGGGCTTCTAATGTGGTAAAATAAATGGTAAAACTAAGAAACAGAGATTTAACCTTCATATACGAGCATAATGAGTAATAATTTGGTAAACCTTGGGTGATTATTTGTAATAGCAACCAAAGGAGATCCTTGGTGGATCGAATTATGTTGTGTGTCATATGGTAGTCGTGTCTATGATGTTTGCTGAAATGAACACCTAGTTAATTGAGTCACATTTGATTGATGAGATCCAGATATCTAGAGAGTGTGTTGCAACACCAAGAGATGAGACACTGAATTTATGCTCTCGAGGTTGTGTGATATTGTGCCTCATTCGAAGGCACTCAAGGAGAGCTAGATTGAGGGTTCATAAGGGTTCCTTGATTTCTACTCTTGAGGGGAGTACTGATGGTTCAGTTGGAGAGTTATTTCTATCAGTTTGTGAGCATTGTAACCGATAGTATCTTGGAGTGTGCTACTTGTTACATAGGATTTACTACAGGTGTCGAGCACCCGATCGCATGGTGAATGATTACTTGAACATGGATGATGTTGCTCCAGTTCAGTCTTAGAGGTTGACTCCTTCTTGGCATGATCAAAGTTTTGCTCTAGGCGGTGCAAGAGTGGAGGTACTGTAGGATCCACCACCAAAATCGGCGCTCAAGCTGTTACTAGATAGCTTACCATTCAGGTTAGAGAAGATAGCTTTGCCACTGATGATATGTTGGGTACCTATGTTTTATTTTGAATTCAGTGGTTGCATTGATGGAAATTTGATTTCTCGATCATGAAATGGTATTGATTTTCGTTGAGTAAGTGTTTTGGTAAGAGCTAGAGGTTGATGTTGGGTTAATTAATTTTCTAGATTCCTATGTACTTGTAAGTATGGTTTTTACCGTAGATGGTAAGTAAGGATTGAGAGTAATAGTCATTATGGAATTGTTAGAATTACTCTCTCCCTAGTTACTAGAAGTTACCTTTAGTCTCGTTTGGACATGTGAGTGATGTACGCTTTGGATTTCGAGTGAGAGTCTTGAAACTTCATGGTTCTTAGTGAACCCATTTATTTGTAATGGGTGCAAGGAGCCATTACATCCTTAGCGTGATTAACATGTTCCAATAATGTTAATTCAAGGACGGTTTTGCATGTTTTGAGACGTCCCCTAACCACGCAATGGATACGAGGGTTGAAAGTTTGAATCTTTAAAGCTTGCGGTTAAATAAAAGGTTGTTAACGTGTTTTTTCTAGGAATGAGCAGGCTTATCTCTTAACACGGGTTAGAACCCACGATGAAGGTAATGTTAAGTTCGGTGTTAGTGTCCATCACCTGTTAGTATGGCACCGACTGAACTTCTAGAGTGAAAAACTCATTTCTAAAAGTGAGTGCCAAGTGGTTTACCTTGGGACGTGTTTGTGTTGTTATTAATAGTGGTATGGTAAAGTATGTTAGCGTTAAATATTGTGAGTCGATGGGTAGTGGTGGAAGATGTTACCTGTTTATTAAAGTCGATGACCTTGGAATTAGTCATTGAGTTTCGAGGGTTATGTATGATGGTTTAAAATTCGAGTATTGTAAGTTGAAAGCTATAGAGGGGTCATGAGAAAGATAACGTTTGATGTGATGGTTAGACTTTAAGGACAATTCGTGAGGTAGTTCGAATTCATGAGTGCGTCAATATAATCTTGGGCCCGAGGAATTGAAAAGTTGCTCTACCAAGTTTTTGGATGGATTGTTAACTTGTATGTAAAAACAATGTGAATTTTTTCAGACTAGCGCAGCGAAAATATGGTTTACTGGCTATGGTTATGTGGAACTGGGATTCTTGTGTTGCAATAAATCTTGTGGGAAGAACCATTTGGAGTCCTTGAGGGCTTGTTAGAGTTTTAGCACAACTGTTCTTTGGAATTAAATGGTTGGTTTGGGAGAGAATGTTCAAATCTTCGAGGGTAGTTGGATAATTGTTACTCCCTAGTAGGGTTCGTAAGCGGCAACTATTTTCATTTGGAATCAAGTGGCTCGAGTAGAGTTGTATGATTATGAGTTAGCTTTTTTTTGAGTTGAGGCGAATACAAGTAAAGTGAAATATTAAGTTTCATCTTGGTTAGCCAAGTCGGGGAAGAATGATTGTTAATTCAAGTTAGGTCGATGGTGGAGCTCGATTGTCAAAGTTTTTCATGTTTTAAAATGTTTGGTGATGGTTCTAGTAATAGATGAAGAAGTGTTCCTAGTAGTATACCTTCGAGGAGGTGTCATATTCCGGTCAGAGATGAGGTTTGAGTTCAAGGGTTTTGAATTGCGTATGATGGTAGAAAGGATTTTTAACCGAGATGAAACTCATCTGAAGTGAGTTCTTTGGGTTGATTCTTGGACAGTATCGCTTGGGTCCATCTTATGTCACTCTATTTTAGGGTTCAATGTGATTGTTGTTCGATTATTGAGAATGAATCGTTGGGTATTCATGAGAGATGTGTCGAGCAGTACAATGTCATGAGCTTTAGCTAAGGGAGTTTGTAGAGGAACTTTAGAATCAAGGTGAACGTATACGAGATTGAGATATGGTTGGATCTGAGATTGTTACATCTCTTTCTTTCATTTAATTTTGAGGATAAATTTTTTTAGGAGATGGAAGTTTTAACGACCCAAATTCTCGTGTCAATGATGGGCATTGACCCGGGTCATGGACTTCCATGATGGGCTGGATAATTAGACCCCATTGGGCCAAGTTTGGGTATTCATGATGGGTTGGATGAGTATTGAACTATATAGGCTTGAGAAGTGACCATTATGTGACAATGGAAAAAGTTGAAGACCTTGTGAGGTAATTATACCCTTTTTAGAATTAAAGGCTGATCTTTTCCTTGTTTGGGGTGGCTTTTACGTGGTTCTTTAGGGAAAAGGGGGTTTGGGTGAGATCACCCTTTCTTACTTTTCCTTTTCGCCCAACCCCTTCATCTTTCTTCTCTCTCAAAACACTGATGGATATTTTGAATTAAAAGAGCCAACTTTGCCACTCAGTTCTTCCACCCAAGGTCCAAGATTCAAGTATGTTGATCTCTTCTTCAAGAGCTTCATGAAAAGTGTATTCTTGTGGAAAAAAAGGGTAAGATTTTCATAAATTGGTTTTTGGGAAGCTTAAGGCTTTAGGAAGATTTCTCTTGATCTTAAGGTTATAGCTTGTAGCAAATTCCTCTATGAGCTCTAATCCAAGTTTTGTTTCGGATTTCATGTTTGAGTGGCAAGTGGAAGAGGTTGGAGGACTCTTGCAAGCTTGAGGTTTGAGAAAGGGTAAGAAAGCTTGAGTAGAAGCTTGGATTCGAGATTCTTGCTTAAGGTCTTATGTCTTCATGGGCATAAAAAATTTGATTGCTTTGTTGCTTGAGTTGATGTTTTGGTTGCTTGGGTGTTTAGAGACTGTTTAATGGCATAATCTGGGATTCATGTTAATAACATGTAAAAATGGTAGTAAACCACCTTAAACACTCCCATAAGATGTAAGATCAAGTTATGAGGCTAATGGTTGCGGTTTGGGGTCTTAGGAAGTAATTTTTTGAGCCTAGAAAGTTATTTCTGGCTTTGGTATCGATACGGGAGGAGACAATACTGATACCCTAGTGTTTTGGGTTTAAGAACACTGTTCTATTAAGATAAACTATGAAGAGGTACTAGTACGATGTTCAACCAGTACTGGTACGCCTTGAATTGAAGTATCCGTATGGGTCAACCCGTATCGGTACACGTAGGCTGGATGAAATTCTAGTAAACTTAATTCGTATGGGTACGCATGTGAGCACCGGTACCCAAAGAGTATCGTACCGGTACGCGAGGGTCAGTACCAGTACCCACTAGGTAATCTGCCCGAAAAATACATTTTGAGTTTGAAGGGCTTATAGTTCGAGGACTATGTCCCAATATGCTTCTAATATGGTAAAATAAATGGTAAAACTAAGAAATCAAGATTTAACCCTCATATACGAGCATAATGTGTAATAACTTGGTAAACCTTGGGTGATTGCTGGTAATAGCAACTATATGAGATCCTTGGTGGATCAAGTTATGTTATGTGCCGCATGGTAGTCGTGTCTATACTATATGTTGAAATGGACATCTAGTTAATTGAGTCACCTTTGATTGATGGGATCCAAATATCTAGATAGCGTGTTCCAACACCAAGAGATGGGACACGGAATGTATACTTCTGAGGTTGTGTGACATCGGGCCTCATTCGAAGACACTTGATGAGAGATACTAAGTGTAGGTGTACGTTCCCAAGGCTCTGTGACACCGGGTTTCACTCAAAGTGTATGTTCCCGAGGTTGTGTGACATCGGGCCTCACTCCAGGTTTATGGTATGATGCTTGTGATTGTTGTGTGAGATTTGACGCGTCTATGAATTGTTTTTATATGTGTTTGGGCTATTAGAGGCAGTGTCATATGTTAATGTATGTGCCATGTCATCATCTTTAGCTACATGCTCATATTTATGATTTGTATAAAGCATGGTTGAGTGAAAGTGTATCCACTGAACTTGTTAACTCGTCATTTAGAATCGTTGTTTCTGTTTGCAGGTTAGTAGGTTTGGCACGTTTCTTGGAGGGGCACCATCAATGAAGCATTCCAGCGCTTCATCTCATCAGAGTACAATACTTAGATATTTGGGCTATGTACGTGTGTTTATAATCTCTAAATTTTAAATTTAAAATGTATGAGTCAAATGCTTTTATAATGTAATTTAAAAGGAGCCCTCTTATAATGTTTTCAAATATTTATCTATATTTTAAATGTTTGAAAAACCCAATGGATTCAAAAATTGTATGTAGACTGGGCTAAACTAGGTTAAAATTTTATGGTTGCGGATTGGGCTTGAGGCCCAAATGTGACATCTGGGTTTAGGGTGTTATAGTGACGTTTATCTAACAAATGCCACTAAAGTACGTGTCTATAGCGGCGTTTGATTTAAAAAATGCCTCTAAAAGTGCTGTTAAAAACCTATTTTGCTGGAGTATGTGAATTGTCACCTTAAATCCCATTAATACTAACTATATATTTTTATTGGTTGAGTTTTAATTTGATTAACACCCTTATTATTATAATCATCATGAATTAAAACAACTTAGCAAATCGAATTTGAATGTAAAATAGTTAGCAATCTACTTATGAATACTATTAAAGATGTATCAAATAAATAAATAAGGGAGCCGAACTTTCAAAAGAAGGGTATTGGAACTTTATAAATCTTCTGCATATATTATTCACTTAATCACAAAACAATGTGCACAAATATGATTATTCAGTGGAAAAAATAAATGAATAAATCCCAAATAAAAAGAAATCAATCTCGTTATTTAATATATAGAGAGACAGAGTTGGGATCCACTTATATTGTATAAAACTCAATTACTTTTATTTTTTTTGGACCGTTAGATGATGACAATAAATGAATTAGGATCCACTTATATTGTGTAAAACTCAATTACTTTTATATTTTTTGACCGTTAGATGATGGTAATAAATGGCTAAGATTATTTTCTTATCTTTTTTTTCCAAGTGATAATCGTCACATTTTTTACTGTTAATTTCATCCATCCATTTATCTTCATCCAACGATTCAAAAAAATTGTAGAATTTTAGAGTTTTACATAATATAAAATGATCGTATATCATATATATTTGTTTGTTTGCTTGCAATAATTTATTAATCACAATCCCAACTCAAATGAGCATTTTAGAATCTTAGCAACATTGAACCTTCCTTCTTTCTTTGATTAATTATTGATATTTTGGAAGGTGGGCAAATGATTAGATTTTATTAAATTTATAATACGAGTGAAAGAGAATATTTTATATAAAAATATATTTATCAAATTTTACTCAACAAATATTCTTAGCCGAAATGATAAACAATTTAATTTTCAAACTATTAGTCTTATGTTAAATTCTTATATAATGATTTTTAATCTTTGAGGCAAGATCTATTGACACGATATACCATTTTTATGTTTTACACATTTTTAGATTATTGGATAAGTAAAAATTAATGGTTAAAATAATTCTCGATTAAAAAAAGAGTGGATAGTTCTCAATTGAAAAACTATAATTTTTTTTTATCAGCAAGTAGTATGATTTTATTTAACGAATCTTAGCCATTATTTTTCATTTATCCAAAAATTCAAAAAAAATAATGAGACAAAATGTATAATTATATAAATTTTCACTAACTGCCGCATTATTTTTTTCTGTCAGGTGTTAACGATATGTGGCTTAATTGATATTATTTAGATAGTTAATAGTCTAATTGATAAAATTCATGATATGACGTTTAAATTAAAAACCACCCCATAGTTAAATGATCATTTATGTAGTTTATAGTTTCTTTTAACTTCCTTAATGGTCATTTTCCTTTTTCATTATAATTTATATCTTTATCATTCTTGCTCTCGAATCTAAACATGTATTTTACCGCTAATTTTAATCTCACCGTGTAGTATACTTTACCCTTTAATGATTTCCAACCGATTTAGTGTCCAATTAACCGATCACAAAGGCATATAACAAGAAGAAAATTCGTCATTTCCTTTTCTGTGTACATTTATACGTTTTATTAGTGATTTTATATTACATGTATTAATAATTTTTTATTATTTATATTTTTTAATAGATTAAAGGTAATTATAAGATAATATGTGTTCATACAAAATTTTAACTCTTTAACAATGCACACACATTACAGACAAAATAAATTAAACCCTAGTCTCCTAAAATGAACATCATCTTTTTCTACTGAAATCACTTGTGATATAAAATTATTAGTAAAACACCGAAAAAAATGAGTCAAATTATATTCATATAACAATAATTAAATTCGCTTATGAAGTATTTTTTTTCAATACCCGTGCATAAAATAACTATCCTTATAATAAATATAATTATAGATTGCCACGTGGAGGGATGACAATCTGGCAGTCGGCTCCATTGGACAAAGATGTAAAAACACCCTTTATATATAGTGCCAAGCTTCTATTCTCCCTTCATCTTCATCTTCATCTTCATCTTCAAAGTTGTCCAAATTTGCTTTCATTACTCTCTAAATTGTTCTTCAGATAAAATCATAGATTATCCTCTGTTTCACATTCCAGCAAAACCAAAAGCAAAGCCTGTTCTTGTTCTGAAACAGTAACACTCGACATCTGTGATTCTTGTAAACCAAACCAAAACCCTCTGTTTTTTGCACACAAGAAGCCATGTTTAGATTCGAGAAAAAACTGATGAGAGAAGAAAAGTATAGGCATAAGAGAGATAACCCATCTTTCTCTTCTTCTCTACTCGACCAAATCTGCCGTTCCATCGACGATAACGATGGTGTCGGCCACACCAAAAGCGAAGAAAACTTGAAATTCTGCAGGGAAACAATGCAGAAGACAGCTTGTTTGGTCGACAAAAGGATGGAAAATAAGGTTTCCGAGAGGAAAATCGTGGACAAGAAACATGTCCGCAAAGATTTCAATAGAAAATCACTGGATGATGACGTGGTTTTCTTTAGCTCCAGCTCCGGCTCGTCCGATTCCAGCTATGGCGGATTCTCATCATCCGACACTGAATCTTTGTACGGTTCAAAGACAAAATCTCCGTCTTTTGTCCCTTCGAGGCCTAAACCTGTTAGGGCCAGCGTGTCGGCACTACCGGAGAAACCTCTGTTTTACGAACAGAGACAGTTTCATGATCATGCGTTTGACGATCATACTCCGAAATCAAGAGCCATGAAAATCTATGGCAATTTAAAGAAGATGAAGCAACCCATTTCACCAGGTGCCCGTCTGGCAAGCTTCATCAACTCGTTGTTCACGACAGGTAATAATAACAACTCGAAGAACACCAAGTCCAAGAATTCATCTTCGACATTACGACACGATGATGATGTCTCAACGACACGTTCTTCGGTTTCGAAATCGTGTCTAAGCAAGAACTCGCCTTCGACGAGAGAACAATCCCGGAATGGGGTCACAAGAAGGGTTAGGTTTTGTCCGGTGAGTGTCGTGGTCGAAGAAGAGACTAGACCGAGACCGAGTAGACAGAAATGCACATACGAACAACAAGGGTCGAGGTTGCTGCCGGTCTCGGTTCCAACGGCATGGAAGATCGGGAAATCGTCATCGAAGACGTGCGGAGATGAGGTGAAGATTCGGGCGACGGAGAAGAGTAGACGAGTGGAAGAGATGGCTAGGGAGTTCTTAAAAGATTACCATCAAAATCAGATGAAGACTCACTATCATGTAGATGAATATGATGATGCAGCTAGTGATTCGAGTTCGGACCTTTTCGAGTTAGATCATCTTGTTCTGACGGGGAATAATAGGTATAGAGAAGAGCTTCCCGTGTATGAAACTACTCATGTTGAAACAAATCGAGCCATTGCTAATGGCTTGGTATCGTAATTTACTACTCATTTCCAAAATCAGATTTTGACAAGTATATGAGTTGGGTTAATTTCATTATATGTCACATGAGTTAAAATACACAGATAAAATTCTAAACACATGTGCACCAATTGTATGCACCCCTTGATTCTTATATGTTAAAAAGGGTAAAATACATCCAAAATCTCTCAATTATATGTCCGGTTATAAATCGATTTCTTTAAAAGTTATAATTTAATCACCTAATTTAAATTTTATTACAATCAAGTTACTACGTGGTTACAATTGAAATAAACATTTAGCATGACTTGTTAAAATAACAATGTTAATGAAATGATTGCATGTACTAGCAAGCGACATTAGAGCCATAATGAATTTGTTCCATTAGTCGGTCAACTGTTTAACAATGAAACGATCGTGTCTGTCTAGCTATCCCATCATACTGTTATCGAGTTGATAGACAATAGAAGGAAGTGAGACAAGTGATTGAAGGGTCAAGAGGGTGTCGTATCATAATATTTAAATATGAATGGTTAAATTTATTTAATTGTTTTAAATCAAGACTAAACTGATAGAATATATAAGTTTTGAGACTAAAACTATTATTATACCACGCCATATTATACGTCTATTTCAACTTAAACAGTACAATAACATGTTTGTAATAAAAATTGAATTAAATATTTAAATTGTTACTTATAAAACAATTCATTTGTAATCAACCCAATTGAGTAATTTAGAGTATATTTTACCCATATTAAAGAGAAATAATATCATTTAACTTAAGTATAAATAGAAACATTAAAAGGGACATATGATTTATATTCTTAAGTATGAAGGTTCGAATATTCAATTCCACAAAAGAAAAAGAACCTAAAGCTCCCCTCCCTCTCTCATTTTGCTTGTCATTACAATCTCGAATCTTTCTTCTTCTTTTTTTATTATTCAATCAATTCGCAGTGTGTCAATATCAGTTCACTTCAGATCACCACCAAACAATTAACCATTCCCCAGCTCTTTGCTTTTCTGAAAAAGAAAATAACCCAAACTTCCATGCTTTCTTTTTCACCCTTTGGTTTCATTTTTCACTCGTTAGCTTAGCCTGCTAGCATTGCCATTTCGTTTCACTTACATGCAAAATCGTGTAAGGTCTTTTCATTAACCTAGTTATAAATAGAAATCCTCTGCTTATTTTTGGAGAAATTATTACATGGTTTCGGCTCACCACGTCATCTATGGTCTCATCCAATGTGATTCATTCATTTAATGACATATAGGAAAGATGTGAATATTCACCTTGGGAAAAAAATAAGATGGAAAAATATTATTAGATATGATCATAGATGACATGGTGAGTCGGGTCCATTTAATTATTTTTCCTATTTTTGGTGTCTCTATCTATGTTTCATATTGAAAAAGTAAATTTAGCGTTAATGTTAAAATTTATAATTAAGGTTTAAAGAATTAAGGGTAGAGTGATTTTTTTAGGATTTAAAGTTTAAAATTTAAGGTAATGACTTAAAATTTAATTTCTTATTGTTGAGGCATAAAAAAAAGACACCGAAAACGAGTAGAAAATCTTTTTGTCCCATTCTTAAATATTGGGTCAATTCCACCACATCTTCTCCTTTACCAAGACAAATAGGGCACAGTCCCCCTCAAGCTTTTATTTATGGTTTGTGGATAGAGATAAACAAAACTCGACTCGGCCTGATTTGAATCACAATTTTATAAACTCGATTTACAAAATTTCAAATAAAGTCTAAGTTATAAATTAGACTTTAAATAACTAAAAAATATAGTAATTAATGAATCGATTTTCAAATTCGAGCCGAGTTGTCCCTCAACTCTATCTAATATAGTATACCAGGGGTGTGCATTTCGAATACCCGATCCGATCTGAAATTTTTGGATAGGTAAGTTAGCGATCCGTATCTGATCTGAAAAAAAAATCGGATACCCGATTTTAGGATCAGATATCCGAGTATCCGAAATTATGACTTAATTTAATTATTTTTTAAAAATTTGACGGTCCTATCCATAAAAATTTTTGGTTTTTGAATATAACAATCAACAAATCATTGAATATAACAAATTTTTATCCATAAAATATCAATTTTTCATATATAACAAGTAAAAATATCGAATATAACAAGATTCATATCTATAAAAAATTAAATTTTCGGATATCGGATAATCGGATATCTGATCCGAATGTGAAACAACTATCCGTATCCGATCCAAAATTTTCGAATATCCGATCCAAATTATCTGAAAAATAAAAAACGGATCGGATATCCGAAATTTCGGATCAGATCAACGGATAAACGGATCGAATCAATCGGATCAGATTTTTTTGCACACTCCTAATACCTATAGACCTGATTTGAATCACAATTTCATAAACTCGACTTAAAAATTTTCAAATAAAGTCCGAGTTATAAATTAGACTTTGAATAACTAAACAATTATAGTAATTAATGAATCGATTTTCAAATTTGAGCCTAGTTGAGTTCCTCAACTCTGTCTAATATGGTATACCCATAGACCTGATTTGAATCACAATTTCATAAACTCGACTTAAAAAATTTAAATAAAGTCCAAGTTATAAATTGGACTTTGAATAACTAAAAAATTATAGTAATTAATGAATCGGTTTTCAAATTCGAGCAGAATTGAGTCCCTCAATTCTGTCTAATATAATATACCCACAGAGGATAGACTAAAAAGATCTTTGGAACCTCCGCTTGGACTATTCATCATCTTTTCCAAAATCCCCTCTTTTTTTTTCTCTCATTCTTCCCCACACTTTCGTAGGATGTGGCTCTCTGCTCAAACCAACTGAATAAACCACCTAAAACCTCCACCATTTCATTATTGTCATCAACAATACTAAAATTACTGTTCATTAGAGCTGCTAATAGGTTAATTCGATCGACTAACTCTTTTTTTCCCCTTTATTAAGCACAATCATGCAAAGACATGTTCATAAATCGGATGGTCTATCTGGTTCAATAGATTTGGTTTGATTTAAATCTTGGACAATTAGAATAGATTGTAGATTGACTCGATCGACAACCCACATTTTTTCATCCTTTACCGAGCATAGTCATAAGTAGACCTGTCCATGGGTTGGGTGGTCTACCCAATTCAATAGGTTCAATTTGAATCAACCCTTGGACAATTAGAGCTACAGTCAGGGACAAAATTAACAGTACAATCGATAACTCAACTTTCATCCTTTACTGAGTTCAGTGAGACAGAATTAAGAGTAAACATTGAGAGAGATCAATTTGCTTAAATTAAAAAAATGATTTATTAAATATTTAATTTTAAAATTTGAGGTACAAAATATAAGTCGACTAATATTTAAACTGTGACGAACATAGATTATTATTATACATTTTTTGGATCTAGGGTCCAATTGAGTATCTGCTTGGTTCTGTCACTTTTCACAGTCATAACTAGGGGTGATAACGAGCTGAGCCTGGACAGACCCTGCTCGGCTTGAAAATAATATTAGTGGGCTCGGCTTATTAAGGTCTCGAGCTGGATACGAGTTCGAGTTAAACTCACTCAAGTTAAGCTTTGATCTAGTATTAATTAAATCGAATTCAAGTAATTTGCGAGTAAGTGAGACTCGTTATCACCCCTGGTCATAAGTAGACATGTCAATGGATTGAGTGATCTATCTGACTCAAGAATTCAATCCGTATCAAGCCTTTTTGACCTAAATTAATCTAGCTTGCTAAAAATTCAAATTAAATAATAACGTTTTTCTTTAAATTTAATTCTAATAAATATAAATATATGCTTTTGCTTTTTATTGTATTATGTAAATAATAAAATGAACTCCATTAAACTTTAAAACATAATATCAACCTACAAATCGTTTGTCACTAAATCAAAAAATAGTTTATTTGTAAAAACTGATGTAGGGTGAATTGCGTTAATTTAAAATAAAATATTTCTAAGTTAATTCTATTTGATTCGATTCGATTCATAATCAAATCGCAACCCGGCCAAGGGCAAGTGTTCTCATGATGTTCACTTCTCGTCCCCATACGTAGGAGTGCAAACAATGTTTTCTCTTGGCATAATGTCAAAAATGTCCCTAGTGTTTGATTAAATAGTTATTTTGACCTCTTTTATTTTTTAAACCAATTTAACCCCAACGTTTTATTTTGGGTTAAAATGACCTCTCTGTGGATGAAAACTATTAGTTAACTGACGATAAACAGCTTGAAATGACTTAAAGAATGACACGTCAGAAGACAAAATATTTTATATTTTATATAATTTTATAAAATATTTTTTGACTGATGTATCATTATGTAAAATCAACATATTTGTCTATATGATACTGCTATCGCGACGTGCACTGCCATGTAGGTTTGTCACGTCATTTCAAGCTGTTTATCGTCAGTTGACTAACAATTTTTATCCGTAGAAGGACCATTTTGACCCAAAATAAAACGTTGAAATTAAATTAATTTAAAAACTATAAAATAAAATAATTATTTATTCAAACGTTGGAAATACTTTTTACATTATGCCTTTTCTCTTTGTACGTTAAACAAGTAAAATTGAAAATATGTCAATATCTATGACATTAATTCAATAAAGAAACAATTTACAAGTGATGCGTATACACTCTTTTCATCATGTTATTCTTTATTTGGAATTTGGGTCCCAAGGAAGTATGATAGAAGGGAATCTTACAAAAATAGTTATCAACGTGATTGACTATGACAACCAACACAATTTTATTTATTTTTTAAATAATTGTAATAATTTTTATATAATTATATATTTTTATTTATTAATCGACTAATCTGAATTAAATATTATAAAATTTTATTATAAGATAAATCTCTAGTTGTTAGTGCATCTTATTCACAATGTTAAAATTTATATTACTGATTTTATTTAAAAGATCTAACATATATTTTGCTAGACCAACAAATAGTTAGTATGTATAATTGAGATAATTTTTTTTTGATAAAAAGGAAAAATGTTACCGTCGGCCTCATTAAAAATCTCACTAACCTAAATGGAGGAAAAAAGTACATCGGGTAACAATTACATCAATATTGAGCAAGACTCGACTACTCAAAAAACCAACTATAATAGACCATCCACTCCTAATGGAAGTACAGAATAAACATGTATCAGCAAATATCCATCCGTATGTAATCTAGTCATTCTATCCGTCACTCTATTGCTTTCACGCCGAATATGTTGAAAAGACACTCGCCGAATATATAATCTAGCCATCTATCTGCCTATTGAGATAATTATACATGCTTTTAAACAAAAATGTATACTTATGATGTACATATCAATGTATAATATATATATATATATTCTTTTTTCAACTTTAAAACAAAGTATATATATACTACTATATACCATGTACCAAAAATCATGTTTGACAATGACGGTGCACGTTCAATTCTTATAGGATTTATTTTAATAATTAAGTTAAAGGGAAATAGTTTTTTTTTTAAATAATTAAGAGATGCCCTAACCATTGCACCAAATTCCCATTAAAAAACCTCATGAATTCTCTTTCCTTTTTCTTTTATTATTTGCATGTATGAACATGAAATATTAAATTCGATCGTAATTTGATTTGATTAGTTTATTTAATCAGTTTCAATAAATAATATCTACCATATCTTAGATTTAGATTTCAAAGTCTACAACGACTTTCAAATTCCATATAAAAAGTAAAGTAGATTCCTCTCAATTTTAAAATTGTACATGCTAATATCTTTAAAAAAACAAAATAATTTAATCTTATCAATTTCGAAAGTGAAACAAAGAAATTAATACCGACATTGATATTTTTGTCGATTTTAAGTATTTTTGATTGACATAATAACAAATTTAGACACTCAATGTTTACAAATAATATCAATTTGGTTCTAATTTTAAAAATCAACAGACTTGATCCTCAATGTTTACAGAATATGTAAATTATGTTTTGAATTTTTTGAATCGGGATCAAATTGACTTAATACTTAAACTCTTAGGAATAAATTTATTATCACAATAATAAAAATTATGTAAAACGAAAATAAAATATGATAAAAATGTTTTCATAGAAGGAATACTATTTGATAGTGTCAATGTAAACTTTAATTTATACAAGTAATTTTGTTTTAGGATTTTTGTCTTTTGTTTATGGTTTAGAATATAAAGGTTTTAATTTTAGGGTTTATAATTTTGGATTTAGTGCTATAATTTAGGGTTTATGGGTATAAAATTTGAAAATTTAAGATTAGAGATTTATATTTTAGACTTTAAATAGACATATTTGTGTAGAAAATACACTATCAATGTATCAAAATTAGCCTATTAGGGGAAAAGATTGTATAAATTTTACTTTTAGCAATCTCCAAAAACTTAATAAGATGAAATTGAATAACATTAGATTAGAGAGATAATGACTCTTTAACCAACTTAATCCAAGCTTCACGATAAACAAGCCATTCTCATGAGCACAAAATAATAAAAATGCACATAGGGCTCCCAACTTTCAACTTTGAATTATATTAATTAATTGAGTAGAGCTAATAATGGCCTATTCATAAACCATATAAAACACACCATTAGCACGACGTGACAAGCATGCAAAGATCATTTTTTTAGTGTAAGAATGGGTCCTTAATCTCCCACTAAAGATGATGAATAAGCTACCATAGTCAAAGTATAACATGATCATATGATTAGAAACTAATAAACTAGCTTAAACTAATGGTAGTTTAAGGTGGTAGTGGATTTGTACCCTATTCTAAGAATAATTGCTTTCTTTTCATATGTAGTCATCTTCAGACATTCGACACTTCTAGTTTTGTGAATCCTTTAGTAGTTCTTGGCATAGTACGGCAGGTAAAATTTTAGTACTAGACAATACTGAGACAACACATTTACGAATGGGTTAATCTTCTTAGACATTCGACATTTCTAATTTTGCGAATCTTTTAATGTTGTTTAGCAGAGTACGAGAAGTAAAATCTTAATCTAAGACAACACTGAATGTTGGGAGTTTAACCAATTGATATACAACACTTTGCAAACTTTTTTTTTGAATGAGTCGAAAGATTTCACTGTAACTATATATTAAAATTTGAAATTGTGTGATTAATTATTAAAAATCATGTGAGCTTAAGGTTTTAAATGTTTTTGTAGGACTAACGTTTCTCTTAGTTTCTCTTATAGTTAAGGAATCCGTACAACAACGAAGTTGGAAAGGTGCTGCAAGCAATGATGATCGTGAGAGTAGTAATGATGGGCTGTTACGATAAGATTTGAATGGAGATTATGAGCTAAAGTTAGGACGAATCTGCTCTGAGGCAGTCTAAAATAACGATCGATTTAAAGTATTATCGAAACATATAACATTTTAGGTCGGTTCAGATAATATTTTAGGTTGATCTAAGATGTTAAAAACACGCAACATAAAATGTTACATATACAACCTAGAATGTTATACATTTTGATAATATTTTAGGTTCCATGCACAATCTAAAATGTTGTACGTTTTGATAACATCTTTGGTTGGTTGTTTTTAAGGCTGTCGTTCTTTAAACTCTTCCCTAAACCCAGCTATAGTTTAGCTTTGTTTCTTTTGATTTATTTTTTTAATGTATCTCACGGGTGTGTTGGTTCACTTAGGTTATAATCAATACGTTCTTGTTCTCTAATCTAACTGTAGACATGTTTATATTAATTTTTAAGTTATAACCGTTGATGTCTCAACGTATAGGTGGCAGTTTCGAGTGGTTTACAATGTGTTGAATATATGGTTGTTGGTCCGTTATAGATAATTTATCCTTTTTGGTTTGGACGAAGAATCACCGACCAAGAATAATTAAGTTCTAAATCTCCGTTTTTTATGTTGAGATTTAACAAGAAGGATGATAGTTTATGGTGTTGATCGACAGCTCATTTGTTCTAGCGTGGGTGGTGAGTCGCTAGTGCTGGGTGACAAAATACACCTGCTCAGGGGCGGATCCAAAAATTTATCCATGGTAGTTCATCGACTGACAATAAATAAAATCGTATGTAAGTCGAGTATAACCTGAATAAGTCACTAAAAGTTACATTTAAAAGCTATAAAAAATTCAAATTATAAATTAATAGTACTTAAAATGATTACAAGTAAACTTGATTTTTGAAGAAAAAAATTAAACCAAAAAAAATAATTGTCACACCCCGAATTCGGGATTTGAAGTTTCGAGCTTGAAGGGATGAATTATGAAATTAGAACTAAATTGGATTGTTTGCAACGGTTTGAAGGTCGTGTTGTGATTTTTAAGAGTTTTGAGGTAAAACAACAATATTTAAAAGTCTTATGCCTTTTCTAGAAACCCTAATAAGTTCAGTGGCTCACTTTGTAATTTACCCATTGAGATATATATTTTTATTTTTCAGCTAACCAACCCCCTCTCTCTCCTCCCTTATCTCTCTTGCTTTTTTCTACTTCTTTCGTTTCAACCATTGTCTTAAAAACTCAGTCACTCTCTAATGAAGTTTTCGTCCCTTTGTTGTTTATTAGTTTGAAATCCCTATAAAAGTTGGCATTTCTGTTTTGCAAGCTTTATTCCGCCGCCAGAAGTCACGATTTTGAGCACATGAACCTGAAAGAATATATTTTTAATAATAGGTCACTTAACCTATGAGGTACAATGGTAGATCCGCCCTTATACCTTCTTGAAGGATGTTTTTTCCTAATAAATTGGGCCATTAGAAAATGGTAAGCATGTTAATTCTGAGAATTTGAAATTTTTTTCTGATCATATAAATTTAGATCATTTAAACTCAAATTGATCTTAAAAGATCGATAAAACAAATTTGAGATTAATTTATATTAAAAACGGCTCTAATCTAAAATAATCCAAACCCGAATGATCCGTACAAGTAATGATTCTACTTTAGTTGGCTAGGTTAAAAAGTTAAATTTGGTCACACAAAATGATGAGAGGCTTCATTATTTCCTTGAAGACATGAACTAGCTATGATAAGCCAACAAAATTTGACCATTTTGGAGTTAAACACACATACACATACACATACACATACACATACACATACACATACACATAGGCATTGTCTTCTTGAAAGAATAATTTTATGTCCCAATGAGTTTCAAATTAGGGCAAAGTACAGGAGACAGAGAGAGTATAGACTTTTGAACCCAAAGCATGGTAATTATAAAATAAGCTATTTGCTGGAATCGAGATTAGCTTCAAGTTTCAAGTTTGTCGTCGGAAAAATAAAGAGTAAAAAAAAATATTTTTTTTAATAATCTTAAGGTACAATATAGTATCTGATTATATATATACAGTAATATCTCTATAAATTAATACTCGATAAATTAATAACATTTCTAAAATAATATTTTTTTACTTGGGCCCAAGGTCTAAGTTAATAATTTTGATAAATTAATAAGATAATAATTTTCAGAAGACTCTTATATAAATTTATGGTTTATGAAAACTTAGTAAATATGCTTCTATCGTTGTTTGCTTTTTCTTAAAATTTAAATCTTGCTGTATTTCATCTCTGACTTTCCTTACTGCATCCAAAAGTTTCGGTGTTGCGTTCTAATACTTCAACAAAAAAATTGTGAAGAGTTTGTTGTCGTTATGAGTGCTTCCTTCTGCGTAATTGGTTGTAAAGGCATTGTAGTTTATTTCCTTATCATACATGAACTTGCATTAAATTTTAACTAGTACTACGTACTACAATGAACTTTAGTTTTTTAGGAGTTTTATTATATTTAATTAGTCACATTGTACATGAACATCATTCAATTAGTCAATACAATGTATATGTTTTATTCATGAAGAATAATGTAGGTTCGTTGAATCGGAAAAAATCTCTTTAAATTAATAAAGTATTAATTTATAGATTAATTAGTACATCTTTAAATTAATAAAATTATGTGGTCTCGGTATTATTAATTTATAGAGGTTTTATTATATTCTTTAACTTTTGATAAAGCATACACACCTTGTAGACAAAGCGACTGTGGATTTTTAAAAAGTTATATATAAATTTGGGTGAATATTTGATACACTGCCAGTATAAAAAAAATTTACACAAGCATACCTATTTTTAAGCTAAAATCTAAAATTTTAACCCTAAAACCGTAACATCAAAACCTAAAACCTAAATCTAACCCTAAACCTTAATTTCTAAACTCTAACTCAAATCTTTAACCCCTAAATAAGTCTGCTTGTGGAAACTATTTTTTCCACTGTAAGTGTATGGGATAATTATCCTAAATCTAAAGGATACAAAGTTAAAAAATTTGAAGAGGTGTAAAATTAAATTAATAGCGAAAAATATGAAGAAAATAATTAAATTATATGAAAATTTAAAATTTCAAGAGGTTACGACCTTCCTCCAACACTGTTTCAGTCCAGGGGCGAACCTTCATTAAAGCCCGTGGGGGTCTTGGCCACCTTAAATTTGAAAAACTAACTTGTCTTTTGAAAATTTTAAAAATTTAGTTTGGTCCTTCAAAAAGTTTAAAAATGTTATTATATTTCAAAGTTTTTGAATATTTTTAATTACATTTCCTCCTAAATTTTTTAAAATTTCTTAATAATTCTCGAATTTTTTTAAAATTTTAAAAATCTTGTCAACATTATCTAGAGCAAGTGGTTAAAAATTCTCAGTTGACACCCTTCTATCTCTCCTATGTTGTGAATTCTATAAAGCAAATTTCCCCTTTCTCTTCTTCTAAGTAGAAATTATTCCAAAAATTAAAATTTTTTAAATATGACTCATCTACCCGAGTTGCCGAGAACCGCTCCTAAAAAACCAATTAGCGTTTTTTTAAACAATGGTGGGGAGTTGGTGTATTCCATTTGATCTAACTATTTGGAATTTAGACAAATAATTACTTAGACAAGCTTTTTATGAAAGAAAAGTTTTAAATCCATCACATTTAATTGTAAAATATGTTATCTTTTAAAACAAAAAAAATAGATTTAAACTTTGTAAACGATATTATTAGAAAAACAGTCATAAATTTCAAATACAAAAAATAATACAAATATGAAAGACATAAAAAAGAGAGAAATTACTAGATACATTGACTGTATAAAATTTAGACAACACAATTTTATCTATTTTTACCCTAATCTTAAAATTAAACTCTAAAATAAAATAAATTTACATTAAAATAAAAATGTATAGTTTAAATTTTACACGATATATATATATATATATATATATATATATATCAAGTAATTTTCCTAAACAATTTTAATTCCTTAAATTTTCTTTCATCTTCAAAATGCAGAGATAAATGCTTAAGAGATGTTGAGCATTCTTTTGGTGCTTTGGGTAACAAATAAGAGATGGGCATAGTCCACTATCTATATTTTGTCTAAGGGAAGCCCAATGTTTCATGTCAAAGTGGGACGACTCTTTGCCGAAGTGGACTGACTCGGGCCTGAGCTAAGCTTTCTATAGGATTTTTTTTGGAAAGAGGATGGGCCTCATTAAACACCCCTTAAAAGCTAAACTGAACCGAGGCCAGTGGTGGCCACCTAAGAAGAAAAAGAGTACATACATTAACTTGAAAGAGGAGTTACATCGTTTTTTACTACATAAGATATAATCCTGGAAACAAACCGAGTCAAAGAATAATGAACTATGAGAACTAAGAGCCCAAGACGCAAGGGAATGGGCAACATGATTGGTGGACCGCTTTACAAGAGTGACACAAAAATGAGCATGAGTACAAAGAATAGCATGAGCGGTGTCAAGGTGACGATGAAGGACCAAAAGATCCCTTGTTGACGAGAAAGCTTGTCGACGATAAGGGTAACATCCGTCTCAAAGGTGACATGTTGCCATCCTCGGTCACAGGCAAGGTGCTAGCAGGCATTGAGTGCAGCTATCTCGGCAAGGGCGGCTTCACCACACGCAGCTGTGTGCTGTGCAAGGCCACCAAGGATCGACCCGATGATGTCCCATGCAACTACCCCAATGGCTACAGCTCGGTGTTCCAAGTTAAAGGCTTCATCCACGTTGATCTTGACAAAGCCAGCAGTGAGAGGAGACCAACTTGGATCAGCACCCACAGGTGCAGCAGACACAGCAAAAATGTTCGGCCTAGCGGTGGTAGAGGGAGCACAGGCTCCTTGGAAGTCCCGTTGTAAGGTTTGTGCATTGGCCACCATCACCCAAGTCGGCTAAAGATTTCCATCATAAACCATGGTGTTCCTTCGGTTCCAAATGTTCTACAGAAGGGTGAGAAAACATGCAAAAGAAATGTTATACATGGATAAAACAGCTGTTTCGAACCAGACCATCATTGTAGGGGCATCGCTGCAAATAATCATTGCAGAAATTCCAGCAAGGTCGAGGGCCTCCTTTGAGTGGGGGCAGTCCTGAAAGGCATAGAGGACTATCTCATAATCAGTGAGGCAAGTGTGGCATGTGTCTGGAGCTAGGTGAGAAGACTGCAAATGACTTTCAACCGACAGAGCCTCATAACCAGCCCGCCATCCAAAGATACGAATTTTCGATAGGACCCGTAACTTGGCAATGATATTCCAGACACGAGATGACTTGTTGACAGGAGCAGGGGGTCTTGTAAGTAATTATATCCGGATTTAACAGTATATATACCTAAATCATGGTGTCCCCATAAGAGGGTGTCTCCGTGAGAGGACGAGATAGGGACATGCAAAATGGCCTCGACATCCTACTGGGGGAAAGCATGTCGAATATGGGTCTCATCCCAAATGGCTTGCCCAGAATCATGAAATCACCACACTGGGTAAGGGAGGAAGGGTCATTGGAAATAAGATCAGAGAGAGTGATGGCCGAGGAACCACCCCAACGGGATGCATGCATGCGGACGTTACTATCGCTACCCAATTTCCAAAAGAAACCATCATGGAGCTCACTCATAGCATGGTGAAGACATTTTCATGCAAATGATGCCCGTTCCTTAGCCTCAGCCTCGAGAATGTTCCTGGAGATGAAGTATTTAGCTCTGAAAACATGCAAAAGCAAACAGTCATGTTTCGTAATCATACACCATATTTGCATACCAAGGAAGATGACATTGAAGCTGTGTAAATCACGAAAGCCAATGCCACCCGCATGCTTGGAAATACACATACAGCTCTATACAACGAGCGACCACCCTTTTTCACCAGTTTGACCTGTCCACCAGTAACTACGCATCATACGCACCATGTCATCAATTAAATGTCGCGGAAGTAAATAGCAAGACATGACATACTGAGGAATAGCCTGTGCTACAGATTTTATAATAACCTCTCCCCTGTAGGATGAAAGATGTTTAGTCCAACCTGTAACACGAAAATTTACCTTGTCCTGGAAAAAACCCAAAGAAGTAGTCTTATTTTTACCGATAGCAAAGGGATGCCAAGATAAATACATGGATCATCAACTTCCCAGACACCAAGGGTGTCATGCATTATCTGTTTGTGTCGTGAGGTGGTGTGAGTGCTAAAAAAGACTGTAGACTTGTCATAATTGACCTGTTGCCTAGAAGCGGAGGCATAAATATGCAAAATTTCTTTGAGCTGAGTAGCCTCGACAGTGGTGTTTCGGAGGAAGACAATGCTACCGTCCGCGTAGAGGAGATGGGTCACACTCGATCCGTGTTGGCTAGCTTGGATGCCTTTAAGTCTCCCAGCTTGTTGCTCAGCATGAAGCATGGCAGAAAGCCCTTGAGTGCAAAAGAGGAAAAGGAAAGGGGATAAAGGGTCCCCTTACCGTAAGCCTCGCTGTGAAAAAAACTCAGTAGACAAAGAGCCATTAATTCGGGTACAAAAAGAGACAGACGTTACACAACGCATAATTAAATGAACCCAATAAGTAAGAAAACCAAGCCTGAGCATAACATTACGGACAAAACACCACTCAACTTGGTCAAATGCCTTTTTCATGTCTAACTTGAGCGTAACACCCATGTTATTGTCGGTCTGAGGGGAGTGGATGGAGTGAATAAGCTTGTGAGCAATCAAAATGTTTTCGGAGATCATTCTACCTTTAACGAAAGTTGCTTGATTGTCACTAATGCAATGGGGAGGGATGAGCTTCATACGGTTTACCAACACTTTGGAGACGATCTTGTAGATAACAGTACAGAGGCTGATAGGCTTTAATTGTTTTATTGTGGTGGGATCGTCAACCTTTGGAATGAGGACTAAGATAGTCTTGTTTATCGTAGCCATGTTTGCAACGCCATTTAAGAGATCCATGCATAGGCGAACAATATAAGACCCGACAATGTCCCAATTTTTTCGAAAGAAACTGCTTGGGAGGCCATCCATACTGGGGCCTTTTTCGAATTAATGTCCTGAAAGGAAAGAGAAACTCATTACTAGTAAAGGATTGACAAAGAGTCGTTCATACCCATTGTAAACACCCATTTTGTCCGGGCCTACAAACTAGTAACCCAATTGAAAAAACAACTCAAGCCAAACTCAAAAATACAAATCTAGACCAAAATAAAAAACAGGCCCATACATATGACCCATTACCCAATTTAACCCTAATACACAAAAACCCTAGCCACTATACCAACCCTAGCCACTATACCAACCCTAGCCGCCGCCTCACTCAAGCCTCAAGCCGTCGCCTTCGAGCCAAGCCACACCCTTGCCTTTCCAGCCACACGTGGCTCTTTAAGTGCCACGTAGCCCCACGCGCCACTCCACCATCGGCCACCGCCCAACGTCTATTCCACTGCCCTGCAAAAAGCAAATAAAACAGAGATAAATATTAGATCTTTTAATATTTACAGGGGTTATAAAAACCCATCTAATGTATTCGAAAAGAGGAGATTGGAAGGTAATAAAAAAAACATATCGAATGTAAAATGAGCTTTTTTTGTTTGAATATGTATAAAAGAAGATAGGAGTTCGGATTTGACAAAAAATAATAAAAAGAAAAGAGATCGGAAAAGTAAAAAAGGTAAAATAAAAAATAATATACCTTCATTTTATCTCAAATCTACAATTATTGAGGATTCTTTGTGAAAATCTGACTCCCGTTGTTACAGCTTGGCGACTCTGCTGGGGACCACCTTTTTTCGAAAGTCGAGCCATCGGTCGATTACTTATTGTCTTAACGAGTGGAAACTATAAATTCGATTTAATTTATTTTGCGATCCCTTATTTTCTAAATATTTTGCAAGTTTTTTTTTTAAAATTTCCCTTGATTTTTTCTGCATACATGAGCTCTATACACGAGCTCCGCCCCTTTTAAGTGGGAGTGAGAAGCTACGCCTTTGTGAGGTATCGCCTCCATGCAGGATAGTGGATCACTTTTGGGATACACCAGTACCTTTGTCGCCGTGAGATCTTCATCTCTGCACAGACTTAGGGAAATGTATCCTCCTGAATCGATGTCCTAGCGACAGTTCGGGTACCGTTACTCTAGAACCTAAACCACATGTAATGAACCATAGTAGCCTACCTTGTCTAAAATTATGCCGAACCTCTGCCCGTTTAGAGAGTCACCCGATAGGTGCATGGTAGAAAGAGTTAGGGGGTTTCTTTAATTTCTTTCAACTATGCTATTTAATTTCAGTATCATTTATTTTCTCGCAATAAAATATATACTGGATATCATGCCGATATATTTTATGCGGGTAGAAAAGCATGTTCGGGCAAGACCCATTTTTGTTTAAAATATGCGGGTAGAAAGCATGATGGGGTATGATTGCTTTTATTCGAATGAAGCATGTCTACTTACAGGTTCTGTACCTCTTAACTTTTGCGATACATTATCATTATTAATTACTCTGTTCGTACTAACATGTTCTTATTTTTTTGCATTGTATTAGCATCTCATTTTACATGCATTTGCATCACACCATACTGCATAATCATTTCTTATTCGAGCTCCTGATCCTGAGAGAATTGTAATCGCAGTGTTTTTTAGGGCACCCGATCCGACTAAGTCAGCATTAGTTTTTCACTTGAAGCGAGGCTAAAAATGGATGGCCGTTTGGAAAATGTTGAAAAATCATGCGAAGATATAAAGAGTGACATAGAGCAGAACCTAGAGAAAGCACAACAAGCAACTCGCGTCTACATTTCACAGTCACAAGAGGATATACTGGCCAGGATAGCTGCGATGTTGGCAGGAAAAGATCCTGAAAGGGGAAAAGGATTGGTCATAGATCCTGATACTCTACAACAATCAGAAAATCCTTGCGACAAGACACATTTGCGAGCGTCGACTTCGGTTGAAAAGCAACAAGGTCCTCAGGCCGAATTTTCATCACATAAAGGAATTAATAGCTTTAGTGAGCACACAGTCCCTGATCCTAATGAAATGGCTAAAGTAAAGATTGAATTATCTAAAAAGTTTGAAGATTGGTGCCAGCGACTTGAGGAAAAGTTCAAAATTGTAGAAAGGTCGGATGCATTCTGCGAGATTGATGCAAGAAAATTGAGTTTGGTCCCTGATCTGGTGTTACCTCCAAATTTCAAAGTGCATGATTTTGAAAAGTTTGATGGAACAAGTCTCCATCTGCTCACCTCACCATGTTTTGCCAAAAGACGATGGGGCATGTCGATAATGATAAGATGTTAATTTACTATTTTCAAGACAGTTTGAAAGGGTCTGCTGCTAGATGGTACAATCAGCTTAGCCGGGACGAGATACAATTATGGAAGGATCTGGCTAAAGCTTTCACAAAGTAGTACAAACATGTAACAGACATTGACCCAGATCATTTAACATTGCAAAACATGAAGAAGAGGCTTGGCGAGAGCTTCAGACAGTATGTGCAAAGGCGGAAGGATGTTGCAGTGCAAGTACAACCGCCTCTACTTGAAAGAGAGATAACGCCTACTTTTGTTAGAATTCTAGAAGATCCATTCCTGAAGTATATGCTGGGAAATGCAACCAAGAACTTTGAAGACCTTGTGATATCATGTGAACTCATAGAAGAAGTCATCAGACAAGGGAAAATCATAGATCCCAACAGTGCAAACGTCGGAGGAGGAAGTGGATCAGAGGTTCATATGGTGGGGGTCTTATCCATCTAATCGACCTTGGTACTCGCACCAATTAAACTATTCATACTCACGTCGACCTACGACATTTCAGAAAGTCGTCTATCTAATTTTGGTAACATATTCAGAGTTACTTCTGATGCTTGTTGAGAAGAACTTGTTAGCCCCGATTCAGTCTAAACCGAAAGAACCTCCTTACCCAGAAGGCTATCGTGTTAATGTTGTGTGTGATTATCATCTGGGAAGTACAAGCCACACTACCAAGAATTGTGGCACCCTGAGAAACAAGGTACAAAATCTAATTGAAAGTGGCACTTTGAAATTCAACAGTGGAGTCCCTGAGATAAACTGACAAGGGGATAATGTTGGATCTACTCAGAATTTAGACAACCTTTTATGACACCTTTGTATCTTAAATCTCTTTTTGAGTAATGTATGAAACAAACCTTTTGCCTAGTCCCGAAGGCAAGAGGGAATCTTTTGTAAGGGCGTGTGTCCGTTTTAATAAATGATGCATTTCTACAAATTTTCTTAAAATTTAACTTACTCATGATTTTTCCATACATATATACATAATTGGATATAGGGCCCCTATATTTTTGAGAAATCATATCTTTGAAAGAATAAATACTCTTTGTTCATTTATAAGCATCTTGCATAATTAAGAAACAAAAGATTTCTTGCATTACTCTTTATAGAGATTTAAAGTACAGGGACCTAATGTAGGTGTCTGCTTAGAACAAAAGCTTGAAGCCTCCACAGGTATCCAAAATATAAGGGGCATCTGAGCTCTAATCAATGATGAATTCAATCACCTTTAGGAAGAAGAAACGAGATGACATTGGCATGGGTCATTCAGCTCAAAAGCTTAAATTTTCAGGACAATAAAAGTTGGGGGCAAACTTTTGCTGGGGCAAATTTTGAACAGGAATGAAATCAGAAGATTAAGCTGGGCCAGAAGAAAAAGACTTATGCAAGTATCTCATGCATTTTCATTCATTATGAGGGCATACATGAAAGCATATGCATCATTGCACCATCAAACATGTTCATACATCATGGCATCTAGTTTGTCATAAGCCATACATAACTTGAAGATTCCGACAAGAATGTCATACATCTCTGCATCATCATATTTGCATAAATAGATTACCGGGAACTAACTTTGCATTTGTCACTTAAAGTAATTTTTCTAAAATCACGTTCTTCTATAAGGACATTTTCCTCAAAAATGGGAGTTTCTTAATTCTATCTTTCCTTAAGGACATTTTTTCTCAAACTCAGAATTTCTTAATTCCATCATTTTTTAAGGTCGTTTTTCTGAACACAGGAATTTCTTAATTTCATCCTTTCATAAGGATACTTTTCTCTAAAAATAGGAGTTCTTAACTTTGTCATTCCATAAGGGCATCTTCCTCAAAACATGAATTTCTTAATTTCGTTCTTTCATAAGAACGTTTTTTTCTCAAAACTAGAATTTCTTAATTCTATTATTTCTTAAGGACGTTTTTCTCAAAAATAAGAATTTCTTCATTCCATCCTTTCTTAAGGACGTTTTTCTCAAAACATGAATTTCTTAATTTCATCATTTCTTAAGGACGTCTTTCTCAAAATAGGAATTTCTTAATTCTATAATTTCTTAAGGACGTTTTTCTCAAAACAAGAATTTCTTAATTCCATCATTTCTTAAGGACGTCTTTCTCAAAATAGGAATTTCTCAATTCTATCCCCCCTTAAAGACGTTTTTCTCAAAACAAGAGTTTCTTAACTCCGTCATTCCATAAGGACATTTTCCTTAAAAAACCAGAATTTCTTAATTTCATCATTTTATAAGGATACTTTTTCTCAACATGAATCTCTTAATTCTATCATTTCATAAGGATATTTTTTCCTCAAAACATGAATTTCTTAATTCCATCCGTTCTTAAGGACGTTTTCCTCGAATAAGAATTTCTTAATTCTATCCTTCCATAAGGATATTTTCCTCAAAACATGAATTTCTTAATTCAACCCTTTCATAAGGATTTTTTTCTCAAAAGATATTTTTTTTCTTAAAAGTACTCGATCATTTCTTAAAGGACCAAAGATTTACAGGGCTGACATCCTCAAACAGGAAAGAGCAAATAGTTGTCAACAAATTCCAGTATCCTTAGCATGAAAAAATGGGGCAAATATTGTCTGGCGTCTTCAACCAAGAAGAAATGGACAAACATTAACAAGGTCCAGCATCCTTGACATGAAAGAGTCCTATCCCATCTGTAACATGGTGTAGCGGATCAACTCTATTCTCTAAATTCTGTCTCTCCGACAAGTGGTAGAGCAGGTCAACACGATCACAAGTTTATGGACACCTCAACAATTTCATCTCCCTGAGTTTGCAGCGGAATGGGTACGTCAGCAGTTTCATCTCCCTGAGCTTGCAGCGGAATGAGCGCGATAACAATTTCATCTCTCTGAGTTTGCAGCGAAATGCGCACGTTAGCAGTTTCATCTCCCTAAGCTTACAGTGGAATGAGTGCGACAATAATTTCATCTCTCTGAACTTGTAGCGGAATGAGCGCGACAACAATTTCATCTCCATGAATTTGCAGAAACAAAAACAAAAAATAATAATAAAATAAAATAAAACAAAACAATCAAAAAATCAAAAACAAAAAAATCCAAAAAAGGGAAAAAGAAAACCAAAGCCCTCTTCAGATCACGCCATTTCGTCAGAGTTGTAGCGGATCAAACCTTCTCCAGATCATGTCTCTTCATCAGAGTTGTAGCAGATCAAACTTCTTCTCCAGATCACGTCTCTTCGTCAGAGTTGTAGTGGATCAAACTTCTTCTCCAGATCATGCTACTTCGTCAGAGTTGTAGCGGATCAAACTTCATCTTCAGATCCTGTCTCTTCGTCAGTGTTGTAGGTGGATCAAAATTATTTTGACAAGTCCAATAGAAATGTTGGCATAACGTGATTAAACACGATAAAGTTTAAGATAATGGATAATTCAAATATCCATCGAAAATCCATTTTCAAGAATGGTCGAAGGAAAATAAATCCTTAAAAAAATCCAATGTCATATTGGTACAAACTGATTGTACCCAGGGGAATGATACAACTATCCCGGAGCAAATGGCTACCGGTAAAGGCAACTCAAATTCGTTGATCCCTGTGCATTTGGGAAAATGCAAAAGAAATCTATGAAGCTCTGGATCAAAGCTTACTGACTTCCGGTCCTACCTCCTCGGTGATATTGTAGCTGGGCCAAACCTTCATAGTTCGATCTTGTGTCTTCATCAAAGTTGCAGCTGGATCAAGTTTTGCAGACTTTACCTCTTCGTCAGTATTATAGTTAGGTCAAATTTTCTCCAAGCATTGCATCGTCATCAGAGTCATAGCAAGCAGGGCGTATTTTGTCTCCTCCAATGAACCACTTCTGGTTTTTGTCTTCCCCAACGAATCCTCCATTTTGAAGATTTTGCTTACAAGAGCGGTCGAAAAGATCAAGTGAAACTTAAGAAGAAGCAGTGGCCAGAGAAACGAATCCTGACCTGACAAAAAAATAGTTATTCTTTGGTCTTTTCTCTACTGCCGTTGCACAACAATGAGCAAAAAGGGGCAACTGTAAACACCTATTTTGTCCGGGCCTACAAACCAGTAACCCAATTGAAAAAACAACCCAAACCAAACTCAAAAAATACAAATCTAGACCCAAATAAAAAACAGGTCCATATATATAACCCATTACCCAATTTAACCCTAATACACAAAACTCTAGTTGCTATACCAACCCTAGCCGCCGCCTCACCCAAGCCTCAAGCCGACGCCTTCGAGCTAAGCCGCACCACCCTGCAAAAAGCAAATAAAATAGAGATAAACATTAGATCTTTTAATAATTACAGGGGTTATAAAAACCCATCTAATGTATTCGAAAAGAGGAGATTGGAAGGTAATAAAAAAAGCATATCGAATGTAAAAGGAGTTTTTTTTTTGTTTGAATATGCATAAAAGAAGAGATGAGTTCGGATTTAAAAATAATAATAAAAAGAAAAGAGATCGAAAAAATAAAAAAGGTAAAATAAAAAATAATATACCTTCGTTTTATCTCAGATCTACAATTGTTGAGGATTCTTTGTGAAAATCTGACTCCGGATTCAGATTCAGCACATCGAACGAAATCAGAAAGTTGCGACCTTAGAGGTTTTCGGCCGCCGGGAGTGGTGGCGCCGCTGCCGGCGACCGCCGAAACAAGGCGGCGCATGGAGGCCGGCCAGCTTTCGGGCAGTACAGTAGAGATGATTTGGGATAGGGCTATTGTTTTTTGTTATTTTCAATCCCCAAATGATATTTTTTGGATTTAATGGGCATTTATAAACTCACAAGAACGACGTTGTTTTGGCTTACAACCTGCATGGCCGACCTGACCCGGCTGAAGATCCGCGCACTTTTAAAGAAGGGGGAAATTACGCCCGCAACCCTTCCAGTTTTGTATCCTTCATATTTCGGCCTTTAAATTTATTTTTCTTTTCAATTTCGTCCCACTTTTAGTCTTTTTAAATTTTTTGTTTTTTTAATTTAGTCACCACATTTAATTTTTTATTTATTATTACCATATTATTATTATCATTATTATATATTGTTATTATATACTATTTTTATTATCATATTATATCATTAGTCTTAATGTTTTGTACTAAGTATGTTATACTGTTAAATATCATTTATACTATTATTATATTAAATTATTATCATTATAATTATTATTATTAATTTTAACGTTTTACGTAAGTATATTGCATATTATAATGCATTATCATATATCACTATTATAATTATTATTATATTAAATTGCTATTTTATAATTACGTATTATACCACTACTATTTTCACTTTGATATATATATATATATATATATTATACTATTATTTTCAATGTTATTATTTACATAATATTCACGATTCAATATATATGTTCATATACATTTAATTAAATTTATAAGAAATAATTTTTAGAGGTTATCGTGAAAAACGTATCTCGAATGTAAGAGGTGTCACTTTTCGTTAATCTCTACCGTAAAAATACAATTTTAATCCTAAATTATAATTTTTAAAATAGAATCCTTTATTCAGGAATCTAGCGAAATTATGCCCTGGGTGTTGGGTGTAAATTTCTATCGAACAAAAATATTTCTTAAATATTTTAATGGGATCACCAAATTTTAAATTAATTTCGAATTCTTAATTTCTGTCGTTAAGACACCAAATAACCGATCAAGTATCAATTTTGGGCGTTGTGGGGTGCTCACCCTTCCCCACACGTAACTGACTCCCGAACCTAATTTTTGGTTTTCGCAAGCCGAAACTTGTTGTTTTAATAAAATGAAAAAAATAAATTTTATTAAAATAACGGGTTTTCAAGTGATCCGATTTCACCTAAATTAAAAGTTTGGTGACAACTCCATTTAAAACCAAAATAATTTTTCGTAAGAACGCGGCCGGTTGCGGGCCGTTGTTACACCCATAGTACGGGCAGTGTAATAGCATCAAGAAAGAACTCAAGGCGCAGAAGAGACAAAGAGTTCCTGGAAATAGTCCGCAGCCACTTGCATAACATCTTCTTTCTCTTCCACCCAGTGCCCATTAGATTCATAAAGTCCTTTAATATGGTTTTTTTTACGTCGACCCGAGGCACGGGCATGGAAATACGAAGTATTCCGATCCCCGTGAGCAAGCCATGAGACTCTAGAGCGTTGAGCTTAGTATGCTTCATCTTTATCAAGCAAAACTTTCAATTCATGTTTAGTATCTAGAAAAACATCCATATCAGCATCGGACAGGTGGCAGGAGAGACAGGAATCAATAAAATCTTGCAAATCTTTAATACAGTGCCTGGAAGTGTCTCGATGATTATCTTGCCATGATTTAAAAGCTCCCCCTACAACATGAATTTTATCCATGGTGTTACCAGCGGTAAAAGACCATGCGTTATGAATTTTGGAGATGCATTCCTTTTCAGAAGCCCAACATGTGTCATAGCAAAAATAATCACCCCGAGGAAGCTGCCTAGTCCAATATGTATCGATAATGATGTAACAGTGATCCGACTCAGCAATATATTCAGAGGAAGCTCTAAAATCAGGGTGCTTTGAAAGCCATACACGGTTGGCAACAAACCTATCAAAACGCTCGTGGATGGTGGGAGATCGAGGACCAGATTTTTTCCATGTGAACCAACCTTTCACAGGCTTATAGTCAAAAGGACCATTACGGTCTAGGCAATCACGAAAGTTGCCAAGGAGGGAACGAGGCTTGCGGCTGCCTCCTTGTTTCTCTCTGTCCAATAGGATATAATTGAAACCCCCGCCCCGAGCCCAGGGAACGAGGAGGAGCCTTGCAATCTGTCAAGCAAATTCCATGTTTTATTCTTAAGACTCGGTAGAGGTCACATAAATATCGGCTGTAGAGACATCAGTCACGGAAGCACTAGCAAGAGCATTAGATTGAGATTTAGGTTCCATAGCTACACAGCAGAGGTTGAGCTGCAGGTGCACGGGCTTGCTTTTCTTGCAACTGTGTAGAGCACCCTTTTGGGCTAGCAGGTGTCGCAGCAGAAGCAGTAGCTTGAGCACGCGATGGAGCAGGAGTAGCTCCCCGGTCATCTTTGGGAGGGGCCTCATGATCATCCTCAGCTCACTACTCATCATGGAAACGATGTCATGTCTTTCCCGATGACACTTGGGCTGTTGAGAAGTAACTCGCAGCCAGTCCCCATATTGCAGCTTGCTGTGAGCATCAATCTTCATAGTTTTGCAATACAGGACCTGGTGGCCAACAATGCTGCAGCCATGGCAGTAGTTAGGGAGCTTCTCATATTTCAGAGGATAGAGCTTCAACTTCTTACTGTTATGGCCACCAATGGAGACACACCGTCTGAGGGTCTTTAGGGGTCGATGATCACTTGGATGCAAAGAAAATCACCCATATTACCATCAAGGATCCTCTCATCAACAACATTCACCTTTCTGAAACAGCCGCCAATAGCCTTGCCTATTTCAACAGTCATCATCATCAGTACTAGAGGGAGCTCGAACACCCTAACCCAGATCATCATTAGTGAGAAATCATAATCATCTAGATTAAGGAGGGGGTTGAAGTGTAGTAGGGAGAATCATTCCCCATCAAACGTCCAGGGAGTTCTTTTCAAAATGGAGTCCTCGAATTCAGCATCAATGAACTTAACCTGGAAGAGATTTGGCTTTATTTCTACCATCTCAACGACCCACTTTGCTTCCCAAATAGATTTGAAAACCCTGATGAGAGCTTCCCCATCAATGTTGCAGGCTGAGTTCATCTTCCCCACAATCCAAGAGTTAAAGTCTTCATCCGAGACGAGAGAGGAAGAGGAGTGACCACCAGGTCCTGTTCTTCTGCAGTGAAACTAAGATCTTCAATTTGTTTCGCAAGTTCAAAATCCATAGGGAGAAGCTTAGACAAGAGGAGCTGCAGCTGGGAGAAGATGTAAGTATGATAGATAAGAAGCTTGAGCTTTTCCCGTCACCCATATATATAGCAAGATAGGGACCAAAGAAGTGGTGTCGTGATGCTCCGTAAAGGAAGGGGCAGTAAGCCATAATTAGGGAACCTGAACGTCGTGCCAAAGGAATGAGGGGATGGAAGAGACTCGAACCAGACCGGAAGACTAAGGCAGGTAAGCTTTCCCGCGAATTCTAGCCGATGTTACCTGAAAAACCATGCAGGAAAATTAGACTAATAATTAGAAAAAATGGGTACGTACCTGGGATAGAGGCCCGAGGCTGAGAGGGGTGGTCCAAAGGCAGATATAATTTCAGATGCGTGGGCCCAAAGAGGATGTAGGCCTAGGTGAAGTCCGGATAGTCTGTCTACGAGTGGGGGTTTCGACCAGTGCATGGGAGCGAGTCGGTTTAGGTCCAACATTTGCATGGGAGATAGCCGTTGCATGGGAACAAGCGTTCTGCCTAGCTTGGTGGGATTTGATTTTTTTTTTTTAAAAATTAACAGGTTGCCTGAGATTTTAGGAACGGTCACAGAGGCTGTGGATTCAATCCTGGCATCACGCGCCACCCCTCTTCGCCACCGCCGGCTCCCTGAACCAAAGCTAATAAAGAGAAAAACTGAAAAAAATAGAGATAAAAGTATGACCAGGGGGACGCTAGGAGGAGCTCTGCTAGTGGTGATATTGAGGCTTGCATCAACACCCAAGACTGTCAATGGAAATTGAACATAGCCTAACCATAAAACGATTCAATAATTGATAGAAAAGAAGAAAATAAATGCTATAAGAACAAGAACGAAAAGAAGCCCAGGCGAGCAGCCAGGGGTAGAAAGTAAGGATCGACGAGGTCCTCGCAGCTGTTTCAAGGGGACAGAAGCTCCCGTGTCATGATAGAAAGACCTGAGCAAAATATGCTCACAAGCCTGGTGATCGGTGAAATAACGTCATATGATTTATGCAAGCATACACTGTTGATGCAAGTATAGTAGACATGTAATTCCTATCAGATATCAATCCTACAAAGATGGGATTTTGGTTGTATTCTCATGTCGATGTAAGCAATACTGTAAGTAAACAAAAATGTGAGTGTAGTTGTGACTACAAAGAAAAGATTAAAAGATTGATATTAAAGATTGTTGTGGAAGCAATAAAGATGAAATAACAAATAAAATAGATTGTCAATAAAAAAATTGGATCCCCTCGGTTCAACTCGGTAGATATCCAAATGCAACAAGTTAACAACATATGATGATTAATTCAACAATTAATATTAAAATTATTTTACTAACTTTATTTCAACCTTTCAACAATGACTCAAATATGCACATTTACCACAGCTTCCATTTCTAGCAAAAACTACATATTCTCAAACAAGTGGATCAACTCCCGTAGTATCCTCATCCAACTCTCGTCGTAATGCTTGTTAATCTAAACTGTCACTGCATCTTCCGATGTCAGTGGCTACACTAAACACTTTCATGCAAAAACATCATTCAAAGCCAACAATTGAAACAAGAAAGAAGGCTCATAAATAAATTAAAATTCAGAATCCAAAACAACTTTAGTTCATAAGCAAACAAAACAATAAACCATCATAATTTAATTACAAAGAAACGTATAAACTCAAACATAAACTTCTATTCCTAGCTTGATTCAGAATGAATCTACACGTTCCCCCATGCTTCAACACTTGGATCTTTATTTTTCACCAAGAATTCTGCCTCATCTTTACCTCAGTTCTCTAGAAAATTTGCTCAAGCTACCACGAGAGAAGCTTATAATCTTTTAAAGATAAAGAAAAATGATAATCTAGCTTGTCACTTTCGTTCTCCTCAAAATATCCTTTTTATAGGCCAATATAAGGAGGACATGTCCTTCATGCGAATTGAGTGAAGGAATGACGTACATAGTCTGTTATAATAGACTAGACAGCTGGCGGTGTCATCCTTATCTTTAAAGATTTGGACAACTAGAGGTTACAGTGACGCATCTAGCTGTAGTGAATAAAATTCCTAAGTAGGTACATTAGAATTACAATGACAAAGCAGTAGAAAGGAAAAATTTTGCATAAAAATACAAAGATGACTAGAGTTATAGAAAATGTAAATAATAACAAAAAATGCAGAAATGAATGCACGAGGCTCTAATGTAGCGATAAAGTAATCAATAAATAAGGAGAAAATACATGTTCTTTAGAGAGCTATCACTTGGGTGATAACAGGGATGTATCCATGGTCGGAGGCCTATTGTCGTCGTCAGAGGTGAGACTAGAGGGGATTAGTCCAAGCAGAATACATTATGGGAGAGAGTCGGAGCATGTGCCACCCATAAGATCAACATCGATGATGGTAGTAAAGGTAGAAAGCCAGAGACTGATCAATAAAATGCTGAGATTGATGGAGGAGCCACTATATGGTGGAATACCAATATGAGAATATGGTAGAAATAAGAAGAATGGGAGGGCCATAAAACATCCATAAAACAGACCAAAGACCTTACACAAGAGCACTAGAGGAGGTGCGACGACGACTGAAAAAACCACTCTCATAGAAAGAGTGAGAGAGAATTCTAGAGAAAAATTTTGCGTAAACATGATAGGCACGTAACTAGTCTGTAAATAGAGCAAGTATACTCGTCGATCAAGTAATAAAGTGATAAGTAAAGTGTCGAACCCACATGGATTGAAGTAACAAACTTAAAGCAATTACACTTAAGAGTTAGTTGAAATAATATTGTGTGATGATATCATTTCGAACTAATTGCAAGAATAGTAAAAGTAGCAATAATCAGAAGGCAAACAGATAATGTAGTAAAGATTCAGATAGATATGGATGCTAGGTTTGTTGTCCAGGACTTATGCTAATTACCATTCGAATGCTATAGTAGTTGGTAATACATATCTTTATTAACCAATTATATCTTTATGTATTTGACAGGGTTTTCCAACATCTCCTAGAATCTCTTGATGCCTAGTAGTAAGAACAAGAAGCTATGACAATACATGTCTGTGTAAACCCTAACTACTCATTGTTTATTCAAGTTCCCCTTATTAGTCGTTGAAATCCTAAATTTATATCTAAGCCGGATTAGAACCTAAGTTAACAGCTTAAGTTCCACTGTTCATGTTTTTCTAACTTAACTCTCTCTATATTGAGTCACAGATCAATAACTAAAAGCCTCTCTCGATAGTTCTTACAATAATTATGCATGAAGAACAATGAAAAGAATAGATAAATGAAAATGTGCTATAACATTGAATACACAATTAAGACATAAAATCCTTAAAACAATAAACCTAACAAAAGAGTATTTAGCTCATGTATGAGCAAATAATATCTATAAAAACAGTAAAGAACATGGCAGTTTATAAAGCAAAAAGAAAGAAGTCAAGCGTCCTCAATATCTCCTCCAAGCCTTCTAGCTGTGCTGCGGCCCTCCTCACTCCTCAAGCCTCTCGTGATAGCTCTCGTCATATAGATACTCCTTAAGACCTTCGACTATGGTGGTTCTTCGATATCTCAAGACTAGGGTTGTTGTCTACGATCAAGCTTTCTTTTTATATAGCCTAAGTCGTCTTTATATATGCGGTAAAGTTAGGGTTTAAAAAACCTAAAGCATGCAGACTCTTAGTGAGGATCTTGCTTTCCCTCTTCATTAAATAAAGTCTATATCGGATAGAAGTCCACGTGTGCCAAAAATCTAGGTTCATCTCCAACTCTACTGCTTTCCTAGTTTAATCACGAGAGAGATCCACTCTACTGCTCTAGCATTCCATTGTCGAGGTTACTTCATGCACAAGCACAACTAAAACCAGCTACCTTCCCTAATAAAAACATCAATATATATATACAATTAAATGCAGACACCATAACTGCCTAACTACATACAAACTACTCCTAAATGCAAATATATGAGCCTAAACACATGCAAAAGCTAAGTAAAATGGGATAAAATATAGGTTATCTACGTAGTTGTCGACCGACTAATGCTTGACAAAAGAGTGATAATTCAGTGAAATAATGCAAGTAAATAATGCCAAGAATGTGTCTTTTGCGTGCAAGTATACACGGCCAACAAGTAATATAGTAGTGAGTTGAGTATCGTATCCATAGGGATCGTCCAAGAATTAAATGCCATGATAATTACTGGTGAATTGAAACAAATAAGATGCCAATTGTTTTCAAAATTCGTTAAGAAATAATTAAAAATGAAACAAAGATTTGAGCGGATAGGCAAACATTTGTGTCAAGATGATTGATGGGCTTGACAAGGGATGTCTGGATTTCACGCTAGTGATGACAGCAATTAATAAAGTTAAGCATTGGTTTTATTGCGGAGCAGATTTTAAGCTAGCATTACCTTTGTCGATGGCAATACCCTAAGTTGATTATTTTTAACACCTATATGTCTATAGCGAGTTTTCAAACGATTAAATTGATGAAGATTTAATCTTTACTCCTAAGGGGTAGATTCACTTCAAAAGTAAGTTCATCTACTTGAAATCTTCTATCGAAGCTTCTCTCCTTAGTATTTGACAATTAATCCTTATATCTTAAGTATATTAAGATATTAAGGGATAATGAGCATTCAATGCCAACTGTCGTACGATATAACATATATGAAATGAACACACATGGAAAATAAACAATAATGTCACAACATTCAATTATTAAAACCTAAAAACTAAGCGTTCATTGCAAACACCCCTAGCTAACTTAAAAGGTTAGTTAATGGTTGGGGAAACTAACAACACATAATCATTTTAAACACCATTATTAAAATAAAAAAAATATTTTAAGAGAAATAGACTAAAAAAGTACATCCATCAATACAACCCTTCAATGGATCTAGAGCTCTCGGTAAAGCTGCATGGTTGAACCTTGGTTCTCCTCTACTCTCTCTCTTGCCCACGACGCATCACTCTCTTGCTCATTCTTTGGACTCTTTTATATAAGCACTCATGGAAACCCTAATTAAGGTTAGGGTTTTGAGAGTTTGTTACCACCGTTCTCAGTACGTTATTTTCTCTTTGAATTAAGGCAGCATGGCTTTGACTTACGGTTGTTTGATTGGGCATCAGACTTCATTCTTTTTCCAACTAAGTTATGACTTTAGGGCAACAATAGAAACCTTCACTTCTCGCAATACTTCTTCAATTACCCTCATTGGTTTAGATGTGGCATGAGCAATAGGGGTGCCAGAAGAGTCTGGAGGTATTGGTGGCAAATCATTTTTGGCAGGCATGTTATCATTAGACTCAGCATTATCCTATTGGGTTATGGTTTTGGCAAAATTTTCATGGGCATGTGATACGGGTACAGTGGTATCAGATTGCTGGACTGGAGTATAGGCAGACTGAGGATTGGCTGGCATTCTTTCCAGTGCATGAAACTTAGTGGGGAGCTCTGGATATGGTGGAAAAAGATTGGTGGACATTCCCTCAAGCGTCATCCTCAAGGTATGGTCTCTAGCCCAACATATTGCCAAAGCGCCAAGTTCTGTTCCTCATCCTTTTGGAGCTTTTGAAGAAGGAGTTCCTGGTGTTGATAGATCTGGGAGAGTAATGCCATCACATCAGCTGACATTTGCATGGAAGGTTCAACCTTGGGTGTCTTGGCAGCAGACGCAGGCTGTGTATCTTTTCCCTTGCCTTTCTCTCTTACCTCCCTAGCAATCAACTACCCCCAAAGAGCATGAGTGATAGTTTCCTTATATTGCTGGACATTGTCAGAGTTGAGAGTGAGGACATTATACTGAATGCAGATGGTGGAAATGATAGAAGGAAAAATCAAGCTACCAAAATTGCGGCCGACACACTATAGGTCTCATCAATGATAAGTTGATCGAAATTAATCTTCTTCCACTCATGATGGAATGAAGCAATGCCGTCCTATCCTCTGACACCATCTCACTATGAGTGGTTGACATTAGGTGGGCCTGTAGAAAATAGTTCCACCCCCTCGTCTGCGGTTTTAATGCCAGCCTTTTCATCGTCCTCTTACCCTTGGAGGAGATATTCCACTTTGTGCCCGCTTTGCACAAATTCTTCAAGAGAAGCTGGTGTTTGACCTCATCTATGGACTCAGCGAATACTGAGTGATCCTCCCCTACACCATCCAACATGAACATCTTGTTAATAAACCCTTCATCAAACTGAACACATTTACCTTAAACCTACACAAATGGCGAAACCTTTATGGTGAGATGGGTATAGAATTCCCAAACAATTGTTGGGTGACTTCATCAGGCTAAAGGCAAAAGATCTATCAGTTGTGTAACACCCCTTTCTTGGTCTGGTAGGAAATCGGGTCGGAGATACTATCGGTGAACGATAACGATGATCAATATAGTAATTCTGATGATTCAATGACAATTCAATGGTATGATGCAATGATTCAATTCAATATTACTATACAATGAAACAACGATCTTAAATTGGTTCGATATAATATTTATCTTTTCAGGGACCAAACTATAACCTTTATATATTTAGGGACTAATCTATAATTATTATTATAAATTAGAGGTCATTTTTAGAAATTAAACTTACCAATACGAAATTCAACTTATAAACAGTGAGCATGTAAATTTTCATCTCATTTAGAGGTCATTTACCTAGTCAATTAAGCCATTTAATAAACAATGACCATTTCGTGATTTACATGACTCATTCCCATAGCTTTTAACTGATTTACCTGTATTGGTATCAGTACTCAACAGGCTGTACCGATATGCCTATGCCATGGTCTTTATTACTATTATAATGAAGGGTTTGTACCGATACTAGAATAAGCTATATCGGTAAGCTATACATAACTCAATTAATAGCAAATTCCAGTAGCGTTTTACTATACCTAAACAGCCTAAGCCGTATTGGTACGGGAGAACGATGCAATGAGAGGATCGGTATAGTCTAAATTAGTATCGGTACGCCAACTCTAATTTCCAAATTGATTGAACAATGATACCTGTAATCACTAATTTTATCCGGGTATTAACCTGTGTTTATATTTTATTAATTATTATAATTGGATTTTGTTATAATGCATTATCTATTATATATATATACCTTATTGTTATATTAATACATTATTGTCTATTACTATTCATCTTCGACTCCTTTGTTTTTTGTTAATATTATTTATATCATGTTATTATTATTATCATTATTATTAAACAAATCTAAAAAAATAAAAAACTTGAATAAATAAAAGCCTAATATCATAAAATATTCCGGTCCACTATTATTAAGTCTACTTACACTTAAACATTAAAAACCCAAAACAAAAAACTATTATACATATATGAGGCCTGTTTTGAGCCCAAAAAACCCCTAAATCTAATATGATAACAAAACCTAACTATCATCCTTGTCTCTTGCGCAGCCCATTCTCCACTGTCAGATCTTGACAGATCCGACGATCTAGATTAGTGCGAGATAAACCCTTCAGCTACCGCGTGAGATTCACGCCATTCAGATGAAGCAGTTCTTCTCTCCAATGGTTCCTCACGCGCGCGTGCTGCGTAACTCTCGACCTTTTGGCTGCCTTGTAAGATCCACGAACTATTTATGACTACCCAGATCGCCATATTGGCCGAGGGATCACAAACAGCTGTGGATCTCTCTCTAGTCCCCCTTCCATTGCTTGTCCATGACACATACAAGGGAACCAAGTTAGAATATCAGAAAAACACATGCAAGCAAAAGGAAACAGAGATAGGAAGGAGGCAAGCCAACAATTTCAGAATATCAGATGAATCCAAACAAAATAATCAGGGCAACTGTTAACTCATCAGAAGTACTAAATCTTATGCTTATTTCACATTGTCTTTGCTTGCCTTTAAGTGTGTTTAGTTGAATTTAGCCTTAAAATTATGCATTTGTATAAGGAGTTAGGAAATGTGTTATGCTAGTGTGAATGGTTGCTTTGTTGGCATTATTGCAAGCTCAATAGAGAAGGAAAAGTTTGGCAGAGAAAAGCAACGTAGAAAGAAAGAAATGCCATACATAATGCCGAGTTGTTGTTGGCAGCGATGGACCAAAAATTTTTGAAGCACCAATTGGCAGCGAAGAATAGTTTGATGCCCAGCCAAGTAGCTATTAGACCTTGATGAAGTCAGCCCTAGGATTCAAATATAGGATAAGATGATCACATCCCTTATCCCATTGAGCATTCAAAATTCAATTTTTAAGGCTTATCCTAGGTTATCCTTGCGCGCCTATTTAAAGAACTCAAGCAAGCACATAATCGATATTCCACCAATCATCAACGATCAGCTTGGAGAGGCTGCACCAAGGAGTCGTGGTTCGACCTGCTTGACTGAGAGCCTGGACCTTGATGGGCTGCATCAACGGACCCCCTTCTAGCCCATTCTCTTTGTCTAGTTATTTTTATTTTTAAATGATGATGTTTTTAGAAAACGATGAAGGTTTTTGGTTTGATACCCTCACCATGAACTAATTTAATAGTTGGTGGGGGATGTTTTCGTTGAACACTATTTCTATGTTTTGTTTTTAATAATAAAAAAATGCCTTGGCATTGTTTCCCCTATTTGACATGTTCTTCAATTTTCTAAATTCTTTGCCAAGCGACCGCTTGTATTGTTTTGTTATTGCACCTTAATATCTGAACAGACTTAGGAGGCAACGATCATTTGCCAGATACTAAGGCGAGATGCTTCGACAGAAGATGTTCAAGTAGATGAACTTACTTCAGGAGTGAGTCTACCTCTTAGGAGTATAGATTGGGACTTAATCAAATTGATTTATGAAAAACTTTATTATAGATATATAAGGGCTTTTACATGGTTAATTTCGGGCATTGCCATCGACAGAGGCAATGGCAACTTTGAATATGCTCAGAAATAATATCAAGGTAGAAAACTATTAAAGGCTAGCATGAAAAGCGTGAAAAATAGGCATCCCTTGCCAACGCTCATCACTCATTTAAAATCTTATTGTGCCAACCCTATTTTTCTTTTATTTCTTTTCTTTTAAATATTTTCAAAGCACACTTCAAATCAAGAACACTTTCCCTTTGACAAGTAAACGAGCAAGGCAAACAAACTCTTGGCCAATCCTTGTGGGATCGATAACTAGCTTACTGTTGTATTACTTGCAGACCGTGTATACTTGCACGTAAAAGACTTAGTCTTGGCTTTGTTTACATACATTTCAATACATTTTCCCACCCTTTTGCCAAGCACTTACACAATCGAACAAATTTTTAGCGCGCGTTCTTGGGATTACAATGGAGTTTGTTGTTTTTAAATTTTTTACTTGTCTTCTTTTTTTTTTTTTTCTTTATTTTATTTCTTTGTTTTTTTACCGTGTATGACCGAAACCGCCATGTGGTGGAAGATTGGATATACGATCTAGAAATTGAAAGAACCTCGCAAAGGTTAAAGAAAAAGATTCGAGAGATGGCTCAAAAAGGCAATGGAGGAAATGGTGTGTTAAACAATGAGGAAAATCCACCTAATAACAATGGAATACCACCAACTCCTGTTGCACCAGCTGTTAATGTGGAGGAAGAGAGACCTATTAGAGAACACTCGGCACCAAACATTGACAATTTGATGCCGAGACTA
This sequence comes from Hibiscus mutabilis, assembly GCA_019671005.1. Classification (NCBI taxonomy): domain Eukaryota; kingdom Viridiplantae; phylum Streptophyta; class Magnoliopsida; order Malvales; family Malvaceae; genus Hibiscus; species Hibiscus mutabilis. The sequence continues at coordinate 48,551,960 of CM033748.1, read as the reverse complement.
ATTGGTCTCGAGGTAAATACACCAAAATTTGAACTCAAATCGGTAATGATACAAACACTTTTGAATGTAGGACAATTTGATGGAGCACCTACTGGAGATCCAAGGCAACACTTGAAGCAGTTTATGGAAGTTTGCCACCTATTTCAGTAGCCTGGAGTATCCAGGATACATTGAAGCTAAAGTTGTTTACATTTTCCCTGAGAGATAGAGCAAAAGCGTGGATAAGTTTTTTCCATTTGGTTCTGTCACCTCATGGGGAGATCTATGCCAGAAATTTTTGTTACGATTCCAGCCACCTATACTCACCGCCAAGCTGTGGGGTGAGATCATCACATTTAGGCAGGCTGATGATGAGACCTTATATGATGCTTGAGAGAGATATAAAGATCTGTTGATGAGATGTCCCATGCATGGATTCCTGAAATAGACCCAAAAAGAGACCTTCTACAATGGACTTAATGCGTAAACCAAAACAGTTGTTGATGCATCGGCAAATGGCTCACGGTTTGAAAAAAACTATAAAGAGGCAGATGGAATCTTTGAGAGAATTTCAATCAATAATTTTTAATATCCTACTGCCAGACTTGGGACTGACACTAAAACTGGTGGGAAATTACAAATAGATGAGCTCACATGCATCCATGCTGAGATTTCCAATCTTACTAGCATGGTGAGAACTTTGCAAAAGAGTTATAAGGCCCAAGAAGTTAAGGCATTATCCCCATTATGTACAATATGTGGAGAGGATTATCACACAAAAGATTTCCCTGCCAACCCCGAGTCGGTAAATTTTGTTGGCAATTTTAATCATAATTATAATCCAAATTTCAATACTTACAATGTATGATGGATGCAACACCCAAATTTAGCTTGAGGGAATCAATGGAGCAACCAATATAATGCCCAACACCAAAACAACAATGCCTAGTTTCAATAAAAAGCCTAGAATCAGAACAATGCCATACGAGGGTCAACCAAAAATGCCATGCCACAACGGGCACAAAACAATTTTTGTGAAGGGCAAAGGAACAGCGAGGGGACTTTGACAGAATACATGGAGAGGAATGATGCAATTGTCTAGAGTTTGGTAGCATCGATGTAAAACTTGGAGGTACAAATTAGACAGATTGCCAATGCACTCAAAATAGACCTCAGAGAGCTGTGCCAAGCGATACAGATGATGCTAGGCTAAACCATAATGAACAATGTAAAGATGTGACTCTATGGAGTGGCAAACAATGTGAGGCTGAGACATATGTCAAGCAACCAAATAGTTGCCAAGAGAAGAAGAAACTGCCAGTAGATGAACCAAAAGAACCGAGAAAAAAAGAAGCGGACATAAGCAATGCGGACTATAGTCTAATACCAGACCTCAGTCGGATGCCAGTAGAACCTTGGCAAAGCCGGTATAGCAAGTATATATTTATCCACCTCCACCGTTTCCACAAAGACTACAAAAGCAAAAACAGGATCAACAATTTAAGCTCTTCTTGGAAGTACTTAAACAATTGCAAATCAATTTACCATTGGTGAAGCTTCTCGAGCAAATGCCCAACTATGTCAAATTCATGAAGGACATCTTGTCCAAAAAGAAGAAGCTGGGTGATTTCAAAATTGCAGCTCTCACTAAGGGATGCATTGCAATAATACTCAATCGGTTGCCACCAAATTTGGAAGATCCAGAAATTTTACTATTCCCTATACTATTCGCAATAGATTTATGGGTAAGACATCTTTGTGTGACTTGGGAGCCATCATCAATTTGATGCCAATGTATGTTTTTGAAGCTTGGCATAGAAGCAAGGCCTACAACGGTGACACTTTAGTTGGCGGATCGATCCTTTACACATCATAAGGGTAAGATTGAGGATGTGTTGGTAAAGGTAGATAAATTCATATTCCTAGCTGACTTTATTATCTTAGATTACGAGGCGATTTAAATATCCCAATTATATTGGGCAAACATTTCCTTGCCACAGGTGGAGCCTTGATTGATGTTCATAAATGTGAATTAACTATGCGCATGAATGATCAGCAGGTTACATTTAATGTGTTTCAAGCTTTGAAATATACAGATGAATCAGGAAAATGCCAAACAAATGATAAGATGAAGTCCATTTTTAAGGTGGACGTGGCACAGCTGTTCCAAGATACTAATGATGATGGTAGCAGAAGTGAAAGTGAAGGTGAAACAAGTGAGGATACTGAAGGAGCAGCCTTAATAGAAGTAAGCTATTTTGGATAACTAGAACCATTAGAGTTGGCTGGCAGAGAGATCGTGGCACCAAAATCATCCATTGAGGAGCCACCCAAACTGGAGTTCAAATCACTACCAGACCACCTCAAGTATGCTTACTTAGGTAAACACTCAACCTTGCTAGTGATCATTGTTGCTGATCTCACTAATGATCAGGAGGAACGATCACTGGAAATTCTAAGCAATTACAAGCAAGCATTGGGATGGACCTTGGCTGATATCGAGGAATAAACCTAACCATTGGCATGCACAAAATCATCTTGGAGGAATATCATGGGAAGACCATTGAGGGTTAGAGAAGATTCAACCCGAGCATGAAAGAGGTTGTTAAGAAGGAGATTATCAAGTGGCTAGATTTTGGGATAATCTATCCCATTTTTGACAACTCGTGGGTCATTAATGCAATATGTGCCAAAGAAATGTGGCATGATCGTGGTTCAAAATAGAAACAATGAGTTAATTCCTTCCAACAACATTACCGGATGGAGAGTGTGCATGGATTATAGGAAGCAAAACAATGCCACGAAGAAATACCATTTTCCATTGCCCTTCATTGATCAGATGTTGGACAGACTGCCAGGTAAGACATTTTACTGTTTTCTAGATGGTTATTTAGGATATAACCAAATTGCCATAGCTCCAGAATATTAAGAGAATACCACGTTCACGTGTCCGTATGGGACGTTTGCCTTTAGAAGAATGCCATTCAGGTTGTGTAATACCCCGGCAACATTTCAATGTTGCATGATGTCTATTTTTTCTGACATGATTGAACAAAATATGGAAGTATTTATGGATGATTTCTTAGTGTCTGGCAAAACATTTAAGGAATGCCTTCAGAGTTTTGAGCAAGTCTTGAAGAGATGCATTCAGACAAACCTAGTCTTGAATTGTGAAAAAAGCTACTTCATGGTGAATGAGGGCATCGTTCTCGGGCACAAGGTAACCAATAAGGGATTAGAGGTTGACAAAGCAAAAGTTGAGGTAATCAGCAATTGTCACCACCGACAAGTGTAAAAGGTATTAGAAGTTTTTTGGGACATGCAGGTTTTTGCCCATCGTTTCATTAAAGATTTTTCTAAAATTTCTAAACCTTTATGCTTGCTTTGGAACAAAATGCCTCTTTTGCATTTGATGATTCTTGTTTAAGAGCGTTTCAAGAACTTAAGGAGAAGTTGATTAATGCCCTATAGTCGTGGCACTAGATTGGAATAAGCCATTCTACCTCATATGCGGTGCCATCGATTATGTCGTCAAGTAGTATTGGGACAAAGGTGTGCGAGTTTTTCATACCATATACTATGCTAGCCGAGCACTAAATAGAGCTTAGCTGAAATATTTCAAAACCGAGAAAGAATGTCTTGCAGTTGTATTCACTTTTGATAAATTTAGATCTTATTTAGTTGATAGAAAAAGTTGTGGTGTATACAGATCATTCAGCACTAAAGTACCTTTTGACAAAGAAGGATGCCAACCCCAGACTAATCCGATGGATGCTTTTACTACTATAATTTGACCTTGAGATCTAAGACAAGAAGGGCAGTGAAAACTTAGTAGATGACCACCTATCACGTCTAGAGCATCACCTTCAAGATGGTAAGAACGCTGCCATAAGAGATAAATTTCCATACGAGTATTTGCTTGCAGTCAATGCCGTGCCATGGTATGCTGACATAGTCAACTACCTGGTAAGCAATATTCTACCACCAGATCTAGCATACAATTCCAAGAAAAGATTCCTACGAGAAGTTAAGCAATATTACTGGGATAGGCCAATATTGTTCAAACAGTGTGCTAACCAAGTGATAAGACGGTGTATGCCAGAGGATGAGCAGCATAACATTTTGCAACTATGCCATGTCGCACCGTATGGAGGTCACTTTGTTGGGATGAAGAATGCTACCAAGGTGCTGTAGTTAGGATTATTTTGGCCCACACTATAAAAAGATGCCCATAACTATGCCAAGGCATGTGATCGATGCCAGTGGATAGGAAACATCTATGGCAGACACCAACTGTCGCTCTAAAACATCATGCCTATGGACTTATTTGATGTATAGGGAATAGACTTCATGGGTCCATTTCCTCTATTATTTGGTAACTTATACGTCTTCGTGGATATTGACTACATTTCAAAATGGGTTGAGCTATTGCATTGCCAACGAATGATGCCAAGGCCATTGCCAAGTTCTTGCAAAAACATATTTTTACTCGATTTCGTGCCCCTAAAGTGATTATTCATGATGAGGGTACCCATTTTAAATGCAATCTAATATCTAAAGCTTTGTGTAGATATGGAATTCAACAAAGGATTGCCACGACATACCATACCCAAACACATGGGCAAGCCGAGATTTCAAAAAAGGAGATCAAAAGTATCATTGAAAAGACTGTAAATCCATCTAAGAAGGATTGGTCCTTGAGACTAGATGACTCATTGTGGGCTTACAGGATAGCTTTTAAAACTCCCTTAGGTACTTCACCATTCAGACTCGTCTTTGGAAAAGCATGCCACCTACCAATGAAAATGGAGCACCGTGCATATTGGGCAATCAAAATGCTTGATATGGCATGGAAAGCTGCTGGAGAAAAAAAATACTACTAGACCTAAATGAGTTAGAAGAGTTTAGAACACAAGATTATGAAAATGCCAGACTCTACAAGGAGAGGACCAAACGCTGGCATGACAGTAGGATAATGCCAAGACAATTTGAGGTAGGCCAACATGTTATATTATTTAACTCAAGGCTTAAATTGTTTCCCAGGCAAACTTAAGTCAACGTGGTCAGGACCTTTTGAAGTTGTAAAGCCATATGTCCATGGTGTTGTGGACATTAAAAATTTGAAGTCGGGAGAAATTTTTAAGGTAAACGGTCAACGGTTAAAGCACTATTTGGAAGGCAATCCGAGGAATACTAAAAAGGTTATCCTTTTGGTAGATGTACCGTAACATTATCATTAGGTTTTGAAATTTTTGTACATAGTAGGTTAGATGTTTTTCTTTTCAGTAATTTTCATTTCTTTCCTTTTCTTATTAGTTTTAAAATTTTCTTTTTATTTTGATTTTTCTGCGTGAGAGGTTTTCTTTGAGAATGTGCAAATTTAGTGTGCCAGGCATAGTGCTGAGACAGTGACCTGGCAACAGGAGATTGCAAATTGGGAGAATTCTGTGTGCCAGATACAATGCCAGGGAAAGGGTTTGGCATGTGCCGATTGGAAATTTGGAAGAAAAAGATTTAGCCTAGCTTGGTGAAAATTTGGCCCATGAGAAAGTGAAAATAGTCTTTGAAACTTTACCCTATCCGTCCAAATTGGATAAGTTGAAATTTAAATTCAACTTAAACCCTTATCACCTAATCCTTATCACTCCACTCATTTAAACCTACCCTATCACTTAAACCCTTATCACATCATCCTTATCACTTAAACCCTTTTTCTTTTTCCTATGCACGCAATTACCCATCATTACCCCCTCTTAAATCGGTCACTTTAATATCCCCATTAAAACATTCAACCTTTTTAATTTTAACCTAAAGAGTTAATGACCCTTCACTTTTCTTTTGTTTTTCTTTATCTCGAAAGAACACAAAGATTCATTATCTTCTTCTTCTTCTTCTTCTTTTTTCCCAAACCGATTAAGCTTTCAACTTGTTTCCATGGCTTCCTCATCCATGCCCTTTAAAATATTTTTCAATGAAGAGATTCGCAAAGAGTATGGAGCGAAATTTGCCTCAAGATCATTTTGCTATGAGAAGAACTTTGACTTCAAAGATGAGCTAACCGTGGGATTTCCACCAGACTATATGGCGGTCGTAAACAAGCACAAGTGGGAACTCTTCGCCAACACAAAGGGAGAGGTCTTTGCGAATATTGTCCAGAATTTTATGCCCACTTTACCACTAAGGATAACCCTTTCTTGATGATTCAAGGCACATGCGCACGTTTTGATGAGGTTATATCAATGCCATGTTCAAATTGGGGGATGCCGAGGAGGAACATCTGGAGTACACCGAGTCAATGACTGTTGCCAAGAGAAAGAAATTGCTGGCATATCTGTGCGAACTAGGCACATAGTGGATATAGTCCACCAATGGACACCGAACTGTCAAGAGGCGCACTGAAATCTCAACCAAAAGGGTGGAACCACTTTCTAAAGGAAATATGATGCTAACTACCCATAACGAAACGATGTTGAAGGAACGGATGATGCTACTGCACTCAATCATTGTTGGCCAGAAAGCTAATGTCAGTGGGATCATCATCGAAAAGACCTATAAATGTGCTGCTAAGCCTAAAGGCAGTTTGTTCTTTCATTTTTTAATTTATAACATTTGCATGAGGCATAGTGTGCCCAAGATTGACTCGGACAAAGGCCAAGAAATTAAGGGCACCACAATCACGCTGACCCTATGGAGGCAAATCATTGCCATTGAGTCAAAGGAGCACAAGGGAAAGATGAAAGTAAAAAAATCAACGCCAAAGCCCAAAGTGCCGAAGGCAGAGCCTGATGCTCCCTTGTTAGCTGATTCTGTGGCATTGCTCTTCTAGATCCACCATCGTCGGGAGATAATTCTCGTAAATTAGTGAGAGTTGAGGAGCAAAATGTCAAACTGTGGTAGCCATCGGGAAACCCTTGAAAGATTGTCCTCGGACTATCGCGACCTTCCTAGATTTTCTTATAGCAATCTTTACCAGCGATGATGCCATGCCATCCGGTCCCGATCAATTCATACCTCGACACACTCAGATTCTACCGTCCCAGTCTCTCCGGTTCAAGTTGAATCCGTTAAGTTAAACGCCAACAGAGGGAAGAATTCTACCACAACACCTACTGCCCCTGACCTCATTTGCCGTCACTCTCGCCGCATTGGAGCAGTGTAAATTATCAAGGAAGTTGGAGCTTCCATTTGCCTCAAAGCCAAGCATAAAAGGAAGAAAAAGAATGACCCTAATTGTAGGACATTTATCAAAGAAAAATCCGCGTCACACGAGAATAATTCTCCATAGGGGAGTCATCTTCTTCCTAAACTCATTTGCATTTCATTCCTTTGCATTTCACATGTTCATGCATTTTATTTTACATTATTTGTATATATGTGTTGTTTTCATACATTAAGGACAATGCACATCTTTGGTTTGGGGGTGTCGTTGCCTCACATTTATGCAATGCCATGCATTCATGTTTACATTTATCTTGCCATGCATCTTGAACCTCGATCAAAATTTGAAGAATGTTAACACTTTGTTAGGAAAGTTTAATGTGTTTTAGGGTAGTTTGTCTGATGAAGGATTTTTTTAATATTTAGTTGCCTACGCTAGCATAATAGTAATTCCAAGTCTACTTGACAATTGATCTCTAGCTTAGGGAGTTGACTTTCACTTAACACGTAGTATGCATCTATTTCCTAAACAAACTTAGAATTTTTGAAACTAAGCTCAGAAAAAAAAGATTATGCCAGGGTAAAAGAAATTAATAAGGCAACAATGTTTTGCCAAGGCAAGAAAAAATGGAACACTCCTCTGCCTTAGAGATAATAGTTAGCTTGGGGCTTGGTGGAACTCCCTCGTTAGTGCTCAGGTCAAAAACTTTAACGGTATGGGTGTAATGGGTTAGCTTAGTGTTGTAGTTTGGACTAATATCGGGATTCGTTGTATGCTCCCTCTTATTATTCACGCCAAATAGTGCCATGTCGCGAACCCTAATTTAATGATAGTTGAAAAAGAGAGCAGCCCTTCAAGGAATAAAAGAAAAATTTTGAGTTTAGGTAGTAAATTGACTATGGGAGTAAATGGATACTTGATGTATATTGCCTACACTTTGTGCACTTGTCATGCCCTAGACTAGAGTTATATTGCTGCATTTAAATTTACTATTGTTTGGCATTATTGCACTGAGATATCTGAGGACAGAACTAGAGCTTCAATCTGCTTGCCAGCACGTGTTGGCATTCTGATCAAAATTTTACCGAGGTACTATTTTCACCATTTTGTTTTTAGCTTATTTGCATTACTTGAAGACAAGAAATGAGCTAGGTTTGGGGGTGTGTTAACTCATCAAAAGTACTAAATCTTATGCTTATTTCACATTGTCTTTGCTTGCCTTTAAGTGTGTTTAGTTGCATTTAGCCTTAAAATTCATGCATTTGTATAAGGAGTTAGGAAATGTGTTATGCTAGTGTGAATGGTTGCTTTGTTGGCATTATTGCAAGCTCAATAGAGAAGGAAAAGGTTTGGCGAGAGAAAAGCAGCGCATAGAAAGGAAGGAATGCCATAGATAATGTCGAGTTGTTGTTGGCAGCGATGGACCAAAAATTTTTGAAGCACCGGTTGGCAGCGAAGAATAGTTTGATGCCCAGCCAAGTAGCTATTGGACCTTGATGAATTCATCCCTAGGATTCAAATATAGGATAAGATGATCACATCCCTTATCCCATTGAGCATTCAAAATTCAATTTTCAAGGCTTATCCTAGGTTATCCTTGTACACCTATTTAAAGAACTCAAGCAAGCACATAATTGACATTCCACCAATCATCAACGATCGGCTTGGAGAGGCTGCACCAAGGAGTCGTGGTTCAACCAGCTTGACCGAGATCTTGGACCTTGAAGGGCTGCATCAACGGACCCCCTTCTAGCCCATTCTCTTTGTCTAGTTATTTTTATTTTTAAATGATGATGTTTTTAGAAAACGATGAAGGTTTTTGGTTTGATACCCTCACCATAAACTAATTTAATAGTTGGTGGGGATGTTTGTGTTGAACACTATTTCTATGTTTTGTTTTTAATAATAAAAAATGCCTTGGCATTGTTTCCCCTATTTGACATGTTCTTCAATTTTCTAAATTCTTTGCCAAGCGACCGCTTGTATTGTTTTGTTATTGCACCTTAATATCTTAACAGACTTAGGAGGCAATGATCATTTGCGGATACTAAGGCGAGATGCTTGATGGAAGATGTTCAAGTAGATGAACTTACTTCAGGAGTGAGTCTACCTCTTAGGAGTATAGATTGGGACTTAATCAAATTGATTTATGAAAAACTTTATTATAGAGATATAAGGGCTTTTACATGGTTAATTTTGGGCATTGCCATCGACAGAGGCAATGGCAACTTTGAATATGCTCAGAAATAATATCAAGGTAGAAAACTATTAAAGGCTAGCATGAAAAGCGTGAAAAATAGGCATCCCTTGCCAACGCTCATCACTCATTTAAAATCTTATTGTGCCAACCCTATTTTTCTTTTATTTCTTTTCTTTTAAATATTTTCAAAGCACACTTCAAATCAAGAACACTTTCCCTTTGACAAGTAAACGAGCAAGGCAAACAAACTCTTGGCCAATCCTTGTGGGATCGATAACTAGCTTACTGTTGTATTACTTGCAGACCGTGTATACTTGCACGTAAAAGACTTAGTCTTGGCACTGTTTACATACATTTCCAATACATTTTCCCACCCTTTTGCCAAGCACTTACACAATCGAACAAATTTTTAGCGCCGTTGCCGGGATTACAATGGAGTTTGTTGTTTTTAAATTTTTTTACTTGTCTTCTTTTTATTTTTTTCTTTATTTTATTTCTTTGTTTTTACCGTGTATGACCAGAAACCGCCATGTGGTGGAAGATTGGATATACGATCTAGAAATTGAAAGAACCCTGCAAAGGTTAAAGAAAAAGATTCGAGAGATGGCTCAAAAAGGCAATGGAGGAAATGGTGTGTTAAACAATGAGGAAAATCCACCTAATAACAATGGAATACCACCAACTCCTGTTGCACCAGCTGTTAATGTGGAGGAAGAGAGACCTATTAGAGAACACTCGGCACCAAACATTGACAATTTGATGCCGAGACTAATTGGTCTCGAGGTAAATACACCAAAATTTGAACTCAAATCGGTAATGATACAAACACTTTTGAATGTAGGACAATTTGATGGAGCACCTACTGGAGATCCAAGGCAACACTTGAAGCAGTTTATGGAAGTTTGCCACCTATTTCAGTAGCCTGGAGTATCCAGGATACATTGAAGCTAAAGTTGTTTACATTTTCCCTGAGAGATAGAGCAAAAGCGTGGATAAGTTTTTTCCATTTGGTTCTGTCACCTCATGGGGAGATCTATGCGTAAATTTTTGTTACGATTCCAGCCACCTATACTCACCGCTAAGTGTGGGGTGAGATCATCACATTTAGGCAGCTGATGATGAGACCTTATATGATGCTTGAGAGAGATATAAAGATCTGTTGATGAGATGTCCCATGCATGGATTCCTGAAATAGACCCAAAAAGAGACCTTCTACAATGGACTTAATGCGTAAACCAAAACAGTTGTTGATGCATCGGCAAATGGCTCACGGTTTGAAAAAAACTATAAAGAGGCAGATGGAATCTTTGAGAGAATTTCAATCAATAATTTTTAATATCCTACTGCCAGACTTGGGACTGACACTAAAACTGGTGGGAAATTACAAATAGATGAGCTCACATGCATCCATGCTGAGATTTCCAATCTTACTAGCATGGTGAGAACTTTGCAAAAGAGTTATAAGGCCCAAGAAGTTAAGGCATTATCCCCATTATGTACAATATGTGGAGAGGATTATCACACAAAAGATTTCCCTGCCAACCCCGAGTCGGTAAATTTTGTTGGCAATTTTAATCATAATTATAATCCAAATTTCAATACTTACAATGTATGATGGATGCAACACCCAAATTTAGCTTGAGGGAATCAATGGAGCAACCAATATAATGCCCAACACCAAAACAACAATGCCTAGTTTCAATAAAAAGCCTAGAATCAGAACAATGCCATACCAGGGGTCAACCGAAATGCCATGCCACAACGGGCACAAAACAATTTTTGTGAAGGGCAAAGGAACAGCGAGGGGACTTTGACAGAATACATGGAGAGGAATGATGCAATTGTCTAGAGTTTGGTAGCATCGATGTAAAACTTGGAGGTACAAATTAGACAGATTGCCAATGCACTCAAAATAGACCTCAGAGAGCTGTGCCAAGCGATACAGATGATGCTAGGCTAAACCATAATGAACAATGTAAAGATGTGACTCTATGGAGTGGCAAACAATGTGAGGCTGAGACATATGTCAAGCAACCAAATAGTTGCCAAGAGAAGAAGAAACTGCCAGTAGATGAACCAAAAGAACCAGAGAAAAAAGAAGCGGACATAAGCAATGCCAGACTATAGTCTAATACCAGACCTCAGTCGGATGCCAGTAGAACCTTGGCAAAGCCGGTATAGCAAGTATATATTTATCCACCTCCACCGTTTCCACAAAGACTACAAAAGCAAAAACAGGATCAACAATTTAAGCTCTTCTTGGAAGTACTTAAACAATTGCAAATCAATTTACCATTGGTGAAGCTTCTCGAGCAAATGCCCAACTATGTCAAATTCATGAAGGACATCTTGTCCAAAAAGAAGAAGCTGGGTGATTTCAAAATTGCAGCTCTCACTAAGGGATGCATTGCAATAATACTCAATCGGTTGCCACCAAATTTGGAAGATCCGAGAAATTTTACTATTCCCTATACTATTCGCAATAGATTTATGGGTAAGACACTGTGTGACTTGGGAGCCATCATCAATTTGATGCCAATGTATGTTTTCAGGAAGCTTGGCATAGAAGCAAGGCCTACAACGGTGACACTTTAGTTGGCGGATCGATCCTTTACACATCATAAGGGTAAGATTGAGGATGTGTTGGTAAAGGTAGATAAATTCATATTCCTAGCTGACTTTATTATCTTAGATTACGAGGCAGATTTAAATATCCCAATTATATTGGGCAAACTGTTCCTTGCCACAGGTGGAGCCTTGATTGATGTTCATAAATGTGAATTAACTATGCGCATGAATGATCAGCAGGTTACATTTAATGTGTTTCAAGCTTTGAAATATACAGATGAATCAGGAAAATGCCAAACAAATGATAAGATGAAGTCCATTTTTAAGGTGGACGTGGCACAGCTGTTCCAAGATACTAATGATGATGGTAGCAGAAGTGAAAGTGAAGGTGAAACAAGTGAGGATACTGAAGGAGCAGCCTTAATAGAAGTAAGCTATTTTGGATAACTAGAACCATTAGAGTTGGCTGGCAGAGAGATCGTGGCACCAAAATCATCCATTGAGGAGCCACCCAAACTGGAGTTCAAATCACTACCAGACCACCTCAAGTATGCTTACTTAGGTAAACACTCAACCTTGCTAGTGATCATTGTTGCTGATCTCACTAATGATCAGGAGGAACGATTACTGGAAATTCTAAGCAATTACAAGCAAGCATTGGGATGGACCTTGGCTGATATCTGAGGAATAAACCTAACCATTGGCATGCACAAAATCATCTTGGAGGAATATCATGGGAAGACCATTGAGGGTTAGAGAAGATTCAACCCGAGCATGAAAGAGGTTGTTAAGAAGGAGATTATCAAGTGGCTAGATTTTGGGATAATCTATCCCATTTTTGACAACTCGTGGGTCAGCCCAATGCAATATGTGCCAAAGAAATGTGGCATGATCGTGGTTCAAAATAGAAACAATGAGTTAATTCCTTCCAACAACATTACCGGATGGAGAGTGTGCATGGATTATAGGAAGCAAAACAATGCCACGAAGAAATACCATTTTCCATTGCCCTTCATTGATCAGATGTTGGACAGACTGCCAGGTAAGACATTTTACTGTTTTCTAGATGGTTATTTAGGATATAACCAAATTGCCATAGCTCCAGAATATTAAGAGAATACCACGTTCACGTGTCCGTATGGGACGTTTGCCTTTAGAAGAATGCCATTCAGGTTGTGTAATACCCCGGCAACATTTCAATGTTGCATGATGTCTATTTTTTTCCGACATGATTGAACAAAATATGGAAGTATTTATGGATGATTTCTTAGTGTCTCGCAAAACATTTAAGGAATGCCTTCAGAGTTTTGAGCAAGTCTTGAAGAGATGCATTCAGACAAACCTAGTCTTGAATTGTGAAAAAAGCTACTTCATGGTGAATGAGGGCATCGTTCTCGGGCACAAGGTAACCAATAAGGGATTAGAGGTTGACAAAGCAAAAGTTGAGGTAATCAGCAATTGTCACCACCGACAAGTGTAAAAGGTATTAGAAGTTTTTTGGGACATGCAGGTTTTTGCCCATCGTTTCATTAAAGATTTTTCTAAAATTTCTAAACCTTTATGCTTGCTTTGGAACAAAATGCCTCTTTTGCATTTGATGATTCTTGTTTAAGAGCGTTTCAAGAACTTAAGGAGAAGTTGATTAATGCCCCTATAGTCGTGGCACTAGATTGGAATAAGCCATTCTACCTCATGTGCGGTGCCATCGATTATGTCGTCGAAGTAGTATTGGGACAAAGGTGTGCCAGAGTTTTTCATACCATATACTATGCTAGCCGAGCACTAAATAGAGCTTAGCTGAAATATTTCAAAACCGAGAAAGAATGTCTTGCAGTTGTATTCACTTTTGATAAATTTAGATCTTATTTAGTTGATAGAAAAAGTTGTGGTGTATACAGATCATTCAGCACTAAAGTACCTTTTGACAAAGAAGGATGCCAACCCCAGACTAATCCGATGGATGCTTTTACTACTATAATTTGACCTTGAGATCTAAGACAAGAAGGGCAGTGAAAACTTAGTAGATGACCACCTATCACGTCTAGAGCATCACCTTCAAGATGGTAAGAACGCTGCCATAAGAGATAAATTTCCATACGAGTATTTGCTTGCAGTCAATGCCGTGCCATGGTATGCTGACATAGTCAACTACCTGGTAAGCAATATTCTACCACCAGATCTAGCATACAATTCCAAGAAAAGATTCCTACGAGAAGTTAAGCAATATTATCGGGATAGGCCAATATTGTTCAAACAGTGTGCTAACCAAGTGATAAGACGGTGTATGCCGAGGATGAGCAAAGATAACATTTTGCAACTATGCCATGTCGTCGCACCGTATGGAGGTCACTTTGTTGGGATGAAGAATGCTACCAAGGTGCTGTAGTTAGGATTATTTTGGCCCACACTATAAAAAGATGCCCATAACTATGCCAAGGCATGTGATCGATGCCAGTGGATAGGAAACATCTCTGGCAGACACCAACTGCCGCTCTAAAACATCATGCCTATGGACTTATTTGATGTATAGGGAATAGACTTCATGGGTCCATTTCCTCTATTATTTGGTAACTTATACGTCTTCGTGGATATTGACTACATTTCAAAATGGGTTGAGCTATTGCATTGCCAACGAATGATGCCAAGGCCATTGCCAAGTTCTTGCAAAAACATATTTTTACTCGATTTCGTGCCCCTAAAGTGATTATTCATGATGAGGGTACCCATTTTAAATGCAATCTAATATCTAAAGCTTTGTGTAGATATGGAATTCAACAAAGGATTGCCACGACATACCATACCCAAACACATGGGCAAGCCGAGATTTCAAAAAAGGAGATCAAAAGTATCATTGAAAAGACTGTAAATCCATCTAAGAAGGATTGGTCCTTGAGACTAGATGACTCATTGTGGGCTTACAGGATAGCTTTTAAAACTCCCTTAGGTACTTCACCATTCAGACTCGTCTTTGGAAAAGCATGCCACCTACCAATGAAAATGGAGCACCGTGCATATTGGGCAATCAAAATGCTTGATATGGCATGGAAAGCTGCTGGAGAAAAAAAATACTACTAGACCTAAATGAGTTAGAAGAGTTTAGAACACAAGATTATGAAAATGCCAGACTCTACAAGGAGAGGACCAAACGCTGGCATGACAGTAGGATAATGCCAAGACAATTTGAGGTAGGCCAACATGTTATATTATTTAACTCAAGGCTTAAATTGTTTCCAGGCAAACTTAAGTCAACGTGGTCAGGACCTTTTGAAGTTGTAAAGCCATATGTCCATGGTGTTGTGGACATTAAAAATTTGAAGTCGGGAGAAATTTTTAAGGTAAACGGTCAACGGTTAAAGCACTATTTGGAAGGCAATCCGAGGAATACTAAAAAGGTTATCCTTTTGGTAGATGTACCGTAACATTATCATTAGGTTTTGAAATTTTTGTACATAGTAGGTTAGATGTTTTTCTTTTCAGTAATTTTCATTTCTTTCCTTTTCTTATTAGTTTTAAAATTTTCTTTTTATTTTGATTTTTCTGCGTGAGAGGTTTTCTTTGAGAATGTGCAAATTTAGTGTGCCAGGCATAGTGCTGAGACAGTGACCTGGCAACAGGAGATTGCAAATTGGGAGAATTCTGTGTGCCAGATACAATGCCAGGGAAAGGGTTTGGCATGTGCCGATTGGAAATTTGGAAGAAAAAGATTTAGCCTAGCTTGGTGAAAATTTGGCCCATGAGAAAGTGAAAATAGTCTTTGAAACTTTACCCTATCCGTCCAAATTGGATAAGTTGAAATTTAAATTCAACTTAAACCCTTATCACCTAATCCTTATCACTCCACTCATTTAAACCTACCCTATCACTTAAACCCTTATCACATCATCCTTATCACTTAAACCCTTTTTTTTTTTTCCTATGCACGCAATTACCCATCATTACCCCCTCTTAAATCGGTCACTTTAATATCCCCATTAAAACATTCAACCTTTTTAATTTTAACCTAAAGAGTTAATGACCCTTCACTTTTCTTTTGTTTTTCTTTATCTCGAAAGAACACAAAGATTCATTATCTTCTTCTTCTTCTTCTTCTTTTTTCCCAAACCGATTAAGCTTTCAACTTGTTTCCATGGCTTCCTCATCCATGCCCTTTAAAATATTTTTCAATGAAGAGATTCGCAAAGAGTATGGAGCGAAATTTGCCTCAAGATCATTTTGCTATGAGAAGAACTTTGACTTCAAAGATGAGCTAACCGTGGGATTTCCACCAGACTATATGGCGGTCGTAAACAAGCACAAGTGGGAACTCTTCTGCCAACAAAAGGGAGAGGTCTTTGCGAATATTGTCCAGGAATTTTATGCCCACTTTACCACTAAGGATAACCCTTTCTTGATGATTCAAGGCACATGCGTACGTTTTGATGAGGGTTATATCAATGCCATGTTCAAATTGGGGGATGCCGAGGAGGAACATCTGGAGTACACCGAGTCAATGACTGTTGCCAAGAGAAAGAAATTGCTGGCATATCTGTGCGAACTAGGCACATAGTGGATATAGTCCACCAATGGACACCGAACTGTCAAGAGACTGGCACTGAAATCTCAACCAAAAGGGTGGAACCACTTTCTAAAGGAAATATGATGCTAACTACCCATAACGAAACGATGTTGAAGGAACGGATGATGCTACTGCACTCAATCATTGTTGGCCAGAAAGCTAATGTCAGTGGGATCATCATCGAAAAGACCTATAAATGTGCTGCTAAGCCTAAAGGCAGTTTGTTCTTTCATTTTTTAATTTATAACATTTGCATGAGGCATAGTGTGCCCAAGATTGACTCAGACAAAGGCCAAGAAATTAAGGGCACCACAATCACGCGGCCCTATGGAGGCAAATCATTGCCATTGAGTCAAAGGAGCACAAGGGAAAGATGAAAGTAAAAAAATCAACGCCAAAGCCCAAAGTGCCGAAGGCAGAGCCTGATGCTCCCTTGTTAGCTGATTCTGTGGCATTGCTCTTCTAGATCCACCATCGTCAGGAGATAATTCTCCAGAAATTAGTGAGAGTTGAGGAGCAAAATGTCAAACTGTGGTAGCCATCGGGGAAACCCTTGAAAGATTGTCCTCGGACTATCTGCCAGCCTTCCTAGATTTTCTTATAGCAATCTTTACCAGCGATGATGCCATGCCATCCAGTCCCCGATCAATTCATACCTCGACACACTCAGATTCTACCGTCCCAGTCTCTCCAGTTCAAGTTGAATCCGTTAAGTTAGAAACGCCAACAGAGTCAGAAGAATTCTACCACAACACCTACTGCCCCAGCCTCATTTGCCGTCACTCCTGTCGCATTGGAGCCAGTGTAAATTATCAAGGAAGTTGGAGCTTCCATTACTGCCTCAAAGCCAAGCATAAAAGGAAGAAAAAGAATGACCCCTAATTGTAGGACATTTATCAAGAGAAAAATCCGCGTCACACGAGAATAATTCTCCATAGGGGAGTCATCTTCTTCCTAAACTCATTTGCATTTCATTCCTTTGCATTTCACATGTTCATGCATTTTATTTTCTGTTATTTGTATATATGTGTTGTTTTCATACATTAAGGACAATGCACATCTTTGGTTTGGGGGTGTGCGTTGCCTCACATTTATGCAATGCCATGCATTCATGTTTACATTTATCTTGCCATGCATACTGAACCTCGATCAAAATTTGAAGAATGTTAACACTTTGTTAGGAAAGTTTAATGTGTTTTAGGGTAGTTTGTCTGATGAAGGATTTTTTTAATATTTAGTTGCCTACGCTAGCATAATAGTAATTCCAAGTCTACTTGACAATTGATCTCTAGCTTAGGGAGTTGACTTTCACTTAACACGTAGTATGCATCTATTTCCTAAACAAACTTAGAATTTTTGAAACTAAGCTCAGAAAAAAAAGATTATGCCAGGGTAAAAGAAATTAATAAGGCAACAATGTTTTGCCAAGGCAAGAAAAAATGGAACACTCCTCTGCCTTAGAGATAATAGTTAGCTTGGGGCTTGGTGGAACTCCCTCGTTAGTGCTCAGGTCAAAAACTTTAACGGTATGGGTGTAATGGGTTAGCTTAGTGTTGTAGTTTGGACTAATATCGGGATTCGTTGTATGCTCCCTCTTATTATTCACGCCAAATAGTGCCATGTCGCGAACCCTAATTTAATGATAGTTGAAAAAAGAGAGCAGCCCCTTGGCAGGAATAAAAGAAAAATTTTGAGTTTAGGTAGTAAATTTGACTATGGGAGTAAATGGATACTTGATGTATATTGCCTACACTTTGTGCACTTGTCATGCCCTAGACTAGAGTTATATTGCTGCATTTAAATTTACTATTGTTTGGCATTATTGCACTGAGATATCTGAGGACAGAACTAGAGCTTCAATCTGCTTGC
Organism: Hibiscus mutabilis; assembly: GCA_019671005.1. NCBI lineage: Eukaryota > Viridiplantae > Streptophyta > Magnoliopsida > Malvales > Malvaceae > Hibiscus > Hibiscus mutabilis. Next base: position 48,533,630 of record CM033748.1, on the reverse strand, counting down.
CAGCACGTGTTGGCATTCTGATCAAAATTTTACCGAGGTACTATTTTCACCATTTTGTTTTTAGCTTATTTGCATTACTTGAAGACAAGAAATGAGCTAGGTTTGGGGGTGTGTTAACTCATCAAAAGTACTAAATCTTATGCTTGTTTCACATTGTCTTTGCTTGCCTTTAAGTGTGTTTAGTTGCATTTAGCCTTAAAATTCATGCATTTGCATAAGGAGATAGGAAGTGTGTTATGCAGTGTGAAGGGTTGCTTTCTTGGCATTATTGTAGGCTTAGCAGAGAAAGAAAGGTTTGGCAGAGCAAAGCAGCGCATAAAGGAAGGAATGCCAGAGAGAATGTCGAGTTGCTGTTGGCAGCGATGGACCAAAAATTACCGAAGCACCGGTTGGCAGCGAAGAGGAGTTTGATGCCCGGCCAAGTAGCTATTGGACCTTGATGAATTCATCCCTAGGATTCAAATATAGGGTAATATGATCACATCCCTTATCACTTGAGCATTCAAAATTCAATTTTCAAGGCTTATCCTAGGTTATCCTTGTACACCTATTTAAAGAACTCAAGCAAGCACATAATTGACATTCCACCAATCATCAACGATCGGCTTAGAGAGGCTGTACCAAGTAGTCATGGTTCAACCAGCTTGACCTAGATCTTGGACCTTGAAGGGCTGTATCGAACGACCCCCTTCTAGCCCATTCTCTTTGTCTAGTTATTTTTATTTTTAAATGATAATGTTGTTAGAAAACAATGAAGGTTTTTGGTTTGATACCCTCACCATAAACTAATTTAATAGTTGGTGGGGGTGTTTGTGTTGAACACTATTTCTGTGTTTTGTTTTTAATAATAAAAAATGCCTTGCATTATTTCCCCTATCTGGCATATTCTTCAGTTTTCTAAAGTCTTTGCCAAGCACCGCTGGCATTGTTTGCTTATTGTACCTTAATATCTTAACATACTTAGGGGCAATGATCATTTACCAGATACTAAGGCGAGATGCTTCGACGGAAGATGTTCAAGTAGATAAACTTACTTCAGGAGTGAGTCTACCCCTTAAGAGTATAGATTGGGACTTAATTAAATTGATTTATGAAAAATTTCATTATAGAGATATAAACGTTTTTACATGGTTAATTTTGGGCATTGCCATCGACAGAGGCAATGGCAAATTTGAATCTGCTCGGCAATAATATCAAGGCAGAAAACTATTAAAGGCTGGCATGAAAAGTGTGAAAAACACGCATCCCTTACTAACGCTCATCACTAATTTAAACTCTCCTTGTGCCAATGATGTTTTCCTTTTATTTCTTTTCTTTTAAGCCTTTTCAAAACCCAATTCAAATCAACAACACTTTCCCTTTGACAAGTAAACAAGCAAGGCAAACAAACTCTTGGCCAATCCTTGTGGGATCCCTAACCAGTTTACTGCTGTATTACTTGCAGAACGTGTATACTTGCACGCAAAAGACTTACTCTTGGCACTGTTTTCATACATTTCTACTACATTTTCCCACTCTTTTGTCAAGCACTCACACAGTCGAATAACAACCAATAGCATTTTGTTTTTCAAATCCCATGTAATATTCTAGGTATATAATAAAAACCCAAAACCGTTGTAAACACATTCGGCAAGTAATATACAAAAAGTTTTTAGAGAAATGCGATAGAAAGCAGAAAACCTCTAAGGTATATCATATCTTCTAATGCATGCATGAAAAGGCGAGGGTTTCAAATTTCTACCTTCTGGGCGTAGTCACAGCCACCCATCACTTAAGCTTCTTTTTGCTGATAATAATCCCTCTGCCCTACTAAGCCTAACGGGTGAATCGATAGAATGGCTAAGCTTTTCGATTCTGCAATAAGAGGAAAAATAAATTTTCTTTTTCAAAAGGTTGCCTTAGTTTTGGATTTGAAAGAAACAAGGGAGGTGTTTCTAGAATCTATTTTTAAGAAAAGAAAGAGGCTTGTGTTTTTTTTGAAGATTTTGAGTCTAAATCTGGGTTAAAGGGTTCAAAAAGCAGTTTCTTTTAGGCTTTCGACATTGAGTAGCGGCGGATGGCACGATTGAGTATAGTAGTTTCTGGGTTCGTTGATGAATGCTCGGCAGCGTTCATCCTTGCTTCAGAGAAGGTAGAAAGCTTTTGGGGTAATCATTTTTTTAGAAATGAAAAAGGGGCTGAGTTATTTCCAAAATATGTTTTATACTCAGCCCCTTTTTAAAAAAAGGTTATTTCACGTTTTAAATCCTCCCGCATCTCCATAATCACGCCCTGGTCCTTCCACCTCTTTAAACCTTGTTTGTGGTCCCTTTAAGTTTTCCAAATCTTTCAATTTCACTCTTGTTTTAAAGCTAAATCGTATTTTCAAATGGTTTTATTATTTTTAGGCCATCCCGCTTTTTTAAAATAACATCTTTAGCCCCCCACATTTCAAAACCACGACCATCATCCTTGAAACTTTCAGCCAATTTTTAATTTCATCACCATGTGGGTTTTAATCCGATTTCCCAATGGGTAAATTCTCCTCTCGGTCCCTAGAATTCCCGATTTCATTTTAAATTAGTTCTCAGTGGTTTAGCTCCCCTTTTGCCCCTTTGGTTTATTTCTTTTTTTATTTGGTCTCCTTAAATGTGCATATTTAAATTCAGTTTTATTGTTTTCACTTAATTTCAGTCTTTATTTGCTTTCGTTTGTACTTATATTTGTTTGGTTGGTTTAGATGATTGTTTTAGCCTCGTATATGTGTGTATTTGCTTATGATATGATCTTTATTGTTTTATATACATACGTAACGTTTTATAAACTTTTGTTTTTTTAAGTGTATGCTACCATTTTATAATATAGTTTATATACATATATTAATATTTTTTATATATCCATGTAGGTATGTTTTATCTTACCATTATGCGTTTTACTGTTATATGATATAGCTTTCATATGTATATATACATATATATTACTATTATTTATGTTGCATCCGGAATATAAAACTGTCAATGCGGTGCTCTTTTATTCGAGGATAAGCTTGGCTAGTATCAGGCGTAGTGGTGGTGGTTTTCGCTTATTCTCGAATAACGGAGCCCTTAAAATTTACTTGCACGTATAACCAAATTTTAATTTAATCGCCACTTTAATTCAGAAAATTTAATATTAACAAGGTGATAATTATTTTCTAATTTTTGGTACCAATTTTTGGGCAGTATGGGGGTGCCAAAACCTTCCCCATTTGTAACCAAATCCCGGACCCATTTTCAATCGAAACTCTGGTTTTATGATGTCTGGCCTACCCTAGTGGCAGGTGGTGACTCCCTGTTTTAGTATTTTCAAAAATACAAAATTTTAAGGTATTTCCCCATTTTCAAAACATTTTCAAAAAAATAATGAACTTTTTTTTTCTTTTTAGATATTTCAAAATGAAAAAGAGGAGGGAGGTCATTACAGATGGCAACTCCGCTGGAGACCGGTTTTGGTTTTTAAAACAAAAGAGAGTCAGGCTTTTTTTTAAAAATATATATAATTAACGCTTTATTAATATCAGAAGTTGTGAATTAAAGTGACAATTAAATTAATATTTATTTATAAATGTGAGCTTATTTTAACGTATTTAAAATTTGGCATTTAAACCCATTTTTTAAGTGGGGGAAAATGCTAGTGCTTTCTTATGGATATCGTTCCTCCGTATGGCCTAGTAAGTACCTTTGGGGCTCGAGTACCCTATGTTTTAGTGGGAATATTGTTTCCCCATATGGACATAGCCAAAGGGTCCCCCCGAATTAAACTCAGTTGAGAAGAGCCTATAATGGGTGATGACCGAGGGCCTTGCTACGCTTAGGAGGGGACATCAAGGACAGTTCGGGTACCTCTTAGCTCCAAAATTGCATGTAGAGAACATAGAAAGCCCACCCGTTTTAAAGCCATGCAGATAACCTATGTTTTTAGATGAGATGTAAATAGGGTTGTTTTGTTTAATACTTTATTTAATTTCACGTTTTATTTATGCATTTATTGATTTTATTAGGTACTAACTTGTTTCTTTTTGTGTGTTATTTTGTTTTGCATATATTTTTGCATATGCATTTCATGAAATAAAGATGTTGATTTAAGTGGTTTGCCCAATTTTAGATCTTTCATCATGAATAAAAGGTATCTCAGGAAGAAGGATAACAACTCAACTGTTCAATATTGGTCAGAAGTTAACCAAAGGGTTCAAGGTGATAGTTTACCGAGCGAGCGCATAGTAGCGGGATATACATATGTATGTCTACAAAAAATGATATTTGGAAATTAAAAGAGATTTGGGAAAGATAGGATCGACAATTGCAAAATTTGTTCTGTGATAATTATGACGATATAACATATTTGATATATGTCAGAATTAATCAACCTTTGCTCTACACCATTTTTCAGTTTAGGAATCTTGCCTTCTTTTGCTTCACTTTTAATGAGAAAGACATGATGCCTACGGTGGAAGAGCATACGACTTTATTTAAATCAGAAAAATGTCCAGAAAGATTAGATTTATATAAAGCAGTCAAAGTCCTAGAATTATCCTTTAAAGCTTAGAACTTTAGCCGGAATGAGTGAAGATTGGGTCAAAGGCTTGATTCAGAATCAAGAGGATAGAGCCACCTTATTATAGGAGTGCATTCGAGATATTATACCTACACACCAGTATAAGGTTATGAAGATGGATATGTTTGCTTTGGGATATATGGTTTGATTATTTTCCCAAGGGTTTTGGGGAATATTGATGTGGCCATCTTGGATTTATTTGAGCGCATGAAGAGGAAGAAAAATCCAGCAGCGACAATCTTAACCAAGACTTTCATTTCTTTGAATGCGAGCTAACAACATAAAAATGGGCTTTTTAGAGGATGCGCACATTTGCTTCAGGTTTGGATTCAAAGTCATCTTTGGAAGGCACCGAATAAGGTTTTGCCCGAAATATTTTTGTGAGACTTTTCCCTTTTGCGAGAATATCTAGTGAAGGAATGGTGAGAAGATCTAGATAAGAAGAATTGGGCTATGATTTTCAAGAACCTTCAAGATGAAGATATCATTTGGAGGGTACCTTGGCTCAGTAGTGTCCTTCATTTCCTATATAGATGCAGAGATTATGATTGGTTGATGATGTTAGGCTTGTATGGTGGAATTGCTTGTGCTCCTCTGTTGGTATCAAGGCAATTTGGGTCACGATAGTTTGTTTCAGTCACCACTGGTTTGAGCAATGCCGGGTTTCCTTTCAAGAATGAATTCAGGGCGAAGGTCCAAACTGCATGTTCACCCCCGACTATGATTTTTGGAGGCGTAAGAGAATTAATGACAAGATTCTAAAGCCCAATCAAGGACCGAACATGACACTTGAGGAGCATTTGAAATCAGTCCCTTCTGTGGCCGATATCCTAAGGAGCGAGCTAGAGGAGGTCAAAAAGAAGATGAATGCTTTATAGATAGAACATATGAGCAAGCTTTACAAAGTAAGCTTAGATGTGGACGAGCGAGATGGAACAATCAAGCAGCTAAGAAAAGTAAATGCAAATTTGAATGAAAAGAACGCTCTTTACCAAAGTGACACTCTCAAGCTTCAAACTCTAGTGCGAAATGCCGACTGGAAGAAGTTTGTAGCTGTGGAGAAACAAAAGATGAATGGTATGCGCTTAGTTGAGGATGAAAAAGAGAAAGTAAATAAGCGATTGAAAAAGAGATAGAAAACTTCAAGCTGGCCATTAAGAATGAAACAAAGTTGGGAGAAAGAAAATGTCTTGGAAGAGAAAATCCCAAGAAAATAAAAATCGACTGTTCGAAATGTAAGGTTTGTACAACTCCACCTTTGAGAGATTGAATCAAAGTCAAGCCCGGAACGCCCAACTAGAAGAGAGGATCAGAGAGTTGGATCGCTCTTTTCATGAATACTGTGCTCAGAATGGCTTCCTTGAACTTCAAGCTAACCGAAAAGAAAAATGAAGTGGTTCAAACTCAGATTGAGATGCTAAAAACAACTATTAAGGATTATCTAAGAAATATCGCAGTTCTCGAAGAAGACGTGGAAGGGGGAGATAATTATTGGTTAAAGCGCCTTCGCGATGCTACTCATATGATTCAAGATCAAGACCAATATAAGACAACTCTGATGGTACAAGTGCAAGAAGCCCCTATACATGTGAAGGACCTAGCCGCAGAAGTTGAAGCTTTTCGCCCTTTTATAGCTCCGAACATGAATGAGGCATCTAGATTCATTCAACTACTTGAAGCCATCGAGGAACTAGAATTTAGGCCTAGGGTATATCTGTAGAAGTTTACTATTCCTGCTTTGTAATGAGAACCTTTTTAATTTTCAATGAAAGTTGTTCAAGGGTGATCACTAACTGAATTAATGCCTTTATTTGCATACATTCTTTCATTTTATTTTTTCATTTGTTCTATACATCGCATAACACATATAACATGCATTAATTGATTATACAATGAGATTAACAGTGAAAATGTCGTGAAAAAATTGAAAGATAAACTGCAATCATTCCACACCCATATCACACTCATTTGCAAACAAGGCTAATGGAAGAAAACTTTGCCAAGTTGGAAGCCGATCTAAGAGGACAGTTAGAGCAGACTCAGCAAGAATTGAGGGAGACCATACGCAAGTCCCAACAAGAAATGATGAAGGAGTTATCTTAGCTGGTGGGACTCAAGGAAAAATGAGGACCTGGATGGAAAATGTTCTATTGAAAATCCCAATCAGAACTTGAGAGATCCTTCGTACTCCCCGATATTTATCAACACTACCCAAATACCTCTCTAAGGAGTGACTTCATCTCATCAAGCCGGCGCCTCTACCAAGCTCAACCGGGTGTGACCTTCAGTAATACAAAAAATGTTAGGGACAACATCTCAGATTTCGACGAGTTAGAAAAATTGAATCAAGTAAAGGCAGAATTTTCAAAGCAATTAGAATAAACTAATAAGGTCTTAAGGAGGGTTCTGAGCAAAGGAAGATGAAGAAAGTTCCTATGGGTTGAATGATAGGGAGCTTAGTTTGGTCCCGGATGTGGAGATTTTGTATAAGCTCAAGACTCTAGAATTTGAGAAATTTGATAGGAAGACTTGTCCACTGCTTATATAACCATGTTTTGCCGAAAGATGGCATGATTTACCATCAACGAGAAGTTATTAATCCATTGCTTCCAAGATAGTTTGGTGGGATATGACATAAGGTGGTATAATCAGCTAACGCGTGCTCAGATCAAGTCTTGGAAAGATTTAGCTAAAGCCTTCACAAACCAGTACAAGCATATAACTGATATGGTCCCTAAGATCATAAATTTTGCCCCGACATCTTTTCTTTTCAAGGATACACGGATGGTCCCATGGAATTACACCATTAATATTTCAATACTAGGGTGTTCCAGTTCACAAGAGAGTGAAAAGTCATTTGATGAAGTAAAGCCCACTCAAGGAAAAGAGCTTACGGAACCTAATCCCGAAGTGGTAAATAAAGTTGGGCACTTTACAAGAAGTGGTAGGTGGAACTCTCAGAAACTTAAAAGGTGGCAAAGGAGCCAAAGGACAAAGGCAAAATAGTCGGTTCTAAACCCGAGAAGATATTCAGAGAAGAGCCACCTTTAAAAGTTAATAAGCCGATAATAGAAGCTCAAGCCCAAGAATTTTTGATATTTTTGAAGCATAACAAGTACAGTGCAGTGGAGCAACTTCAAAAATAGCCAGCACAGATGTCAGTACTTGATCTCTTGTTAAATTGAAAAAAAATCGTAAAACATTGTCGAAAGTCTTGAACCAAACCTTTGTTTCGAGTGATATTTCGGTCGGTAAGTTGGACCAGATAATAGGCCATATCACCGTGGACAATTACATTACCTTCAGCAATTATGAAAGTCTGGAGGAAGTTATGGGTTCCACCAAGGCCCTAAACATCACCTCTCATTGCAAAAGGTACGTGCTACCGTGAGTACTTATTGATAATGGCTCCACTTTGAATGTCATGCCTATGGCTACTTTACAATGATTGCCTATCGACAGCTCACATATGAAACCTTGTTAGAATTTAGTACGAGCATTCGATAGAGCCTAACGAGATGTGGTCGGGAAAATTGAAGTACCCCTGCTTATTGGCCGAACTGAGTACATTGTCGACTTTGTGGTTATAGATATTCGGCCGTCTAACAATTGTTTGTTGGGGAGGCCGTGGATACACTCCACAGTGCTGTTTTGTCATCATTACATCAAAAATTAAAGTTTGTCATTAAAGGAAAGGTAGTAACTGTTAATGTCGAACAAGATATCATTGCTTCATTGACTTCTGATGCACCGTATATTCAGACCGATGAGGAGGCGATACAGTGTTCCTTCAGGGCTTTAGAGTTTGTCAATGCCACCTTCATTGCCGAGGGGAAGAAGATTCCATGCCCTATGCTATCAAATTGTACTAAGATGGTAGTTTCGAAAACTTTGGAAAAAGGAGCAAAGAAAGAAAAGGATTAGGAAGGAACCTACAAGGATGTTTGTGAGCTAAAAGCGTCATCAAAAAAAAAAGATAGGTTCAGGCTCGGCTATAAGCCTAACTTTTTGCAAAGAAATCAAGAATGGAAAAAGAGAGAAGAGCAAAGGAATGCTTGGTTCAGAAGAAAAGACATTCTATGTGGGCCTATGTCTTATTCTGATATGAATAATATTTTTGTATTCGGCAGAATGGTGAACTCCGAATAGAAGATTCAAGAAGCGAGTCAAGAGAGTGAGAAACTCTTTAATGAAGAAGTGATTAGTAAAGCTTTGGAAGTGATAGATGTTAATGTGATCTCCGAGTACGACAAGAATGGTCAGCGCTTGATCGAGATCTGTCTATGCTTCTCAGGGGAAAAGCTCAACAATTGGACCTGTGTAGACATGCGTATAGTTTTTAGGTCCAAATTAAAGTAATGCTCAGAACAACCCTATTTGCTTTTGCCCAAGAGCAATAGGGATCTTTTGGAAAGGCCGGCTATGGCAGTTTTATTTGCTTTCAATGAAAAGGATGCTTGCCATATTTCTTTCTCAAATAGAAAACATGTCATTTATTCCATTTATTGTTTATTCATTTGTTATTTATTCATTCGATAACTATTCATTTTTATTCCCAATACATATTATTTTCAAACTTGTGCAGGCCCCTTAATATTAACTTATGAATGATTCTGAATCTAATATTTGGGTAGATTTCGAACAACCCATGTGCTTTGTAGAAATTGATGAAGAAGAAGACAACGCAAAATATGAGGTCTCAGATGAATTGTTAAGACTAATGGCGAGTGAGGAGAAAAAAATCTTGCTGCATCAAGAAGAATTAGAAATCTTGAACTTGGGAATTAATGAGGAAAGGAAAGAGGTGAAGATCAGCACTACTATAAAAAACTAGACAGAATTTGATGGAACTGCTTCTAAAATTCAAAGACATATTTGTTGGGGGCATACCAAGATATGTCAGGATTAGACATGAATATTGAGGTACACAAGCTACCTATAAGGCCATAATGCAAGCCTGTCCAGCAAAAGCTTCGAAGAATAAGAACAAACATGTTAAAAGTCATGAAAGAAGTGAAGAATCAGTTTGAGGCTAGATTTTTAAAAGTTTCCAAATACGTAGAGTGGGTAGCCAATATAGTCACAGTGCCAAAAAAGAACGGGAAGGTGCGCATGTGCGTAGATTATAGAGACCTTAAGAAGGCAAGCCCCAAATATAATTTTCCCTTGCCTCACATTGATACTCTAGTTGATAATACCACGAGACATTCTTGGTTCTCATTTATGAATGGCTTTTTGGGGTACAATCAGATTAAAGTACACCCTAAAAATATGGAAAAGACTACTTTTGTAACCATGTGGGGAACTTTTTGTTATAAAGTAATGCCTTTCGGGCTAAACAAAATTAGGGCAACCTATCGAAGAGCCATGGTAACCCTATTCCATGATATGATGCATAAAGAGATCAAGGCATATATGGATGATATGATAGTCAAGTATCAGACTGAAGATGAACACATCCAAAATTTGCGAAAGTTGTTCCAAAGGTTGAGAAAGTATCAATTAAAGCTCAACCCAGCCAAATGCACATTTGCAGTTACATCCGAAAAACTCTTGGGTTTTATGGTTAGCCAGAAGGGAATTGAGATCGATCCCAATAAGGTGAAAGAAATTTAGAATCTCCCGCCACCTCAAACACAAAAAGAAGTTCATGGATTCTTGGGAAGATTAAACTACATATCTTATATTATCTCCCAGTTGACCGATAAATGCGATCCCGTCTTTAAACTTCTCTGAAAGAATAATCCAGGGATATGGGATGAAGATTATCAAGAGGCTCTCAAAAAGATAAAAAAGTACTTGACTAATACCCTAGTCTTAATAGCACCGGCGCCTAATAGACCCTTAATTCTGTACTTGACAATGTTTAAGAATTCAATGGGTTATGTGTTAGGGTAACATGATGAGTCTGGCAAAAAAGAAATGGCTATTTATTACTTGAGCAAGAAGTTCACCGAGTGTAAAACACGATACCCACTAATAAAAAAGTAATACATGTTGTATCACACCACTTGTTTGATTTCCCGATTGGATGCATTGAATTTTTTGATGGAAATGCCAGTATTAATTGGGAGAATAGCCCGTCAGAAAATGCTATTTTCGAAATTCGATATTGTTTATGTAAGTCAGAAAGAAATAAAATAGAGTGTGGTGGCAAATTTCTTAGAAAGTCGTGCTTTAGACGACTATGAGCCTTTGGATTTTAGTTTCTCGGATGAAGATTTAGTGTTCGCTCTATTTGAAGAGGAGTAAACTTTGGAAAATGAGTCTTAGAAGCTTTATTTTGATGGAGCATTTAATGCCCTAGGCCATGGAATAGGGGCAATTCTAATCTCTCCTAAAAATGTCTACTACCCCTTTACAAGTAGATTGGAATTCTTCTGTACCAACAATATAGACAAATATGTGGCTTATGTTATGGGACTACGTGCGGCCATCGAAAGAAAGATCAAGATGCTTCAAGTATTTATAGATTCATCCTTGGTAATCTATCAACTTTGAAAAGAATGAGAAACAAGAGATCCGAGGTTAGTTAGGTATTACGATCTGATCCAGGAGTTGATTAAGAACTTTGAGAAGATCAGTTTTGCATATTTGCCAAGGGAAGATAATTAGATGGCTGATGCCCTAACAACTTTGGCCTCCATGTTCGAGCCATGCATGAAAGTCGAAATGAAGCCAATTGAAATGCAAATTTTTGAGGTACTGGCTCATTGCTATAATTTGGAAGTAGAGGCGGATGGCAACCCGTGGTATTATGATGTCCTACAATACATTAAATTCTAATTTTATCCTAAAGAAGCTAATGACAATGACAAAAGAACCATTAGAGGGATGACATCAGGGTATATCCTTTATGGAGAGATATTATACAAAAAAGGGTAAAGACCAAATATTGTTGAGATATATAGATGCTCGGGAGGCTAAAACCATTTTAGCAGAAGTATCCGATGGTTTGTGTGTGACCTATGCCAACAGTTTCTCGATGGCTAGAAAAATCATGAGATATGGTTACTTTTAGTCGACCATGAAAGGAGATTGTATTGACTACACAAAGAAATGTCATAAATGTCAAATTTATTCTGACAAGATACATTCTTCTTTGTTGCCACTCTACACCATGAATTCACCATGGCCATTTGTTGTTTGGGGTATGGATGTCATTGGTCAAATGCATCCAAAAGCTTATAATGGACACTGCTTCATTCTGGTGGTTATTGATTACTTCACCAAGTGGGTAGAAGCCACTTCTTATGCCAACATCACAAGGGAAATAATCTGCAAGTTCCTAAACAAAGAGATTATCTATCGCTATAGTTTGCCATAAAGAATCATTACTGATAATGCTTCTAATTTGAACAACAAGATGATGACTGAAGTGTGTGAACAATTCAAAATTGTACACCACAATTCTACTACTTATCGTCCCAAGATGAATGAGGCAGTGAAAATGGCAAACAAGAATATCAAGAAGAGCATAGCAAAGACCAAGGATACTTTTAGAGATTGGCATGAGAAACTACCATTCACTCTATTTGCATACCGAACATCTTTGAGAACTTCAACAAGGGCAACGCTGTATTCTTTAGTCTATGGTATAAAAACGGTATTACCTATTGAATTAGAAATTCCATCACTTCGATTTTTGAATGAGGTGAGGTTGGAAGAGGTCGAGTGGATGCAAGCCAGGTTTGATCAGTTGAACCTCATCGAAGAGAAGAGATTAAGGGCTATCTGCCATGGCCAAATGTATCAGAAAAGAATGATGCGAGCTTATAACAAAAAGTTCACCTGAGAGAATTTTGAGAGGGGGATTTGGTGCTTAAAAAAATCTTGCCAATTCAAATTTTTTTTAAGGGAAGTGGATGCCTAATTGGGAAGGGCCTTATGTTATTAAAAAGGCCTTTTCGGTGGAGCATTAATTTTAACGAGGATGGATAGGGATGAGTTGAGCAATCCTGTAAATTTGGACTTTGTTAAAAAGTACTACGTTTGAAGTAAAAAAAACAAGAGCAGAGTGAAAACCCAAAAGGGCGCTTTGCAAAATGAAATACCTGTGGTAAAAACCCAAAAGGGCGCCTCAAGTATGAAAGAAAAAAAGAAAAAGAGAGAGAGAGAGAAATAAGGGGGTTTAAGATGAAAACTTGAAAAAAGCGTCTTAAAATCAAAGGAGTGTCTGAATTGAAAATCTAAAAAGGGCAGTTTAGATAAATTTTGAGATTTGACATCTGGTTGATGGGCTCTACTTTAGTCGGGGGGTTCTACTTCGGTTTATGGTGAAATCCCTATTAGTTATAGGAGATTTCAGTCAAGGATGGGGAGTGAGGGATCTACTACGTTCGATGGGCTTTCACATCATTCATACAGTTGATGTTCGGGGACGTTGCACCATGTGTTATTTCTTCTTTTTCGTCTCCTCATGATTTCCATGACTTTTAAATCATTCCAAAATTTCTTTAAATATTAATGAAATATTATTTTGTACCATACCTTACCTATTTCATAAACATCATGAAAATGGATTGATATAGATTATTGAAAAATAAAATATTTCTTGGCATAACTATGATTTAACATGTTAAGTGTAGGTTACCCAAAGACAGAGATGGACTCCGTTGAATGAAGTTTGCTTGAATCAAAGCCTAGAAGACATTAGGTGCCAAGTTAGCAAAATTTGTCGAGGCAAGATGACAAATGTCTTCTGCATCTGAGTCCAAAACAAAGAAGGATCCCAAGGAGAAAACCCGAATGAGCGCCTAAGAAAAAGGGAAATAAAGAAAAGAAAAAGAAAAAAAGAGAAGAAAAAGAAAAATAAAAAAGAAAAGAAAAACTAAAGTGAAAACCTGAAAAGGACACTTTGAGAAAAACAAATCTAAAGTGAAAAGCTGAAAAGCCGCTTTAGAGTGAAGGTCTAGAAGTTCAAGCGGAAAGGCTTAAAAGGCCTGAGTCCTAACCCGATGAGTGATAACAAGTGTGAGAAAATGAAGAAAACAACAAAAAGAAGACGAGACAAGAAACCAAGAAAGAAGAGGACTGAACAATGACTAGATTTTATTTGTTATGCATCATGAATAATTAGGCATCCTTAAGATAGGAGCATGTTAACTCGCATTATCAAATCATCATGGCTGTTTTCAAGTACTTGAAGATTAGCAAAAACTGGATTCTATGCTTCATGAGATGAGAAGGAGATCCCAACAAAGAATCAAGTATCCTTTAACTTGCATAATTATGATTTCCAAAACTCATCCAATCTTCAGTTGTTTAACAGCGACGAACATCTTTTTGTGCTAAGACGAGTAAAAATTGGGGTATTCTGGTTGTCTCTCAGTGAGATACCATTCGATGTCAAGACTACCCAAAATTAGGGAATTATTTTAAGGTTTTTAGCCTTTGGGGATCAGAGAAAATCTTCTGGTAGTCTCAAAATGAGGTACCATTTTATGCCAAGACGAACAAAAATTGGGGCATTTCTATTGCCTCTTAGCGAGATACCATCTCATGCCAAGGTGATCAGAAATTAGGGTATTCCGGTAGTCTCAAAGAGAGATACCATATGATGTCAAGATGATAAAAAATCAGGACGTCATCTCGAGGACTTTTTCTTCAGTCTTTACGTAGGAAAAACTTGAAGCTCCAGGATTTCAGGAAAAGATATGGTGAACAGTTCTATATAGGAATAACTCACAGCTCAGAATCTTCGGACATAGAATTCAGATAAAATTAGTGCTTATAGTGCTTGCTTTATTCTTGTTCCACAAGGATAAGCAAACATGGGCAGCTATAATCACTAATTTTATCTGGGGTATTAACCCTTGTTTATATTTTCGTAATTATTATAATTGAATTTTGTTATAATGTATTATCTATTATATATAAACCTTATTGTTATATTAATACATTATTGTCTATTATTATTCATCTTCGGTTCCTTTGTTTTTTGTTAATATTATCTATATCGTATTACTATCATTATTATTAGTATCATTATTATTAAACAAATCTAAAAAAAGAAAAAAACTTGAATAAATAAACGCCCAATATCATAAAATATACCAGTCCACTATTATTAACTCCACTTACACTTAAACATTAAAAACCCAAAACAATAAAACTATTATACATATATGTGGCCCATGTTGAGCCAAAAAAACCCTAAGTCTAATCTGATAACAAAACCTAACTATCATCCATGTCTCTTGCGCAACCCATTCTCCACCGTTAGATCTATCAAGATCTGACGGTCTAGATTAGTGCGAGATAAACCCTTCAACTGTCGTGTGTGATTCATGCGCCATCCAAATAAAGCAATACGACTCTCCAACAATCCCTCACGCATGCGTACTCCGTAATTCCTGACCTTTTGGCTGCCTTGTGAGATCCTCTCACTATCCATGATCACCCAGATCCCCACGTTGGCTGAGGGATCACCAATAGCTGTAGATTTCTCTCTCTGGTCCCCCTTCATTGCTCGACCACGACACATGCAAGGGAACCAAGTCAGAATGTCAGAAAAACACATGCAAAAAAAGAAAACATAGACAGCAAGGTGGCAAGCCAACAATTTTAGAATGTCAGATGAACCCAAACAAAAAACTCAGAGCAACCAAAATCATTTCGTTTTCCAAACCCTATGTAATATTATGGGCATATAAATGAAAACCCAAAACCATTGTAAACACATTCGATGAGTAATATACATTTTTTAGGGAAAAATGATAGAAAGCAGAAAACCTCTGAGGTATATCATATCTTCTAGTGCATGCATAAAAAGGCCATGGTTTCAAATTTCTATATTCTAGGTGTAGTCGCGATCGTCCGTCGCTTAAGCTCATTTTCGCTGATAATAATCTCTCCTCCCTCTTAGGCCTACCAGGTGAATCGGTCGAAGGGCTAAACTTTTTGGTTCTAAAATAAGAGGAAAAAAGGGGATTTTCATTTTCAAAAGACCGTCTTAATTCTAGTTTTGAAAGAAACAAGAGAGGTGTTTCCCGAATCTATTTTTAAGAAAAGAAAGAGGCTTCTATTTTTTTAAAGATTTTGAGTCTAAATCTGGGTTAAAGGGTTTAAAATGGGCAGCTTTTAGGCTTTCGGTGCTGAGTAGTGGCGGCCGACACGGCTGAGTGTGGTGGTTTCGGGGTTCGTTGATGAACTCTCGGCAACGTTCATCCTTCTTTCAGAGAAGGGGGAAAGCTTTAGGGTAATCATTTTTTTAGAAATGAGAAAAGAGTCTGAGTTATTTCCAAAATATGTTTTATACTCAAACCCTCTTTTAAAAAAGGTTATTTCACGTTTTAAATCCTCTCGCATCTCCATAATCACGCCCGTGGTCCTTCCGCCTCTTTAAACCTTGTTCGTGGTCCCTTTAAGTTTTCCATATCTTTCAATTTCACCCTTGTTTTAAAGCTAAATCGGCTTTTCAAATGGTTTTATTATTTTTAGGCCATCCCGCGTTTTCAAAGTAACACCTTTAGCCCCCCTGCATTTCAAAACCACGGCCCTCATCCTTGAAACTTTCAGCCAGTTTTTAATTTTATCACTATGTGGGTTTTAATCCAATTTCCCAATGGGTAAATTCTCCTCTCGGTCTCCAGAATTACCGATTTCATTTTAAGTTAGTCCTTTTCAGTGGTTTAACTCCCTTTTGCCCCTTGGTTTATTTTTTATTTGGTCTCATTGCATGTGCATATTTAAATTTAGTTTTATTGTTTTCATTTAATTTCAATCTTTAGTTGCTTTCGTTCGTACTTACATATTTGTTTGGTTGGTTTAGATGATTGTTTTAGCCTCGTATATGTGTGTATTCGCTTATGACATGATCTTTATTGTTTTATATACATACGTAATGTTTTATAAACTTTTGTTTTTTTATGTGTATGCTGCTCAGTTTTATAATATAGTTTAAATACATATATTAGTATATTTTTATATATATCCATGTAGGTATGTTTTATCTTACCATTATGCGTTTTACTATTATATGATATAGCTTTCATATATATATATATACATATATACATATATATTACTATTATTTATGTTGTATATGGAATATAAACTATTAATGTTGTGCCTTTTTATTTGAGGATAAGCTTGGCTAGTATCAAGCTTAGTGGTGGTGGTTTTTGCTTTTTCTCAAATAACGGGCCCTTAAAATTTACTTGTACGTATAAACAAATTTCAATTTAATCGTTACTTTAATTCAAAAAAATTAATATTAACAAAGCGGTAATTATTTTATATTTTTTGGTACCAATTTTTGGGCAGTGTGGGGGTGCCAAAACCATCCCCATCTGTAATCGACTCTCGAACCCGTTTTCGATCGAATCTCTAGTTTTATGGTGTCCGGACTACCCTAGTGGCCGATGACGAGTCCCAGTTTCAGTATTTTCAAAAATACAAAATTTTAAAGGATTTCCCCATTTTCTAAACATTTTTAAAAACAATGGACCTTCTTTTTCTTTTTGGATATTTCAAAATAAAAAGGAGGGAGGTCGCTACAGTACCGGTATGACCACACACGCACCGATACAATTCTAAAGTAAAATTCCATTGTCAAAAAATCATACCGATAAGCCTAAGGCCCTATCGATACGCCTTGTTAATCTGGTCCAATTATGCATGCTCTTACTGATACGCCACTACCGTATAGGTACGGTTGTGCCGGTATTGACAGATTATGTCTGATTTTTATCCATTTTAAGTAGCTAAACAATGTCCAATGTCTAAGAAATTTTACCCACAATATTCTTGTATGTTAAGCTTATAGTATATCAAATTTCATAACAAAATGAATCTAGTTACTATGTTTTTCAATATAGGTGCCAACTATGTCGTTTTTAGCCAATTTCCAATATCATTAGGAAGCCAATTTATCCTCAAGCGTAGGCAAACACCTAATGGTCATTTGTACACATCAAAATGAGTTATTTATGCATATTTAAACCCTATGCTACCATTCTAGGAGTTCGAGGATAAAGTTTACATTACATTGATTCGTTGTGACTTGCCAAAACGCCTTCTATCCCAATCGTCGATCCTTGATCTTTCTAACCTGAAATCTATGAAGATGAGATGCATTAGGCTTATATAGCCTAGTGAGGTAGTCAATAACAATACAATAAGCAATGCTATGAATGCCAATAATGTCAATGCCAATGTTTCAATACAAATGCATCTCAACAACTTATCATATCAATGAATTCATTAATTTAACCCTTGGATCGATATGCGATAGAGGATATGCGAATTCCACCAGCATCGCCAAATCAATGAGTGGTCAAATCCTCCAACATCACACAAAGACCAACTCAAAATACATTCCATCAACATCGCCAAATAGAGCCTTAGCTCACGGACCGTAGTCCACTCCATACCAATGAGCTCATGAATTCTATGGCATGCCACTTGTATCCAATTTCCATTCGAATCCAAGGTTTGGTGATAAGGCCAATGACAATAACAATATTGACGACAATAACAATATCAATGTTTCAATGATTCAATAACAATGTTTAATGATCAATATGGCCTTGTCCAATGATGCAATATAATCATGTATTAATAGTTCGACAACATCGACGTCAATGTCAATGATTCGATGAACAATAATTCAATGCAATGAACTTACCATGCTTACCGATAATACCTCCTAAGAGGACTCGATGCAATGGAACCTTGTAACTTGTTAGCTATGTAATAAAAATAAGAATGAAATTAGGAAGGAACCTAGCCAATCCTGAGATTCTAACTACACTCACCGATACTTCCGAAGCTTTCAAGGCTCTCAGATGACTATTCCCTCATTTCGTTTCTTGTCGAATTCTAACAGATTAGGAAACTCTTTGTCGTGAACCTTTTGAGCTTGTTAGATTAATAGGAACAATATGGAATCAAAAAATTGAAGAAATATTAAGCTTGGTATGATCAACAATGAAGGTGCTTGCTTGGTAAGGAGAAGGGGAGGTGTTTGCTTGGGTGAAATATGAAATGGCTTATTTTTTAGCAACCAGGAGCTTTCCTCCATTCATCTTTTCTTATTTTAAATTTTCAATTTAAACTTTCTTTCACTTGAAGGAATCCCTTGTCCTTGTCCCACGTAGGTGGTGACAAGACTTGGAGAGGGGCTAATCGCAAGGTTAATCCCTCAACTTTCCATACTTTACACTTTTTTCCCAATAGTTTCAATTTCCACAATGTGTTCACTAAGCTATGTTTTAATGTTTTCAAAATTGTCCTTAATCAATAAAAATGCTTAATTAGGGTTCATTACTTGGATAGTTGACCACTTGGTCAAAGGTCAATATACTAATTTGACTTTCTGATGTTGAATTTTTGACCATCAGAATCTATTTCTAGCTAGACCAATTTTTAGGGTGTTACAACTCTCCCCCTTAAGAAACAATTATCCTGAAATTTTACCTGAACTGAAGAGATGAGGGTATTGATTCTTCATGGTCTCTTCTAGTTTCCATATAGCTTCTTCAACCTTGTGACTCCTCCAAAGTACCTTGACTAAAGGAATGTTCTTGTTACGAAGCCTTTTGAATTCGCATGCCAATATCTATACCGATTCTTCCTTATAGGTCAGATTTGGTTGAAACTCAATAGTTTCTAGTTCAATGATATGCGATGGATCATAATGATATTTACGAAGCATTAATACATGAAATACATTGTAGATCTTACTTAATTCCTGAGGCAATGCTAGTCATTAGGCTACGTGACCTATTCTTTCAATAACCTTTTTGCCAAAACAAAGAATTTTCTTCTATATGGACACTTTTAGAAAAGCTTTTTCTCCAATATAATATTGTATGTCCCATCTCTTGAGATCAGCATAGGCCTTTTTTCGATTAAAAGTGGCCTTAAGACGGTCATGGATAATGGTAACCCATTCTTCGGTGTTCTAAAGTAAGTCATAATCCAACACCTTACCTTCACCAAGTTTAGACCAAGATAACGGTGTTCTACATTTCTTGCCATATAATGCTTCATACGGTGGTGCCATTTTGGTGGATGCTTGGTATCTATTGTTGTAGGAAAATTCAAAGACGGGTAGGGACTTCTCTCAAGTTCCTTTAAAACCAATGACACATGCTCAAAGCATGTCTTCCAAAATTTGAATTACCCATTTCTGATTGACCGTCAGATTGAAGATGAATGACAGTACTGAGATTAACTCTGGTGCCCAGAGCTCCTTGTAATGATCTTTAGAATCGAGAAGCAAATCGAGGGTCTTGATCTGAGATGATAGACTTGGGTACTTCGTGAAGCCTGACAACTTCCTTGATGTACAAGTTAGCTAGCTTAGGGAGACCATAGTCCATTATGACTGGCAGGAAGCAAGCTGACACGGTGAAACGGTTAATAATGACCCAAATAGTATATTGCTTAACTGGTGTTAATGGTAGTCCACCAACGAAGTCCATAGTAATTTTTTCTTGCTTCCATTGGGGTAGCTCAATAGGTTGCAATAATTCAATGGGAACACGATGCTTAACCTTGACTCTCTGGCATGTGAGACACTTTGGAAAGATATTCTGTAATAGCTTGCTTCATGCCAGGCCACCGGTAAAGTTCCCGAAGATCCTTGTACATCTTCATAGATTTCGGATGAACAAAAAAGGGCTACAATAAGCCTCTTTAAGGATTTAATCTTGAAAGGACTTTTCATTAGGTACACAAATCATGATAGCTTAGGATTTCTTTCTGTATTGACTTTGAAGTCAGGATTGTGATTACTCTGAAGTTTAGAAACAATGGTTTGTAATTCGAGATCTTGATCTTGCGATGACTTAATTCTCGATACAATAATTTTGGTGCGAGAAAAATATGGGGAAAATATCTAAAAATAACTATTTAATATATGGATATTTTTGGTAAAGTCAATTTTGGAAATTGGACATTTTGGCTAGTGACCAAAATGTAAAGATTGAAAATTGTTTTTAATGACTATTTTGAAAAATGTTAAAAACTTAGAATCTCTAAGGAGCTATTTTACCAAAATTTAATATCATATTTTCCTCTCATTTAGGATTATTTTAAAAGTGTTTTAATTGGGTAACTAAAGGGAATTAACCAAAAAGTAGTTAGTTTCTTAAAACAAAAAAGTTACGTAACTTTTCTCTCAACATTCTTCAGCCAAACACTCATCTTTTTCATCCAAATCTGAGGTAACATTCTTGATTTCCTAAGTTTCAGTTTCTTAATTGATTATTTAATTGTATCTTTGTTAAACCTCATTTAATTTCTTTGTTTTCAAGATCTAAGCATCCAATTGAGAGGGAAATCACTCATTAGAGGTAAGGTTCATTCTTCTCCTCTAATGAATGGTTCTTTACTAAAATTCCCAAGTATTTGATCCGTGTTTAATGTTTTCTAATGACTTTTGATGAGTTAATTATGGAAATTGCTTAAATGAAGGTTTAATTGATGAGAACAAGAGATTTTCGTTTTGGATCTGTTTTTCTGGGTTCTTGATGAGTTATAATCATAATTTTGATGTCTTATAATGTTGATAAGTTGGTTTTAATATTGGCATCTCAGAACTATATGAATCTCTAATTTTCTAGGTTGTTAGTGATGTGTTTTTGAGGAGTTGTGGTGGTTAATTGAATGCTGGAGATATAAGGGTGTTTGAGAAGTTTTTTTTTTAGATTTTAATTGATGTTAATTGAAGTGTTGAAATGTTTGATTATGGCTGGGTTAAGTTTGGATGAGGTTTGTTGTTAATTTTGGGAGTTGTGGAGTAATTTTGGGTTAGAGATGTTGAGGTTTGGTGTTGCTGTGATGTTGATTGCATTTTAATGCAATGTACCTCTGTTTTGTGTGGTTATAAGCAGGGGAGTTTGATCCTCAAGCTTGAACGTGAGTTCAGGAAGCTTTAGAGGCATGATTGTCGCATCGGCAAGCGAGGTGTTGCGAGTTGGTGAGTGGAAACGTGTTTTCAACTTTGCAAAGGTTTGAAAGTTGTGTTTAGGGGTTTAGATTGAGCTTGAAACTCTGATCTAAACTCGGAAGTAAGTAAAGGTTGAATTCTCTCTCGAACTCAGTTTTGACGATAGTTGATGCACTTGTTTTACATGTTTTGATTACTCACTGTTTATGCATATATTGAGCATGGTTTAATGCTGAAAATTGGTTTTTGAAATGATGATAATGCATTTAGGAGTAATGCACAGTTTGTTAATGTTCATAAACATTGTTTAATGCAGAGGTTGTAATACCCCAATAATTGGTTAGTGACTAATTTGCAAAGAATTAAAAGTTGCTGGTTTTAGTTCTGTGACTAAAATGTAAATTGTTAAAGTTAGGTGAACAAAGTGAAATGTTGAGAAAAGTTCAAGAACCACCATGGTAATTTTCCCAACAATTATTTTTATTCTATAAATAAATAGATCACATAAGGGTGTGAATCGAATATAAAATTATTGGTTAGATCCGATGTTTTTATTATTGGGAAATTACAGTTAAAGTTTAAATGGAATTTGGGTAATCGTATGAGCTCGGAATGTGATGAAATTTTGAAGGGAGTTGTAAGAAGACTTGAATAACATGACATTTCGTTTTGGAATCGTTTTTGATCGATTTGGATTCGATGGGATGCAATATTTTAATATAGTGTACAAATGGCATATTTGTAAATACATGGATTCATTAATGGCATTTTATCCATTTTGCCCATGCTTTTTAATTATAATTGATTATGGAAAAGTGATAATATTAGGTGTCAACACCTAATTGCTCATAATTAAGGGGCAAAATGGTAATTTTGCTATTAAGGAAGATTTTTTATATTATATTAAGTTAAATAAATGCCATTTGGCATTAGAAATTAAGAAAGAAAATACTAGATTTTCTCTCATCTCTTTCTCTTGGCCGAAAACTCCCTAGCTAAGGTGAGGAAAATTTTGATTCAATTTTAAGTTTGATTTAGTTGATTTTTGGGTTGAAGCATGAAATAGAGAATTAATCTCCATTGAATTCTCTTTCATTTGGTATAATTTTTTAGTGGTTTCCATGCTTATATGTTGAGATTGTAGATTAGGGTTTAAGAAGATAAAGTTGGGATTTCATGTTTTAAGGATTGTTTTAATTGGATTTGAGGTTGTGATGATGTTACATGCTTGATATGATAAAAATTCTATGGATTTTGTTTTAGGTGTTATTTGGAAATATTTAAAAATTAGGGGAAACTCTTGCAAAATTTTTATTTGAATTGGAAATGATGTTAGAAGCTTGAATATGATGTTTTGAGGTTGAAGTCATGCTTGAATCAAGTTGGAAAAATTTGGAGAAAGTGACCCTTGGTATTAGACTTTTAGAGGAAATTAGGGGAAATTTTATGGAAAATTATCCTAAGGCTAGAAATGGTGTAAGGATGATTTTGTAAGCTTTTGAATGTTAATTGGACTAATATGGAAGTTTATAAAGTGTTGAGGACTCAATTGTAAAGTTGGGGAAATATGTGATTAAAGTGGAAAGTTGATTTGAAATTGAAGTTGTGTGATAAAGGATTATTTTGAAAGATTTGGAAGTATAAGGGTTAACATTGATGTTGTGAGATAAGATTAGTAATAAAAGAATTTGTAGGAATATTATTGTTATTATTCCTAATGTATATTAAAGTTAGAATGATACTAACATATACTTTAAATCGTATGTGTAGGTAAATGTTATTGTAGATTGTGAGCCTAACCAAAACCGAGAATCCAGCAATCCTAAAGGCAAAAAAAAGTGTAAGAGTAAAGTTTTATAGTGAGGCAACAAGTGAGTACATTCCTACTTATTTTTATTATGATATGAGGAAGACTTGCGATAATTCAACCTCGAGGATTTAAAAGAAAAAGGATTTGATCGTAAATTATATACATATTAAATGGCTTTGAAATGATTTATAAGTGATTTCAGGTATGAACTGCCCAATGCATTTTTCTTATATATGTTATAGTGACATGTCTTTATTTATTGATATTATTGAATAAGTGAAGAGATCATAATAGTTAATTGGTTAAAAGCCCATTGTATGATTATTAAGATTCTTGATATAATTGGCATGCCAATGAGGTGGAGTATAGTGATATAATGATACAGTGACGTGTTTTACAACTATGATATAGTGATACAGTGATGTTGTGTTCTACAGCAATGACGTAGTGATACAATGATGTTGTATAAATATACAATAGTGACATAGTGTTTTATTTTGGCACAACAAATTAGTTGATGCCGCACATGTGCATACTCAACAGTGACTCGCATACCATGTATTCTCATTTACTTTACATTAGGCTATAATTTAATTAAGAGTGAAAGTGCAAGGAATGTTTCAAGTGAAAATGAATCTTCAAACAAAGAATTTCTTTGGTATAACCTATCTTACATATATATATATATATATATTGAGATTTTACAGTTTACATAATAGTGGAACGAATTTGACAAGTCAGTTTTTACGATTTCATAATCCTATAAGATAAATAAATATATATTGTATTTTGTTTGTTTATGTCATTTCTTTATAGTGAAATGTTTAAATTATTTTATGTTGCCTCGCTAAGTGTATACTTAGCGTGTGAATGTTTCACGCGTAGGTCAAAGAGTGTAAGGAGCAACAACAAAAGACATCATCTATTTTGAAAGTGAAACATCACTATCAGTATGACATCTTCGATGTTACTTTTGATATTATTAGTTGGCATGTAAATTATAAATGTTTTGAGCTACTCTGATATGAATATGTTTAGTAAAGAGATAATTTAATCGTATTTTATTTGATATCCAAATAAATTTTAATCTAGGCAGTTTTTAGGCAGTTCTATTAATTATGTGAATTAGGAGTAAACTGCCTAGTTGCTGCTTGAATCTAGGTTCAAATTTAACTTAGAAATATTAAGTTTAAATTTTACACGATTAAATGTTATTTTAGTTAAAGAGTTAATTGTCTATATTTTAAAGAAACAAAAATTTACCGATTTTTGATATAAGAACTATTGTACAAGTGTCATGTGACATCTCTAACTCGTATTCAATGATAGATACCGGTAAGGGGTGTTACAGAGGTTGATGCATTGGTTTAATGATTTTGGTATATGCATATGAAAACAGTGAGTTGATGTTGTTGAAATGAATTATATTGGCAAGTGATGTTATGAAATGGTTTGAAAATTAAATCAGATATACTTGGTCGGCCATAGGATTGATAAAAGGTGTCTTGGATGTTGAGGGGTTTATATGGTGTACTGAATACTCCATCCGAGTATCCTAACAGTCGAGAGGTTTATATGTACCGAAGACTCCCGTTAGTGGATTAAACATCATACCGATGAGTGGTATTGAAGGGTTTATGAGTACCAAATACTCTACCACGAGTGTCACAACAATAGAGGGGTTCATATGTACCGAATACTCCCGTGTGTGAACCTTGTATTAACGGTAGATTGTTTGTTAAGTGTTGTGGGAACACTTGTTGAATCTGTGTATCCGATTTTACGTTTTGGTAAATGGAACTTGATAAATAATCGCTTGGAAGCCAATATAATTGTTTTTTGTATCATGAGATGGACTATGTTGTTTAATGTGATTTAAACATGTTTTACTCTTTAAGCTTTGCATTGGTAGTATGCATGGGAAAGCTTAAATTGAGGGCAGCAAATGGGATTTTGTTGTGTGATCCATGTTACATGTTGCATATGATTTAATATACTGTTTTGAAATGTTAAGTGCATGGTTTAGATAAGGCATGATATTGTGATGAAGATTCAAAAGAGCTTTGAAATGTATCTTACAAATGTATTGTGAAATGGTTTTGAAATGCGTTGATGATGGTTTTTGTTTGAGCATTCCTCACTAAGCCTAGCGTGCTTACGCTCTCATTTCCATTAATGCAAAAAACTAAGGGTTGAGGCAGCCAAGAAGCAAGGAAGATAACTCCAAGACTTGAACTCAAAGTATGGTTTGGGTTTTAAAGAGTAGTAATGATGTCAATGTGTCGATTGAGGTTTTGGGAGGGTTTTGATGAACTCCTTGTTGTTGCAAGTTTAAATTACTATTTTAGACTAGTAATAAGTTTTAATTGATTGGTTTGTTCTTGCAATGATGTTTTGGTTGTGGACTAGGAAGTATGCATCTAAATTTGGCTTTTGAGTATGCTAAGTAGGCTAGATTGGCCTATAAGTTTGATTAGATGATGTGCAAGCATGTTATGGATGTTACATGATGATTAGCTAAGCGTTAATGTGCTTTGGAATGAGCCAAAGTGTAATATATTGGACCTAGAGGTCATTACAGGCCTCTGCGTACCGGTACGGGTACCTTAAGGTTAGGTATGCGGGGACATGTAGAGGCTCAAACTGTTGAAAATAAGTCTAGCGTATCGGTACGCTTAGCCACCATATCGATATGCCTTGAGAGAAAATAGGCATAAGTGTCGGTACAGGAGCCAGCGTACCAAAACACCCATTCAATTTTAACTAGCCATATCGATACGCAGGGTATCGTATCGGTACAGGCTCTAACTACTAGAATTTTGAGATGGCAAAACAACAAAGGGGGGATCGGTACATGTCAACATCCTATCGGCACAATTTGGTCAATATACCGTATCAATACGCAATAAAAGTGTATCGGTACAAAGAGTAATTAAATTTGTTATGCCATATCGGTACAGGCCTTCCCCGTATCGGTACTCTATGTTGAATCTGTGTTGATTTGTACTGAAGTTTGGAAATCTTGCAATTTGGTCCATGTTGCTATCATTGGAATTGGTTGAGCTCGAATGATTTTTTGGATTGAAAGTTAACCTTTGAGCATGATATGGAACTAATTAAATGTTGGTAAATTCAATTGTATTAAAGGCCTTGCAATTTTTAAAATGTGCGTTTTGATCCTTAAAGTTTTATGTTGTGCAATTGAGTCCTGTTTGAAATATGTTTAATTCAAAATGCTACTGCTGAGTTATATACACATAGGACTTTAATAATGTACATCTAGAAAAGATAAAAAGAAAAAATGGGTTCGATTTAGGTTTTAGATTAGGTTTGCTTCGGCAAACCTAATATGGTCTTTTTAGTCTGGTTTCGGCTAGGCTGGGCTAAGGGGGTTACATTTGGTGGTATCAAAAATAGGCTTGCAAAAAGTTAGGATGATGTTGGTGTTTGTAACATGATGTTTGCTATGAACGGTGATTGTATACATGTATAGTGTTTGGATTATGCCATGTTTGGGTACCTTGGGGACACATTGCCATATTACTATGTTTATGAAATGATTTTGGTTTTAAATGGAAGTCTTGGATCCTTGCTTGAAGCTGGCCT
Source organism: Hibiscus mutabilis (assembly GCA_019671005.1). NCBI lineage: Eukaryota > Viridiplantae > Streptophyta > Magnoliopsida > Malvales > Malvaceae > Hibiscus > Hibiscus mutabilis. The sequence continues at coordinate 48,506,742 of CM033748.1, read as the reverse complement.
GATTGTTTTTGTGTAATTATCATGCCTTAAATACGTTTTAGACTATGCCACCGAGGAGAGAATTACGCTTTATTAGAAACATTGCTGTTGGAGCGCAGGTAGTTGAGGGCGAGCTAGTATAACCTGAGGATTTGCCGCATCCTCCGCCTAATTCTCATGAGGGAGTGGAACAAGTACCCCCTACACCACCTTGTCCTGTGTTTGAGGACATGACGCCTCTAGTTCAGGCAATGATAGAAGCATTCTAGGCCGTGATGGCTGGAGCTCACGTACCTACTTCGGCACCTGCTGCTAATTTGGGTTTGTTGTTGAAGAGTTTGCCTAACCTGAGAGGGGTTGAGTATAAAGGTTTGGCATCTGAGGTATCCAAAGGGTGGATGGCCAGTACAGAGCGTATATTGGTTCAACTGGGGTATAATAATGGCTGCAAGTTGGGATGTGTTGTTTCCCTATTGCAAGGGGATGCATATAGCTGGACGACCATTGTAATCACGGGCATGGAACCTGGTGATGTGATGTGGGAGTTTTTCTAGGCTAACTTCAAGAAGAAATATATGGGTGTTAAATATTTGGACGATAAGAAATGAGAATTTATGGCCTTGGTTCAGGGCAGTATGACTGTGTCTGAGTATGAGGTGCAATTTGTAGGGCTGAGTTAGTATACACTTGGGTTGATGCCAGATGAGAGGAACCATTGTGATTATTTTCGGAATGGCTTGGTGCATGATGTCAAGACTTTCATTTTGGCCACTGAGTATACTAAGTTTGATGTTTTGGTACCTCAGGCAAATGATATAAAGTAGAGTCTAGGTTTTTCTCATCGCTCTGGAGGTTCTAGCTCAGGGAAAAGAGTTGTAGAGTGTGGTTTTCGGGGCGTCCAGACTAAGAGGCACCGTGACCGGAGGTTTGGACTAGATGCGAGATGCAGTGGAGGTGGTATAAGATGAGGATATTAGGGACATGGTGTTCAGGTTCGATCAGAGCATAATGTTTGTTGGGTTTGTGGTTCGAGAGAGCATTTGAGGCGGGATTGCTCGCGGTTGGCCAAAGACAGGAAGGCTCCTACAATTATGGCTGCGAACTCTTATTGGAGTTGTGGGTCGACGAAACATATCAGATGAGACTATCCTTTGCTTGCTAAAGGTAGGCAGGCACTTGCACCTGTTGCTGCACCACCTACGGGTCGTGGGCGCAGCCAGGTACCTTCTAGATGAGGGAGGAGAGACAGAAAAATGTGGCGCACACAGTGGCAGTTTGACTGGAGGATGGAGGACCAACGCGGATTTATGCTCATCACGATAGGAGAAATGACACGGACGTGATAGCAGGTGCCTTTACCTTGCAACCTATGTCATTGTTATCTTTGATAGATTTTGGTTCCACACATTCATATGTATTGCATGAGCATGCACATTTTCTTAATGTACCGGTAGAAATGCTTGATGTTGGTATACAAGTGACGAGTTCTTTTGGAGAAATAGTCATTACAAATAAGTTGTATCAGAAGTTTTCTCTGATGGTTCAAGGTTACGTGTTCGCGGCTGACCTAATGGAATTGTTGTTTATAGTTTTAACGTGATTTTGGGTATGGACTGGTTGTTCGAGCATCGAGCTATGGTTGATTTTGAGACCAAGCAGGTTTCTTTAAGGCTTGCTGATGATTATTAGGTTATAGTTGTGGGTGAAAATGTAAAGTTCTTATCTAATATGGTCTCGGCCATAAAGGCACGTAAGTTGCTAGAATATGGATGTCGGGCGTATCTAGCCTATGTGATGAATCTGAATGTGGAGGAAGTACAAACTAATGATATTTGTACAATTTGTGACTTTTCGGTGTATTTTTAGAAGAGTTACATGGGTTGCCACCGAACAGGGAGGTGGAGTTTTGCATTGAGACATATGTTGATTTAGCTCTGGTGTCGATTGTACCATACCTTATGGTGGCAAAGGAGTTGAAAGAGTTGAAGATGCAACTTTAAGAGTTGTTGGATCGGGGTTTCATTTGGCCTAGTGTGTCACCATAAGAAGCACCAGTGTTATTTGTGAAAAAGAATGATGACACGTTAATGATGTGTATAGATTATGGACAACTGAATAAGTTGACGATTAGGAACAAGTATCCTTTGTCGCAAATTGATAATATGTTCGATCAATTCTGAGGGAGCTACAATGTTTTCCAAGATCGATTTGAGATCTGGATATTATCAGTTGAAGGTAAAGGATAAAGATGTGTTGAAGAATGCTTTTCGTACGAGGTATGGCCATTATGAGTTCTTGGTAATGTCGTTTGGGCTGACGAATATGCCTGCAACATTCATGGATATGATAAACCATGTATTCCATGAATTTTTTGACCAATTTGTAGTAGTGTTCATCGATGATATACTTGTGTACCCCGTACCGATGATGATCATGATCGACACTTGAGAATTGTGTTGCAGACCTTGTTGGATAATCAACTCTACGCTAAGTTGAGAAAATACGAGTTTTGGATTAGGGAACTGGATTTTCTAGGGCATGTGGTTTCAGCTGAAGGTATTCGGGTAGATCCTAAAAATTTGAAGTGGTGGTGAATTGGAAGCAGCCAAAGTTAGTGACGAAAGTCCG